>OY482671.1:89202498-89897498 GCA_960531455.1 Urophora cardui | reverse complement strand
ATTCCCTTGTTTTGACAATCACTATACATGCCCCGCTTTTAATTAAAATCGTCCTGACCTGAGGCCGTAAAATTCCAATAGCAAAGACATACATACATAGTAGATATTAGAAGCAGTCGACGCGCTCGTAAAGTTTTAATATCTGAAATTTTTAGAGTCCTTTTAACAGCCAAATATGTTCATATGTAATAACACACACAGGTATGCATGTACTGCACTGAAATGCACCTTCCTTGTAGTACCAACATATATAGGTACATTCCAGTCGAATGCGCCATTCTCGTAGCATGTTTGGAATGTTGACGCGCCCAACTAGGCGTCGAATGGGAATAGCGTTGCTTGCATTTAATTAAGTATTTAAAATTTAAGTATCTTTTTATATGTATACATACATATGTAGATACATACCTAGTAGGTATTACCTACCACCTGCCCCATACTCCTCTTTTAATAAACTGCCTCCCTATTTGTCTTTTTCGTCTCCCGATATAACACGGTCTCAAGATATACCATAAGTTTGTTTTGTTTGTATATATGTATGTATTTAACCGCTCCTATTGTTATTACTCACAAAGTTGTTTTATTTAATTAGCTAGGAAGTACTTGCAAACAGACAATCTCGTTTCCCACCCCCAAGCTTTTACTTCCGTCTGCGAGTAGTTTTTGTTTACTTTTCTTTACCAATTTTAATTTTGCACTTCGCATACTCGTGCATACATTTAATGTGTGTTTGAAATAATGTGCCAGTGAATGTTTTCAATCAGCCTACTTGGGTTTGCTTAACGCTGTGTCACACACTAGCTACGGAATACAACCCTTTGTTTTTAATAGGAAACTTCCACATTTGTATTCTGTTCGAGAAAATTACCATACTGAGCGATAGCCAAGCGGCACTCAGGGCGTTAGCGTCATATGAGATCAATTCATTGCTAGTCCGAGAGTGCATAGAAAAACTTAACAAACTTGGCGCCAGGAACTCACTACTTCTGGCTTGGGTTCCTGGACACAGAGGAGTATTGGGAAATGAGATTGCTGACGGCCTTGCCAGAGAGGCAGCGGCGGCAAAACCAATAGGACATGAGCCTTTCCTAAGCATAGGACCACATACGATACGGGAAGAGCTCAGGATTGAGGAAATTACAATGAGGGAGCAACACTGGCGGCAAACCGCTGGAATGCGCCAAGCAAAACTGTTGCTGGGAGGGTACAATAAAAGACGATTCAAGGAGATTATAGACCTCCCCAAGAGCAAACTGAGAGTCCTGACCGGACTTTTAACTGGTCACTGCAGACTCATAAGCCATATGCACAAAATAGGCATCTACTCGAGTAGCCTGTGCCGGTTCTGTGATATGGAAGATGAGACCGCTGAGCATATTCTCCTCGAATGCACGGCCATATCTAGAAGGAGACAGAGGACACTTGGGCAATATCAGCTTGAGAGTAGCCAAATACCAGCCCTAAAGCCAAACGCGATACTTAAATTTGTATGTGAGATTGGCCTAGAGGAGGTAATATAATGAGTGGTAGGGCACAATAGACCCATAGGTCGCGGTGCGTTTCACCCTCCGAATAACTATCTATCTATCTATCTATTCTGTTCGATGTTTAGGTTTGCGAATGGCACCTTTCTGAGCAGAATTTTAATTTTAAAGGAACAACCTCTTTACCGAATTAGTTAATTTGATCAATCTCTGGTGTCTTCGCCATAGGCCAGATATATCTAGGATATCCGCATTTGCAGGTGTGGTCTGCTTTCGCCACCCTGCAGAAGCATTATTTCATTGTATATCGGCGCTTGTTTTACAAGTCATTGTGCGCGTCAAAAGTGCATCAAGCGGTTTTATTACTTTTGCCAAACGTGACTGCCTTTAAGTACTTTTGTACAAGTGCTTGAAAAATAGTAGCAGCAGGGTTAGTTGATAATAGTAGGCATCATCTCAATATGTGTACACGGTTGTAAAAAGGAGTAGTAAGTAGTGGATGAGAGTCAGGGATTTGCAGAGCTTTCTTTGCCTTTCTTAGGTATATGAAAGGGCCGTATAAATAAATTAAATTAAAATAAAAGTTTCCGTAAAAATAAAAAAAGGCATTTGATAATAAAAAGACAGCCAACCAAAATACCGCCTCTGTTTATTCTTTCTTCTTTTGAGGCTCTTAATTAAACTGATTAAAAGCACTTTACAATGCGGCGGGCGATACGAGGGGGAGGAGGAGGCCATGCTTTTAATGAAAAGTAATTCTTTCGCTATTCGCACCAGCTCATAAATCAGCCATGTTTCAATACATACTCGTACATAAGTACATTCATTTACGTTTAAGTGTTCTTGCTTCCTTGCCTCTTGGCATTGCTCATTTCATTCATGCTTCGTCTTTGTTGCCCACTATAATTTCATTGGCTCACACATATTTTTTCTTTACACTTTTAAAGCTAATAAAGCTTAAGTACTAAAGCAGTGTGTAAGTATTAACCATGTGATCTCAAGTGCACTTGGACTTTCCACATAAGCACATAGTAAATTGAGGTGTGTGCTTACACTCAGTTACATGCATTTGTACATGCGACACGCAGGCAATGAGTGTTAAGCTAATCAAGCGGCATAATGGCCGACCGAAAGTCGTTTGTTCCTTTATCGGTGTTCCTTTTCTGCATTTTTAGTGCGTTTTTGCATTCTTTAGCCCAAATTACATCAGCGATGTGGCAGCGGGCAGCGACGGTTTTCGGAATCAGCTGATACGTCTAATATGAGCAGTCACTGCCAGACCAAACACAATAGAGCGTTCGTAAGTATTTGGCAGTGACTTCTTTATATATTAGGTCTGTTTCCTTTTACCTTGGACACGTGGTGACATAAATTTACTTACCATTTTCATGTCTACTTTTTTCAATTAAAATAATCAATCTTGTTTCATTTTTTCCTCTGCTCTTTCTTCTTCTTTGATTTTGCATCCCGCCAGCAATATTTGCTAGTGGAAATTAATTAAGTAAAAATTAAATTCTCTCCCGCTTGCTGGCATCAAAGTACGGAAACACAAAATTAGTAAAAAATATATTACATTGGATAGTACGGAAACAGACATAAGTTCACATCAACACTTTGAAGTTGGCTGCGATTCAAGGCAGCGGCTGCGAATTTAGAATTTGGGCTAAACGGAGCGGTGCTGCCAGCTGCCTCTGCTGTATTATGTGCCGCTTCATTACAAACCGTAGTTTCTAAAAATCAGCTGATTTCGAAAAACAGTCGCTGCCACAGCCACAGCGCTAATGTAATTCCGGCTTTTGCCACACAGACTTGCATTGATGCATGTTACTTAGGTTTTTACGCAGTTTGTGTTTGCAAAAGCACTTGACACTTGCGTCCATGCTCTACTGCCGCATAAGTGACGTGTTGCTCTGTCAGCTTTTGCCGCCATTCTCTAAGAATTGCAACACGAGTTCATTGTAACTTAAAAAAAACTTTGTACGACTGCATGTGACTTATGTACGCTTTTGACTCAATTAAGCCGCCAAACGGAAGGAGAATTCTACATCAAAGTCAATAACCAAAAGTCGCCACTGTGTCTGGCGAGCGGTGGGATGATTGTGGCATAAAATAATAAATTTAAAAATACTATATTTAAATAAAATAATATAAAATAAAATATAATAAAATAAAATAAAGTAAAATAAGGTAAAGTAAAATAAAATGAAATAAAATAAAGTAAAATAAAAAAAAAATTAAATAAAATAAAAGAAAGTAAAAGAAAATAAAATGAAGTAAAATAAAATAAAATAAATAAAAAAAATAAATTAAAATAAACTAAAATAAAATAAATTAAAATACAATAAATTAAAATAAAATAAAGTAAAATAAAATAAAATAAAAAAAATAAAATAAAGTAAAATAAAACAAAGGAAAATAAAATAAAATAAAGTAAAATAAAATAAAGTAAAATAAAATAAAATAAAATAAATTAAAATATATTAAAATGAAATAAATTAAAATAAAATAAAGTAAAATAAAATAAAATAAAATAAAGTAAAATAAAATAAAATAAATAAAATAAAGTAAAATATAAAATGAAGCAATAGTCGCAACTGTGTCTTGCGAGTGGTAGTACGATTGTGGCAAGAAATAATAAATTTAAAAATACCATATTCAAATAAAATAATATAAAATAAAATAAAATAAAATAAAATAAAATAAAATAACATAAAATAAAAGAAAATAAAATGAAGTAAAATAAAATAAAAAAAATAAAATAAAATAAAGTAAAATAAAATAAAGTAAAATAAAAGAAAATAAAAAAAAATAAAATAAAATAAAGTAAAATAATATAAATAAAGTAAAATAAAATAAAGTGAAATAAAATAAAATAAAATAAAATAAAATAAAATAAAATAAAATAAAATAAAATAAAATAAAATAAAAGAAAATAAAATAAAAGAAAATAAAATAAAATAAAGTAAAATAAAATAAATTAAATAAAAGAAAGTAAAAGAAAATAAAATGAAGTAAAATAAAATAAAATAAAAAATAAATAAAATAAAATAAAGTAAAATAAAATAAAGTAAAATAAAATAAATTAAAATGAATTAAAATAAAATAAAATGAAGTAAAATAAAATAAAATAAAATAAAATAAAATAAAATAAAATAAAATAAAATTAAGTAAAGTAAAATATAAAATAAAGCAATAGTCGCAACTGTGTCTTGCGAGTGGTGGTACGATTGTGGCAAAAAATAATAAATTGAAAAATACCATATTCAAATAAAATAATATAAAATAAAATAAAATAAAAAAATAAAATAAAGCAAACTAAAATACTAATTATATACTTCATTTCCGCAAGGCCTCGCAATATTAAAATACATATGTACATAGGTATATATTATCTAGTAAGCAGAATCCTTGAATTTTTATTCGCTGGTGGTTAATCTAACATTTCTTCAATGTCCAATGCATTGACTCTTTGTGATTTTGAAGAAATTGAAAAGAACAGTTTTTCTGGGGTATATTTCAAGTTAAATTATGGTCCACTACATAGATACATATGTACATAATATGATGTATCTAACGATGTTATAACCAATGCCAAAAATTGAAAACATACATACATAGCTTAGTGCAGCATTTTCTCTAATCATCTATGATGACATACTTCAGTCTATGTAGTGCTGGTGATTCATTTGCGGTTAGATAATGGACGCTTTGCCAATTTTCTGTCACATGCTATCATAACCCAAAACTAGCCAATGATTCAATGCAACAACACTTCAAATGAAACCAGCTTATCTATAGCTTATATAGTAAATAAATTTGACATATGAATATGTATTCGCAATATTAAAGCTTATGGCTCTTGCGTCGAATAATACAAAGATACACACAAAAATTTTGGAAAGCATAAATTTGGGCTTATCGCTGCATAAAAGCACCATTGGCATATTTTATAAACACATAATTTAGCTTTTTCAACAATACCCAAAAAAAAGAAACAATTCAATTTTAGTGCATATTGTGTGCCCGAATAAAAAAACGGCGAAACAGAAAAATAAAATCAAATCAAAACTGCGGCTGAAAGGCGAGAGAACAAACAGCCAAACTCAAAGTCATAAATGCAATTTATTTATTATTTTGACATACATACATAAAAACTAAAGAGCGAAACCGCAAAGGAGACTACACGAAGAAGAGGGAAGTGAGATTGGGACGGAGTGCGACTATTGAGACTAACATACCCACCGTGCAGTCAAATCAATTATTTTATTTTTTTCTTTGCACCAAAAATAATAACAAATTTAAAAAGCTCATTTGAGTGTTTTTTAAATTTTTTTACCGATTGTGAATTCCTCAAGGGAACTAGTATTAATTTCAGCCAAATGAAGTTCTGTTTTACGGGTATGAACTAATGTTTTATAAGGTATAAATGTGTAAAAAATATCAGTCGCTTTCTTGTAAAATGGATTGAAGGGCAATTATCTCAAGTTGCAGTTCATTGAAATCATATTTGTTTTTCCTGCAGGGTGCTTTCAGTTTTTGTTTTTTTTCTCTTGATTTTCTCATTTTTCTCATTGTGCCGCTGAAACAATAAAATATGCATTTTTTGGCAGTTTCACAACAATCGAAAATGAAAATGAAAACGTTCAACAAAGCAAATATTGCAAATACATACATCCATACAAAAGTTTGTATGGATGTGTGGACATATTCCAGTGCTGCTCCACTGCCGTGCGATGAATGAATCAGTGCATAAAAAGCGAAAGAGTGACCTATTAGGTCTCTGCGCAGCACTGCCTTGCCACTTACACAAATTTGCACACACTCACACACACACTTACAGGCAGAGAAAAACAACAACGTACATGCATTGATAGGAAACTCCTCCCGAAAAAAACATGCAACCAAAAAACAAGAAAAGGAAATAAATAAAAGCCAAGCAAAGTAAAATCACAACAGAAGCAGCAGCAGCAGCGGCGGCGGAAGGAAAGAAAAAAACTTAAAAAAAGTGAACATGAGAAAGCAGAAAGAGGCGAAATGTCAACACAGAATCGAACATAAGCAAAAAACGTGTAAAATTTGGGTCAATTGAAAATTTATCGATAAAACCGAAAGGCAGGATGTACGAGTACGAGCAAAAGGCTGGCTGGCAGTCACAGGCTTCGTCCGTCCATCCGTTTCCTTTTGTTTTGCAAGGCTTTACTCCACCTTGTGTGACATACAAACAAACACACACGCGCATGCATACACGCATACTCAATATTGAAAATCGCTTGCGCCTTATGTGACTCTTGCAACAACAACTAGGTACTATTATTATTACTGACTTTTACTACAATAGTAGATAGTAAATGCACAGGTCGTGCCGGCAGATTAAACGTGCGTTGGGTGACACTCTCCCTACCTTTCGAATACCTTCCAGTGTTGCCACGGCCGGTAAGGGGGGGTTTTATATATGAGGAAGTGGCAGACACACCTATGTTTTTGATAAAAAAAAAAAAAAAACAAGACAAAAAACAAAAACCATATTATTTCACTTTGTTTTCGTATCTTCGCCAACAATGATCGATTTGCTCTGATTCACCTATTGGCACAGTTACGCAGCAGAAAAACTGAAAAAAGAAAACTGAATGAATGAATAGTTTTAAGAAACTAAAAGTTTGATTTTGGTTACGTAAAACTTTAAATTAATTCTGTGAAATTCGGTGGAATGCTAAACATTTATCTAAGTAATTATCCAAAGAAAATTTATGGGCTAGGCTGTAAGTGGATGCATCTACATTTGTGCATGTGTGGATACATACACATAGAAATTTTTAGAACACGAATATGGGCGTTTCCAGAATGTGACTTTCGTACGCATTCAAAGCTCAGTAAAGTATGCATAGTGTTAAATATTTTTCTTCTTTACTTTGGGTTTGAAAAGTGCAAAACTCTGCAAATTTTGATTCAATATTACAAAATTATAGAATAACGATTAAACGGGACATAATTTCCCAACCGGGATTATAAGGATTAGTTCAAGTAATTTAAAGTCAGAATAACTTAAATTAACAAAATTTTCTATTTCTCGATGAAGATAATTGCATACTAGCACATATAGTGGATATAAGAATAATAGTTAAGAAGAACGCGTAAAATCTCGGAAACGAAATTTTACATTGTCAAATATTTATTAATTTCCATTTTTAATTCGAGAGGTTGTGTGCATGAAATATTCTAGTAGATTAAATGAGGAATCTATACCCCAAAATGTATAATCCGAACATTCGGTTGCATATATGTATGTTATAGTGGTCCGATTCGGCCGATTCCGACAAATGATCATCTAGTCATAAAAATATAACCACACACCGAATTTCTCTATTGTATGTTGAGAAATACCACTTGATTCTTGATATTTAATTTTTTCGAAATGGATTACCTTTCTGCGGAATCGCCCTTCATAAATTCCAAGCGGAAAAATATTAGCTAAATTTATATTTTCGTGTTTTCTGCGATTGTTTTTACTGTCGAAGGCCGAAAGCCGCAGACCACAATACGAATAAATATGCCTTCGCGCAGAAAGAACTTATGTATATCCACATACTAATGTACATATATATATATACATATATATATACTATATGTATGCATGTTTTATAAAAAGGATATTGCACATGCAAGTCGAAGAGCAAAGCAAGGCTGATAAATTGTACTGCTCCGACTTCCATACAAGGATATACACATACACATAAATGCCTACATATCCATATGCACTCCAGTTAGTGATTTGCTTTGTCAGTTACAGTTAAATCTCAAATGGTTATAAACTAGTACAAATAAGCTCTAGAAGCATACAAGCTTAAATAAACATACCTACATATGTACAAGATATACAGTGTGACTAAAACAATAAGAAAATGGATCTAAGCCAAATTCTTGATAGAGAAAACGGGTGCACGTAGTTTCAACAAACTAAAAAGCCCCACTTGAAGTGAAAACGCATGCCATTTTCTGCGACACATTTCTTTACTAGAGAGTTTAGTTGTCATTTATGCCAATGCTAAAAAGCAGCACTATAGATACCACAGAAAACAAAATTACAACAACATGCATGTCTAAATATGGAAATCAGTACTAACGAGTTACAGTGCTCTGTATTCTAGAATTAAATTAAGGAAATGGAAAACCTCTTGAAAAATAATACTACAACTCAGACAAATTGGAACTCTGGGGAAAACGGCAATAACGAAATGAACAGCCCGTGATATTGAAACGGAACTCTTCCAATTTCCTTCCATTGTCATTCAAAATAGGGCGATAGCACTCACCAACCCATGTTTCCACTAAACAAGTTACAATCGAGTTCTTTTGTTGTCTAGAAATTACAGCTTAAACGAGTGCTCTTTTTCAATTAGTGTACCTACAAAGGAATGCGCTTATCGAAGTTGTTATCAGTGACCAATTGACCCCTTGGATGTCATGAACTCGAAGTTTTCATCCCGGAGCGCAGAAAGAAAGTCGGAATCAAAAAAACATCTGCATACATTGTGCCGAACTTGAACGTGCATAATTTCCAACAGGACACACAAGCAAGTCTGTAATGCTGATTACCATAAAAAATCAATAAACATGTGGATGCTGATAAAATTGAAAATCGGGCGAAAAAGATTAAATTACACAATAAAAAAAACTTTACAAAAGAAAAAGAAAAATACTCTGCCTTCTCGGAAATTGCTTATTGATCGATAAAAAAGAAGTCGCCGGTATCAAATCGAGATCAATAAATGGAGAGAATCGAATACCGAATATCATATATCCGATTAAATTATCTATCGTCGTATAAAAAAATAGAATATGCATGTGTGTACGTATGTATGTATTTAAGACTCAAAGCAACAATACGACAGATTAAGATAATCCTAACGAAACATGCTGGACACAAAGAAACCAACGCCACATTAATACCAGCACATAGTAAAAATTCAATATCATACACAATATCACATAGGTACAAGGGTAAAATTGCTACACATATCCCTGCAAAAAGTTTTGTTTATTGTTGACAAATCAGGTATAAAAAAAGGAGTACGCTGGCAGCGCTGCTTTTGAGTATGTTATGCACTCACTCTGTCTGCTCCTAACTTTCTAATATCTACATAGGCCTTATTTCGCATGGCGGATAAGTCTTTGGAATAAGGTGTGCTCTCAGAGAGAGATGACATCAACACAGAAAAATCAGCCTTATTTTAAGCCTTACGCCATACAAATTTGCTATCCTAATAATTTTCAGGCCTTATTTCCCAAGCCTTTAAATCTGCTGTTCTAATTCTTAAATAAGGCTTAGATTTTTTGGTGGGTATGTTCGTGAATAAACATGTATGTATGCATGTGCATAATGTCATCCAAAAAACAGTTAGTTGAGGGCGTTTGCTGCACATAAAATTCAATTTCGATTTAAAGATTATTATCGAAATGAAATACAAAGCGTAGAAATGCTAAAGGGAAGAGGAGCCAACCAACAAAATAAAAAAGGAAAGAATTTTAAATACAAAATCTGGGAGTAACGATTCGTACGATGGGTGCGCTGAAAAGGTTATGAGAAAATGGAATTTCCAAAAAAGTAAATAGCCAAAATCAGAAGGGCTTGTTTGAACTGTTAAACAGGTTGACATACATACATATATGTATATGTACATAGTTTAGAGGGTATGCGTATTGTAAATTTAGTAGAATTACACTGTGGAACAAATTTAGGTCAACAAAAGTTAAGTCGGTTCTGAAAGTTAGGGGTGAAAATAGAGGCTAGGTTAGTTCGAATTTGTTTTTAATCGACCTTTGAACTTTGCAGGCAAATGCCGATTTTCAGCATATTGTTTGTATGGTTTTTTTGCTATAACTCGTCGACTAATTGAGATTTTTTTGTTGGAGTGACAGCACATTGGCAGCGCAGTAGATACAAGCCCATTTACGGGTATAACATGCATAAAATATACCCGTGCAGATGCATTGCCCGACTTGACTGTATTTACATGATCGCCTATAACTTTTCCATTTTACCATGGATTTTCTTCGTTGATAGCTTATTTTTTTGCTAATAGAATGTAGCTTCACGTAAACGAGTAAAACCGAAGGTGAAAATTTTGGTTTTAAAGATATTGCCTGACAAAGTCAATTTTTTCTTTAAAAAATCGAAAAAATTCAAATTGAATTATCAATATTTCAGAAACTATAAGAGGTAGAGAAAAATGTTATAGACCCCTTGTATAGGAAATTTAATTTTCTTTCGTTTGCTGTCCCTATAACAATCTCAAAAATCTCAATTAGTCGACGAGTTATAGCAAAAAAACCATACAAACAGTATGCTGAAAATCGGCATTTGCCTGCAAAGTTCAAAGGTCGATTAAAAACAAATTCGAACTAACCTAAGCAAACGCCGCGATACGGGTCTTCTAATTTAGCCTCTATTTTCACCCCCAACTTTCAGAACCGAGTTAACTTTTGTTGACCTGAATTTGTTCCACAGTGTTAACTGAGATTTGACATGTTTATTGAAAATGTAAAAATTAGGGCTGATGATTTGACCCGGGTAATGAGATGCCCGGGTACCCGGGTACCCGGGCATCGTTGTTGATGCCGGCTAATGCGACAAACGCTGCTTACCACAGTAGGCCGCGCGTTTATGGTTGTACAAGATATGTATATACATATATACGTATGTTGATATGTATGTGCGAATCATGTGTGTGGCTGAGCATTTGTACGGTACATATATGTGTGTAAATATGTATGCAGTTGTTTACATACCCTGCAAAAAATGCGATTAATCCGGGACGTGTCCGGGATCAATCGCAAGGGAGCATGCGACTAATACAATTTTACATCCCTTTATATGGAGTGAATTGATCGCATTTGTTCGAGCATGTCCTATGAAGAGACTAATTGTTCAACTTGTATACCCGAACGGGTACCAATGTAGATTAATCACTAACATACCGAACGGGTACAAATGTAGATCAATCGCTTTCATCCCGAACGGGTACGAATGTAGATCAATCGCTTTCATCCCGAACGGGTACAAATGTAGATCAATCGCTTTCATCCCGAACGGGTACGAATGTAGATCAATCGCTTTCATCCCGAACGGGTACAAATGTAGATCAATCGCTTTCATCCCGAACGGGTACGAATGTAGATTAATCGCTTTCATCCCCAACGGGTACAAATGTAGATTTTTCCTTAAAAAAATGTAAATGTTCATGCATATTTAAATAATGTTTAACTTTTGTAAAAAAATCTCAATAAATAAATTTAAAAAATTGTAAGTTTTGAGTATGCATTATATGAGCGTAATGTAAAGGATTTTTTCATAGAATATTTTAGGCAACATTTTGTTAAAATTGTTATTAAAAAAGGGCGTTCAATCGCTTTCTGCACGAACGGGTACAAATGTAGATTTTTCCAAGTTGTTAGCTAAGGCAATTTTTAATATCGTCAAAAAATTGTAAAGCTGATTCCACATAAAACTTTTTCCGCTTTGCGTTACGCCGCTTTGTATGTCAAACAACGCAAAACTGAAAAACTATGCCACAATGAACGCTGCAACATCACTCAAAAAATATTTATTTTCTGAAAAATCTTTCATTCTCTGTTTTATTTACAAAAAAGTAAATCAGAAAATAAAAATCTATTAAATTATTTTTCAATTGTGTGAAATTTAAATTTGTTTATTTACATTTGAATTAAAGTGAAACTGAAAAAAAATTTCAACGCCCCCAAAAGTTGAGATTTGGGCAACTTTGTGCTTTACGTAACTTCGGCGTTGCGTTACTTTTTGTTATGTGAGAAACCTCATATAGATACATGTATTTTAATCTCAGCTGTCACGCTAAAAGTGTCACGTAGCGCAACACAAAGTTCTATGTGGAATCAGCTTTAATGTTCATGCATATTTAAATAAAGAGTATATAATGTTTTACTTTTGTAAAAAAAATCTCAACAAATAAATAAAAAAAAAATTTAAGTTTTGAGTACGCATTATATGAGCGTAATGTAAAGGATTTTTTCATAGAATATTTTAGGCAACATTTTGTTAAAATTATTATTCATCATTGTTATTAAAAGAAAGGGTGTTCAATTCGTTTTACCGGTTGTTCTACAATTTTTTAAATACATTGCATATTTTGGTAAAATTTCTACATTTAGGGAATCTAGATTTGTACCCATTCGGAATGAAAGCGATTAATCTACATTTATACCCGTTAGGGAACAATTGGTCTACAATTAGTCTACATTTATACCCGTTCGGGAACAATTGGTCTACAATTAGTCTACATTTATACCCGTACGAGAACAATTGGGGACTAATTGTGGACCGATTGTTCTCGAAAGAGATCAATCGAGGACAAATCTCTTTCGGGATTGATCGCACATTTTTTTGCAGGGTATGTTTAATATACATTTGAGGCAAATATGTATACGAAATGCGCATATGGCGCAGTAGTTTTTTGATGATTGAATATATGTATATACATATGTATGTACTTATGAGATTAGCGCCGCTGTACATATGTACAAACAAATGCATGTGCATCTGTGTATAAATTTTTATTTTATGCCATAAATTTTATTACACCTCGCCGTTTGGATCATGGCCTGTGCAGAGACTAAATAGACTCGAATGGAATAAATTGGGAACTAGTCGTTTTTTCTGCTTTTCATGTTTTTTGTACTTTTTATATAGGATAAGGGCTGACATTTAAATAAATTCGTTTATGAAGAAATAATTGATTTTAAAAATTAAAAAAAATGTAAAATTCATATTATTGCAATAAATATTAAAAAAAATTATCAAATTTTTGTTTGTTTGTAGGTATAACCTCCTAGAAATTGATTGCTTTTTCGTTTTCATTCATGTGCATTACCTTGGAAGTAGTTAAAGTAATTATGTAGGTTGGAATGAGCTAGTTTTGATGCAAAACCACGATTATTCATGATTTTTTTCCGTATTTGTTGTTCAATTAAGTTGTGTGAAATTCATTTTTTTAGTTTTCCAGTTAATAGTATTTGTTTCTTTATGAGGACTGCAAAAGAGAAGTTGACAAACAAAAATTTTCTGGAGCATTTCTTAAACTGGTTTTATGGCAAAAGCCATAATCGCATATTTTTCCACATATGTATGTAAATACATATTTTTGCATTGCATGTGTGTATGTATGTAGGTACATTAGACTGTGTTTAATTTAACTGTGTTTAATTTGACTGAAAGACTGAAAAATATCGGTAATTTGAATTTTAAACACGCTCTCATGTACATATTCAGATAGGTAGCGCAATTTTTTTTAGCCCGAAATTACACTGAAGGTCGCAGCCGATACTAAGTCGTTAACTCATCCCGGGATTTTCCGCTCGTTATTGCATATGATTGGTCTATTTTAAAACTCAATCCTTTTTGGTCAGCTTAGGTAGTGGGCTGTTCCAGCTAACTTGTCTACATCCATATGCATTTACACATATATGCATCTTCACTTGGCTTTTGTTTCTTAAATAACCGTCGACAGCGTTTTCAACGGCTCATTAAACTGAGAAGTTTAATTTATATATGTATCTTTATTGCTTATGTTTACAGAATGATCCTGGACTAGGTAGGTACCTATACTTTTAGAGATTAATCGCCATATTTTTCCACATATGCATGTACATAGGTACCTAGTTTGTATTGCATGTCTGTAAATACATATATTAATATACCGATAGGTAACGAGCAAACCAAAATTGTTTTAGCCTAAAACTGCATTGAAGATCACAACCTTAAGCCGGAATTACAATAGCGCTATGGCAGTAGCAGCGATTGTTTTTCGAAATCAGCTGATTTTTAGAAACTACGGTTTGCAATGAAGCGGCACATAATACAGCAGAGGCAGCTGGCAGCACCGCTCTGTTTAGCCCAAATTCTTAATTCGCTGCCGCTGCCTTGAATCGCAGCCAACTTCGAAGTGTTGATGTGAACTTATGTCTGTTTCCGTACTATCCAATATAATATATTTTTACTAATTTTGTGTTTCCGTTCTTTGATGCCAGCAAGCGGGAGAGAATTTAATTTTTACTTAATTGATTTCCGCTAGAAAATGTTACACATTTTAAAACTCAACCCTTTTTAGTCAGCTTAGGTGGTATATATATGTATGTACATATCATCTACCTAGTAGGTACATATATACATATACACAGTAAAAATTTTAGTTTAATTTTAATTCCATTTTGGTATTTATATATAACAATGCCAAAAAGCATAAAATTAAAACCATTCTGGTTTAAAAAAAGAAGAGAATATTGAGAGAAAAAAATTATTCTTGGTGTCAAATTAATATTTTTTTGGAATTAAATCAAAACCAAATTTTCATTATTTTTGGAATATTTCTGGTATTAAAAATAGTTGAAATGGTATAAGATCAATCCAAAATTGGAATAAATTGTATACTTTTATGGAATTAAATCAAAACCAAATTTTGATTATTTTTATAATATTTTTGGCAATAAAAATAGTTTAAATGGTATTAGATCTACCGAATATTGGAATAAATTGTATACTTTTTTGGATTTAAAAATAAACCCCCATAAAATTTCCAGTGGATATACTGCAAATAACCCATTATCCCAAAGATTAATGAGAAATTGAATAACTTTAACATAGTTTATTTACATAAAAATCCAAAACAGTAGTAGCAAACACTAAAGTACCTTATATATCGAGTTCTAATCCTCATAAAAGTGTATCCAACAAAAAGTAAATTTTACAGGACACAGTTTTTTTTTAATTTGTTTTGCATACAGTTTGTATGCAGCCTTGAAACTTATTTAGGCTCTAACTTCGAAACTGCACATTTCACAGCTATAAAATTTTGGGAGTTGATGCATGTGATAGTAAATAGTTGATTTGCATAAAAAATCTGAAATCGATAATTTTGTTGGATACACTTTTATGGCGGTTAGGTCTCGATATATATACATATTGTCACTTTTATACTAATATTTGGGAAATGTCCAGTGAAATTTCGGCACCATTGCGGTTCTTGCAGTGATACTGAAAGAGGGACCCTCAACTGCCTTATGACTGAAAAAATAAAGCAAAATTTACCCTCATGATATTTAATTAATCTCCTGCATTACTTACTTGATACAATTATTCGATTCGGGCCATTTATTTGAGTAGATTTATTTACTACTCAGGATTGCTGTTTTAGAAACATTTTGTTTAATTTTTTTTTTACTTTTTTCTGATATTTTTTTTATATTTTTTTGGTTTTGATTTCAACCCAAAAATACTTTGAGGTTAATATAACTGAGAAAGGGGTTTTTATACTTTTCAGGATTTGTTTTTAAACCATAATGATTAAACTTTTTAGAGAAGATTTTAATACTTTTTAAGACTTTATTTTGAAACTACTTTGGAATAAATAAAATTCTAAAACTTCCCATAGTTTAAAAATAAGACTTTTTGGCATTAAAATTCAAATTTAATTCCAAGAATGATTAAATTAAGTACCAAATGATATTAGAAATAAACTATAATTTTTTACTGTGTACATATGTATGTATATATGAATGTATGGAGACAAGTTAGCCGAAAACTAAACTTCATAGCCAACTACCTAAGCTGACTAAAAAGGATTGAGTTTTAAAATAAACCAATCATATGCACACATATCAGTGCCCGCAAATTAAAGTAGTCTAACTTGAGATAATGCGAATTTAGCCTGTTTTATGGCATAAAATAAAAATTTATACACAGATGCACATGCATTTGTTTGTACATATGTACATATCGTCCCCTCAATATAACAATAGCGTATGTGCTCATACGCCATTATTTTTTTATTGCATATTTAGAATCTCCATCATTGATTCTATGTCTGGTCAAAATTTCGTCAAATTCTACTTCCACAAAGTGGGTCAAAATGTCATTGGAAAAAATGGTGTATAATTTCTTGTTCAAAAATTTAATAGATATCTGATTTGACAAAAACTTTAAACTCGATTTTCTCAAAACCCAAAAAAAATTATACGCTATTGTTATATTGAGGGGACGATATGTACAGCGGTGCTAGTCTCATAAGTACATACATATATACATATATTCAATCATCAAAAAACTACTGCGCCATATGCGCATTTCTTATATTTGCCTCAAATGTATATTAAACATATGTAACCAACTGCATACATATTTACACACATATATGTACCGTACAAATGCTCAGCCACACACATGGTTCGCACATACATATCAACATACGTATATATGTATATACATATCTTGTACATCCATAAACGCGTGGCCTACTGTGGTAAGCAGCGTTTGTCGCATTAGCCGGCATCAACAACGATGCCCAGGTACCCGGGTACCCGGGCCATACCCGGGAATTACCCGGGTATCATCAGCTCTAGTAAAAACGTATAAGGTGTGTAACTTAAATCTCTTGGTCACGCATGCTAGACGTACTTACACTGATATTGGATATGGTATGTAAGGTAGGCTAGCGGGTCTATTGCAGAAGAAGAGGGGTTTGAATTGTAGGTTCCTATATCAAACACGACATAGTTCTGAGTAGCAGACCTACATACATACATACATACATACATACATTCATACATACGTATGTATATCCTACATCTTGGACTTCAATCGAAGTAAAACAGATAACTTTGTTACATACATTTATTTCTGTAGTAAAAATTGGCAGCTTTTGACTTACCTACCCGGTAAAAAAGTTTTGCTTATTGTTGACAAATCAGGTCTAAAAAGGGAGTACGCTGGCAGTGTTATGCACTCACTCTGTCTGCTTCTAACTCTCTAATACTTATCTAGGTCCTATTTCGCATGGCGGATAAGTCTTTGGAATAAGGTGTGCTCTCAGAGAGAGAATACTCCTTATGGCCTGATGACATCAACACTGGAAAATCAGCCTTATTTTAAGCCTTACGCCACACAAATTTGCTACTCTTATAATTTTCAAGCCTTATTTACAAGCCTTTGAATCTGCTGTTTTAATTCTTAAATAAGGCTTAAATTTTTTGGTGGGTACATATGTAAGTAGCACACTAATGAATCTATTACAATACATGTGCTAAGAATACCAATAAGTGTTGAGCAATATTTTTAAGTAAAAGCGCGACTGAACGGAAGCCCAAAAAACACCGAAATAGATGCAAACTTTGTACTTTGCACGTTTAAAGTTGACATTTGGGCAACGAAGTGTTACTTAAGTAAGAAATAAAGTACATATATGTACATACATATATATATTTGTATATATGTAAATACATAAATATGTACATATCTACCCACGGATACCATATTATATGCTAAACCTTAAAGCACGTGGCACACTAGTCAAATATTTTCAATTTTTTATTTGATCTTTTATATATGCATTTTTGTTTCTTAAAATTATTTAGAGTTATCTGCGAACAAATTTTAGACCACCGTCTAAAGTCTAGACTGCGTTGCGTTTCTGTTACATTCTTATTTTGAAAAAAAATAATAATAATTTCCGCGTTTCACCGAAGATATGTAAATTCTCTTCTAAAACTGACTGTCCACTTTCCAATTTTTAGTTATGTATGCATAAATATTTTGACTTTTTTATATCTCCAGATGGTTTCTATTCTAAACCTTAATTGCATATTTTTCTGCTCCGCGTTGCCCTTTCCCGTGAGCTGCAATTACAGTACGTCAAGTGATCGATGGCAGCTGTTTAGAAAAAAAAAATATAAACAAAACAAGAAAAAAAAAAACATCAAAGTCCATAAAAAAGTCAGGCAATCAAAGCAAAGAACAATTGATCTTTCCGTATTTGCTTCATTACCAACACAACAACAAAAATATTAACAACATTAGTTAGTTAGTTAAAGTTTCCTCTTTATTTTTGTTTTCCAAGTGTTGCCATTGATTGCTGTGTTTTTCATACACTTAAATGCGTATTTGCATTTTGTTTGCTTACGACTTTGCCTTCGGTGCTTCGGTTGCCACAGAAACTGCTCTTGCCACACAGCCTCACTGGAAAAACATTGGAAAAATTGAAAAACAAACCTATTATTGCCGAACAAGCAATGACTTGGCATCTACACTCAAAAAAAAAATTTCTCTCGATCAAAGACATAATTTTCCTTATTTTGAACACGCGTCCCAATACAAAATTTTCTTTGTTTTGTGTAAATTTTCTCAAAAATGTGGAAAAAACATAAAAAAACATTCAAACAAATTCGTTGCCATGGGGATTTGTATGGGAATTTAATTTCTCAAAATTAAAGAAATCAAGTCTTCAAAACAAGGAAAGTTGGGAATGGAATGGCGCTTAAAGAATTTTTCATCATTTTAATGTATGAATTTTTTCAAAACAAGTATATGAAACCATGGTAACGCATGTAACAACAATATTTTATAAACCTTTTAACATGTTTTAAGGAAAATTTACTCAAAACAAAGAAAGTAGTGTTCAAAATAGGTAAACAATTTCTTTGACCCCTCCATATATTTTTTTCTCTCAGTGTATCAGTTGAGATGTTTTATAAATACATATATGTATATACATACATATGTATGTACCCAGAAAACAAACTCGTAAGCTTAAGCTGAAGCTAATAGCGTTTTCGATTCTGAACCAAAATGCTGCATTATTACAAGGCAACATTATCAACATGCGCCCTGAGCCCTAAGAAAATGTTGCACTTTTCATGTGATGTATGAAACAAAAATAATGCAACCCCTTGGTCATATTAAGGGCAGAAAATGCTGCCCTGTGGTCGGGCATAGGGCGACATTTTTGTCAATAGAACAATCAACCCTGAAAAAATGTGTGGAATCTATGTGGAATAGAACAAACAAATTTGACAGCCCGATAAAAATGCAGAATAAGTGCGACATTTTTGCCAGAATCGAAAACGCCATAAGTTGTTAAACTGGAATACTCTCGCAGCGCTGCTGCCGCTTGCACTCATTCTCTGTGCTCGGCTCCAAGGGAATTGAGTTTATATGAGCAAAGAGAGTACAATGTGTGACGAACTTAAAAATTGCGTATTGTAGATTTTTGTTTCAGTTTAAATTTTTTTTCTGACATGCAATGAATTGTTTGGTTACACTCAAAAAAAAAATTTCTCTCGATCAAAGACATAATTTTCCTTATTTTGAACACGCGTCCCAATACAAAATTTTCTTTGTTTTGTGTAAATTTTCTCAAAAATGTGGAAAAAACATAAAAAAACATTCAAACAAATTCGTTGCCATGGGGATTTGTATGGGAATTTAATTTATCAAAATTAAAGAAATCAAGTCTTCAAAACAAGGAAAGTTGGGAATGGAATGGCGCTTAAAGAATTTTTCATTATTTTAATGTATGAATTTTTTCAAAACAAGTATATGAAACCATGGTAACGCATGTAACAACAATATTTTATAAACCTTTTAACATGTTTTAAGGAAAATTTACTCAAAACAAAGAAAGTAGTGTTCAAAATAGGTAAACCATTTCTTTGACCCCTCCATATATTTTTTTTCTCTCAGTGTGTGTGCGCAAGCTTATCTCATGCCGATATATACGTATACATACATATTTGTATGTACATGTACATATGTATATACATAAATGCATGAATAATAACGTTTCAACCCTAGCAGAATATAGTTTTTATTATTAAATAGCCGCAGCGCTTAGATCGCGGAAAAATGTAAATTATGTGTATGTATGTATGTGTAAACAAAAACACCTTATTATTAAAGCATTTATAATGTATTCATACACAACGTAAGGACTGAATATCAGATCATAATAAGGTCATAAATAGGCCTTGTTTTCCTGGCAGATAAGCCTTATTAATAAGGGTTGCTCTCAGAGAGAGAGAGAGAGAGTATTCCTTACGGTCTGATGACACCAACACATAAAAATCAGCCTTATTTTAAGCCTTTGCCATACAACTTGGCTTCCCTTAGAATTTTCAGACATTATTTACATCTTCTGTAATAATTCTTATATAAGGCGTAGATTTTTTGCTGGGTACATGTTGTTATAAATGTTTACACTGTTCCTATATACATATGAAGGTATGTATGTATGTGCAACATCTCATGTCATTTTCTAATTTCAGACACACAATCAGTGCGAACCACTTCAAATGTGTTTATTATTTTTATGCTTCATTTCAAGAATAAAAGTTTTTCGATTTTTATGTATTTTTGCCCTCGCAGCATAAAAGCACTTGTATGGACATATGTCTGTATGTTAATGTTGCTGCAGCATACCACATGCGCACAGGATCAATAAATATGTCGAAAACAATTTGACATTAATGTGTTGAAAGATTTCCTCACATGCGTTTATTTCTAAATTTGGGCATTTCTGCTTTCTTTATTAAGTACACACAGACACATGCATATGTATGTACATATATGTATGTATGTATTAATGTATGTACATATGTAACTGCATCGGCGTGAGTGCATATATATTTTTCCTTCACGGAAAGTGCCACCAAATGTTTATCAGAGACATACAGTTAATCTTTAGACTTTACACTCGTGTGTGTATATTTTGCGGTTGCATGCCACATTGGCGCTGAATGATGCATAGAGTGTTCGACTTAAGTGATGCAGCTTCGATAAAGTGGGAGTGTATTCGGTTTCGTTTTTTTTTTCTTTCTTCTACAAGATGCAGGATTTGTTTAATGTTGTTTTGTAAATACGGACCCACTACCAGGAGATTATAGCTAGAGTGATGGACTGTTTAAATTTAATTTATAAAACACTGGTTTGAACTTACTTTAGCAGGATTTGTTTCAGTTTGGTCTACATGGATTTAATTCAATATAGGCATTTTTCCGTCCATATGTATGTATGTATGTCCATATGGATGCCCATACACTAAATCCATTAGAAACGCCTCTCTGGCATTTTCCCTAAATACTGGTTATCTTATCTAGTCGTCATGCTAATCAATTCTCACTCATGCTTGTACTCTCTGGAGGCACATTTGAATCAAGTAAATTTACTCCAATCAAAATTGTTAAGTTAACTCAACACTTAATTATTTTCTAATTATACACAAGCATACATATCGTCGGTCTCCTGCAAGAAACACGAATGTGAAATTTTTTCTAAGTGCGATGTCTGCTCTTTATCGGGTATATATTGATATAATAACAATTAATATTTGTATATATGCTTATGTACATACAAGTATATATTATGTATGTCCGGGGCTCCTTCGGCATCAATCGCAAGGAAATATTTGACTTTACATTTAGAGTGCATCTCTTCAAGCAAGTCCTATGAAGAGGTTGGTTGGCTCGTTTTCATACCTAAACAGAATGGCATGAATCTAACACTTTTTCGGATTTTTAATATTTTAAATTACAAGAAAATTCAATATTGGCCGAGCCATATGAGAGGTTTCACCTAACTTGGTGGTTGTGCTGCATACACAGACTGTGTCACATAACCCAGTTTTATTTTACAGGGCGTACGGTGACTTAGACACTTTAAGCATTGTCTACTTTGAGGCGTTAGAACGCCCAACTAATAATAGCTTATCCTATCAGCACACATACGCATGTACATATGTACATACAAATACATTCAATTTAAAGCCAAGTTCTCAATTACATCCCCATATAGTACATACATACCTACATACATATGTATCTACATAGTACTTGTAAATGAAATATGAGCATAAATCGATAATTGAAGGCGTCGATTGATTTACATGTGAAATATTTACAAGAACCAGCCAATCACTTACACTCAACAAACATGCATACATACATACATATTTACGTACATAACACACTTTCTTTCTATTGTCCGTGACTAAAAAATCTATGTACGTATACTTACATAAATATAATACATATATAATACAATGGCGCTATTATAACTCTGACGAGTTTTATGGCCGAGCTTCTCTCCCAATTCGAGGTGTGCTCCTTTTCTTTTTTCCTACTAATTGGGTGGACCTACAGTTTTATGCCGGCTCCGAACGGCGAAAAGCATTTTTTTAGAAGCTTTTTCATGGCAGAAATACACTCGGAGGGTATGCCGCCCACTGCCGAGAGGTGACCGCTGCTCTTAAAAGAACCCAATAATTGGATTTTTACTAATTAGAAAAATTGTTTTGGTGTTTTACTCGGATCGTGGTTTGAACCCGAGACCTCTGGCATAGCAAGCGAGCACTCTACCCACTGCACCACAGCGGCCACATACATAATAATTACACATAAATGCGGAGTTAATTGCTTGACATGTAAGAAATGTCTGGATGACAACTAAGCCTATTTAATTTACTATTTTCTTGTTGAATAATTTTCCGATTTTCATTGATCTGCACTCTTTGTGGAATCCTAAGGGCAATACATACTACATATACATATGTACATATCTTCAGCATTTCTTTTCAGTACGAAGATTATTCTAGATTCTAGGACATACACGTTTCGATCGGTTTTTAGAAAATTACAACTGCCTGTATGAAAAATTTATATATGTAGATTTTAATGTACTATTCTTCGTCCGTCATCCCTTGTCAAGTTTGGTTTGGAGACAAACCGGTTTCGGCTAATATGCGCCATCTTCAGTGTCTTTTTTCGAAAGACTGAAGATGGCGCATATTAGCTGAAACCGGTTTGTCTCCAAACCAAACTTGACAAGGGATGACGGAGGATCGTTCCACAATACATCATATTCCTACCCTGTCGGAAAAACAAGCAACCAAAAAGTATTTACTATTCCTTCCCTGTCATAAAAGCAAGCAACCAAAGAGTAACTTAGATTTTTTTATCAATTTTGTGCCGAAGGCCTTTCAAAAAGTGGAGAAAATATGAATTGAGAACATTAAACGGCTGTCGCAAAACCCCCGTTGAAGTAATTGAGCGATTTTCTCTAGTTTTCTTCATAGCCAGCAACAAACAACAATAAATACAAGCATGCCGAACGCAATGACAAATGCCAAACTTTGTTGGAGCGCACAATTAAAATTTTAATCAATAAAAACAGCGATTTAACAAACAATTAAATATTGCCAAGAAAAGTGTGTAAGCACACACATTCATATTTACTTACGCTATTAAAGATTGTAAATTGTAATTTGCTAAATGACAATTAAGTCGAACAAATGTTGGCCTATTTCGGGCAGCAAAGCGACAAGTAAGCAAACTTTCCTGCTTATAAGCATAAACAAACAGCTGCAAACTACTAATTTATGTGCGTATGTATATACACTATAGTTATGCCGAAATTACACAACATGCTTTATAATTTAGTAAAACGTATGTATGTAAGTATGTAAAAATGTATGTATGTACACTGAAAAAACAACTTACTCAGATTATGGAAAAGTGGGAATGATTCGGCGCTAAAGACATATTTCCATATTTTGATGTACGATTTTCTTCAAATCAAGGAATAAAAACCACGTTTTAAAGAAAATTGTACATCAAAATATGGAAATATGTCTTTAGCGCCGAATCATTCCCATTTTTCCATAATCTGAGTAATTTTTTTTTTTTGAGTGTACGTTCAACAAGCACTTAATTAAAATTTCATGTCATGACTTCAATTTCCACTCATTCAGAAACAGGCTTGCGTGATTTTGATTTGACTGAATCACTAATCAAAAATATTTTCTGATTCTTGATTTAAAATATTTTCAAATCAAAGATAATTTTTATTTGTGATTCGTTTCAAAAAAGAATCAGAAATACCCTTTGATTCGTGATTCAAACTATTTTCAAATCAAAGATAAAATTGATTTGTGATTCATTTCTTAAAAGAATCAAAAATCTTTTTTGATTCTTGATTCAAACTTGATTTCGAATCAAGATTCTTAATAAATTTTTGATTCGAATCAAATTTTTGATTCGAATAAAATTTTTGATTCGAATAAAATTTTTGCATATATATGTATGTATATACTTACATACATATATGTAGGTATATAACGAATAAATGAATGAAAGGATGAATGAATTATGGTTAGGTGTATGCATACAAAGAGTGGTTTCGATATGTAAATATGTATGTGCATACGTTAGGCTGGGTCAATTTTCTAAGCCATACTGTTCGTAGAAAAATCGGATTCTGCATTAAATTCTATGAAAAATGTGTTCTAGAGCATGCCTCTAATATCAATTTCGAGCTTGCCCATTTTCGATTGAAGTTTACTAGGTATGTAGAATTGTTTTAAGCATAGTAACCCATATACTTTTAAATTCAACCAGTGGTTTTAAATTTATCTCTTTACATTCTTTTTCATTGTTACTTAAACGACTTTTAATAATGCATGTATATAAGAGTTTGATTTCGTTGTTGTGGTTTTGTTGAAAAACGAAAATATTAAAAACAACTCCCATTCGTTTTTTTGTTTCTTAACCCTCTCAGCATTAGCTTAAAATTTAGGGGGGACTTTTATAACTTTTTTTTCGCATGGGGACCAACACTTACCTCCTGACTTCATTTCCATATAAAATACAGATGTAATCTAACACATACATATGTACATACTTACATATATATGATGTATGTACATATGTACTTACCCCTTCCCTGCAGTAAAAATCCGCAATGAATCCTTAATGAATCACTGATGCAATTCACCTATGACGAGGAGGCATCAGTGAATACTTTCATATAAAGACTGATGAATTTTTCATATAAATGGTTTGCTTTCCTCAGAAAAAAAAACAAGAACAAATAAAAATATACTGAGTTATGACGACAGTGATGAATTTTCAACAAAGAATCATCACTGATCCCTCAGCAGTGAAACAAATTTACTGCAGGGTTAATATGTAAATGAATATACATACATATGTAAATTTCTCTTATACATATCCACACACATGTACTTACTTATGTACTTATATTTTATATATTTTACATACATTGAATGAACCCAAAAAAAGAATAAAATAACAGAATTTAAAAATAAATAATAATAATGCATTTACCCAAAATGATCTCGTACTAAAAGTATCTTTTACTTGAAATACATATATTTTGGATTCACTATAGGTACATACATATGCATATTTTAAACCCGTTCAAATTAAACGAAAGTGGTTTGTTGTGTTGCTTTACGAACAGCAATTCAATCAGTGAATTTATTGGTAAAATTGATTCTTATTTACCTACACACAAAATTTCTTATGTACTACTTATTTACTATAATACATGTACATATATCTACTCTAATTCTTACTTCTATGGAGATATGTACATACATATGTACATACCCTGTAAGACAGGAATGATGGAAACTCCAACACATTCTCAGCAAACACTAACACATATAGCAGTGATAGTCATTTGATACATCATTTGGAGAACACATTCATCACATTTTTCATACCGTCCATATAAAAATGATGGAAACTTGTAGGCAGTGTGTGACAGAAATTTCCATCAAACGTGCACCTCAAATGATATATCAAATGACTATCACTGTGTTATAGGGTATATACATACATATGTATGTATGCATATGCACCCAAGTGCCCCCTGCAAAAAAGCCGAGTACTCCATGCACGCTTGTATAGAGTACTCGCTATGGACCAACCGAGTACTCCTCAACCTGCCACATTTCATATAAAAAATATGGTCCATTTAACATTGCGATGTCCCAGGCAGGGATCACATACTCCCATTTCCGCATGACACCCGAGTAATCCAAGGATTACCCACATGGGATTAATTTACGGAGTAGGTACTAAAATTAATGAAATTTAATAATCTCTGAACAGTTTTGAAAGACTGCCAATTCAATTTACATACATTCATAAGTAAGCTTTTCTTTAGTTAAAATAAAATATTAAAATTTTTCTAGCGCAATCACCAGCATTTTTTGTGTCGCGTAAATTTTTCGATACATCGAACATCGATGTATCGATGTTGGTCCTCAAAATTTGCATTCCTACCCTTTATTACTGAATCGTGCACGTTCAATCGAGCATGCATATGTACATACATACATACATACAAATGTATGCACTTGCTTCGTCGTTATCGCTATATATGTACATACATTTCGTTTTCGTAGCAATGTTCGGCTAACTACGAGCCGATGCAGATAAACAAGTCGCTCGCTTGGGTCTATGTTTATGATCACTTTGAAAGTACTCCTACCTACCGCAAAATGGATCATATAATCCTATGATTTTTACAGGGCCTATGCACATACATACATATGTATGTATGTACGTACGGCGTAGCACAAACGTAAATACGACAGTCAGAAATATGTATATATGTACATACATACATACACATATACATATTTGGCGTCAGCATACAATTTGGCTGTTGTTGCACTTTTGGTGCATTTTATACATTTTTGTGTTTTAAGTTACCGAGAAGGTACTTGAATAATTCTGATATTAGCTACAGTATTTTTGATTCTAAGTAAATTTTTGATTCGAATAAAATTTTTGATTCGAATAAAATTTTTGATTCGAATCAAATTTTTGATTCGAACAAAAATATATTTTGAATCAAGATTCGTAATAAATTTTTGATTCGAATCAAAGATATTTTTTGAATCAAGAATCAAAAAAGATTTTTGATTCTTTTGAGAAATGAATAACAAATCAAATTTATCTTTGATTTGAAAATGGTTTCAATCACGAATCAAAGGGTATTTTTGATTCTTTTTTGAAACGAATCACAAATAAAAATTATCTTTGATTTGAAAATGGTTTGAATCACGAATCAAAGGGTATTTTTGATTCTTTTGAGAAATGAATCACAAATAAAAATTATCTTTTATTTGAAAATAGTTTGAATCACGAATCAAGTTGATTCTTTATTTGAAAGTTGATTTAAAATCAAAATTGATTCGAATCACGCAACGCTGTTCAGAAAATTATTCCCCACAGACTTCAACACTGGTCTGACTACATATATGTACATATCTATGTATGTATACCCATTTTCGTAGGTCTTTCTCTGATGATTCCACAGAGGACATATTTATAGAAGTTTATGCCACACATATGTATACATATGTAACTCTTCTTAAGCAACTAAGGACATTTTATAAAAATATCTCGTATTGCATAAGAAGACCAAAATAAAAATCACAAAAACACGAAAATATAATTTGTCTAAAATGTTCTGCAACACCCGCACTGTGCCTATGCCAGTGGATAAGTGTTGATAAATGTAAACTTTTGGGCAGCTGTGCATATATGCATATGTATCAGCATTTGCATTTATACTTTGCGTGGCAGAAGCTTTTAACAAATCCTAGCCAGACAATATGAAAAGGACAAAAAGAAAAGTGAACAAATTTTTGAGTTATGTATGACATAAAATCTTTGTTGACATTTGGAATTCTTGGAAATTCTTCTCGCACATAGCCATCTCCACATTCTCTGTGTTCTTCGTGTGCATCCAGTTGTACACTGAGAGAAAAAAAATATATGGAGGGGTCAAAGAAATTGTTTACCTATTTTGAACACTACTTTCTTTGTTTTGAGTAAATTTTCCTTACAACATGTTAAAAGGTTTATAAAATATTGTTGTTACATGCGTTACCATGGCTTCATATACTTGTTTTGAAAAAATTCATACATTAAAATAATGAAAAATTCTTTAAGCGCCATTCCATTCCCAACTTTCCTTGTTTTGAAGACTTGATTTCTTTAATTTTGAGAAATTAAATTCCCATACAAATCCCCATGGCAACGAATGTTTGAATGTTTTTTTATTTTTTTTCCACATTTTTGAGAAAATTTACACAAAACAAAGAAAATTTTGTATTGGGACCAGTGTTGCCAGAACTTTTCCAGAGTTCCAGCTAGATTCTCAAAAAAAAAAGCTAGAAAAAGCTAAAAAAAATTGTTTCACACATAAAAAAAACATTTAAAGCTAAAAAAAGAAGCTAAAAAAAAAATACGAAATTACCCAGTAGAACTTGGAGCGAGATCTCCCCAAGCGAGAGCAGAAGAGTAATCTATTTGATATCCTTTCCGAGCAATATCAAAATTGTTTCAGTTTTGTTTTATTTTGTTTGTGTTTATTACTTCCCTTCCTAGTACATAGTTACAATGTTAAAAGCGAATATAAAAAATTGTATGCTTATACACGAAGTATAGGGAGTAATGGAGTATCTATTAACAAGTACTCCCGGATTAATAAAACGATGATCCCAAGTCCTACTGCGTATTTTAATGCTTTTTTAATAGGTGATTTCCCGTGGCAGTGATCCGGACAAAAAATTTGCAAGCCACTGCAACAACAATTTTTTGATCCTGATGTTTATCTGGATCAAAAAATCTATTACAATCTATACGGTCCCGAAATGGATCTAGATAAACATCAGGATCACAAAATTGTTGTTCAATTTGCACGCAAAATTTTTATGCGGATCTGGAGGCGAACTCGCCTATTGTGTTTTCAAAACATACATAAATTCAAGGCCAATTTAACAGGTCGGTTCAAGATACATACACACATAGAGCGCTTTCACATTACTCGGTGCGGTATCGGATCGACATTTTTGGTTTTTACCGAAAGTATACCGAAACCTTACTGACCACATGTATTTCAATTGGCACTTTCATATTAGTGTTGCATACATGAAATCGGAGCGGATTAGTTTCGGTATACCGCAACGCGGTAAGACCGGTCAGTAAAATTTGAGGAATTACTGCATACATTTTTGCGGCGTGATAAAAGAAGAAGAACAAAGTCAGTAAAAAACTCGTTTCGGTGGTAAATGTAGCAAGTTATAATGTCTTCGTCTTCGCTAGAAGACATTATTGTTATTATTGAGTGATTTGTTGAAGTTAAAAATTTTGTTTTGCAAATTTCGATGTTTGTTTTCCTATTTTCTGCCGATTACGCACCGAAAGTATTCCCACAAGTGTGAAACACACGGCAACGCGGAATCGTTTCGGTAAGCTAAAAATACCGAGGAAAAAATGTCGATCCGAAGTCGTACCGAGTAATCTGAAAAGGCCCATACACGCCGTGACCTTAATGTCGAACTCTCGTGACCGAGATGTCAAAACTATAAGGAAGACGAAATAATTTGACATTCAGCTCACGGGCGAATGATGGATAAACTCAGAGAATGAAGAATTTGACGAATTGTAAACACGAATGCATGTAAAGAATATGCAGAAGTAAACAAATTGGATAGGTGTTGAAGAAGAACAAGAAGTCAGCTGATCTGAAGAACCGACCTGTTTAGTGGAGCCTGCATAAGTTATTTATTTTCATATACTATGTATATGCAAATTTGTACTTCAGTGTCAATAAAAATAACGAAATGTTAAAAAAAATGTTTTACATTCAAAAAATGGTAACTATGATGACTGTATGTATGTATATGAGCAGCAAGCAGCGCTCATTTTTTGGGGAGTTTTAGCAAATAAAAAAGCTAGAAAAAAAAGCCAAAGCTAAATCATAATTTTTCCAGCTAAAAGACAAGAAAAAAAGCTAAATCTAGCTTGAAAAAAGCTAGAATGGCAACGCTGATTGGGACGCGTGTTCAAAATAAGGAAAATTATGTCTTTGATCGAGAGAAATTTTTTTTTTGAGTGTAGTTTTCTTGTTTCTTGTAATAGTATGTATGTAGATTTCCACATGTGACTGCATCACTTGAGAGTGGCACATGCATTTTAAATGTTTTCTAAATTTTCGTAAATCCATATACATATGTACATACTTACAGAATATATACCAACTTACTTCATTCAGTTTCTACATACATAAGTGTCATCATTCAACGACTGATGTTTTTTTCGTATAAAACATGTTTTTCTTTTTATTTATTTGCTTTGCTTTTTCTGGCTTGCACCGATTTCAAACCAGGCTCATGTAAAAGGATATTTTTTTTGTTTTTATTTTTTTTAACCCTTCCAGGCCTGAAGTAGCAAAAACGGCGTGTTGTATAAAAATAACGAAGGAGAAGGTCGAGCACTTTTCAAAATGTCCCCAAGAGAACTTAAGCTTGGACCATAACCATGCCAGGGAGATCTAATTCAATTATTGTACAGTCTAACTCAAGTTTTATAATTTTTACTTTAACACTTCGAAAAAATATGAAATTATTTTTAAATAATTTTCTAACGAAATCTACAATAAAGTCAAAGTTTTTTCTACTTGTGCATAAAAAGGGATGTACTATGATCCTATGCACTCAAAAGGCTCCAAAGTACATACATACAAATGCCCAAGGCATATTCATTCAAGGTAGTAAATAGTAGCAGAACTACAAAAGGAAAAATTACGTGTATTTTTTAATTTTCCTTTGGCACTTTGACAGTAAGTCGCAAAAGCAAAATTAAAGCATACACTAAAAAAAACTTTTCTCCATCAAATACACACGCGTCCCAATAAAAAGTTTTCTTTGTTTTCGGTAAATTTTCGCAAAAATCTGGAAAAAACATACAAAAACATTCAAACAAATTCGTTGCCATGGTGATTTGTATGGGAATTTAACTTATCAAAGAAATCAAGTCATCAAAACAATGACATGTTGGGAATGGAAGGGCGCTTAAGAAATTGTTCCTTATTCTCATGTATGAATTTCTTTAAAAGAAGTGTACGAAATCATGTTAACGCATGTAAAGAACTTTAGTTTATAATCCTTTTAACATGTTTTAGGGAAAATTTACTCAAAACAAAGAAAATAGTGTTGAATATAGGGAAGCAATTTTCTAACCCCTCCATGTATATATTTTTTCTCAGTGTAGTGTACGTATGTGCATTCAATTAAAGTAAATAGAAACTTCCAATGCGCCTTACATACATTTAAATTTTATTCAAGTTTTATATAAATGAATTGAATGTTGTCATAGATGACAATTCAAAGCAACACCAACTTACTTACACACTGCACATTAACCACATACATATTTGTTCACTAAAATATTAAATACAAACTTAATTGGGTAATTCGTCAACAGCAGCCAACGAGTGTCAACACTCAATTTAGATTACATGACCAATACAATACCATATATGTATACATACATATGTATGTACATAAATATGTATTTACCGCAATAAAGTAATGCCTAACTTTCACTTGTCACAAATTGCCACCTCAAGAACACTAATAAGTGACAATCATCCAATTCGAGTGAGCTCCATTTAGTTAATCAACCAAAAGTCAGTTCATCATATCTCGCTTCATTACGCTCGCTTATTTACTCGATATGAACTCACACACACACTCGGTTCACCATCTTTCTGGGTTGGTTGTCTCTTTAATTTCCATTAATCATTGTCATGCATAAATTGTTAAATATAAATAAATCACTCATTATATGCATAAGCATTCGCATTAGCATTAGCATTTTCCCATTCATACATACATAGGTACACACTTGCATACATATCCACATAGTTTTATTCTGATTAATTGAAATTTGAATTTCAAATTCAAATTCACTTTATCAACATTTCAAAAGTACATACTTATGTACATATGTACATAAGTATATACATACATATGTGGGTATTCACTCTTGTACAAACTAATTACAAGGTGCTGCCAAAATAACTTAAGAACGGAATCTCCGATTGTCAGTTTAATCAAAGAACAAATATTGGCCATCGTGGTCACTGAAATTGATAACCAAAGAGACCAGAAAGTTTTATGAAAAGCTTTTACTTGTGTATCTATGCTTCTATGTTTTTACACACAGTATTCAAACCTAAAATAATATAACAGCAAGCAGTAATTATCGAAATCTATAATTTAAATAAAATATTGATTGGAAATATGTGTATCTGTTAATTTTAAATTAAATCAAAATGAGTTCAATAACAAAAATTATGAAAATGAGTTGATTACCTACGTGCAGTAAATTCACGTGTGCAATTAGATACATTAAATTATATCTACAGAGCTATAGACAATTATGCAACATTTAAGTTAACATGTATAGATGACCATATACATATGTATGTACATATATACATTAAATATATGTATGTACATTTAAATTTGCATATACCTAAAATATAATATATCTGCATACCTACATAAGTAAATATGTATGGGATAACGTAGGAATATTCGGTGGTGTGATACATAAGCTATATACAACAGACAGAGGCAACGCTTAGGTACATACATCCATATCCAGATATACAAACATTTAAACTAATTTATGCACATTTAGCTTGTTAATTAGACATTTGCATAATGCGGTAAATCTGAAAATCTCAACAAGACAAAACAGTCAGCAGCAAATTACTAAATTTTGATTACAAACTAACTAATCGAATGGAATAACAGAGAACCATAGCGCATTTCCATACAAATATCGAGCTCTAACCGTCATAAAAGTGTATCCAACAAAAAAAATAAATTTTACAAAAGAAGATATTGTTTAAAAAAGCTAAAATATGTACATACATATGTAGGTATGTACTTACATAGATAGTTTTGTTGCAATGCACTGTGTACCCATTTCACTATGGATTTTCTTCGTTGATAGCTTATCTGTCTGCCAATAGCAAAGAAAAAAACAACAACATCACATACTGTGGGGCCACCAAATTAAGTTTTAGGAGAAAAATTAAGCAGCACGTCTCGTTAGATTTATATTCCCGCCAGCGCATTATAATCTAATGCTTTTATTGATGAACATTTTCAGGAAAAAATATACTTATGTACATATGTACATACCTATCTACGTTCTTATATTTACTAGCATCTTTTATTTTTCAAACTTATGCACCAAAAGTGCACAATTGGTTCTAGAATATATAAAATTAAAACCAAAATCCAAAATGAATCTCAGACATTGATTGCCCTACAGCCACTTTAACGCCCCATTTCCTCTAAAATACAACTTCCCCTCACAATCGCATGAAATATAAAACCTAAACTAAATTTGCTTTTTTTTAGCTATTTTTTATAATTTTTTTTTTTTTTTGCTTAAAACTCAAACATGTATGTATGTATGTATGTTGATGTTTATCTTACAAGTGTTGACAAGTCACGCTGCATGTTTTACAATTGCCGAGTTCCCGTGGCAGTGATCCAGATCGGGATAAGAAGTTTGCATGCAAATGGAACAAGAATTTTGTGATCCTGGTGTTTATCTGTATCAATTTCGGATCCGTATAGATTGTAATAGATTTTTTTGATCCATATAAATACCAGGATCACCAAATTGTTATTGCATTTGCTTCCAAAATTTGTATCCGGATCTGGATCACTGCCACGGGGACTCGCCTAATGTTGACATTATGCATAAGTAGCGATTACCAAAAAACATAAAACGAAAAAACTGACAGCAATGAAAATAAATACAAACAACTATGCTAAAGCATATTGCAGTATATTCTGCTCTTTTTAATTATACAAGATAATAAAAATATATACATATGTATAAGTGTATATAATAATGTACATATTTGGCATGACGTGAGCGCATGATAATCTGAAATGCAAATATACAACCATAAAATAACCGAAGTTATAAAAAATATAAAAAATGCACGTAACTTTGCAAGAGAAACATTTTTTGCCTGCCCCTTGCATGACCCCCCACTGTAACAAAATAGTCTCACATTATTTCAACAAATTGGCAAAATTCTAAAGTAGACGATTTGTTTTTGCTTTCGCTTTCGCTTTAATTTAAATATAAATTCAATTTATAATTATTTTTAAAGTTTTTCATACTTTAGTTGCTTGTTTTGCTTGCCTTGCCTGCTTACATATTTTTTGTTGCATGAATTAATAGTTTTAGTTGCTCGCACATGAACTGAATAATTGAAAAATATTATAATTGTTGTTTGCACACAAATTAGAAAACCTAATCTCAAATGTTATCATTGAAACACATGCGTATTAAAAAAAAAAATAAATAAAACAGAAATAGTAAACTCATTTAATTACAATTTCATTAAAAAAAAGAGAAAACGAAATAAACTTCAAAATCACTTTGTTTTTCTTCTTTTTTACGTTACAGATGTGCATCACACCACCTAATATCAATAGTTATATCCCAGAAGCGTTCAGTTTTCTGGTGAGTGCAAACCAACTTAACTTTAACTTGAAAATCAAAGAAATCATAAAAATTCTTTCACTGCTTCCATCTACTTACTAAAATGGGCATAAGGATAGCTTATAAAACAGTTGCATACTTTTTTTTTAAAGATACTAAAGTGCCTTCTATATATATTTACATGTGTATGTATTCACTGAGGCGATGTCTTTTAATTTACAAAAAGAAGCATGTGTATAAATTAGAATAACTATAAATAGAAATCACCATTAACTCGTTAACATCGTGTAATAACGGCTGGTTGTGAGTGTAACTTTGCTTCGGCTATTATAAATATTTACAAATTTCATTCTTGGCTAATTGTGGGATTGGAGCTATTTTAATCGCTTTGGAACCAATTAACAGCAAAAAATAAATACATATGTATTTCATTTATTTCTGATACTAAATTACTTTATTTCATTTCATTTTATTTTATTTTATTTTATTTTATTTTTGTTTAGTTTAATTTAGTTTAGTTTAGTTTGGTTAAATTTAGTTTAGTTTAATTTTATTTTATTTTTGTTTATTTTAATTTAGTTTAGTTTAGTTTGGTTAAATTTAGTTTAATTTAGTTTAGTTTAGTTTAATTTAGTTTAGTTTAATTTAGTTTAGTTGAGTTTAGTTTAGTTGAGTTTAGTTCAGTTTAGTTTAGTTTAGTTTAATTTAGTTTAGTTTAATTTAGTTTAGTTTAGTTTAGTTTAGTTTAGTTTAGTTTAATTTAGTTTAGTTTAGTTTAGTTTAATTTAGTTTAGTTTAGTTTAGTTTAGTTTAGTTTAGTTTAGTTTAGTTTAGTTTAGTTAAGTTTGTTTCGTTTCATTTTTACTTTATTCCCTCTTAAATTTGTTTTGTTTGAATTTAATTAAATAAGTTGGCATTTGGCCTATAAAGAACTCTCCAAAATGACTTTGGGTCTCTAGTTTTACAAATTAAAATAGTAATACCTTCAGCTGGAAATTAGTTTCATATTTTGGCGAAGTAATTACTTCTCAACACACACGGGAGTCGTTGTTCTTCATATTCCATGATAACATTTTTAAAAGGACTATATTTTCCACTATAATATGCCGTAGGCAGCTGGTCGCTATGCATACAAGAGTTTCTCTGTTCTATTCCTTGTTTAGGCCAATACAGATATTAGTAACCCTTTGTTGGCATCCACACCTCGCTATTGATCGGTACCCATACGAGTTTATTTCTAGCGCAAAAGATTAAGGCCCATCCAATTCGTCAAAAACGAAACAAAACAAGAAGATAATTGGCGAAGAAACTCGGCCTTAATCTGTTAGAGGTATTTATTATTATTTTTACTTACCTACATACATATTTATGTGTGTGAAAACTGCAATGGTTTATATATAAATCATAATTATGTATGTATGTATGTATGTTTCCCTTGTACAGCTCCTAATAGCGCCATAAAAAGTAATGAGTTCAACAGAAAGAAACCCCAAAAAGTTATCCAAATAAAGGCGCGCAGCCCTGAAAGAACTTCAGCTATTTTAAATAAATTATTTATATATGTATGTACAAACATATATATGTAGGTACTGTGTATGAATGCAGCAATTTTGACTTTCATTCACTGCAACGCTTCTTCTCGCTGCCAATTTACATTCATCGCATAGTTGGTTTACCTTTACCTTTAGCTTTAGCTTCGCATTCTCATTCACCGCCTTCAACTTTGTTTTATTTTTTTGCCCACTTTTTATTTTTTCGCAGTTTTTTCTTTTGCTTTTGCGTTTTTCTTTTATTTCCTACACACACACACATGCATACATACAAACTTTCATAAAATATGCATTATGCACTTTGTTTTAAATTTTTGGCTATGCAAAGTTGGTTTAATAGCAAAAAGCGACCGCATTTGGTGGCAGGTCTTTGGAGATTTGCTGAGGAAATGAAAATACGAAAAGTGCGAGCAGGTTACGAGTAAAAGGAAATTAAAACGGCAGTAAAAAACAAAAACATAAAAGCCAATTTAAATAAGAAATTAAAGAGGGAGAGAACGAAAGGTTTAAGAAGGAGTTTTGTAGTAGAATTTTCGCAATTAAACTTAGGTGTCTTCGGTGACTTCTAAATAAAAATTTGACAACGTTTTCAGTGATACATCAGCAGCACCAGAACCACTGAGGACTAAACGCTGTGTTGTAAGGTAATCTTATCTATGTATCTCGAACCATCGTGTTATGTAGGAACTGTTTTAATATCACTGTCGTAATATCGTCCTATTTTGACGCCGCACAATGGGAGATTTTGGCCAAAAATAAATTCGAAATTAAAGTAGTGATAAATAAATATTTTTTAACTGCAATCGACAGATATCTTATGTGACAAAAAAAAAGCCCATGTAAAATTTTTTGAGTTCCGTTTCGTTTAGCCATACAGGGTGCTCAAAGTTGAATAAAAAATATGTCATATGAATTATGAATTTTATGACCTGATACGAAAAGCTCTATCTAAGCCATTTATCGACGTATATATGTGGTTTTGACATCTAAATATAGAAAATGACCTCTACTTTTCTAGGAAGTAATCTGGTTTCTTCTAACTTTGAAATCTGATTTTATATGATTTTTCAAATACTGATAAAAAAATATAGAAAAAAATTTTTCTTCGTCCACTTTAAGGAATAAAATAAAAAAAACAAAAAAAAAGGTATCTTGGTTTTTTTTTTTGTGTTATGAACTAATACATTCTTTATCAGATCACATTAACAGATATTAATTTCACGCGCGCCTTCGCGTGTTTTAATTATTCTCCTAACTGGCTAAAAGTGCATTTTTCAAATTACATTTATAATGACATATTCAAAATTAAAAAAAATAAAGTGTATAGAAGATCTATCATCCAATTTACATCTGTAATATAGAAAATGGTTCACAATATGAAATACAGCAGCTCATTTTTGAATTAGCTATATAGGTTCTATTATATATTGTTTTTTTTGCAGGGTAAAATAAAAAAATTCAAAAAAATTCCAAAAGTTTGAAATCAAATAAAAAAAAAAATAAAAAAAAGGTCTCCTCAATTTTTTAATATATGTTCACCCCAAGTGTGCTTTATAACCCCCCATAGTCAGTTTCATCATTCACGCGCGCTCTTCTCACTAATTCATATTTTTCGACGAGGTGTATATGCGCGCTATCACTATGGATGTATGTACATACATATGTACACACGTGTAGCTAGAGAGAAAAGCATTGATGAGAAGTTTTGACATGTTTATGCTTTAAAATCGCTAATATATTAACTAATGCAATTTTATATAGAATATTTACATATATACTTACTTTTAGCCTATTTACTTCAAAAGTATCATAAATCAAAAACGCGAGTTTTCAGGTAAGGATGGGTATGCATGCATGTCTGCGTATGTACCAGGGCCGTGCGCACGGGGGGATTTTGGGGGTTAAAACCCCCCCATGACCAAATCTAAGTTGCAATGATTTTGCAAAAATTTTCAAAATACAGTTTATAAATTTTGCATTGAATCTTGACTCATAATTTTTGAGAAAATTAGTTACAATAATTTTACGGAAGAAGAAATTGGTGAAAGTTGCAAAAAATAAGGTTGGCCAATACATAAGTTCGGCACTTTGAATTGCACTTGGAGCTTTCCGAAATTACAAAGTTGTGTAGCATATGTTCGTTTGGCATTTTTAAAAAAATTTTACTGATAACAAAAAATGTTCATTTTGTGAAAACAGTGAGCAGTTTCAATTAACAAGTACAGTGCACTCGCGAAAATTCGAACGAATGAAAACCAACCCTGTCCTAGTTATCGAAATGTTCGAGTTTTCGAACGTTATGTATTTTTAATATATTTGTATGTATGTATGTATTCGTTTTAACAGTTTTCATACCCTGTCCATTTTTATGGCATAGTTAATCAAAAATATTCTCTGGTTTCATGTTTTGTAGTTCATTGCCAGTTTATTTAATAAAAAATGTTATCAAATATGAATGTTGCTTACAAATTATTAGAAAAAAAGCAGTGATCTTGGTTTGATGTTTCTTATTTTCTAGCGCATTCAATACAGCCTTTTCGCGCAGTGATTGTAGCACTTAACTTTTCTCGGGCTAATTTTTTCAGCAGTTGCCCATGCTATAGCTTTGTTGAAAATTGTTACGGCTTCGGATGAACTTATGCGTTCTTGTTCATTTCCACCTGAGATTGAAATCAATCCTATGCCATGCCGTTTTTTTTTTATTTTGTAGCGATCCATCGCTATATTTGGCATGTAACTCCTTAGCTTTCTCTTTCAAAATTAATCGATTTATAGGATAATTCTTGCTGCGTTGTAATAAAAACCACTTGTAAAGCTTTTTTTTTTTCCATTTTTGGCAATTCTGAAGCGCGAAGCGTTTTACGTTTCCAGGGCCCGATAGCGTTTTATTAACGCATTCCAAAATTTTATTTTCATTTTTCACAATTCCACAAATTGAGGACTTGCAGTGTTATATTTTTTGGATAGAGCTGTGATACTAACGCCATTATTGGCCTCGTTAATTATTTCAGCCTTTTTTGCTAAACTCAAAACATTTAGTTTTCGTCCTATTATAAAACGCAAATAAATTTGATCTTTACCGCGCAAAATCCCGTGTATCACTGACAAATATCAATCAATTTAAAAGAAAAGTTCCGTAATTAGCAAGAAACCTAGCCAGTGCGGCGCCTTAGAATGAAACAAAATACGCACATAATGACAAAAATTTGAATATCGGCCGTTACAGCACATGCAAAACGACAGTTTCTCACATGTTTTTCCATGGAAAAAAGAAAATAGTTTTTCGAGTTTTAAAGTAGTCAATGGAGAAAAAAAAGTTCAAGTTTCCGAATGTTCGAGTTATCGTGTGTTCGAGTTTTCGCGAGTGCACTGTACTGTAAACAGTACTATTCAGGACCTGGTCAACTAGGTTTTGATGAATTATAATAATAATATGTTTCAGAATCATAATGAGTTTCAGAAAAGTTAGAGAACATTTAAATTTATGGTGTATGGGTCTGGATATCTGTTTCAGCAAATATGTTTATCTTAGCGAAAAATGTATGCGAATGCAAACCAAAATTAATAACCCCCCCCCAAGGCTAATTCCTGCGCACGGCCCTGGTATGTACATATATGTATGTGCATTATATGACGAAATTTCGGTCTGATATATTGAAAATTTAGAGTTTGAGATCAAAAAATTATCTGTGCTATATGTACTATTGATATACATACATATATAGCCATCGAAAACTTAAAGGGCTTTTTCGTAAAATCAGCTTATTAAGGTATGATAGTATAGCGATATACTATCATTTGCTGCTTTTTATACCAGCCATGAACATGAAATAGTGTTATAACTTTGTGCCGAAATACTATGTATTTTTATGTAAAGTTTATCATTTGTCGGAATCGCCCAAATCCAGTATAAAATATATCTCCCATACAACGGATTGTTCATATGTACAAGATAAATTTGAGTATTTGTAACTTATTCAATTAAACAGATAAAATTTAATTTCTATCATTCATAAATGGTATAAAGTCTTTGGTACGCATAAACTTGTTGATATTTGCATTTATCTATTTCGTCTCCCACCTGTGCCGTTACCTTATAAATGGGAGTTTACGTGGGGATCCAAACCCTAAGAGTACAGATTTTAAATAAGCATACATAAACGTCACATATGTAGATAATTAAATAAATATTTTTGAAGTACATAGTTACAAATATATGCTTATACCTATATATATAATTGCCCCTCAGCATTCCAACTCAATTAGTTTCGAAAATAAATGCATTTTAATGGTTTTTCGCGGCACCCGTTATATGGAGTTTGGGAGAATTTGTCATCAGATTAAGTTAATTTTTACACCATGTACTAATATTCATCAAAAAAGCTTGCATACTGAATTTCAGCATTGTAACTTAATTAGTTTCGAAAATTAATGCATTTAAATGGTTTTTCGCGACACCCGTTATATGGGGGGTGGGAGAATTTGTCATCAGATTAAGTTCATTTTTACACCATGTACTACTATTCATCAAAGAAGCTTGCATACTGAATTTCAGCATTGTAACTTAATTAATTTACAAAATAATTGCAATTTGATGGTTTTTCGCGACACCCGTTATATGGAGGGTGGGAGAATTTGTCATCAGATAAAGTTCATTTTCACACCATGTACTAATATTCATCAAAGAATCTTACATACTGAATTTCAGCATTGTAACTTAATTAATTTACAAAATAATTGCAATTTGATGGTTTTTCGCGACACCCGTTATATGGAGGGTGGGAGAATTTGTCATCAGATTAAGTTCATTTTCACACCATGTACTAATATTCATCAAAGAATCTTACATACTGAATTTCAGCATTGTAACTTAATTAGTTTGGAAAATAAATGCAATTTAATGGTTTTTCGCGACACCCGTTATATGGGGGGTGGGAGAATTTGTAATCAGATTAAGTTCATTTTTACACCATGTACTAATATTCATAAAAAAAGCTCATTTTCAAAATTTGAGCACTCTAGGTCCATTTTTACTATTTATGGCCGTTTTTTGTATGAAACGTTCCCATTGTGCGCCGCTTCGTGGACGTAGTTGAAGTGTGTTCGCCTCACAACCTTCCAGTGTTGATATACATATTTATATTATAGCATTGACAGACGGCAGCGATAATCCGGAATATCTAGCTAATTCGGACTTAACTTGAGAATTAACTGGAGGTAATCCGGAATATCTCTTGAGATAGTCCTCAAAATTTTAGCGGATTAGAGCATTTTGTAATGACATCCCTGGTGAAAAATGTCTATTGTGAATGAAAGGGAAGAAAAAGAAGAACCCAAGGCAGATCTAGGAAGGTAGGCGCATAAGTGAATTCAGAAATTTTGAATGTAATTTGTTATTGTAATTGGTAGAGTGTAATTTCAAAATGATATTTCGCCTTGGTTGAAATCTGAACTCGTTTGGGACTCGCCCATTCCTATTGACCATGATGTGATTTCGTTTTGATTTTGACATTACCCTACCTTTGGAAATAAAACAAGAAGTTTTTGAATTCGCCGCTGCGCCTACCTTCCTTCAGCTGTTTTTTTAATCCGCAATACTTGCCGTCTGTCAGGGTAAAATTTTTATCGAATTAAGTGTTGCGGTAATCGGGATTATCGCTGCCGTCTGTCAATGCTATTAGGGTGTTTCACTTTTAGGCGATATATTTCTGCCCAGTCCTTATAGAAAATCAATAAATCGCTACTAAAGCTGTGTACTATTTTCTCCTCACAAAAAAGTTCTTTATACTAAAAAATTTAATTGGAGCTGAAATGTATTTTTTCCCATAAATTCTTAAAATTAATAAACTTAAATGCTCTAATGTAACTAACATGTTGCTAACATACTAGATATAGAATACATTTAGTAGGTAATTTCATGCATCAGCAGAATTTTCTTATTCGTACGCGTGTGCCCTCGAATGTGCTTCCAACAGCAAACAGAATTCGTTGAGTTCTTTGGTGTGTAAATTGATGTTCAAAACTTTCTGTTGCCCGCCGTGTTTATCACACTCAAAAATTGTTGACTTTTCGATACAAAAGTTTTTTAACGATACTGAATTTTAATACACACACACATATACGAGTACTATATGTACACACACGCGCTCCATCTGGAGATTATTAAGTTATGCACTTGCTTTTCCCAAACCGGCGCAAAAATATACATACACTTAAGCTGATTTTATTATACTCAGCTGTACTAGTACACAGAGTATTATAGTTTTGATTTCCTAACGGTGGATTGTAACAGAATGAAATAATCGAGATAGATATAGACTTATATATATCAAAATGATCAGGGTGAAAAGAGAAATCGATTGAGCCATGTCCGTCCGTCCGTCCGTCTGTCCGTCTGTCCGTCTGTACGCACGATAACTCGCGCAAAATTGAGATATTTTGATGAAATTTGGAATGCAAGTTGGTATCAAGACAGGAACGGATGGTATTGAAAATGGGCGAAATCGGACCATGACCACGCCCACCTCCCCTATATAGTAAAAATCGGAAATTTTGTATCTCAGTCACTAATAGAGCTAGAGTGATAAAATTTCACACACGTATTGAGCTCAGGCCCTTATGAAGAAATATGATGAAATTTTGGAAAATGGGCGGTGCCACGCCCACTTATTAAGGGGCAAACATTGAAAGTTTTATGAGTCATAACTCAGAAACCGTTGAAGATATATCGATGAATTTTGGTAGGCGTGATATACTTACTTAGGCAAATGTTTTGACGAAAAATTGCCAAAATCGGTTGACGACCACGCCCACTTTTATATATGGGTCTTATAAAGTGACCTAATAAAAACATTTTAAGCGATATCTCTGTCAAATATAAAGATATATCATTGAAATTTTATTGAAGGTGTCCAACTATGGACATATAACAAAAAATACAAAAATTTTGGAAAATGGGCGTGGCACCGCCTCCTCTTAGAAGCAGGAATATACGAGATTTCTGAGCCCATAACTCGACAAATAATCGATATATTATGACGAAACTTGGTGTATACACTTTCACTACTTGTAGTAATACATGTTCAAAATTTTAGCGAAATGGGTTGACGACCACGCCCACTTATATATATGGGTATCATAAAGTGGCCTAATAAAAACATTTTAAGCGATATCTTTGTCAAATATAAAGATAATTCATTGAAATTTTGTGGCATGAGTTCTACAATAGATGGGAAATAAAAAATAGAAAAATTTCGGAAAATGGGCGTGGCACCGCCTCTTTTCAGACAAAGGAATCAACGAGATTTCGGAGCTCATAACTCGACAAATAATTGAGATATTATGACGAAACTTGGTTTATACACTTTTATAACTTGTGTTAATGGACACGCAAAAATTTATTGAAATCGGTTTATGACCACGCCTACTTTTTAACAAAGATACTTCTGGAACACCCTTTGGGAATTTGTAACGTGACATCTTTGTAACTCATAAAGGGATGAAATTTTGCACAAAGAATAATATTCATAAGCTTAGTTGGATGACTGATAAAAATTTAGAAAATGGGCGTGGCTACGCCCACTTTATGCAGCACTCGATTTATATAAAGTACCTACACCGTGTTTCCATCAAACGCAAACAAACAATGAAAGCATACAGCTGAGTATCTAATGTTCGATTCCACTCGAACTTAGGCTTCCTTACTTGTTTTGTTTTTGTGTTCTTTTGGCATTCCGCTACTTGCCGCCGCTCATCGCCGCCACTCATCTTACTTTTCATGGTATTGCGCGCTTACTTTGGCGCTCAATAAGCTGTTAAAATATTTATGCGCATGCGTTTAATAAGCATTGCATACTTTGTGGCGTTGATATGTACACATTTACGCACAGCCCCTTCTACGTGTGTGCCTTTCAAGAGTTGCGGTTTGGCAGGATGCAAAATAACCTAGAACTTGCCGTGCCAGTGCTTGCCGAGAAAAGTTACTATGTATGCTGAAAGCAAAAAAAAGAACGTATGCGTCGTGTGGAAACTTTTGTTACATTCCACAATATGAAAGCAGTTGTTGCATGCCACATATATGTAAATGCTTGACGTGTGTGTACAATTTACATACAGAGATGCCTGAGCAGATGTATTGTTGCTTTGCCACATGCTTTCACAACTTTTTGTCGCTTTGATTTTCATAAGAAATTTTATAACAGAACCGGCGCGTTTGCTACATCACATATGTAGATAGATATATATGCATGCAACAAGATGCAAACGTAAAATTTTCATATCATATTAAATTCCTAGTTGTCAGAATTTTTGAGTAGCAACAGATGCCACATGCATTGCTCACACACATACGCATACTTAAGTTTGATTTGATGCTCATGCATTTATGCAACAAACACTCTGTGAACAAGTATGTTGCATGCATATTACATATACGTAAGTACATATGTGTTTATAAAAAAATCCTACACTGAAAGTTGCAACAAAATTCTAAGACAACATCAATTTTAACCACTATCGTATGCACACACGCCCAACTGTGGCTAAGTGTGCTGAGATGTTGCATGCAACTTGAAAATAGCTATACATATATACATATGCATCTATAGGCACTTGCCACAGCAATCTTTTACCGCAGGCTTGGAATACATATGTACATGCATACATACATACATACATAGGCATGTGTGTACAAAAACATGTGTGTAACACTTCGCAACATAATTTGTTATTAATTTAAACATTTTTTCTATTCAATTTTATCAAAAAGCAGCAAGTTGCAAGTTCGTGCGACAACATAATATCCAGAACCACCACACACAAAACACACAAAATCTTATCAAATCGAATTAACGTTGCTACTGCCGTAGTCCTCTTAGTATGCGAAACTTTCAACAGAAAACTGCTGCTCCATAACTTTATATTTGCTTGCCACAAATTAGAAGTTATGAAAAATCCTACCTGCAGCATCCATAGTCGAGTGGAGTGCAATACAAAGAGCTTCTTATCGTCTTATCTGCAAGATGTTGTTGAGCTGCAGTAGCAACACAAGTAGCAGCAAATAAGCAAAGTGCGCCCCAGCAACAGGCAACCGGCAAGCGAGTGAAACAGGCAGAACAAAAAAAAAGAAGATCTAAACACCACCACTGCCACCACCGATCGCCATGTTGCATTATGCTCAGCAAATATTTAAAAGCTACTGTGCAGCAGCATTTCCATTAACTAAATATGTTTTCGCTACTTTCATTTCGCTTCAATTTGTTTTTTTTTTTGTTCAGTAAAATTTTTTGGCATGAAAAACTAATAAAGATTGCAGTGGTTGATGCAGTAAATGCTACGAAAAAATTAAAAAATCAAATAATTTAATTCGAGAATTAGAACCTATAACCAGATGGGCATTTCCCTTTACATATGAAGAACCCACTGGGCCCATTTGTAAGGTGATGCGATTTTTCTTCATACTGCTTTTGTTAGATATACCGCAGGTACTCCTAAAGTATGTTGAACAGCACGTACAAATTGAGCATATATCATTTTTTCGCTGACTAAAGCAGGAGTTAAAAAGAGTAAACCGAACCATTAAAATGTATGCGAATGAAGTACATAACAAAGTTAGATGGTAGGCAGCTGAATATTCAACACTACATTCCGAATACCTAACAAGAGTATAATAACGACCATATGAAAAAAGCGTGTGGTTTGGAATGAAAGCCCGACGCTTCCGCTTCATTGCTCTTTTTACTATACAAAATCATTCATGGGAAGGCGGTCATCGCCGTGCGATAGTCATGTGGCATATTCATGGAAGTTGTTATCTTCTCTAAAGGAAACGTAATGAGGATAGTACTGATGATTGTAGTACCTTTGGGCATACTGGGAAGTTCTACCAACATCATCAATTTCATACCGACTTATTCCGGAAATTAACATGACAATGGAAGCTTGCTTAAGCGCAGCTAGGTATATAAAGACAGCAACAGTAAAATGAGTCAAGTATAAACATGAAACATGAAGATTATTTTTATCTGCGCCGTGTTGCAACCTCATCAGCGGCACGTTTTGCCTTATTTGGCTATGCAAACAAAAATGCATCAAATCTAATTGTTGCATAGTGTTTTTGCCGTTGTTACTTTTAAAACTTTGTCGCTTTTTCCGGCGCGGGTGCGGGGCGAATTTACGTACATGTGCGCGCAATAGTCGCGTATGAATCACAAGATAATCAGCGGTTCGTATAGCCAAGCATGCAACACCGACTCACAGACATACACACACACACACATAAATACCCTGCAAAAAAGTGTGCGACGAGTCTCTAAAAAGATTTGTCCGGGAGCGCTCTCTTTCGGGTACAATTAGTCTACAATTTTTCCCAATTGTACCCGAACGGGTACATATGTATACTAATTGTAGACGAATTGTACCCGAAAGGGTATCAAACGGGTACAATTAGTCGCACAAATGGATGTGTCGCATTTGCTACCCGTTCGGGTACAAAACGGGTACAATTGTGAGCTTTTGCTACCCGTTCGGTCACAAACTGGGTACAATTAGTCTCTTCATAGGACATGCTCAAACAAAAGAGAACACTTCAACCCATATAAAGAGATACAAATGGGTAGTAATCGCATGCTCCCTTGCGAGTTGTCCCGGATGTATCCCGGAGTGATCGCATTTTTTGCAGGGAAACAGAAACCTTTACGTTCAATTGGGTAGCATACATTTTCGTTGGAATTTTTATAAATGTTGGTATTTCCGCCTTCTGAGTCCTCCGTAATTAATGTTACTGTTGTATCAACTGGTTGATTTGCGTGTATTGTTCGATTTGGCATATTTAAAGCGCTATTGGACTTACCGTCTACAATTGTTCCCAATTGTACCCGAACGGGTACATATGTATACTAATTGTAGACGAATTGTACCCGAAAGGGTATCAAACGGGTACAATTAGTCGCACAAATGGATGTGTCGCATTTGCTACCTGTTCGGGTACAAAACGGGTACAATTGTGCGCTTTTGCTACCCGTTCGGGTACAAACTGGGTACAATTAGTCTCTTCATAGGACATGCTCAAACAAAAGAGAACACTTCAACCCATATAAAGAGATACAAATGGGTAGTAATCGCATGCTCCCTTGCGAGTTGTCCCGGATGTATCCCGGAGTGATCGCATTTTTTGCAGGGTATGTACTTGTGTGGATTCGTACAAATACAACGAACAAAAACGTTGCACCTTTATCACATTTTACAGGCTGCGCTTTCGTTATCACCACAAACGAACCTCTCTTGTTGAACTGCCGTGCTTCTGCTGCGCCACCCCCTCCCCCACGAGTGGTAGTGATGTTGGTGGGCGGCCCCTAAAACTCGATCGTGCTACAACTGCCAGTCAACGAACGGTAATTTGATTTGCATAAAATGAGTTAAAACGGGTTAAATGCCTTTTTGCTTTAGTTGAACTTTGACTCTGCCTCAATTGCTGTGCAACGAAGCAACTGAAAAATACACACACACATCAACAAATGAATAATCAAACAACAAACTTGCGACGTTCGTTCACAATATACAGGCATAGTTCAGTAATTGAACCACAAACTAACAACATCATGCCTCAAATTAATTTCAATTACAACACAAAGTACAAATACAAACACGCACATACACACACACAATGCATTCCCAAGTGGAGCTCCTGCTCCGCCAGCCAGCCGTTCAAGCGATAATTCAAGCTCTCAAAGAACGCCTTTTGATGATTTTTGATCTCTTACTAAAGAAAAACAAAAATAGTTTTTATATTAGCTTTATATTCTGCCCCCACTTGGTAATTGGTTACTGTTTTCTGATCTCCTCCTGTGCTGACTGATGGAAATGCTCCGAAATTGTATTTTATGCATTTTATTGTTTTTTTCTTTTTGATTAAGTTATACATACATATTCATGCTCGTTCACTAAATGTTTTGCTTTTCCTTCTTTGTTTTACTGCAGTGCTGGAACAATTGCGATCAACAATTGGGCCCCTTCCCGTTGAACATCAATTCGGCATTGCGCCAAGGTTCGCTGGTGCTGACAACCGTTGCATGGGATCAAGCGATTACGAATGCATCCAAGCAGTGTTTGGTGACTTGGGAGGTCTCCGGAGGTGGTCTAATGGGCAATCTATTGACTGATGGCTCCACTGTTGAATTATCCCTTTGGCCAGACACAGTATATCACGTGCAAGTTACGTGCAAGCATAAGGTAAGTGCATCGCATCTTCATCACAATAAGTATTTGTATGTATGTATGCTTGTTTGTTTACATAGCGAAAAACGAAACGAAAGCGGAATAAGATTATCTTGTAAGAAGAAGTTGAATTAAAATCACGAGCAGTAAAAAAAAAAAAAATAATCACAATAAGCTTTTGTTTTCTGCGCTTCTACGGCCATCTCTGAGACAAGTACGACTACAGCGCTGCTCCTTAATAATACGTTGAGGAAAATGTAGTAGGTAATGCCTTTTTTAATGTGGCGACAAGGTGCAAGTGTATATAAGGAAAATTGCACTAAAACATTATAAATCCTTTTTGATTGTTCGGTACTTCGGTAGAGAGTTTGAGACCCAATTGGCTTCAACAAAATTTACTTATCAGGAATTCTCGAAAATACTGAATTTAAACTGCACATGCGAAAAAATTATTCAATCTAAGTATTTGTTAGCGTTTTCATTAGGTAAACTTTTTACAATAACACTGCTCTACAGCCAAAAAATACTCTGAACGCAACCATCCTTTCTATATGTAAAATCGGTCGCTGATTCCGAAAATCGGGTTCATTTTTAATTCTATGGGAAGGTTTTTGAGATATCGGCAATTTACCGTTATTTGGCCAATGTGTCCACTTAATCCTGTATATCTCTTTAACACAGTGAGGTATATTCCTAAGGGTGACACCAAACGAAAGAAAATTAAATTTCCTTTTCACGGCTCCTAAAACATTTTTCTCTAACTCTTATAGTTTCTGAAATATTGACGATTAAATTTTAATTTTTTCGATTTTTTACGATTTTTTGAAGAAAAAATTGACTTTGTCAGGCAATATCTTTAAAACCAATACTTTTACCTTCGGTTTTACTCCTGTTCATGAAGCTCTATTCTATTACCAAAAAAATAAGCTATCAACGATGAAAATCCATTGTAAAATGGAAAAGTTATAGGCGATCAAGTAAATACAGCCAGGTCGCGCAATTCCTCTGCACGCGTACATTCTATGCATATTGTACCAATACCTACACATCTGCAGTAGCAGCACATTGGCAGCGCAGTAGATACAAGCCCATTTACGGGTATAACATGCATAAAATATACCCGTGTAGAGGCATTGTGCGACTTGGCTGTATTTACTTGATCGCCTATAACTTTTCCATTTTACCATGGATTTTCTTCGTTGATAGCTTATTTTTTTGCTAATGGAATGGAGCTTCACGTAAAAGATTAAAACCGAAGGTGAAGACATTGGTTTTAAAGATATTGTCTGACAAAGTCAATTTGTCAATATTTCAGAAACTATAAGAGTTAGAGAAAAATGTTATAGGAGCCATGAAATGGAAATTTAATTTTCTTTCGTTTGGTGTCACCCTAAGGAATATAACTCACTGTGTTAAAGAGTTATACTGGATTAAGTGTACCCATTGGCCAAATAACGGTAAATTTCCGATATCTCAAAAACCTTCCCATAGAATTAAAAATGAACCCGATTTTCGGAATCAGCGACCGATTTTACATATAGATAGGATAGTCACGTCCAAAGTACAGACAAAAAATTTCATTTTGTGATCCAGTGTAATCAGCGATTCCTCTTTAAAAAAAAATTGGAAAAAATTTCGATTTGCTGGCGTGACTAAAGATGATGCGGTGCCACAGTAATGCTTCCAAACTACATATGGATATATGAATGTACGTACATATGTATGTGCGACTGTGTATGTTGGTATGAGTCTTTTGTTGGCACCACTTAATTGCCAAACTTAGGTGCTGCACTTTTGTTGCACTTGTACTACATACATGCATATTTTTTATCCTCGTTAAGACAAGCTACCGACCGGGTGTGAAAATCACACTAATTGTCTAAATACATCTTTGCAACATAGCTGATGACAATTGCCGTACAGCATCTATAAAAGCACATACACACTCCATATTTAAAAACAGGCGCATGTACGTATTGGTGTATGCACCACTAGCTATTTCAACGTGACTGTGAGCTTGCTTTTTTGCTCGCCTTTCGATATTGCCGTTCTTTGTTTTATTTTTTTTCTTCTTTTAAAAAAGTTGTTGCTTTATCCGCCTTTCTTTGAGTCCATAATCGGTAAAAATACACATAAGATCGCATGATCACATGCGATCAGTAATTCATCCGAAAGTGAATTTGCCCACAAATTAAAAAAAAAAACTAGCCTAGTCAGAGGAACGATCAATTGTTGCATGCACTAGTATACATTGCCAGTTTTTTTCTAATGTGCTCCTCTTCCGAAGTGATGGGGCTTAGTTTTGTTTCGCTGAAAAATTAAGTGTTTGGTGTCGTTGGATTTGCTTTTCAACTCACACGCAGTTTCGCGAAATTGTTGGAAAATACGACTCTGTACGGTTGCGGACTCGTTGCGCATAAACCCAGCAGAATGTATTGGATGTTGCTACAGTTTATATAGGGACTCTCAAGCCAGAGATACATACTTCTTCTCCAGTCATAAACAAGTTAATGTCTCGCTTCGCTTTAAAGTTTCCCGGCATTGTCGCCTGTTCAGAGGAGATGTTGTTGTTGTGTTGGACTCTATCTGTCAGGCATACATACATAGTTATTTCCAGGGCTGGCACAAACGCGGAAGTGCCGAAATCTCTTCTAGTTCAAACTGTAGCAAATCGTGGAAACCGGCGCAAATTAATATTAGGCTTAATAGTTAAACGATTCAAAAAGGGAGTGACAATTATTGGTGATACCACAATAGAAGTGTCCTTCCTTACCCACCAAGATGGCTTAAGACTGATTATTTCTCTCTCTTTAAAATCTATTTCGAATGACCCTACAATCTACATGAAATCTGTATGTAAGTTTTGGAAACTTGAATTTTTCAACTCCGCTACCTTTATTTCCTAACATACATATAAGCCTTACGAAGGCTTTCCTGTTCGCTTCATCCGATCTGATCTCTGCTGTAGCAATTGGCATTGCGTGCCTGCCGATGTTGCGGCCTGCCGATGTGATTAGTGGTATCCAGTTCGATGACATGACACGCAATTATAAATGATTTGCTGCATTACGTTGTACGGCGCGCGTGTAACTAAAGTCATGACGCAAATTGCCTAAACTACAGCAGCGGCAGTAATTTTCGTTTGTTGTTATTGTTGTTAATATTTGTACACTAATTGACAGCATGCAACAAGAAAATATTGATCGATTGGCATGTTTTGGAGCTGTCGACAGTGGCACATACACATGCACCGTGATACACGCATGATTGTGTCTGTGCTGCATTTGGGGTACTTGTATGCAGCAACTTCATCTTCATGTGAAATAGCAAAGCAGTTTTCATCCGTAGCAAAGATAACTTATAACGAAATATACTTGTAGATCTAGATCGAAAACGAAATCAAAACCAAAATCGAAATGGAATCTGAACTGAAATCCAAATATAAATTCACTAAGCCTCGATTATAATGGCTTATTTGCGATTGTTTCGTTCTTGCAATTAGAAGTCTATCTTTCGGGCATATTTGTGCCACTTTCAAAACTGTGCAACACTGATTTTTGATTGTGTTGCATCTGAGTAAAGTATAGAAGGCGCCAGTGGGTATTGTTGCTGCGTCTCCATTCTCCGGACGGCATCGTCATCGCTCAATCGCCCATTGCATTTGTTAATTAATTTGTTAACATTTTTACAAGCATTTCTTCTACGCTTGAGTTCTGAGGTAATAGTCGCAGGCACGAAGGCATGCAGGTCCGCTGCCGGCATTTTCCCAAGGGGATTTCTGTAATTATGTTCTCTTTTCAACGAATACTGCATTTTTTATACTCAATCAATTTGTTCGATTTCTTGTTAATTCCCCTTTTAACCACCTTGTTCTCTCTCTTTGTTTCTTCCACAGGAGACTGGTGGCATGCGACGCTCATACAAACTCATCGTGGACACGCACAAGCTGAGCGATACGACGGTGACCGGCATGCAAGCGATCACGCTGGAAACGGGCAATATGGCCAACAAGATCGGCATGATGCCATCGCACATGTATGGCGCAGCAGCGTCAAGTGGTGGCGTTGGCGATATTGGCAGCGGACCAGCCGAGACAGATTCGCGCATGCGCATACTAAAAGACAGTTCCAAGGATTTCCTCAGCCCATACAATCCAAATGCCAATGTTGCGGCGGCGTCGGGAACAGCAGCAGCAGCAGATGGTAGCAACAGCGACAGCGGCAGTAGCAGCACCACCACAACTGATGCCGCAATGACGACAACAGCCACGACAAAACTCACTACACACAAACAGTCGCTTCAGAAACAACAAGAACCACAATCCGATGAATTTAATTCAGTTTTGCGTACGAAATTGGTGGGTGCGGACATGGGCGTGGGCGTGGGCGAACAGCCGGTGAATGGTTTTAACGTAACCGATTTCCTGACGAGGGAAATCAATATCGTTGTAATCGGTTATCTAGCGCTCTTCTTGGCTCTAATCGTGCTCTACTTGCTTCTGAGGCCATCGGCGACGCGCAAGCTTGTGCCTGCCGGTGCTAGAACGCTGGACAAAGAGGTGCTCATACACACCGAACTGATGCCAAGTCAAACACCCGAAGTCGCCGCACAACTGGCCGCAGCAACAACCGTTGCAGCGCCGCCCGCATCGAAAAAGGCCACGGCGTTAGCGGAGGGCGGCATGCGGCGGACAGCGGATTGTGGTGGCTCAACCGCTGCGGCTTTGGCGTCGGTGCAATCGCAAACGTTGCATGTGTAAATTGGTGTGTGTTGCTGTGTGGGTGTACTGTTGACGAGAGTGAAAAGTAAGAATGCTGTACGTATGCATGTAAATATTAAAAAATAATTCATAATAATTTCGTTTATTGTAGACTTTTTGCTATTTCATTATTTATTAGGCTAAATAAATGATAAATTAATTTAAAAACAAAAACTGTATGTGATGTGATGTATGTACATATAAATAAATGCTAAACAATACATTTTAATTTCGCCCTTATCCGCTGGTACATAAGTGTACAGGTAATATTTATAGGTATATACCCTGCAGGGACATCAATGAACTAGCGAAAAGTTGACAAAGAGGCAAGAGAGGAAGTAAAACTCCTCAAAAGCCTGGCTCTATCTTACTACCTTGAGGAGTTATCTGTCCTCTCGTGGCACCACAACGGGCCTCCATACTGGCCTAAGTGTATCGCTATTGCGGCAGCCACTCCAACCTAGACTCCTCAATGCAATCTTTAATCGGCATGAAGTTTCGAAATGACCAAAATTTTATGTCTTTGTTTCGGTCGCTTTATATATTTCTTTAATCTCAGAGTGTTAGTGACGCATTCGTATATCTTTTTGCATCTTTGTATATGAAGGAGATGCTCCCCTTTGTACCAACTGCCTATAAATGGCAGATCAGCGGAATGCCAGTAAATTTTAGAATTTATAGGAACTTTCAACTAGTTCAGAACTATCGAAACAGTGCCAATAAACGAACTAGTGCAAACTCTAGGTTGTAGTACTTGTTAACAAGTATCGAAAACGTAGTGAAGATGGTGACAATTGACACCGCCTAGGACACCGCCGCATTTAATTCGCCAGTTCGATTGTTTGGAAAGGTTATGAATGCGCATTAGTAGTGCACTAGTTCTCAACTAGAGATTTCCCCGCAGGGCATTTGCGTGTTAAACAAATAGGCTTAGTGCGTCCCAAAGTTATGTACATAAATATGTAGGTATTTAGAGCGCATAATTATTGTCTTCATTTTGTTCGTATGTGTATAAGACTCTTTTGCTCATTTCACACAACGAAAGAGCAAAGAACTTGAAGCGCGTGTATAGCAATATTAGCAATTAAGGCAAAATCATATAGATTAATGTATGTATGTATATGCAGATATGAATATATGTATGTACATATCTAATTAATACTGCAACAAAAGCGCGGATAAAATAGCGGAGCTAAAAATGAGGAGCAACCCGTAACGAAAACGCAATACGAGAAAGAGTTTTCTTTCAGCGGTCAGCTCCGCCATTTTTCGCATTAGCCTGTAAGCAAAGTGTACTAATTACATACAACTAGGAACATACATACATATATGGAAATATTAGTTTAAGCGAATTCTATGAAAATGCTTCACATACAAACAGTTTGTGCTTGTGTAGAAGGGGTGCCAACGCAAATTTATACCAGGGCCCTCACTCTGTAGTTCGATTCGAAAGCGAAATTCGATTCGAATGTACATTCGTACTGTATAGAATATATGGAATAGAATTCGAAAACGAACGAATTTTCTTTCGAATCGAACTACAGAGTGAGGGCCCAGAGCTCCTCGTGGAACAAGCAATGGATTAGCTTTTGCGGAAAGAGTTATATTTGATATTCCTTAATGTCAAATCTTTTTATACTACAAATGCTCGGCGTATAACCCTGCACTATTCGATGTAAGGAAAGGGTAATTTAACATTTTGGAACTATGGACAGCTCTACTGAATATTCACTAGGAAATATTTGCTGTTTTCCAGGCGATCAATACTACTGGGAGATTTTTAAAGATCCTAAGCTATGCAAACAATGAACTTTTTGTTCCTATTTATGTATTCAAAAAATACATGTACATACACCCAATAGGCTCAAAGTCTACAAATCATCAATACTTAACCATTAGATACATTTCCTTTAGGGAAGATAACAACTTCCATAACTATGCCCCACGACTATCGAACGGCGATGACCGCCTTCGCATGAATGACTTTGTATAGTAAGAAAAGCAATGAAGCGAAAGCTTCGGGCTCTCATTCCAAATGGGCCTAGTGGGATGCTCATACATATCTATATATGTATGTATGTTTTGTATAGATGCATATTTTATGTTGAATGAATTCACTGAATCTTAACACTCTTTTAAGTACTCCTCCGGGTAATATGGACCAAACCAACTTTTCGCTGCGGAATCAGACTGACAAGTTTTCTTCAACTTTGGCATCCCTAACTATACAATTGTGCAAGTTTTTATATAATTTGTGTAAATTTAATCTTATGACGAGTCCAAATGTTAACTTTGAAGTTTAGTTGTCGTCATTTGTCAGAAATGCCCTGCAAAAAATGCGATCACTCCGGGATACATCCGGGACAACTCGCAAGGGAGCATGCGATTACTACCCATTTGTATCTCTTTATATGGGTTGAAGTGTTCTCTTTTGTTTGAGCATGTCCTATGAAGAGACTAATTGTACCCAGTTTGTACCCGAGCGGGTAGCAAAAGCGCACAATTGTACCCGTTTTGTACCCGAACAGGTAGCAAATGCGACACATCCATTTGTGCGACTAATTGTACCCGTTTGATACCCTTTCGGGTACAATTCGTCTACAATTAGTATACATATGTACCCGTTCGGGTACAATTGGGAACAATTGTAGACTAATTGTACTCGAAAGAGAGCGCTCCCGGACAAATCTTTTTAGAGACTCGTCGCACACTTTTTTGCAGGGTGTATGCATACATATGTATGTATGAGTGTAAGGAAGTATTGATATGGCTTGTTGCGTGATTGTTTTGTTGCATTCAAAGTTTAATTGTGTATGTACATATGTATGTTTGTTAGTAGCACATATTATTACAACCCTGTAAAAAAGTGTGCGACGAGTCTCTAAGAAGATTTGTCCGGGAGCGCTCTCTTTCGGGTAAAATTAGTCTACAATTGTTCCCAATTGTACCCGAACGGGTACATATGTATACTAATTGTAGACGAATTGTACCCGAAAGGGTATCAAACGGGTACAATTAGTCGCACAAATGGATGTGTCGCATTTGCTACCTGTTCGGGTACAAAACGGGTACAATTGTGCGCTTTTGCTACCCGTTCGGGTACAAACTGGGTACAATTAGTCTCTTCATAGGACATGCTCAAACAAAAGAGAACACTTCAACCCATATAAAGAGATACAAATGGGTAGTAATCGCATGCTCCCTTGCGAGTTGTCCCGGATGTATCCCGGAGTGATCGCATTTTTTGCAGGGAAAATATACATATTATGTATATATGTATTATGTTATGTCTTATTAGGACTTTTTTCTAGTCGCTATTAAATTGTTTACTATATTCATATACATATGTATATGTATGTATTTAAGTTAAGTTTGATATTTTTACGAAAGCGATTTGGATAAAGAGCTAACTATATTTTTTTTCTGGCTAATGGTTGCATTTTGCTTTTGAACTTTTTTTGAGCAGGAAACAAAAATGCTTTTGAAATAAGAGAGATTTGAAATGACGACATGACGACGAAATGTTGCCAGTGAGTGTATTTTTTGTTTAACTTTGCTTAATCTACAGGCTGATCCTGTTCAAATTGATCTTCAGTGTATGTTCTTTGGGAAAGTTTAAACAAAGTTTCTGTTAAATATTTTTCTCATATTTAAATATTTATTTCTTTGCGGTTTTTGGTGTTGCTTCACGTACATAAAAAGTTAATAAAGTTTTGATTGTTGATGATTTTGACTGTATCAAAATTTTATTATTTATTTAAGTATGTACATATGTACATAGATGCATGTGTGGCATGTCTCATCTGGCTTCCTTTAGAAAATGATTTTTTTTTATTATTATCTAGTGATAACCCAGAAGTATGTACGTATATATGATTAAAATTGTAAAAATGTCAAATGAAAATGAAGTAAATCAAAAATATCTTCCAAATAAATACCCAAATACCCCAAAAGTAATAATAAATGCAGCTGTGGCTAAGAAGGAAATATTGTGCAAAGAGTAAGTAATGGTAACTGAAAACAAATCAAAAAAAGTAATAAGTTTATAAAGGAAAAAAACTTTAAATGAAAGAAAAAATAAAACGAAAGCCCAAAAACAAAGTTGTAATAACCCAATAAACACAAAAGCGAGGATGGTATCGTGGATTCAGGATTCATATCGAGTTCGAGATGGACTCGAGAAAAATCAATTATCGCAATAGCATTTATTAATTTTGTTGGATCTTGCTTTACACGAAGAAATTCCCTGTTGGGCTTTAATTTACTCTTTAAAACTCCACTCGAGAAATTTAAAAGTTCGGATGATATCGTGGGGAATTCGAGGCGGATTCGCAGAAGAAGATTTTCTAGAATGTATTCGCCAATGATCCCAAATCTCGAATTGTCAACGATCCGAGAACATAAAAATGCACGAATCGCTAATGAGAGGTGACTCACCTGGGAATTCGGATTCGCCGATCTATCGTCGCGAACTATCGCCGCGATAATATAATCAGAGAAGCGAACTCGTCTCGAATTCGAGGCAAATCCGTTGTGTTTATTGGGAATTAAGTATGATAGAATATAGAATATGGTAGATATGTATATGTAACTACATACATATGTATGTAATTACGATTATGCTAAACAAACTATATATGTAAATAAGTAAATAGTTCATATAGAAAATTAACAAAACATATGACAAAAAATTGTGTAAATATTTAGTGATTAAATCAAAATTAAATTTAGAAGAGAAAGTGGAAAAAGTAGTGCGTACTTTGTATCGAAATAATTATAAAATACATAAAAAACTAGCATGTACTAGAATACACATACATATGTATGTATGGAACAAATCACAAAGAACAAGCAAAAAAAAAAAAAAAAACTAAACTTTACTAACAATGGCTAAAAAAAAACGGAAAAATAAAAATTATGTGAAAGTTATTAACTTAAATAAATTCAATCGATGAAAAAAGGAAGATAAATAAAAAAAATTATAAAAAAACCAAAAATAATAATTAGTTTTTCTTTGTAAAAGCAGCGAAAGGCATTGGAATTACAATAAACTATATACACTCAAGGAAAAAACATTATAAAATCAATGAACATGAGCTTAGAATATGCACAAACGCTATTTAAAGTGATGAAAATATGAACATTTTAATTTTAAAAACATTTTAAATTGAAAAATTTTTATTTTCATTTTAAGCGCTATGAGATTTTGAAGCTAAATCTTACATTTTTATCTCATGCATTTTTAATTTAAACACAACTCTAAATAAATAAAAAACATTATTATTTTAAATAATCCTTTCTTGATTTACATAAAACGTGCATGATAAAATTAAAACTTTTATTTTTGATTTAAAATGCTGTTTTTCTCTGAGTGTACACACATATGTATACTTATAAATATGAAATGAGGTCTTCTTCGTCTAAGCGGCAAGGGAAAGGGTGAGTAGTTTATTTGCAATCTCTTAGACCTTGAGTCTCACTCCGATTTGAAAACTTTAGACATGCTCCCAACACTATAACAACGGCTCCAACGACTGCAAATTTCTTTAAAGTTCCGAGTCAGCTATAATGTAGGCCTTGTGACTACTTCAACAGGAGTTATAAAGCCATCATGGAAACTGGGGCTGGTGAATGATGGAGGACGGCATCCATGTAGCAAATATTTCAAAGAAGAATGAGGAGCCGAATACTGTATCCTTCAGAAATTATAAACTTTTCCTCTTATAGCAAATCAAACATGCCAATTAACTATGTCAATTAAGCTTTAAATTACCTTATTCCTGAGTTCGGTGTTCACACAATCTGAAATTTGTTTTTTTCTTCCAGTAGTACGCTATGGCGTATGAGTAACCTTGAGTTTTTTTTTAGAGTTGAGTAAAGTAAAAAACCAAGTCCCAAACAGCATATGTCTACGTTTTAGGGTATAACTCTTCAACTTTTGCAGCTAAAATTCTGAAATTTTGGATTTGTAGCATCTATTGTACACAGAGCGCTGTCGGCGAAAATCATCGGTATCGGATGACTATAACATAGATAACCCATATCGCGATTTTGGGCCAAGGAAAAAAGAGTGCATTCTAGTTTTCCTATACCGGAAGATAAATTAATATTTTAAAATACCGTTCATATATTGTATTGACTTATATTTAAGAAATTTGAAAAAAAAAATTAAGATATATTGTACACAACAAGAGATAATCGCGAAAATATGCGATTTTGGGCATTCAGCCTCCATAACCGGAAATCAGGCTATATCTCGAAAACGGATCATCCGATTTTAATTTGGATTTCATATCTGGATTCAGCATAAAATTCTGCTTCAATTCGATGTACACATTGGCCTGGATATTTTTTTGTCCATTTTTGCCCAATTTATATTTTCAAAAATTCGTCTTGGTCCATAAAAACCAAATTACGGAACATCAAAATTAATTTTAGACAAATGTCGTGGAGGAGTTTTCTACTCAGAAAAATGAGAGGAATCCGAATTTTGATGGTGCGGTATCGATTAGTTTCCCTCCATACAAATCGCCCCACCCTAATATACATACATACATACATAGGTAAGTTTAAGGAAATGAAGGATCACACCACAAAACCGATTAAGAGCTTGGTCGAAAACCCGTTATGATAATATTAACGCCAGTTTAATTTATTATTTGCTATAAAAAATTAACACATTTTAATTAAATGATGGTCATATTTTAATACGTGTAATAACTAGTTTTAAATTAATGCTCATTAATTACAGGGGCAAAGCAGAATACAAATGCGCATTAAATGCGAAAAAAGCACACAAACACAAAAAAACTGTTGAATGAGCACCTTCAAATGGGGTTTAAAATGGAAAACCAAATATCCGCCGGTACTAAATTAATTTTTAATTTATTAACAGTTGCGAAGCGGAAATGTTTTCAGTTAACACACATTAACAAAATGTAAATGGTAAATATTTGATTTACGTCTCGTTGTCAGGGCCGTGCGCACGGGGGGGTTTTGGGGGTTAAAACCCCCCATGACCAAATCTAAGTTGCAATGATTTTGCAAAAATTTTCAAAATACAGTTTATAAATTTTATAATTATAATTTTACGGAAGAAGAATTGGTAAAAGTTGCAAAAAATAAGGTTGGCCAATACATAGGTTCGGCACTTTGAATTGCACTTGGAGCTTTCCGAAATTACAAAATTGTGTAGCATATGTTCGTTTGGCATTTTTAAAAAAATTGTACTGATAACAAAAAATGTTCATTTTGTGAAAACAGTGAGCAGTTTCAATTAACAAGTACTGTAAACAGTACACGGAAAGAAATTTGTATACTTGAATCAAGAAAAATGCTTTCTTGAACTCAATTTAGAAAATTTTTAGGGAAATAAGAAAAATTGACTTAATTATTACTGGAAATAAGAAATTGAGTTTTCCAAAAATGAGACAATTATTTTCTTATTCAAGAACACTAATAAAATCTATAGAAAAAAAATGTTGAAAAAAAAATGTTTAAATAAATAAGGGCCGATTTCATAATCAAATTAAAAGTTCCTTTAAATTCTAAAGGAGCCTTTAATTTTCTGATCGATTTCATAAAGTCTTTTTGAAGATAAAAGTTCATTTAAAATTAAATACCCAAAAACGGGCATTTAAGTTATTTAAAGGTTCCTTTTGCCAGAAAAAAATTTCATTTCTGTAATGTGTCAAAATCAAATTTCAAAAATTTATTAAAATTTTAAACCGATTTTGTTTGTTGTTTTGTTTGTTGAGTCGTATAATGCAATATTCATCTTCTTCTCTTTTGTGATGTTGGATGACCGCTTCCTATATTTTCTGCACTGGGTTTCCAAATTATGCTTCTTTGTTCTTTTTCTTTTTTTCAAAAAAAAAAAAAATAAATAAAAAAGCCATAATCAAAAAATTTATTTATTTTCAGAAAAAAACAAAAGTCAAATTTCAATATTTTTAAATTTATGAAAATTATTTGACGTTAAAGGAGCCTTTTAATATTATATTATTATGAAATCACTCCCACTTTAAAGAACTTTTAAATGGCTCTTTAACTAAAAGGCTCCTTTAAGGAAAGGAGCTTTAAGAATTTCATTATGAAATCGGCCCTAAGAACATCTTTTCTTAAATTTACTTAAATGAAGAAAATCTTTTTGCTAATATGAAGAAGAATTTAAGAAAATTGTGTTTCGACGAATTGGAACAACAAAATACAGCGAAAAAAAAATGTAAAATGAATAAGAAAACGTTTTCTTGAGCGAAGTAAAATTTTTCTTGCTGAATTTGCATTTCCAAAGTTACATGTATTTTTTTTCATTTGCCATCCGCTTTGCATATTTCTGAATATTTTTGCAATTCTCAGATTGTTAGTGAAGCATTTGGTATAAGGATTTCACTATTTGCATCTTCATTTATATTAAATAAAATGTTGTCATTTCAATAAACAAGTCCTAGGAAAATACTAGTTGGCTAATTATGGTTTTCTAATCCCTCATGATTAGTTTTCATTTTACTTATTTTTTACGTTTTTAATATTTTTAGAAAATATTTGCTTAATTTAATATTTAATATTTTCTTATGCCTCAGACACACATGTGGTATGAATGTTAGATATCAATATTATGATTTGGCTATGCTATGAAAATTTTCAATTAAACTACAATATGAGGGTGACACATATGTGGTATAGATCGAAATATTATTACTATACTACGATGTGTGTCTCTCGCATTACTTACTTAAGCTCGTATAAGAAAAGTTTTACTTGCAACAAAAAAATAATTTCTTAATTTATTTCAAAAAACAAGAAAAAACACTTATCCTAAGTAAATTATTTCTTATTTATTTAAAATCCAATTTTACTGGAAGCAAGAAAATGTTTTCTGATTTATTTAAAATCCAATTTTCTTGGATTTTCTTGATATTAAGAAATTATTTTCTAAGTTCAAAATCAAGTCTAATTTTTCTTTCCGTGTACTATTCAGGACCTGGTTAACTAGGTTTTGATGAATCAGAATGAGTTTCAGAAAAGTTAAAGAACATTTAAATTTATGGTGTATGGGTCTGGATATCTGTTTCAGCAAATATGTTTATCTTAGCGAAAAATGTATGCGAATGCAAACCAAAATTAAAAACCCCCCCCAAGGCTAATTCCTGCGCACGGCCCTGCTCGTTGTAATGCACTTTAATGCACTTTTTATGAAATTATTAAGGAAACTATAAATTTTGTATGGTGAGAGCAATTAACTGGTTAAAATATTCAACAATTTGTTTAAGGACATCTAATTGTGCGTTATTAGTCACTTCTTTCGACACTTCTCCGCTCGCTTCTGCTCAATTAATGAAGCATTTGTACTGAAAGCAACAACAATGCTTGCGAGCAGATGCCAATTTCCAGCGAACTGATGCTAGTATAGCGATGGAAGAACTCTCTTGCTGCTAAATCCAATATACTTGCACCAGATTAGTCGAGTTATACAGCAACTCTTTGTTTTATTCGCCACTAGTTAAGGATTGACTTCGAAAATCGTATATTTTCTATACTCGTGCATTGCTTAATATGCCTACTTCCTCGCTTTTCTGTTTTTTTGTAGCATCTCAATTGGGACACCCTTTATTACATACATACATACATATGTTATATTAAAACATACATAAATACTTATTTAGAAAAATGTATGTACATATGTACATATTTAGGGATTTCAAATTTCTAAATTATATTAGGAATTTTTTCTGATTAGCTTTTTTATGCACAGAAATAATACGCAATTAAAATAAAACTATTTAATTACAAACAAAACGCAAAAAAAATTAAAAAACCAATGAAACAAAAACGGATTGAAGCGAGACATGAATATGTATGATTAAGCGCAAATTTAAATGAAAATAAAGCAGAAAAGAGCTTTTTAAATAAAGACTTTATTGAAATTTAATTTACGTTAAATAACTATTTTTCGGCTGAATGATTAGGTATTGGATTATGGAGATCGGATTACTGCACTTCGCACCAACTCAGCTTAATATTTATTCCACTAAAATGCAACATAAAAAAAATTTTATGAATATGAGAATACATAGGACAAATAAAACAAAGCTTTTGGAAAATATGTATATACAAAGTATGTATGTATGTATGTAAGATATTTTGATTTGCCAATGAAATCAACTTGGGGACTTTTAAATTCATAGATGACACTTAATATGAAGATTACTACCAGCCTTGGGCAAAACCTTAGCACCTGCTAAATGAGAGTAAGCGCCCGTGTACGTATACACACCGATTGTCACTACTACAGACAAATAAAGAGCGTAAAACGAGCGCTTACGATGGGACTTGGCGATCGTCGCTTAGGAAAAATAAAAGTGCAGACATTGGTGACTTATATGTAACCTTATAAAACAGCTGATTCAACCAACCTTACGACAAGCTGTGTTACTAGTCATTGGTGCCTTATCGTAATTCTGTAGCTGTATCCTTAACTTACAGACCAATTGGATTTTGGTTAGCAACCCTAAATCCGTAAACAGCTGACACTTGTGAAAGCAGATATAGGAAGGTAGGCGCATTAGCGACTGCAGAAACTTCTTTTTTTTATTTACAAAGGTATATTATAATATCAAAATCAAAGCGAATTCACATCATGGCCAATAGTAATGGGCGAGTCCCAAGCGAATTCAGACTTTTACAAGGAGAGATATTATTTTGACATTACAATCTACCAATTACAATAACAAAATACATGGGAAATTTCTTAATTCGCCTATGCGCCTACCTTCCAAGATCTGCCTCGACAAGTGTCAGCTGTTTACAGATTTACGGCACCACTAACAGCTCACATGGATAGCGATAAATTTACAATAAGGTTAACGATACTGAAATACTTACAAGTCACCAATGTCTGAACCTTAATCAGTTTGCCTTCGACTGGCGTGAAAGCAAGTGGTCAATAGGTGATCGTCGCTTGAAATTCTTTTATTCTATTTGCAGATGCCAAACAACAAGCATATGTATGTGTATACGTACGTTGTTTCATAATTTCGCGAAACGTGCGCGCATGACCCTGCTCGCTCAACATCTGCATGCAGACTGATTATTAGGCTTGGGTAACTCAGCACTGAGTCATGACTCTGTGTCAACTCCCATCAGTGAGCCGCACGCTCAAGCTCACCTCACGATAAAATGATAACTTAGTAGCACACTTGACTCCGTTGGCACGTTTATATCACGTCAACTCAGTAGCACACTTGACTCCGCTGGCACGTTTATAGCACGTCAACTCAGTAGTATACTCGACTCCGCTGGCACGTTCGATTTCGCCTCTTATTTAGCGTCATCTTGTGCATACTTACTTTATATGGCACTTGGTGTATTTTGGTGGTTTTTGGTATTGGGGTGGTCACCTATTTATACATTTTTTCATTTATTCCAGGTGATTAAGGCAAATTTGGTGTATGTAGGTGTATTCTGCATGAATTGTACTAACTTTCGGACACTAACCCGTTTTTGTATGGACACTTATTTTGGGGTTTTTTCGGTTGTTCCCCTTAATTTTAGTAAATTTGGTTATGATATTCAGAAACTAGATAATTTTTCCACACTTTTGGACTTTAACCCATTATCGTATGTATGTGCATATATAAAAAGATACATTCATTTTAAATATTGTAATTGATCTTATCAACTAAGTTTATATTGGCACACATATGTATATTTTATTTATCCATCAGATAGCCCAATATGTGTACTTCATGAACGTCTCAAAAATCCCTAAATACCCTATATCTCAGAGCTACATAGGCCTAAATCAATAACACTGCTCTACAGCCAAAAAATACTCTGAACGCAACCATCCTTTCTATATGTAAAATCGGTCGCTGATTCCGAAAATCGGGTTCATTTTTAATTCTATGGGAAGGTTTTTGAGATATCGGCAATTTACCGTTATTTGGCCAATGTGTCCACTTAATCCTGTATATCTCTTTAACACAGTGAGTTATATTCCTTAGGGTGACACCAAACGAAAGAAAATTAAATTTCCTTTTCACGGCTCCTATAACATTTTTCTCTAACTCTTATAGTTTCTGAAATATTGACGATTAAATTTTAATTTTTTCGATTTTTTACGATTTTTTGAAGAAAAAATTGACTTTGTCAGGCAATATCTTTAAAACCAATACTTTTACCTTCGGTTTTACTCCTTTTCATGAAGCTCTATTCTATTACCAAAAAAATAAGCTATCAACGATGAAAATCCATTGTAAAATGGAAAAGTTATAGGCGATCAAGTAAATACAGCCAGGTCGCGCAATGCCTCTGCACGCGTACATTCTATGCATATTGTACCAATACCTACACATCTGCAGTAGCAGCACATTGGCAGCGCAGTAGATACAAGCCCATTTACGGGTATAACATGCATAAAATATACCCGTGTAGAGGCATTGTGCGACTTGGCTGTATTTACTTGATCGCCTATAACTTTTCCATTTTACCATGGATTTTCTTCGTTGATAGCTTATTTTTTTGCTAATGGAATGGAGCTTCACGTAAAAGATTAAAACCGAAGGTGAAGACATTGGTTTTAAAGATATTGTCTGACAAAGTCAATTTTTTCTTCAAAAAATCGTAAAAAATCGAAAAAACTATAAGAGTTAGAGAAAAATGTTATAGGAGCCATGAAAAGGAAATTTAATTTTCTTTCGTTTGGTGTCACCCTAAGGAATATAACTCACTGTGTTAAAGAGTTATACTGGATTAAGTGTACCCATTGGCCAAATAACGGTAAATTTCCGATATCTCAAAAACCTTCCCATAGAATTAAAAATGAACCCGATTTTCGGAATCAGCGACCGATTTTACATATAGATAGGATAGTCACGTCCAAAGTACAGACAAAAAATTTCATTTTGTGATCCAGTGTAATCAACAACAAGAACGACATTAATTAATTAATTAATTAATTAATTTTCCGTATATTTGCCCACTCACACCTATCACTTCAATTATATTATTGATTTATATCCCATTCTCGTACAAATATCAATTCATCATCGGAGCGACTCTTTTACTGACACAGTCTCTGATAGCACACAGTAACACTTTTTGGTTGACAATAGCACGAAAGTAATATGTGCTGTAGCGCAATCGTGCTGTAACACAAACGTGTTGTAGCACAATCGTGCCAACTCAGTGAGTCGACTCTTTTTAGTGAGTCAGTGCCTATGTGTCAACTCCCAAAAAATCGTGTCATTACTCACCCCTACTGATTATTTTTAGTAATTTTTCACTTTATCCTACAGTAGGCGCACCAACACACACTCATCTTTTAGTAATGGCTTGAGTGTAGTGGTGCCCAAGGCTGATTATTACCTTCGTATTAACCAGGGTGCGAAGTAGTGATGGGCGAGTCCGAGATGTTTTATTCGATTCTCTCGATTGTTGAAACATCTCGAATGCTCTCGATGGTTTTCATTCGTATTCGAGTCAAGTCGTAAATGGCCGTCAGTCGAAACAATCGCTAAAACATCTCAGACTCGCCAATGTTTCCTCTCGTTTTCAAAGCAACCCTACATTTCGGCAAAAATTCATAACATTTGTTGTTGCCGCTTGAATATAAAAATTACTTAAAAAAAGTATACAGTGGTACAAATCTATTGCCGTTGTTACTGCTCGTAAAATTAATTTGTTTCGTAAGCGTCTCACTTCAGAAAATTTATTAATGTATTAATGTTTAAATAATTAATTGTATTTATTAAGCACGACACTCTTTAATTGTGATTGCAAAAATGCAGCGTCTATATATAGCATATTTTTCAATTTGGTTCATTTATTTACATATGTATTTGCCTCACTTCCATTAACAATCCTACTTTCTTCATCAACAACCCTCATTCAGTTTATTTTATCAACTAAAACAAATCATCAAAACAACAGCCGGCCCGCCGACTCCGAACAGTCGCAAAAACATCTCGCTTGTGTTGTCGAGATGTCATCGAAACAATCTCCGACTCGCCGACTCGGAACAATCGCAAAAACATCTCGGTTGTGTAGTCGAGATGTCATCGAAACAACCTCCGACTCGCTGACTCGGAACAATCGCAAAAACATATCGATTGTGTAGTCGAGGAGCGAGTCAACTTTTGACTCGATTGTGAATTTGCAACGATGGCGATTCTCTCGATTGTCTAAACATCTCGGACTCGCCCATCACTAGTGCGAAGAACGCTCAAAATAAACTCACTCAAACGAATTATCACTCTATAATTCTGAGCTATGCCACGCTCTCATGAGCGCAAATACACAGTGACAACGAACGCAAATGAACGCACGTCAACAGCGATCGATGGGTCTCTGCAGTGGCGATAAACTCTTACATAAATTCATTTTAAAATGAGAGATCGTTTGAAAATTCATTTTTTGAAAATTCATTCTATGAGTTTATTTTATAATTTTTTGCGCTAGCGATCATTTTTTGAGTTTATCATTTTTTGATCGCTCTTTGAGTTTATCATTTTATGCGTTCACAAGGGTTTGTTGTGCAGCAGCTAATGGCATTGTGAAGGCGCTATTTTTGGATGATGGCGTGCGTTTATTAGACCATAAATATGATGTATGTATGTATGTACATACATATTCATGCATGTGTGTACGTATATATGGATGTACATACATACCCTGTAGGGAAAATCTCTAGTTCCGAACTAGGTCGCTTCTAGTGCATTTTTCGACACTACTAGTGCGAGCTAAATACCTTTTGCATGTTATCAACTGGCGAATTTAACACGGCGATGTCCTAGGCGGTGTCAATTGTCACCCTCTGCATTACATTTTCAATAGTTCACTAGTTCGTTTATTGGCACATTTTCGATAGTTCTGAACTAGCTACAAGTACCTACAAATTCCACAGTTTTACATCTGCCTCTTAAGTGCAGACTTTGACACACTTCATGCAAGTGGCGCGACTGGCTAACGCATGTGCCTTTCAATCTGAGGGGCGCGGGTTCGAATCCTGTCGGTGTCAAGGTGGATGATATTTTTTTTTTATTTTTTTTTTTTGACTAATATTTTTTTATTTATTTATTTAATAAAATTTACAGTAATATTTAAAAAGTAATAAACTAAAGAAAATTAAAAATAAGCCTGAGGGATCGGGAAAGCATAATTAGGGAAACATTTCATTTCATACAAGTTAAGATGCAGATAGAAAACTATTTATATGAAACGCTTCACTAAACATCTGAGAATTGCAGAAATATACAAAGCCGACGGAAATTGAACGAACGAAAAATTTTCATAGAATTTTTGTCACTTCGAAATTGCATACAAATCAAAGTGTGTCTTAAAATGGTCACTCAATTCACTCCTCCTGAACTGGTGAGGGTCTAACTACAATTGATCTAGTTCCCTTTTGACACCTTTTCGGTAGTTCGGAACTAGAAATTTTGCTCACTAGTTATTGAGTTCCCTGCAGGGTATGTATGTATGTACATATTTATAATATTTTAAAAAGCCTTAGCTCTCATAGCGATAGGGATGTATATGTATGTAGGTATATCGAGTTTAAATTTTATTAAGTACGTATTTATTCAAACTAATTAAATTATTCTATTTATTTAAATTAATATTTATAAAAATTTATATTTACATACCGATGTACCTACATATATATTTATGTACATTTGTAGTCTATATGTATGAGTTAAGGGTTCCCTGCAGTAAAAATCCGCAATGATTCCATAATGAATCACTGATGCAATTCACCTATGACGAGGAATCATCAGTGAATACTTTCATATAAAGACTGATGAATTTTTCATATAGGTAAATGGTTTTCTTGGTGGCTATGTGGCCGCTGTGGTGCAGTGGGTAGAGTGCTCGCCTGCTATGCCAGAGGTCTCGGGTTCAAACCACGGTCCGAGCAAAACACCAAAAAAAAATTTTTTCTAATTAGTAAAAATCCAATTATTGGTTTTTTAAGAGCAGCGGTCACCTCTCGGCAGTGGGCGGCATACCCTCCGAGTGTATTTCTGCCATGAAAAAGCTTCTCACAAAAAATGCATTCGCCGTTCGGAGCCGGCATAAAACTGTAGGTCCACCCAATTAGTAGGAAAAACAAAAAGGAGCACACCTCGAATTGGGAGAGAAGCTCGGCCATAAAACTCGTCAGAGTTATAATAGCGTCATTGTATTATATATTATAAATGGTTTGCTTTCCTCAGAAAAAAAAAACAAAAACAAATAAAAATATACTGAGTTATGACGACAGTGATGAATATTCAACAAAGAATCATCACCGATCCTTCAGCAGTGAAACAAATTTACTGCAGGGTTGTTAAATATTTTATTTAACATAAATACTACATATATATGTATGTATTTAATTCTTACTTGAAAACTAGAATACAACAATTGAGCGTTAAAAAAATAAGTTCGCATTTTATTTATTTGTACACATGTAGGTACTATGTATATACATTTGAAATGGAAAATATCATTACCCGCATTCCATTATTGAATAGACATACATATGTGCATGCATTAATATTATATACATACAAACATACATATGTATGTACAATTTAATAAAATCCGAATTTGTATTTTGAACGTACGCTCATTTGTTCAATTCCAGTTTTAAAGTAAAATCTAAAGATGTAGGTACCTATGTATGTTAAATAAAATATTTATATACCTAGACTACATATCGACGGCTATTTCAAAAATTGTTTGAAAAACGTCTTATTTCAGAATTTTTTTCAATAACGTCCTATTTCATATGCATATACATACATGTGTATGTATGTGTCGAATGAATACAAAAATGTATGTAAACTCATACATATATAAACTTTTTATTAGATTGAATAAATACCTACATAATAAAATTGTTAAAGTGCAACTTCAATATACATATGTACATACATATATATCGCTATAAGACCTAAGGCTTTTTAAAATATTATAAATATATACAAACATATGTACATACATACATATATATGTACACAAATGCATTCATATGTATGTAGATACATGCATATATCATATTTATGATCTAATAAACGCACGCCATCATCCAAAAACTGCGCCTTCACGATGCCATTAGCTGCTTAAACCTCACAAAAAACCCTTGTGAACGCATAAAATGATAACTCAAAGAGCGATCAAAAAATGATAAACTCAAAAAATTATCGCTAGCGCAAAAAATTATAAAATAAACTCATAGAATGAATTTACCAGAGAAATTGTACGATAATTCATTTTTGAGTGAATTTATGCATTGAGTTTATTGCCACCGCTATGAGCGATCGATTGCTGTTGTGCGTTAGTTCGCTCACTATTTGAGTGTTTATACATTTTTATACTCAGCTGTACTAGTACACAGAGTATTATAGTTTTGATTTCCTAACGGTGGATTGTAACAGAATGAAATAATCGAGATAGATATAGACTTATATATATCAAAATGATCAGGGTGAAAAGAGAAATCGATTGAGCCATGTCCGTCCGTCTGTCCGTCTGTGCGCACGATAACTCGCGCAAAAATTGAGATATTTCGATGAAATTTGAAATGTAAGTTGGTATCAAGACAGGAACGGATGGTATTGAAAATGGGTGAAATCGGACCATGACCACGCCCACCTCCCCTATATAGTAAAAATCGGAAATTTTGTATCTCAGTCACTAATAGAGCTAGAGTGATAAAATTTCACAGACGTATTGAGCTCAGGCCCTTATGAAGAAATATGGTGAAATTTTGTAGGCGTGATATACTTACTTAGGCAAATGTGTGGACGAAAAATTTCTAAAATCGGTTGACGACCACGCCCACTTTTATATATGGGTCTTATAATAATATAATAATACAATGGCGCTATTATAACTCTGACGAGTTTTATGGCCGAGCTTCTCTCCCAATTCTAGGTGTGCTCCTTTTTGTTTTTCCTACTAATTGGGTGGACCTACAGTTTTATGCCGGCTCCGAACGGCGAATGCATTTTTTGTGAGAAGCTTTTTTCATGGCAGAAATACTCTCGGAGGGTATGCCGCCCACTGCCGAGAGGTGACCGCTGCTCTTAAAAAACCCAATAATTGGATTTTTACTAATTAGAAAATTTTTTTTGGTGTTTGCTCGGACTGGGGTTTGAACCCGAGACCTCTGGCATAGTAGGCGAGCACTCTACCCACTGCACCACAGCGGCCACTATGGGTCTTATAAAGTGGCCTAATAAAAACATTTTAAGCGATAAGCTGTCAAATATAAAGATATATCATTAAAATTTTATGGCAGGAGTCTAACTACGAACATAAGACAAAAACCGTAAAAATTTTGGAAAATGGGCGTGGCACCGCCTCCTTTTAGAAGCAGGAATATACGAGATTTCTAAGCCCATAACCCGACAAATAACACTGGTCGACAAAATTTCAACAAATTTTTGTTACAGAAATAAAATTCTACTTTTCTAAAGGATTTCGGTGCGCTGAATCCAAGTCTGAAGTCAGATTTTCTGTAATACGTACAGTTTTTAGATATTCATGCCCAAAGAGGCGAAAAACGCGATTTTTGGCTATATTCACTCCTCAATATCTTTTAAATTAATTACTTATTTTAAAAATTGATTAAAGCTATTGAAAGCTCGGTCATTTCTCTTGAAGACAAAGTTTTAATTTTTCGGATATCTAATTTAGGTATATAGTAATATATGTTTTTGCACAATAAGGTATTTGTCGTCGAAAACAACGGCAACATTTGTAGCATGTTATAGGCGCAATCAAATTTTGTAGTTGCTTAGAAGAATAATTTTTTTTACGAAGCTACTTACATACGTCCATGATATAATAAACTGCCTAAAAGCGTGCTTCAAAATTTTTAATTATATTTTTATGGAGAAAATATTGCAAAACTAATGAAGCTTAATATGCAATATTGCAAGTTACAAGAAAGATATCTGAAATATTAAAACGGTTTCTTCAAGAGAAATGTCAGCGTTTTCAATAGCTTTAAGCAATTTTTAAAATAAGTAAGGAATTTAAAAGATATTGAGCAGTGAATATAGCCAAAAAACGTGTTTTTCGCCTCTTTGGGCATGAATATCTAAAAAACTGTACGTATTACAGAAAATCTGACTTCAGATTCCGATTCAGCGCACCGAAATCCTTTAGAAAAGTAGAATTTTATTTCAGTAACAAAAACTTGTCGACCAGTGTAATCGATATATTATGACGAAACCTGGTGTATACACTTTCACTACTTGTGGTAATACATGTTCAAAATTTTAGGAAAATCGGTTGACGACCACGCCCACTTTTATATATGGGAACTATAAAGGGGCCTAATAAAAACATTTTAAGCGATATCTTTGTCAAATATAAATATGATTCATTGAAATTTTGTGGCATGAGTTCTACAATAGATCGGAAACAAAAAATAGAAAAATTTCGGAAAATGGGCGTGGCACCGCCTCTTTTCAGACAAAGGAATCAACGAGATTTCGGAGCCCATAACTCGACAAATAATTGAGATATTATGACGAAACTTGGTTTATACACTTTTATAACTTGTGTTAATAGACACGAAAAAATTTATTGAAATCGGTTTATGACCACGCCTACTTTTTAACAAAGATATTTCTGGAACACCCTTTGGGAATTTGTAACGTGACATCTTTGTAACTCATAAAGGGATGAAATTTTGCACAAAGAGTAATATTCATAAGCTTAGTTGGATGACTGATAAAAATTTAGAAAATGGGCGTGGCTACGCCCACTTTATGCAGCACTCGCTTTATATAAAGTACACCGTGATTCCATCAAATGCAAACAAACAATGAAAGCATACAGCTGAGTATCTAATGTTCGATTCCACTCGAACCTAGGCTTCCTTACTTGTTCTTTGAATATTTGTTTGTGATATGAGTAGAATGTATTTTTGAGCGTTCATGAGTGAGTTTTTCCGTACCCTGGTATTAACTAAAGTTCACGTCAGAAAAAAAGCACAACTTGTTTTACTTATCATTGATATTTTGTGAAACTCAACACAATGTCAAAGGACATACTGGGATATATACATATATCCCGGGCTATGTCCACGTATGAATAAAAAATGCCGGTAATATGCATGAGCATAAGAAAAAATATGTGTCTGTTTCTGTGACGGTTTGGTTGGAACTCCGAAAAGGTTCACAACTAGAAAGAGTTGTTGTCCTGGAGAAATGAGTCTTTTTTAAACATTTTTTGCTGTTTTGCTACAAACGAAGAATATGGAATGGAAGAAAAATTACACTGGATCACAAGATGAAATTTGTTGTCTGTACTTTGCACGCCCCATCTATATGTAAAATCGGTCGCTGATTCCCAAACTCGTTCATTTTTTATTCTATAGGAAGAGTTTCGAGATATCGGCAATTTACCGTTATTTGACCAATAGCTCCACTTAATCCTGTATGATGATATACACTGAGAAAAGAATCAACCAAAAATTGGTTAGTAGAACTATTTTTATATTAAAAATGAAATCAACCAGAGTTTTGGTTAAAAAAAAAAATTTTAATTTTATGCAATATTTCGTTTTAGAAACAAACCCAAAATTGGTTCATATGCAATAAGTTTAAGTTCAGTTAAATATTTCATAGTTAATTTTTTCAATATTTTGATTTTAATATAAAAAAAATCAGCATTGTAATATTAGCAAAAATCTGGTTGATTCTTTTACATGTGAAAATAGTACTTTTTTCTCTGTGTAATTTAAATGTAACCGTATAGTGGCATTGCGTGACTTGGATCCGATTTGAAAAAGAATGACTCACATACTTAAATTGAGTTGAAAAAAAATTGAAAAGTAGAAAAACATAATTTTGAGTGAAAAGTGTTTGCGTATTAAAAATGCGAATTTATTCACAAACACGAGTAAATACATAATTAGGAGTAACTACATTTGGAACAGCAAATCAAATTATAAAATCTTTTAGCTATTCAAGACTGCTAAGTAATAAGTCGAATACGAATTTATGAGTAATATCTCAGTAACCGTGGGAGAAATCATGTTTCCTTAAGGGAAACGCGATGTTGTTCTAAATTTGTTTTGAATGCAATTTGTAGACCTACTATTTTATTTCGATTCCAAACGCCGAATGCATCGTTTGTGGAAAGCGTTTTGATGAAAGAAATACACTCGGAGGGCGATGCCGCCCACTGCTCGGCGGTGAACGCTATTTTCGCTAAAATTCAATAATTGGGGTTTTAATTAAATTTTTAAAAACAAATAAATAAATGTGCTGTCTATGAAGCCATTCTTACTCACAGCCACTGTCACAAATCGCTCTACTTTTAGTTAACGAATGTGTCTGCAGCTAAAGATTAGAGGCACAATAAAGTGGGAAGGCGTACTTTTTGTTGCTTCATTCTAGAAATGCATATTTACGTAGTTGTTGGGGGGTTGCCATCTGTGTTGGTTGTTACCAACAAAACACTACGTGAAGCGAGCTTTTGAATATAGCTAACGGCAGTACGTACATACATAATTATAGATCTGTGGAATGGTGTATTTTTCTTTAATTTCAATTTTGTATTTTTTTAATTTGCAAAAGAATAGCTCGGATTTATTTTATTTACATTGCATTTGTATTTATATTTATTGCGCTGAAGAGCCACTCAACGCGGTTGCCATTGAAGGGAATACCTATTGGCAACAAAAGTAATGAAAAGGACAGGCCGGGTGGTCGGATGATGGATGGATTGCTGGATTGTTAGATGGCAAGCACTCAACTTGCAACATTTCAATGCCTACTTATTTGAACGCCACCGCCAACTTCAACGCCATTGTTGTAACCAAAATAAAGAGAATCAAAAAAAAATCCATGCACTCAGAAAAAAAATCATCAACACGATTCATGTAAAATTAATACGATCGATCTTTACACAGAGAACAGCAACAATTTTTTCAAATTACACGATGTTTGAAACATGATTTTAGCTTTGTAACTGTCATCTGAAAATTTGGTAAATTCAACCAAATTTTATTGTTGATACAACATGAAGAAATTTTAAAATATACAAGATGATTCAAATATAAAAATTTATTCCTAAATGTCATTTGGAATTTGGTTTATTTAACATGATGATAGTGTCAATATAAACTTAAAAAAAATGTTAGAAAAATGACGTCCCAATTTTAGTGTTAATACAACATGAAAACAAATGTTAAAACAACAAGAACCACAATTAACAATAAAAGTTGGTTGATATAACACGAAACAATGTTTAAACATAAACGTCATTTGGAATTTTGGTTTATTCAACACGATGATAGTGTCAATATACTCTAAAAAAGTGTTAAAAAGAACGTCAAAACTATTTTGAAACATACACAGTTTTTTCAACGTTTGAAGTTCTGCTGTTCGTGCAAAACACAAACTAATATTATTTTTTTTTTTTAACAAAAAGAAAATTTTGTGCCGTGGCAATGATAGGAGTTTAGCACCATTGGCAGTGCGTAATAATGGTTTTTCCATTTATATTTTTAGTTCGCAGGTAACCACAAAATTTGTTGATTTTTGGTTGATTTCACACTATTTTTTTCTGGGTGTGGATGAGTGGGATTTTACAGGATTTTGCATTTGAATAAATCGACAGGACAATGCCATGTTGAGGTATACAAAAGCAGAAGCCAGAAATGGTGATGTACAAAAAAAAAAAAGTATGATAAATATGTAGGTATGTAGAGATGCATATATGTATATACATATGTAAATGCACTATAATATCTGCATGTGGGCGAAATGGTAGATTGCATATTACTGCAAAACTTACAAACGTGTTTTTTTTATAGAATACTTATCATGTATTTTATAAACCCGAACATAATGCATACAAAATTTGATAAAATTTTCAGAAAAAGAAAGACTTGTTACGATGCGAAATGGCAAACTGAACGACGATCAGCTATAGCATGCTAGTTGGAACATAACTTTTTAAAAACTTTACGTGTTATGATATCATAGCTTATTTTCTAATAGATAAAACTTAAACGGCTAAATTTAGTCGCAACAAACATGTTATATTTACGTTTTTGTTTACTGAACTACTTCCGATCATATTTTTTTTTAATCACAACGTTTTATAAAAAGAGCGATAAGTTTAATTTAAAACGACTAAAATTGAATGCCACTGTTTTCAAAAGCTACTATAATATATCATGAACCCCGCAAGACCCCAGTGCTTGCAATATTTAACAAAAAAAAAAAATCCTTGGTTTACTTTCCCAGAAAATCGGCCATACACTCAGAAAAAAATAGTGTGAAATCAACCAAAAATCAAAAAATTTTGTGGTTAATTTTTTTCAACACGATGCTTAATGTATGCCATCATGTAATCGTGTAAATTTAACACTACTGTCAAGTGTTAGTTTAACAGGATGACAACTGTAGAATTAACACTAAAAAGTATTGAGTCTTCCTGTTGATTTTACAATTTTAACTAGTTAGTGTTACAATTTAAGCTGGTTAAATTAACACGAAATGGTCCTGTTGAATTAACAATAACATCTTTTTGATTTTACTTTAAATTTATTGTTAAATTAACCAGAAAGTCTTGTTGATTTTACAATTTATATAAAACATAAAATATATAATCATCAGATCAATAAAGCATCGAGTATTCGAGTACATCGCCCGCACAACCGACCAAATTGAAAGCGTCCTTCTCATACGAATAGTTTATACATGGGCGATAGTACTTACTATCACTGGCATCGAGTAATGTTTGACCGCTAATGCAGCGGTATATGCACCGCATGCTGCGTGAAAGACTCCATTCGCTAAACATCTCTTCGTGGTAAAAATTACAAACTATGAAGAGGAAAAATAAAATATTGAACATTAAAAACTTTTAGAAACAAAAATGCAACCCACTTTTAACTTCCCTTCGAACTAAAAATATAAATGGAAAAACCATTATCACGCACTGCCAATGATGCTAAACTCCTATCATTGCCACGGCACAAAATTTTCTTTTTGTTAAAAAAAAAAAATAATATTAGTTTGTGTTTTGCACGAACAGCAGAACTTCAAACGTTGAAAAAACTGTGTATGTTTCAAAATAGTTTTGACGTTCTTTTTAACACTTTTTTAGAGTATATTGACACTATCATCGTGTTGAATAAACCAAAATTCCAAATGACGTTTATGTTTAAACATTGTTTCGTGTTATATCAACCAACTTTTATTGTTAATTGTGGTTCTTGTTGTTTTAACATTTGTTTTCATGTTGTATTAACACTAAAATTGGGACGTCATTTTGCTAACATTTTTTTTAGTTTATATTGACACTATCATCATGTTAAATAAACCAAATTCCAAATGACATTTAGGAATAAAATTTTATATTTGAATCATCTTGTATATTTTAAAATTTCTTCATGTTGTATAAACAATAAAATTTGGTTGAATTTACCAAATTTTCAGATGACAGTTACAAAGCCAAAATCATGTTTCAAACATCGTGTAATTTAAAAAAATTGTTTCTGTTCTATGTGTAAAGATCGATCGTGTTAATTTTACATGAATCGTGTTGATGATTTTTTTTCTGAGTGTACGTGGAAACTGGTTATTTCGTAAGATTATTCGCTACATTAATCGAATGCGAATAATATATATAGGGATCTATTTCCCCTTGTCTAACAATTTAAGCTTTGCATGGAGGAATCTATATGAAGCAAAGGCATTTCGAATAAACGACAGATATTGGGTTTATTGGGGTGGTAGAAGGTTGAAAGTAATGTCCGATTTAATACTCAGTAAGTGATTTTTACCTCTTCCATTACTAAATGTATGTGTATATTCGAGGCATCCTGACTCCAATTACACATTTTTTACGATTTATTAAATGGTTTCGCTCAGTGTACCAAAGTCGGAAGGGTGTTGTCCCATAAAATAATGATAATGCTGACCATGCACCCTGTTTCGCAAACCAATTCAGCCTATCAGTTTAGGCATTCAACAAAAAATTTTGATGTCATCGCGATGCATCGGGATTATCTGGACGATCGACCTAATTGGGGCATTTCGAGAGAAAACCCATTTTGGAAGATCCTCCACGCCGGATCCATTGTGTGCCAACCGTATAATTAAGCAATGTGCTGCAGCGGCCACCAACCAATCTAAGCCCGGCAAATTACATACATTGATTAACATATGTAGGGTGATTATGCCAGTTACCGACCACTTAACTAATTTTTTGTTTTCAAACTCCTCTGAATTACAGTCTATTAGTAATATTCACTAACCCTAAATTAATAAATGAGCATTGACTAATTCTAAATCTAATAAAATTAACCATTTTCATAGAAAGCTGTCAGTTTTTTTTACAAAAATTATTATTGTAAAAAAAGTCGAAATATGCCAGTAACCGGACACTTTTTCCAGATACCGGACAGTAAAGATCCAGTAACCGGACACTTATATTTTCGTTATAAAAACCACAAATTTATAGTTTTATTGACATTTTTTATTTAAAAAATTTTAGAAAAGGCATTGGAAAAGATATTTAAATTTTAATATAAAATAAATAAGTTAACAAAAGGCTTCAATAACAAGAAAAGCCAACCCTGGCACATGCTTCACTTATTTCAATACACTTTAAGGGAAAATATGTATATTGACATATATATATGTATGTATTTATTACTGTTATGTAGTAGTAGAGTGCTCGCTTGCCATACCAGGGCCGTGGGTTCAACTCCCAGCCCGGACAAACACCAAAAATTAAATTAAATTAATTAAAACTTAATTATTGGAATTTGTACAACTAGCGGTAACATCTGGGTAGTGGTTTCTGTCATAAAATAGGTTTTCGTAAGAAATGCATTCGCCATTCGGAGCCGGAATGGAACTGTTGGGCCACCCAATAAGTAGGAAAAATAAAAATTAGGGAGAACGCGTCGTATTGGGAATAAAGCTCGGCCTTAAGACCTTGGAGTTATATACGCGTCAGTGTATTATTATAAATATTATATATATATATATATAAATTCTCCAGTTAAACGGATAAGGACGTTAAACTATTTTCTGTAATAAATCCTTGGATACATAACCCACAAGAAGGGACATTACAAGTTAATGGAAATCAGGCCATGTGTGTAAATTCCCCCATTCATGAAAGGTATCCATAACGTCCCGTCGAAGACAGCCGCGGTCTTAATTATTTTATTTTAAACAATTAGAAATGTCTGAAGGCCAATGGGGTTTTTTTCTTGTAATGTTTTTTATAAATTTTCGTACTGTACTAATGAGGTCATCTTCTTTCAGAAAGGATTGTTTTAGAAGGTAAAGCATTATCCGCAACCTTTCTATTTTATCTAGAATCGTTGACCTTGGAGTGTCAAAAAAAGACTTTTGAATACTCATGGATACTCATCGACTTCGTTCGAATATCTTTCTTCTCAGTCACCCCCACATTGGCCCTCTAGTTGATATAATTACTGGCTACTGCGTCATGGGTATCCATGGAACGCACATGGTTCTCCCTACCAATGATTTATGTCGAAACTGCAGGGATGAGGAGGAGGTATAAAGCGTAGAGCTCCTGTCCCGCTCTTACTCCATGTACGCTTGCTCGACAGATGCACCTTTAGATGTCTGGAATAGCTTGAAAACATAAAATTTTTTGACGTTTTACCCCATACGAAGCGGATAGGTGGTTCACTTTCATAGGCGTCCAATCTCCGTCTGCATGGTGTGTAATCCAGAGGTCCACGTAGTATCACAACTGGTCATGAGGCCTACTAAAATAGGTACTTAATTATAGTAAATATGTTTGCGCTGTAGCAAGTGGAAAACATTGTCCACTATTTCCTTCAACAAAATCTTCTTATGTTTCCGTTAGGATCAGTTGCTTGCCCACTTTATTCCTCGGATGTTATTCAACAAAATGTAAATCTTGATCTTCGCACTGCACGAGCGGTGGCAGCCACTAATACCTAACCTAACATTGTCCGAATAGCATTTAACGCCAACTAATGTTTTTATTTAACTGGACCTGCTTCTGCTCCTTTTCCTTCACATTTGTATACCTCATTCGGAAAATAATTGAAATTTTAACACATATTATTAAATATAATATTAAAGTAAAAGCGTGTCCGGTTACTGGCATAGTAGGTTTTTTAACGCTTTCCAGTAACCGGACACAGTGTCCGGTTATTGGAAAACACTCTAATTGTCGTGCCAGTAACCGGACAGGTGAACATACTAATATATGTAATATTTTCTAATGATTTTATGCTGTTATTACGTATTTTTATCATTATTGTGCATGAAAACAGCCTTTTGAAATACTTTTGTCAATAAATTTTAATAAAAACTTACTTGAAAGAAATGAAGCGACACTATGAAAAAAATAAGAAATCACACGTTTTCACACTTCACTGGGGGGTGGTCGGTTACCGGCATAGTTACCCTACTACATATGTATGTAGAAACCTTTGTGTACGGAATCAACCGCAATAGCATCAAAGGGTCTAAAATTTAAAGCCCGTCTCTACATAACTTGATTCACCAGAGAAACATGTAGCAAAACATCTCGCTCAATAACCCGTCTCCACGTGGCTAATCGTGATTCAGTTTGACATTTCTCTTTCTTGTTCTTCTTAAATGTTTGTATGTTTGCTTATTTTTGCGTCTTTGTTTTGGTCTGTGTGAGATTTCGATAGATTTTCGATAAAAAATTAGAGAAGACATCGATATCATCGAGGTTGGCAAGATGATTCAGAATGAAACAGTGTTTCAATCTTCACTCGCTCTCAGAAATTTGTATGGAAATTGGCGAGTTTCGGCACTGGTTTCCGTGTCGAAACAAGATTGAGAGAGAAAATGCAGAAAAAAAGAGCGAAACACGTTATGTGGAGACATGGTATTAGACTCTAAATAGCGCGTGCAACAAAAACAAAAAATCAAACAAAAACACAACAATGAAAGACCTGCAAGCGCCAAAAGCGTGAAGGGCAAACGAAAAAATTGCGGCAATAAAGGGAAAAGCTAATAAAAAGTAAAAAAAAAAACAAAAAGAAAACTGGAGCGAAATGAAAAAATAATAATTGTGTCCATTGGCGCGGCAAAATAACCGAAAAATCTCGGCCTGTTGACGGTTTGATAAGCGACTGATGTGTATAAAAACCACAACAACTACAGCAACACTACAGCCATTGAATTGACGAAAACGCTGCAAAACCAACAATAACAAACCTTACGAAACGAAAAATAAAAATAATTATTTTCGCGATGTGAAGGCAATTGGAAAAGCAGCAGCTGTTGCAGAGCTAAGCGCGGCGATGCACAGTGGTTCAGCCGCGGAAAAAATTCATTTTTTTCAATACCTAATTTTCAGATTCTAATGATGTAGTCTTATAAAAAAATGTCCAAATATGAAGAATTCATGACTACTTTGCAAAAAGTTGATTTTTTTTACAAAATAATGGTATCAGAAGTCAGAAAAATTTTATTCAACAAAAACTGCTTGAAATGTTTGCTAACTTTAGCTATAAATTTTCCTTATAACTTATATCTCTATTGTCCCTGTTGTGAGTTTAAAAGAAAATATAGCACTTCCTTGACTAATTAAAGAAAAAATCAGTGCAATCGGCCAAATATTAAAAAAAATATAGGCCAGCAAAAATGGTACTTCAAAAATGCTACCATTTCTAATTTCGATGGACAAAAAGTTTGTGTGCTACAGCGTGCTACACTCGCTAACTGTAATAAAATGAAAGTTTGGAATGTTTTCTATCGATTTCTGTAAAAAGTTTTTTCCCATATTTTCCCCAATCGATGTAAACTTGATTTAAATGTCGAAAGTCCCATCAAATTTTGATAAAATTGACAAAATGTAGCATGCTTTTAGGCTCATGCGTATATATGAACGTTTACATCTTATGTGACATTTTTGTTTACGAATATGAAGGCACAGAGAGGATTAGATAAAAATGCAGATTGGTAAATTATACACCTAATTTGTTAGAATCAATGGTAATGCAAACAAAAATAACGGTAAACACATTCGTCATAACATTGCGGTTTGCAAACAACAATAGCAACAAACACATTTGTTTAAACATTTTCCAGCTTATTTTAAGGTATTAGATGAAAAAAAAAATGTTATCCCGACGAAATTGTAGTAACAGACACATACATATGCTGCTGTTAATTTGCAAAGTTAACTTGATCACACAACAAGAAGACTTATTGATAATTTCTCAGCAGAAAAGTTGAACACCTTATCATGTTCTGAGTTAACCCTTACTAGTAAATGGGACTTAGGATTTATAGGCTTATGTTTTCTAGGAAAAGTGATAGAATTTCTACCAATACAGATGTTATTAATCGATTACTGGCAAGTTCTGGTCATTATATAAAGTCCATAAGACGACAACCCAACAAAAAGTGTGTGGAATTGGATTTTGTTGCCAAGGATATGCTAAATAATTAAAAATTTTTCTTATATTTGCTTTTTTTTTTTCTTTCCATATATATATACATAGTTATATTTTCGATTATATGTATTATTAATATAATCATTAAGTACATCAAATTTTTACAAGGGCTCTTTTCAGTTACTGAAAATGTACATCTTCATTTGTTTTTGAATAAAAGGTGTAGAAAAAGTGGGCGTGGTTGTTTGCCAATCACGCCTATATCTGGTATTGTCGATATATTTCATGACAGTAACTTATGCGCCAAGTTTCGTGAAGATATCTTAATTTTTTGAGCTGAAATTTAAATTTTTCTTTAAAAATTTTTACTATAGGTCCAGGGGAGGTACCCCTAGGGAGTGGCCGATTTCAAAAATTGTTGGTGCTGTCAATGCCTTTAATGAGGGTAACTCATGTACCAAGTTTCGTGAAGATATTTTAATTTTTTTTTAGCTGAAACCAAAATTTGTATTTAAATCATTTTTTTATAGGTCCAAGGGAGGTACCCCTAGGGGTTGACCGATTTCAACCATTTTTTGAAAATTTCTTAATTAGCTCACATATAACCTCTGTGCAAAATTTCAATGGCCTAGGACCACGCCTTCTATTTTTTTCCGCAAAATGTATGGAGCCGAACCACTGTGCGATGTTGGGGTGGCAGCGACATTTTTTTTTTTTTTTTTTTTTGTTTTTTTTGGCTGACAGCTACGTACATTGTTGATAGTTTTCCGCAGAGCTGGACGCACACAAAAAAGTAAATACGCCAACAGCAAAAAGTTAAACAACAACAGCAATAACAAGCCGAACACAACGAGAAAACGGTTTTTTTTTTTGTTGTTTAAAACAAATGCAAATGAAACGCCAACGAGAAACGGAAATGGATGCAAATGCATGAAAATCACCACAAAACGGAAACAATGTACATACGAGTAGCACACAACTATGTACATATGTATGTATGTATGTATGTACAGTAGGGTGGCCCATATTATATAGGCGAAAAACTAAATCGGGTTTACAGATCGGGGCACCCTCCCAATTTTTTGCTATCACCAATACAAGTATTCTGGGAAAGTTTCAATTTAATATTCCAACGGGAAGAGGGTGCTCAATGGCATATAACATTAAGGAAAAAATGGAAAAATCCGCAATATTGGTCATTTTTTTCATTTTTTAATAAGTACAACTACGTAGGAAGTTATAATTTCATTTATTTTATAGAATAATGTTAATAAATAACGCAATCTTATATAATAATAAAGTGGGATAAAAAAACATGACTTATTTCTCTGAAATTGCCGACCCCAATCTTTTAACAACTGCTCTCTTTGTCGTTTTTTCGGAACCCACTTTCTATTAGCCTCTACCACTTTCAGGAGCAACTGCTTCTTTTCTTCATCATTTGTTAGAAGTTTATTGAAGTCTTCTAACAGTTTGACTCCAATATCATTAACAACTTTCAGGTTTCTCACGATTTGATTCCCTCCAATGTAATGCTCATTGATGTTCAATTCATTTGGATCTGTGTTTAAAAACGTTGAATTTATCTTTAACTTTTCAAACACCTGCAAAGATCTTTGATTGGAAAAATCGGCCAATCATCGAATCACCTCTTACTTTTCGGTCAGTAGGTTTATACCTTATCTTTTTGACAATTTCCGCCTTTACATTATCTGTTACTTTATCTGAGAACAAACTCAACCCAACTAATTCATCCTAGAGGTACCAAAGATAGGATTTTATAAAATTTTTAACCACTTCACTTATTTGTGGATCAATAGCTTCATAAGTGGTCATGTATTAATAATAATAATAATAATACAATGGCGCTATTATAACTCTGACGAGTTTTATGGCCGAGCTTCTCTCCCAATTCGAGGTGTGCTCCTTTTTGTTTTCCCTACTAATTGGGTGGACCTACAGTTTTATGCCGGCTCCGAACGGCGAATGCATTTTTTGTGAGAAGCTTTTTCATGGCAGAAATACTCTCGGAGGGTATGCCGCCCACTGCCGAGAGGTGACCGCTGCTCTTAAAAAACCCAATAATTGGATTTTTACTAATTAGAAAAATTTGTTTGGCTCGGACCGTGGTTTGAACCCGAGACCACTGGCATAGCAGGCGGGCACTCTACCCACTGCACCACAGCGGCCACATGGTCATGTATTACCATAGAGAAAGGTCTGCCCGCCCAAGGTGTTTGCAGCCATAGGGGCTTCAAACTAATATTTCACATATACAAGCATTCCAAATTTCACAAAGCGTTATAACTGTGATTTTTCCCTTTGTGTGGTTTTAAAACCATCTTCCTCACGAAACAAGAAGATTTTGATGGCGTATAAGAGTTTTGCCATCCAGCGAGCACGGTGTAAGACACTCGGAGCTCTCCAATGAAAGTTATCTAGAGAATGACCCAGACCTCTATTAACCCCATGTAACAGTCTCTGGATTGGGTTTCCGTCTTTAAGATATCTAATAAAGAATTTATTGCATTCACATTTAAATTGTCATTGCTAGTAGCTTTTTCCAATGGTTTGAAGTTATTTAAGTGAATTAATGGCCGTTTCAGGCAGACCTTTTAAACAAGGGAATGTCAGGAGAGCTGGATGGTCCAAAACAAAGAGTAAATACCCTACTGAGAACAATCTGTAAAATATGATGCCTGCATAATATAATAATACAATGGCGCTGTTATAACTCTGACGAGTTTTATGGCCGAGCTTCTCTCCCAATTCGAGGTGTGCTCCTTTTTTGTTTTTCCTATTAATTGGGTGGACCTAAAGTTTTATGCCGGCTCCGAACGGGGAATGCATTTTATGTCAGAAGCTTTTTCATGGCAGAAATACACTCGGAGGGTATGCCGTCCACTTCCGAGAGGTGACCGCTGCTCTTAAAAAACCCAATAATTGGATTTTTACTAATTAGAAAAATTGTTTTGGTGTTTTGCACTGACTGGGGTTTGAACCCGAGACCTCTGGCATAGCAGGCGAGCACTCTACCCACTGATCCCAATAGATCTTATTGATGATATTTTTCAGCATCTGTTTTAGATATTTGAAACAGCTGCAACAAAGAAACAAAAATAATTATTAAAATATGGATTTTTTTATTTTATCGACTTTTTGTTATCAATCGTGAAACTTTGGGTTCTTTGAGCACCCTTTTCCCATCCATCAAAAAATCTGAAAAAAAATTACAGAGGTATATTGAACCCCATTCTAAAAAAATTTGGGGGGGTGCCCAGGGTGAATTTTTGATGTTAGTTTTTTTGGGCCACCCTAATGTACAGCGTGCAACATGCAACATACACGTAGCATGCGACATGTCAGACTTTTAGATTTTTAACACATAAAACTGCGCGAGCCCGCGGCAATTAAATCCGTTTTCGGTTGACAAAAAAATGTTTCACTACAAAGTGGACATTTTCTAACGGTGCTCTCCCACCCCGCTCATACATACGAAATCGTGTTAGAAGGATTTTCAACATTAGCCAAATTCCACACACAGAAAACCAAAAGATAAACAACAACACCAAAAATAATCGTTTGAACGACAAAATGTGTGATTTCGTGTTCACCAATTTGTGGCAACTCTATTGACTACAAAACGTCCATTTACTACTCCGCTTCGACCATAATGGGATTAGGCCAACGCCTCGGACGCTTCAGTAATGTAATTTTGCGTGTTTATTGTTATTATTATTTTTTTTTTGTTGCTGAATTTTGTAGTTTTGTTTTTAATTTGGTGTTTTCAATATTTAGCCAATTTGCATTTTGCATCGGCGGCTAAAATCGAAAATGTTTTTAATTTGCCACGAGGCACACATTTTGTCGACTCAATCCTTTCGGATTTAATCTGTATGTAAATATGCAGTGATAAATTTTTTTTTTATTTGGTGGATACAGAAATGTCCTGCGTGGAAGTGATACTCTGAAAAAAATACCCGTAGTTAAACCAACAACTTTCCGCTGTTGAATCTCCGTCTTTGATTCAACAGCAAAAGTATTTGTTTTTACAGCAAAGTTTTCGATCCAACAATTTATTCAAAAACGGGCGTTGTTGTTTCAAAAACTTGCTTGCCTTTAAAAAAATTTTTGTGAGAAAATATTTTTTGTGAGAAAACCAACAAAAAAAATAATGATGGAGAGAAGATGAAGAGAAAAATCAAAAAAAAAGTTTATTTTTAGCAACAATTTTCTCCCCGTTGTTGATTTAAAGGCAAAAGTATTTGACCCAACATTTTCCGTTGTAAACAAAACTAATGAGAACAAATTTTTTTATATTTTGTTTTTACAATGATTCAAATAATTCATGGATTCCTTTTTAGGAAATGGAAGTATAAATAGGTTACTACAATTCAAAATAATGTTGAATGTTCCACTATGTGATGATTGGATAGAATTTCAGGTTGATGTCATGGTTCGAATCCGGAGGAGTATATAAAATAAAGAAGAAAAATCAGAATAAGAAATAAAGATAGCAACCAGTGAATGATAAGAAGGAGAGAAGAATAGGAGAACAAGCGGAGGATACATATTTGCAGTTGGGACCCGGGCGGAGAGAAGATGAAGAGTAAAATGCAAACAAAAATTTATTTTTAGGTGAAAATTTTTTCCAACAATCTCCGTTATTGACTTAAATCAACAACGCTCGCACCTTTGAAACAACAACGGAGCGTTGTTGGGCACATTTCAACTGCGGAAAGTAGTTGATTTAACAGCGAAAGTCTTTAGATTTACAACGTTTTTTTTTTCAGAGTAAGCGTTTTAAATTTCATGTTACATATGTAGGTATGTGAAACAATTTTGGGAATACACTGCAGAGATTTAATTGGCATTCGCAGCAAGTTTAATGGCCATTTTTGCGTAAATTCGCTAAAAATGAGCCGTAAAACAAAAAAGTGTAACGCCAAAGAACGGATTTATATAAAAATTTCATAGTAAAATTTTAATCAAAAAACTAAATTTTTTTTCGGTTTTATCTATACATATTTGTACTTGTGTACATAAACATACATACATACATATGTACATTGTATATAAATATAAATATGTATGTACAGGTGCTTAGAGTTATGTATGATTGAGTTGTCATTAAAGACCTGCGCAAGCTCACTCGCTTTTCTTTGAACACTGTGTGATTCGGTGTCATTGCCAATGTTATGCTTGATTCGGTTTAACATACGATCAGCACTCGCACGACAGTATATGCTAGCATGAGTTGAGTGACAATGCAGTTTGCTCATTTCCATTTAGCCATGAACACACAGGCTTGAGTATATTTTCTGTGCCTTGCGAGTAGTGTGCGAGAGGACAGTAAAAGCACTAGAAAAATAAACGAATCAACCGAATCATTCTAGTTTGTTTGAGTGAATGCAGTGAAGTAAAACGACGCAGCAATGGAAGAAGTAAGTTTCTACTTATTTGTGTATACATACATATATGTACATTAATTTGATAGCTTGTACTTATGCATATATGTACATATGAACATATATATGTACATACATACATTTGTTTTATTGTAATTATATTGATTAGTTAAACTAAATGAAATATATGTATATATGTATATGTGTGTATGTATATATTTTAATAAAATAAATATTTACTATTATAGTTGTAGTAATAGTATTTGGCTGATATACTAATTATATATGAATTTAGGTATGAGCTAGTTAGTATCCAATGCTACAATTTTACTATGTATTTCTTATTTCGCATTTTTTAACACGCTTTTATTAGCTTCACCTGTATGTATGTATGTATGTATGTATGTATGTATGTATGTATGTATGTATGTATGTAACTTCATCCCATCCTAAAAACTAAATATATCTTTCAAACATTAACTTTTTTGTGTTCTCTCTATTATTTCTATTCTCCTCCGGATTCGAAACATGACATCAACAGCCCAACGGCATCATATAGTAGGACATTCAACATTATATTTTATGCTTCATTGCGGCTTTTATGTTACCTTTCTTCAAAATAGCCTCTATGAATTTCAATTCACTCCCGTATACAAGCCAATAAGTAACAAGCTTGCAGGGTACGGAAAAACTCACTCACGAACGCTCAAAATTACATTCCTCTCAAATCACAAACATATGTTCAAAGAAAAACGTATAACCACTCAAATAGCGAGCGAACTAACACACAACAGCCAGCGATCGCTCATAGCGATGGCGATAAACTCAGTGCATAAATTCACTCAAAAATAAAGCTTGAAGCTTTCTGTTTTTGGGTTTGTTGTATTTGCAATGAAATCAAACGCATGTACAATGTACATACATACGTATGCAGAGCAAGAACTGGTTTTGTGTTTTGTGTAACAAGCTTTCTGTTTTGTCGTTGCTGTGTTTGCAATAAAAACAATCGCATGTACATAAATATGTATGCAAAGCAAGAACTGGTTTTGTTTGTAATTCATTTAATAGTAAGTGCTGAATCAACGAAAAGGAACCCTAATTACATTTTTATACAATGTTTTGTAAACGTGAGGTGAAAAAAATTTCTCTAAAAATAAAAAAATAAAAAATAAAAATAAAAATAAAAAAAAAAATGCGCCACTCGGGACTCGAACCTGAGCTCCTTGGTCCGTAGGCAGCATACCTCACCATTACGCTACAAACGTATTCGGAACTTTATTGTCTAAATTCGAATTTATTCAATCAGATTTCTTTTTTTTTTGTTCTTTTCAAATGCTTCACCTCAACTTCTCTTCACTTTCTGATTGCAAAATATAACAAAACCTTTGGGAAATTTTGTATTACCAAACTAGTTTGGAAAACCTTGAATAAAAGGGTTTGGAAAATATTGCATAATAAGCTAGTTTACTTCACTGCATGTTGGGATTTTTGGTAGAAGTTATATATACATATGTATGTAGATCTATTTCGGAGAACACCACATCCCATCAGACTTGTTTTTACTTTTATTCTTGCGTCCGCATAAAACATCCTTTAATGAAAAATTTCACTAAAAAGTCAAAAATAAATAATAGCTTAAAAAACTAAAAAACACGCTTTAATCTTAAAAATCGTACTAAAAATTGAGAAATAATTTAATTAGAAACAAAATGATGAACGAAAATATAAGTATTTAAGGAAAAGCGTGGGGGTGCTCAATAATATTTGAACATGAAAATATTCGATTCGTACAACTAGTACAAAAATATACCTAGTTGCGAAATTAAAGAGTACGATATATGAAATCTCAAAAAAGTCAAAATAAAATTATTAGTAAAAAAACACCGATTTTAAATATTTTTTGACATACTGAGCACCCCACGCTTTTCCTTAAATACTTATATCTTCGTTCATCATTTTGTTTCTAATTAAATTATTTCTCAATTTTTAGTACGATTTTTAAGATTAAAGCGTGTTTTTTAGTTTTTTAAGCTATTATTTATTTAGTAAAGCGCTTTATGTATTTATGTATGTACATATGTATGTACATATGTATGTATACTATTATAATTCCTCTTTAACTCGCATTCGTTACGTATGTACATACATACATACAGTCATGTGAAAAATAATAGGGACACTTACCTTGAAATATTTCAAAGATCGATCCTGCTTCAATTTCTAAACAGTGGTCAAAACTTATACATTAATTTCTTGCTCAGATGTCTCCGAAGTAAGGAACAGTTATTTAATCGGTCATTTTTTGGGTCGTTTCATAATGGCTGATGATTTTGTGGAGTGAGTTCGTTTCAGCTTGTGAAAAATAATAGGGACACCTAACTTCAATTAAAATTTTTTTCGAAAGGGTGGAGATTTTTATAGATAATAAAAAACTAAGTCACTGACTGTCAAATAAAGTTTTATAATATACTAGGTTTTTAACCCTGTAATACCATCAGTGGCTCAGACTGGGTCGAGTAGACCCCTGCACTATTCAACTTATAGCAATAAGAAAAAATCTCCAAAATAAGTTTTTTTTGTGCCGGAAAATTGACGAAATGTGAAATTGCTTTGAAATAATGTTGGAAAATGCTGTAAAATATAATCCAAAAGTATAAACATGTTAACGGAAGCCAAGAATATTCCCACTGGTTCAGAGGAATATAGAGATATTTGCAATAAAAGACGCTTTGTATCCTTCCATGACGTACAAAATTAGTTTTATTTAAACATGAAATCTCCCACAATTCGAAAAATATTAGTTTTAAAAGATTTAAAGCCAAAAAGGCCAAGAATAGCGCCCTTTATTTCAAAATAAAATCTTGCAAAAGGCAACTATGTAACTTGCTACTACGTAACGTTGCCAGTGGAGAAATGGTGTCATATATTGTGCTCAGAATCAAGTTTTTTTGTACTGATTGTGGCACAGAACATGTTCTCAGACCAGTGAATACAGTTTTCAACCCACAAAATACCGCCAAGACTGTCAAACATGGAGGACGTGCTCCTTAGAAAAATATAGCCTTTTAGAAACATTTTATTTTGAAAGAAAGGTCGCTATTCTTGGCCGTTTTGGCTTTAAATCTTTTAAAACTAACATTTTCCGAACTGTGACAGATTCCATGCTTAAATAAAATTAATTTTGTATGTCATGGAAGGATACAAAGGGTCCTTTCTTACAAATATCTGTATATTGCTTTGAACCAGTGGGGATATTTTTGTCTTCCGTCCGCGTGTTTATACTTTTGGATTATATTATACACCATTTTCTAACATTATTTCAAAGCAATTTCACACTTCGTCCATTTCCCGGCACGAAAAACACTTATTTTGGAGATTTTTTCTTTTTGCTATAAGTTGAATAGTGCAGGGGTCTCTTCGACCCATTCTGAGTCACTGATGGTATTGTAGGGTTAAAAACCTAGTATATTATAAAACTTTATTTGATATACAGTGACTTAGTTTTTTATTATCCATAAAAATCTCCACCCTTTTGAAAAAAAATTTTAATTGAAGTTTGGTGTCCCTATTATTTTTCACAAGCTGAAACGAACTGACTCCACAAAATCATCAGCCATTATGAAACGATTCAAAAAATTGCCGATTAAACACCTGTTCCTTACTTCGGAGACATCTGAGCAAGAAATTAATGTATAAGTTTTGACCACTGTTTAGAAATTGAAGCAGGATCGATCTTTGAAGTATTTCCAGGTAAGTGTCCCTATTAATTTTCACATGACTGTATATAGCTCAGTTGCATGTTTCAAGCCTTCCGAATCTATTGCCTTTCGAATCTATTGCCTTACGAATCATTTGTCATTCAACTCAATTGCTTTTCAAGTTATGAGTGAATGAGGGCATATCTCTTTTTGTTGACGTGCAGTACAGAAACACTTACGCTCTATTTACAAGCTCTTTCGCTCACATGTTGAGCCAATGTTATGCAGATCGGCTCACGCCGTTTTATGCGAGTGGCTTACATCGTCAAATGAGTGAATGGTTGCAGGGGTTTAGTTGTCATGCAGGCGTTATTGCACAAATATTCACCAAAACAAACACGGATGGCTGACATTTTCCAAATAAAACACAGTAAAGAAAGTACTAATAGATACATATTTAGTAATTTTTTATTTAAGCTTTTGCGTATGCTAATGAGTTTACGGAAGACAATACAGTTTTTCTTCACACATGCGCACTTTGGAAAAAGGAGGTCATCTGTGTACATACATATGTATGTAAGTACTAAGAGTGGCAGGTCCTGTCTAAAGCAGACATTTTTCTAGGTTTTTTCTTCGGACTAAAATAAGACTGCATGTAGCCTTTTAAAATTGTTGTTGTTGTACTGTATAATTTTTTTTCTTATCGTTTTTCTAATCTTTGTTATCCTTCATTTGTCTCCCTAATTCATCTACTACTACTATTTCTCCTCTTTCCTTTTCATTTATTTCCATATCTTCTCCTTTGCCTTTTCTTCTTCGACACATGACTTTCTCAGAGAAAGACCTTTCTATTGGTGTTCTTAGTTTTAAAATCGGAAGAAAATTTTGAGAGAGAAGCTTGGCCTTAAAACTCGTTAGATTTATATCCGCGCGATTGTATTATTAGTGCTTTTCTTTTCTTGCTGACCGTGAAAAGAACGCTCAACTTGCCAAACATTAATTTTATACTAGTATCGCCGGTGCTCGAAATTCGACCATGCAATTTATTTTTTCAACTTTGTATTGGTACAAAAATTATTCCTTTTCACGGAGATAAGTAACACTTTCCAAATTCCAGTTGTACCGCAACACTGATTTGCCCTTTTGATCACGGCCCGACGCGAAATCATGGTCAAAATCAAGACAGATCATAGATTTATTAATTATAAAAAATTAAATAATTTATAGAAAAAATTATATGCCTATGCACTGCTCTTGACTCATACGAACACATCCATATCAATTTTATGTGGATATGAGTTAAATGTGCTAAACAGCCTGGCAATTGTTTGTATGGGAAAAATGTTAGCCTATTAATATATAGAAGATAAGCACTCCCGTTAGAGCGCTTCGAACGAATTCGAATTTTTGCCATTCACTAGCGGAGTTCGTTTGTATTGAGCTAGTTACCGGTAGAGTGCGCTGGTGTAGCACCTGCATAAAACATACGATCGGTTGATATATATGCTATTGGTTGATGTTTATGCTACAAGAATATGTATATGTAAGTGGAATTTTTCTATTCATTCATTTACTTGGCAACATTGCCATTCTGGTCAACAAACAGCTAAGCGCTTTCAGCTCAACGCGCTTAACATAGCTAGCTAGCTTGGCTTTTGTTGTCGCTTTCCATGTTATTCGATTAGCTAGCTAGTGTTTTTTTCGAACTTGCATCCAAAATAATGTGGCCATTCTATTATATATGTATGTACATATATGTATGTATGTAGTATATTATGGTGGTAGGTATGCATGTATTGAAGTTAATCTTGTTTTTCCATTTTACCCTTCAACTGGATTTATTTTTCAACCAAAATATTAAGCTCCACTTAAAAATTTAAACTGCAAAGCAAAAAAAAAAAACTTATTCAACAAAAACAAAAACCTTCATTCAACTAAAAATAATTTGTACTCTTCTTGTTTGATTGAAAATTTTAAAATTGTTTAATACAATTTTGTTTTTCCTTTGACCGACCACAATTTGAGAACAATTTCCAACTATTTATTTGTCCAAAAAAACATTTACATAATTTTTTATTTATATTTATGGTGTGAATGTTGAAAAAACATTTTATGCAGTAAATAAATTTTAAGTGCCCGCAATTTAGTTAAACAAAAAACATTAAAAAATTAATAAAATAAGAGAAAATACATTTTAGAACATGGAAAAAAATATAACAGTCTCGATAATATTATCTTATTACATATTATGTAATGGTAAACTTTTTATTATTGCGAATGTTACTCACAGTAAAATCTTTATATCTCAAGGTACACCTACACATGTACATATGTATGTATGTATATCTACATAAGTATATATACGAGTATTTATCTAAATAAATTTTAAGATTCTTTAAACCCCAGAAACTCAGGACTCTTGCTACAAAGATTCCAATATTGTTAGTTCATAAAACTTGTTAAGGGTTTCTAGGACTCCTGGAGCCCCTGTTTCTAATTTTCTACCTGTGCCCAATTGTGTGAGCCAGTAAATGCGACATCAAATCTTTCAATTTCTCAATTAAAACTTTGAGCTCTCATTGCATTTTTGCTGCTGGGTTGATGAATTTTATTTAGGTGTTTTATTTGTACATTTAAATATGCCCCTTTGAGTAATATTTATGTATACAATATATAAATATGTACACATTGACATACATACATACATATATATGTACATACATTCGACATATGAATGTGTTCTTGTGGCAAAACGGTGGGTTGCGTTTGATTATTTGCTTTAACAAATTTATTCCGAAACGATCATGGTTAGTTGGAGTATTCTGTTTGTGATCCCTTAGGGACCACCATCAAAGCGTCAAAGCAAAAGCAAATGCGTTTCGGTATAAAAGTGAACGTAGTGAAGAGAAGGTGCGGTCGGTGAAATTCACCATTCATTGCAAAGCAAACAGAACACCATAAATTCGCATCTCTGTGTAAATACATGTTATATATATGTAAGTATCCATGAATGAATATATGCATGTACATACATATGTACATTAGAGCGTATCACGGTGTAAGGAGGAAAAAAAAGTTGAAAATGTTCCCCCCCAGTTTGAACACTTACCTTATGAGGTTTTCAAAAAAAAATTTTTTAATATTTTTGTCACCCTGTAAAAACAGCGAAATTGGTTTTTTGTCTATAATTTCTATATTTTACGTTCGATTTACAAAAGTGATACATTTTTGGAAAGGTATTCACCAAGGCAATATTTCATCCATAGAAACTTTTAGCCCATCATGCCAAGTTCAGCTTTTATTCTATTTTTACTAAAACCTACACCCTGTATTTGAAAAAAAAAATTGTTTCCTGAAAGCTAAGAAAAACAAGTAAGAGCGCGGCTGTCTTCGGACGTACCAAAGACTTCATACTTTTCATGAATGGGGAAATGAAAAGTAACATAGTCTGATATTGTTTAATTTATACTTTCAATTCTGTGGGTAATTTATACAAAGATTCCTTAGAAAAAGAAGTGTCATGATTTAGATGGAGAAGTTATACCCCAAAATGTCCATATCTGAACAATCGGTTGTATGGCAACTATATGTTATAGTGGTCCGATTTGGCCGATTCCGACAAATGATAACTTACTTACTTAATTGGCACGTAACCGTCTAGACGATTCTGGCCGAGTTCAATAAAGCGCGCCAGCCATTTCTGTTTCGTGCAGCATGGCGCCATTTGGGAATACCTAGGGAGTCAGCATCACTGTCCACCTGATCTTCCCAACGCAGTGGAGGCCTCCCCTTTCTTCTGCGTTCAGCGGGTTTCGATAAAAATACTTTCTTGGCTGGAGCACCTTCGTCCATTCTCACGACATGACCTGCCCAGCGCAGCCGCTGGATCTTTATTCGCTGAACAATGTCGATGTCTGCGTACAGCTCGTCGTTAAATCTCCGTCGATACTCGCCCTCGCTAACGCGCAAAGGTCCATAAATCCTCCGAAGAACTTTCCTCTCGAATACTCCAAGCGCCATCTCATCTGCTTTTGATATACATGAGGACTGGAACGATGAGTGTCCTGTAGAGCGTGATTTTGGTTCGTCGAGAGAGGACTTTACTTTTTAATTGCCTACTTAGTCCAAAGTAGCATTTATTGGCAAGAGTGATTCTTCGTTGGATTTCAGTGCTGACATTATTTTTGGTGTTAATGCTGGTTCCCAAATAGACGAAGTCCTTAACAGTTTCGAATTTGTAGCTATCAACAGTGACGTGGCTGCCAAGGCGTGCTGTTTCTTTGTGTGTTGACAGAAGGTACTTCGTCTTGTCCTCGTTGACCGCCAAACCCATTTTCTTAGCCTCTTTATCCAGCTTGCAGAAGGCAGAACATACGGCGCGAGTGTTAGTGCCAATGATGTCGATATCATCGGCGTACGCCAGCATTTGCACACTCTTGTGATATAAGATGCTTCCTGTTAAGTTCTGCAGCTCGTATTATCTTTTCCAGCATCAAGTTGAAGAAGTCACACGAGAGGGAGTCACCTGGTCTGAAACCTCGTTTGGTCTCGAACGGCTCGGAGAGGTCCTTCCCAATTCTGACGGTGCTGGTGGTGTTAGTCAACGTCATTTGGCATAGCCGTATAAGTTTTGCAGGGAAACCAAATTCAGACAAATGATAAGCTTCTCCTAAAATACACTCACATTCCGAATTTCATGCAGATATCTCAAAAACTGAGGGACTAGTTTGCGATTAAACAGACAGTCAGACAGACGGACATGGCTTAATCGATTCAGCTCATGATCCTGATCATATTGGTATATATTTTGGTAGGTCTGCAACGACTCCTTCTGGTACTTTCACCATTCGTGTTTCGCTACAAAGTTATAATACCATTTCATACCCATGAAAGGTATAAAAAGAATATTTACCTACATATAATGAGGAAATAAATGTAGTGCATTTATGCTAAATCTTTCCTTGACTTTAATTTGCTGTAGCGTTCTCGGCTACTTAGTTTAGCGAATATATAACCTAGGCGTTCCTCGTCGGCAACTTCTGTACAAGAATCACTTACTACCTGAACAAATCGCTCAGTATTTTGAGAATGGCATAGAAAATCTAAGTAAATTAGGTTATAATTAGTATCAATCACTGCTGTTTGGAAATATTAACCAGGTATTTTTATAACATCAATAGAATTTTGTAGTTCCTGCAAGTCCGTATCACAATAAAATTGCAAGCATGGTGGCTCTGTAATTCTAAATGAGCTCCAATCGATCATTTGAGTGTACGATGTACTTCTATAGACGAAATATAACATGGATTAACTCCTGTTCAACAATATATTGCTCTTGTTTATGTCATTAATAAGTAATAATCTTTTTTACTCAGATAATGATGTCAAAACTATATTCAAGACTATATTTACTTTACTAAAAAAAATTTTTTTTTTAATACAGGGTGTTGGTTTTAAATTAATTTTAATAAAAGCTAAAGTTGGTGTCGCAGGTTAATGGCTTATATGGACGAAATATGACACGGGTTAACCCCTTTACAACAATATATTGCTCGTTGAAATCAAAGACAAAATAGAAAAGTTATAAGCAAAAAACGAATTTCGCTGTTTTTACAGGGTGCCGAAAAAAAAATTTTTTCCATTTTTGAAATCTCCAACAAGTAAACATTCGAACCAGGGGGGAACATTTTAAACTTTTTTTGGTGATACGCTCTAATGTACATACATATACATATATGTATATTATGGTGGCTACGTTGTCGTGGAATTAAATATTTTCTTAATTCCAAAAATTGTGCACCTCCAGGAAGCGTATCGATTTACTCCAACTATAACATACAGCCTTCCTTCGGATTACATGTTTCGACAATTATAAAAGCTATCTAGTACAACAACTCGCTTTATTATGAGTACTATGCTACTCGTACACGAACCACAATGAATAGTGTGCGTACACTATCCGTTCGTCATGAGACATTGCTGTATTGCTCGGAAGTACACGAAACACAGCAAATCAACACTTGTACACTTGTACAACAACAGCAGCAACAAGCGTGTGTGCACAAACAAAAGTGTACATATGTATGTAGGTATATGTGCGTATGTAGCTAAATGTGCGAAATGAAGTAAGTAAACGAGTAAACGAATAGAGAACTGTAGCAACAGCTATCAAACTTGTACTTGTACTACCACTTCTCATTTGAAATGAATACGAGTAGTACAGTAGTCAAAAGCAAAAACTACACGAATCTGCACTTGTACGAATGTCTCATTGCAGGGCTCTAGTCTACAGTGAAAGCGATGCCATAAAATCCCAAGTGGTAACAATTGAGCCACTTACACAGGGCCACAGCGGTTCAGTGGTTAAACTTGTACTATATCTTTGACGGATGGAGTGCTAATTCGAGTCTCACGCCTCTGCCATACTGAAGACTGATTATGAGGAATGTTTTAATTACATACATACATATCTACCTACATACCTATCTATATACATACCTACATATCTTTATTTATTTTTTTTATTATTATCTTTATCTTTATATATACGCTAAGCGATTTTTTGTAAGCACCATAACTTTTACACCGATTTTCGAAAATGGGGTGCCATATGAAAGGGCTTGGCCCGTAGATGTGCAGGAAGGTTAAATTTTTTTGAAAAGGGTTACCACCTGTTTAAAAATTTAATTGTCCTGTATAGCTTGATTTATAAATTTCAGGTACCATATGAAAGGGATTGAGCTGAAAATGCGTAATTTATTACCATTTTTACAAAAAGGGCTGCCACCTATTCAAAAATTCAGTTTTACATTATAGGTTGTTTGATTTTTAAATTTGAGGTGTCATATGAAAGGGCCATGCGTGAAAATAAGTAACTTATTATAATTTTTATAAAAAGGGTTGCCACCTGTGCACAATTTATTTGATTGATTTTTAGATTTGAGATGTTGAAAGTGCTTTGCCTCAAAATGAGTAATTTATTATAATTTTTACAAAGAGGGTTGAAACCTGTTCCGAAATTTATTTTTACTCTACAGTTTGATTTTGAAATGGTTTTGCCGGGCATATGAAAATGCTTGGCCTGAAAATGAGTAATTTATTACGATTTTTACAAAACGATTTGCCAGCTATTCAAAAATTTATTTTTACGCTACAATTTGTCCGGTTTTCAAATTTTAAGTTTTATGATATTGTAGAAAATTATTCGCATTAAAACTTCACTATGGGACTCCTCGGAAAAAATATTTGTATACAAAATCTAGGCCTACGGAAAATAAAAAAAAACCATTAATTACACTGCTCTACAGCCAAAAAATACTCTGAACGCGACCATCCTATTTATATGTAAAATCGATCGCTGATTCCGAAAATCGGGCTCATTTTTAATTCTATGGGAAGGTTTTTGAGATATCGGCAATTTACCGTTATTTGGCCAATGGCTCCACTTAATCCTGTATACCTCTTTAACGCAGTGAGCTATCTTCTTTGGAGTGACACTCAACGAAAGAAAATTAAATTTCCTTTTCATCGCTGCTACAACATTTTTCTTTAACTCTTATAGTTTCTGAAATATTGACGATTCAATTTGAATTTTTTCGATTTTTTACGATTTTTTGAAGAAAAAATTGACTTTGTCAGGCAATATCTTTTAAACCAATGTCTTCACCTTCGGTTTTACTCCTTTACGTGAAGCTCCATTCTATTGGGAAAAAGATAAGCTATCAACGAAGAAAATCCATGGTAAAATAGAAAAGTTATAGGCGATCAAGTAAATACATCCAAGTCGCGCAATGCCTCTGCACGGGTATATTTTATGCATGTTATACCCGTAAATGGGCTTTTATCTACTGCGCTGCCAATGTGCTGCTACTGCAGATTGGTATAACATGCATAGAATATACCCGTGCAGAGGCATTGCGCGACTTGGATGTATTTACTTGATCGCCTATAACTTTTCCATTTTACCATGGATTTTCTTCGTTGATAGCTTATATTTTTCCCAATAGAATGGAGCTTCATGTAAAGGAGTAAAACCGAAGGTGAAGACATTGGTTTAAAAGATATTGCCTGACAAATTCAATTTTTTCTTAAAAAAATCGTAAAAAATCGAAAAAATTCAAATTGAATCGTCAATATTTCAGAAACTATAAGAGTTACAGAAAAATGTTATAGCAGCGATGAAAAGGAAATTTAATTTTCTTTCGTTGAGTGTCACTCCAAGGAAGATAGCTCACTGCGTTAAAAAGGTATACAGGATTAAGTGGAGCCAGTGGCCAAATAACGGTAAATTGCCGATATCTCAAAAACCTTCCCATAGAATTAAAAATGAGCCCGATTTTCGGAATCAGCGACCGATTTTACATATAGATAGGATGGTCACGTCCAAAGTACAGACAAAAAATTTCATTTTGTGATCCAGTGTTATTTAATATTATATACCAGGGCTGCTCACCTCATAGGCACTCAAAGCACAATTGTTTTTGTTTTGTTCCGAATCATAGGCACAGATACATATTTTCACTTCAAATATAAAAATAAAATTTTCTTTGCACTGCCATAAGCACTCAGATGTAAAAAAAATTTATATGTATGTGCATATGATTCATATTTTATGTGCAGAGCAAAGGCACTTTGTATAGGAGCTCGAGCACTGCCATAAGAAATCGAAATTTACACTAACAAATGTGTAATGAAAAAAAAATCAAAAAATGAAAGCACTAAAAAAAATTTTATTCAAAAAGTTTCATATAAAAAATAAAAAAAAGTGTATATATCGTCGCTATAGAACAGGGCTGCTCACCTCATAGGCACTCAAAGCACAATTGTTTTTGTTTTGTTCCGAATCATAGGCACAGATACATATTTTCACTTCAAATATAAAAATAAAATTTTCTTTGCACTGCCATAAGCACTCAGATGTAAAAAAAATTTATATGTATGTGCCTATGATTCATATTTTATGTGCAGAGCAAAGGCACTTTGTATAGGAGCTCGAGCACTGCCATAAGAAATCGAAATTTACACTAACAAATGTGTAATGAAAAAAAAATCAAAAAATGAAAGCACTGTAAAAAAAATTTTATTCAAAAAAGTTTCATATAAAAAATAAAAAAAAAAGTGTATATATCGTCGCTATAGAACAGGGCTGCTCACCTCATAGGCACTCAAAGCACAATTGTTTTTGTTTTGTTCCGAATCATAGGCACAGATACATATTTTCACTTCAAATATAAAAATAAAATTTTCTTTGCACTGCCATAAGCACTCAGATGTAAAAAAAATTTATATGTATGTGCATATGATTCATATTTTATGTGCAGAGCAAAGGCACTTTGTATAGGAGCTCGAGCACTGCCATAAGAAATCGAAATTTACACTAACAAATGTGTAATGAAAAAAAAATCAAAAAATGAAAGCACTGTAAAAAAAATTTTATTCAAAAAAGTTTCATATAAAAAATAAAAAAAAGTGTATATATCGTCGCTATAGAACAGGGCTGCTCACCTCATAGGCACTCAAAGCACAATTGTTTTTGTTTTGTTCCGAATCATAGGCACAGATACATATTTTCACTTCAAATATAAAAATAAAATTTTCTTTGCACTGCCATAAGCACTCAGATGTAAAAAAAATTTATATGTATGTGCCTATGATTCATATTTTATGTGCAGAGAAAAGGCACTTTGTATAGGAGCTCGAGCACTGCCATAAGAAATCGAAATTTACACTAACAAATGTGTAATGAAAAAAAAATCAAAAAATGAAAGCACTGTAAAAAAAATTTTATTCAAAAAAGTTTCATATAAAAAATAAAAAAAAGTGTATATATCGTCGCTATAGAACAGGGCTGCTCACCTCATAGGCACTCAAAGCACAATTGTTTTTGTTTTGTTCCGAATCATAGGCACAGATACATATTTTCACTTCAAATATAAAAATAAAATTTTCTTTGCACTCCCATAAGCACTCAGATATAAAAAATTTTATTTGTATGTGCCTATGATTCATATTGAATGTGCAGAGCAAAGGCACTTTGTATAGGAGCTCGAGCACTGCCGTAAGAAATCGAAATTTACAATAACAAATGTGTAATGAAAAAAAATTCAAAAAATGAAAGCACACTCAGAAAAAAAATCATCAACACGATTCATGTAAAATTAACACGATTGATCTTTACACATAGAACAGCAACAATTTTTTCAAATTACACGATGTTTGAAACATGATTTTGGCTTTGTAACTGTCATCTGAAAATTTGGTAAATTCAACCAAACTTTATTGTTTATACAAAATGAAGAAATTTTAAAATATACAAGATGATTCAAATATACAATTTTATTCCTAAAGGTCATTTGAAATTTGGTTTATTTAACATGATGATAGTGTCAATATAAACTGAAAAAAAATGTTAGAAAAATGACGTCCCAATTTTAGTGTTAATACAACATGAAAATAAATGTTAAAACAACAAGAACCACAATTAACAATAAAAGTTGGTTGATATAACACGAAACAATGTTCAAACATAAACGTCATTTGGAATTTTGGTTTATTCAACACGATGATAGTGTCAATATACTCTAAAAAAGTGTTAAAAAGAACGTCAAAACTTGAAACATACACAATTTTTCAACGTTTGAAGTTCTGCTGTTCGTGCAAACACACAAACTAATATTATTTTTTTTTTTAACAAAAAGAAAATGTTGTGCCTTGGCAATGATGGGAGTTGGGCATCATTGGCAGTGCGTGATAATGGTTTTTCCATTTATATTTTTAGTTCGCAGGTAAGTTAAAAGTGGATTGCATTTTTTGTTTCTAAAAGTTTTTAATGTTCAATATTTTCTTTTTCATCTTCATAGTTTGCAACTTTTTCACGCAGCATGCGGTGCATATACCGTTGCATTAGCGGCCAAACATTACTCGGTGCCTACCACTATCGCCCATGTATAAACTATTCTTATGAGAAGGACGCTTTCAATTTGGTCGGTTGTGCAGGTGATGTACTCGAATATGCTTTATTGAGCTGATGATTATATATTTTATGTTTTATATGATTTTTTATTTAAAAAAAAAATAAATTGTAAAATCAACAAGACTTTCTAGTTAATTTAACAACAAATTTAAGGTAAAATAAAAAAAAATGTTATTGTTAATTCAACAGGACCATTTCGTGTTAATTTAACCAGCTTAAATTGTAACATTAACTAGTTAAAATTGTAAAATCAACAGGAAGACTCAATACTTTTTAGTGTTAATTCTACAGTTGTCATCCTGTTAAACTAACACTTGACAGTAGTGTTAAATTTATACGATTACATGATGGCATACATTAAGCATCGTGTTGAAAAAAATTAACCACAAAATTTGTTGATTTTTGGTTGATTTCACACTATTTTTTTTCTGGGTGCTCTGTAAAAAATTTGTATTCAAAAAATTTTCATATAAAAAATAAAAAAAATGTGTATGTATGTGATACTACCATTTGAAAATAAATTCCAAAATAATATTTTATTGGAATTCATAAAAAAAATTAAATGAGCGAAAATATTTTTCAGTGCATATACAAAATTTGTAGATGTATTGAGTTTTGTACTTCCAATACGAGAGCGTTGAGCAGCCCTGGTGCAGAGCAAAGGCACTTTGTATAGGAGCTCGAGCACTGCCGTAAGAAATCGCAATTTACAATAACAAATGTGTAATGAAAAAATTTTCATATAAAAAATAAAAAAAAAAATGTGTATGTATGTGATACTACCATTTCAAAATAAATTCTAAAATAATATTTAACCCTAGATAGATAACGCTATTTTATACCCCTGCAAAAATAAAGATACGTCATAATGACGTATCTTCATTTAATGGCTTTTAATGAGGTGAAAAATATAAAACTTATTTGTTTTTTGACTGAGATAATTTATTTCGTTTATTTCCAGTCTTATGTGGAACATTTAAACATAAACTTCAAGATAATATGAGATTAATAAAGAAATTCATTTGTTTTGACAAAAAACTACAAAAATTAGACAGCCTTCACAAAAAGGTGCAAATGTCATTCTTAATTCTAAATTCACAGAAGTTTTTTAGTTTACTTAACAAAACAACCCTTTAAATAATATTTAAAAAATAAAAAAATAAAATCAAGCAAGATTATATGCATGTGTTACAAACTTGGTTTTGGTGTTGTCCACACAGAGGTGTGTTACACGTGAAACATTATTTTTTTGACATGCGTCTTATTTTAGAAGGACAGCACCAACAGTATTTTATTTTCTGGGAAGAGCCTGATTTCTACTGCCTTCGAGATCATTGCTGGTGTTATTTTTTGTCGTCTTCTTGGGTATCACTAACTCCATCTGAAACACAAAAGTGCTAAAAAATTCATGCAATGGGAAAACCAAAATGTCACACTAAAGATTAAGCTACGTCGTTTTGACGTACGTTGTGATCATAACTCAGATAAAAAAAAACTTATGGCAAAAAATCGAGCACCAGCAATGAGCTACAACTACCGACTGAGAAAACTGAGCGTATGAAGTTTCTTCGGAAATAAATGAAAGTCTGAGAGAGTAAAAATAAAAATGAATACGTCATTTCGACGTGCATTATCTAATTATGCTATGGTTATGGTTACAATCTTGATTGCCAATCAAAATCGGAAACATTTCGTGATTGGTGAGAGGTGGTTACGCTTACATTGATGATTGGAGCGCACATACACAACATAACACATGATAATTACTGAGCACATACACAACATAACACATTATTACCTCTGTAACCTCGTTTGCTGGCTGCCTGTTTCACACAGCAAGTTTGCTGGATGTGAGAGTCCGAAAATTCTCTCACCGTCGGAGTGCACAACAACAATTACACGGTGCTCGACCAGCTTGATTGGTAGCATAACCAGGCCATTAGGGTTAATTGGAATTCATAAAAAAATTTAAATGAGCAAAAAAATTTTTCAGTGCATATACAAAATTTGTAGATGTATTGAGTTTTGTACTTTCAATACGAGAGCGTTGAGCAGCCCTGCTATAGAAGAAAAAAGACGCAAATTGTTTTGTTGAGGAAGAAAGACGCAAACTTTTTTTCTTTCAAAGAAAGACGCATTAAAAATATTTTTCGAAAGAAAGACTCTTTATTTTTTTTTTTTTGATAACGAAGAAAGACGCTTTTTTTTTTACTATAAAGAAAGACGCATTTAAATATTTTTTAGGAAAGAAAGACGTATTCAATTTTTTATTTTTCTTTGCCAATATTAATGCTAATGCGTCTTTCTTCGCAGTTAATAATGCTAATGTGTCTTTCTTCGTCGAAATATTTTATGATGCGTCTCTGTTCGTCGAAATCTATATATTAATAGGCTAACATTTTTCCCATACAAACAATTGCCAGGCTGTTTAGCACATTTAACATACTCATATCCACATAAAATTGATATGGATGTGTTCGTATGAGTCAAGAGCAGTGCATAGGCATATCATTTTTTCTATAAATTATTTAGTTTGTTTATAATTAATAAATAAAATTTTTAGTTAAGAGAAATAGATATCGTAAACGTGTTTACAAATATCGTAAACACAGTTGAAGAGTCGCTTTAATTTAAAAGCGCTCTCTCTATTTTATATGCATTGGCCCAGTTTACGCTCAGATCAAAATCAACGAGGCCAAATATCTCCTATTGCTTTTCCATTAAAGCGAAAAATGAGAGACAGGGCGGGAGAGCACACTGAGTAATTTTAATTTTGACCAAGGCATATCTAACAGGTAGGCTCGGCGGCGAATTGAAAAACTTCTTTTTTTATTTACAAAGGTATGTAACGTCAAAATCAAAGCGAATTCACATCATGGCCAATAGGAATGGACGAGCCCCAAGCGAAATATCATTTTGATATTACACTCTACCAATTACAATAACAAAATGCATGGGAAATTTATGAATTCGCCACCGGGCCTACCTTCCTAGATCTGCATTGATTTTGACCATAATTTCGCGTCGGACCGTGATCAAAAGGGCAAATCAGTGTTGCGGTACAACTGGAATTCGGAAAGTGTTGCTTATCTCCACGAAAAGGAATAATTTTTGTACTAATACAAAGTTGAAACAATAAATTGCATGGTCGAATTTCGAGCACCGGCGATACTAGTAATAATTATTGGCGGAAAATTTTTCAAAGTGTCTGTATGAGCCAGTCTAATACACCTGTGTGTGCATGCATGTATAGCATAACATTATTCGCTTCCAGGAAAATTCGCTATCATTTAGTTATTCCAATTGCTTTTAATTTCGTTTATTTGTTTTTAGATACATGCGTACATACATACATACATATGTGCATATATATGCAAATGGAAATTCGCATATCATATTAAATTAATGTGTCTGAACTGTATCGTTTGTGTGTGTATGAAGTTGCATAAGTTTGCATAACATAAAATCGCATCGACAACAGAACATGGAATTGATAATCCCAACATGGCCCGCGGGCGCTATCAATGAAATAAATTTAAACGAGATGTTCGCCGCAGCTATGGCAGTAGCCGTGCGGGGTTGGGGCAGGTAAAGTGGTTGTCAATATGTATTTAGTAGCGGCAAAGAAGATGCTTAGTGCGCATTGCAATTCGATTCCTGCGGCGGGTACGTTCGCTTCCAATTTGTTATTCAATTTCAGCTAAATACTTTTTATTTAATTTTTTATTTTTTCTGTGTTATTATTGAAACACAAGTATGTATTGCTATTGTTGCTGTTTTTGCTAATGCTGATGCTGCTGTTGCTGTTAGCGGTTTCGGCATTAAAAGGAGGGTAAAATGCTCATATCTCAACGAATTTGTGCTGCTTTCATGTTTTGCCACTGCGGTTGAGTTGAAAATTGTTTTATACAAATTAGAAAAGCTAGAGTATGTTGCATGTGTGTATGTATGTATGTACGTATACATATGTACGAAACTGCACAAATCTAGATACAGGAAAAAAGACAAATAATCGTGTATGATTCAAAAATGTATTAAAAAAAAAACAAAACAACAACAATAATAATAGTAAAAGCACATCATCACCTGTTGTAGATACTACCACCCCCACATCCAGGATAAACCCTCTCGCGAATGATCGTGTCCCAATAAACACTTTTTTAATTCGCAACTCGAGAAGCATTTTTAGAACTAACCATATTCACAAATTTTAAACGTCAAATACATGTCAAATGAACGTTTATAGCGTTTTCAGCGTAAAAAAAAAAACATTAGGTTCTTTTCTTTACTTTCCAGCAAAACATTAACTAACATTTCTTGCTAATCTCTTTTAACGAAATTTGTGAGAGTAAAGTGACATTTGCTCTCAGTGAGAGATATTAGCAAAATAGATTAGGAAACTTGAATCAGCAAATGTTAGTGACATATCACCGTTTACACTTCGTAACCGCCCAAGTGAGACTTTCATAACCGCCCAACTCTCCGACTTCAGAGGTGAAAAGAACATTAGAAGGAAATATAGAGCTTCCCAAAGGCCAAATCTATGGTATAAATCCATAGAGCAGACCACCAGGAGTTAAAGTTTGGAAAATCTCAATATTGGCATAGGCGGTTATGAAAGTTTCACTTAAGCGGTTATGCAGTTTAAACGACGATATGATTGTTTGGCGCATGAAAAAAGATAAAAGACACGCCCGAAAATTTAACAAAGAAAAAAAATTGAGATCATCATCAGAAAAGAAAAATATGGATTTTAATATATCCCTTTAAGTGTTCTATTGCCTTAGAAAAACAAATTTCGACTGACATACTCGCTCGAGGGGGTTCAATGCTTTCAAGCAAGCTTCTGGAAATTCGAAAATTATGAGGATAGCTCGGAACAACAATTTCAATATACTGAAGTAAACAATTCCTCGTATTTCGATTGGTTAGAAACAAGCCGATGTCGACTGACCTTAAACTTTCTACAGCTACTTGTTCAATCTCATCATCGCTTTCAATAAGCATTGTTACAGTTCTTAAAAATCTCTGCATGTATGAATATGAATTTGTCTAATAGCAAAGAGTGAATTGTAAGAATAAAATTTCTTACTTCTTCCATTACAGCCGATCCGGCGGAAGATGCACTCTCATAGTGGTTCTTGTTTTGAGCCGCTGTCTAATGTATATATATTTCAATATAGGACTAGTTTGCATGCATCCATACATTATAAATAACTTCCCGTGTCGATATTAAACCTTTTTTTTAAATAAAAATAGCTATATAACTTGATTTACTACGTATGTATTTACTTTTGTATTTTCCAATACAAATTTGAATTCGTTTTTCCACATTTGACATTTCTTCTTCTTCTTGCTAGTGTCTTGCTAGTGGAAATTTGTCCAGTAAAAAAGTTAGTAGAACTATCATTGCCGCTCTCACCAGTTTCGTTCAGTGCTCTCTCAATTTTCGTTCAGTTCGCTCTCTTTTACTGGAGAGAAACCAAAGAAACACAAATTATATGTCAAATCTAAAAATTAGTGTTTATTAACGTTAATTAGTGGATAGAGAAACAAAGCATTATTAGCATGTGATGCTGGACACATTCTCAAACCGAGAATTTCATTTTCCCAAACCTGTGTATTCAAACATGAAGCGAAATGGGATGAAATGTGTCGGAGAGCGATTTACGTGCAATGTGTGTGATGCTACTCATAGATATACTTGTACGAGTCAAGTTAAGTTTTTAACCAACGTTGGATAATTATCTGAGAAACCCTTTCAATATAAGCTTAAAATTTAGGGGCGGACTTTTACAACTTTTTTTTCGTATGTGGACTAACCCAGTCTAATGTATGTGTCTACATACCCACATAGCATTTTATGAATTTTATGATCATATTCCAGTCTTTTTCGATCCCTATGCACGCTTAAAATAATACAAAATGCGCTCATTTTAGGCATGGGTAACACTGCGCTGCGCCGAGCAATTGCGCTAGCGCCAATCCTGGCGTTATTGCGCTAACTCCGATTTGGAAAATGCGCCAACTCAATATAGCGCCAACTCGATAAAGCGCCAACTCAATATTGCAATATAAAACCGACTCAATTTCGTGCGCTAACACCAGCGCCGGCTCCAATATAGCGCAACCCTGCAAAAATTATTGGACTACTTGTGCCAAAGTCAACTAGCTACAAGCATGCCACATATATTTAATCATTGAGCTAGTGACATGCAGGTACACTATCGTATTTTGCTACGACCATCGCTCGTTTTTTCACGACCATTGCTCGTTTTGACGATCGCCCTACAGTGTCACAACAAACTAGCCCAAAACTAGCAACATTTCATCTAAAAAAATTGGTCCAATTAACATTGCGATGTCCTAGGAGAGGACTAGCCCCTCCACGCCTATATAACAGCTAAGAGTGGCCACGACAAGTTAGTTTATAAACTAGTTTGATGCAATCGAGAGCGGACCACTGGCCTGTCTCTCGATCGCATCAAACTAGTTTACAAACCAGCTACAGCAAACCAATTCAGAAACCACCTATGGGCATATGCAATTTTCGTTTGTAATTTTCTTATTGTTAAATTATTTTATTTTAATTGTTGGGGTAAGTGGAAAAAAATTCAACAACTATTTACAGCGAAGGTTGAGTGTATAGCTATTTCACGAAAAACCATTTTCGATCATCAGCACTCTTTTCGGAAGTGGATGCACCGGGGATTGAACCCGAGTCCATTCCAACTTCAGCCGCAATGACCCAACGGATAAACACACTCGGCCATTGAGACTCTGTGCAAGCTGTTGGATTTTCCCCACTTTTGCCTTTTTCATTTTCAACATTAACGTTAGTGTGTATATGCTTTTGCATATATTCTCCACAAACGTGCTGAATTTTTTGTTGTAGGCAGTTCGCAATGAACATTGTTGTTGGTATTTTATTTTATGTATATACCAAACAACGTTAACAATTTTACTTGAAAGAGTTTTTAGTGCTTAGCACGAAATTTTTATTTTAATTCAATTTTTAATTGTTGGGGTAAGTGGAAAAAAATTCAACAACTATTTACAGCGAAGGTTGAGTGTATAGCTATTTCACGAAAAACCATTTTCGATCATCAGCACTCTTTTCGGAACTCTTTCAAGTAAAATTGTTAACGTTGTTTGGTATATACATAAAATAAAATACCAACAACAATGTTCATTGCGAACTGCCTACAACAAAAAATTCAGCACGTTTGTGGAGAATATATGCAAAAGCATATACACACTAACGTTAATGTTGAAAATGAAAAAGGCAAAAGTGGGGAAAATCCAACAGCTTGCACAGAGTCTCAATGGCCGAGTGTGTTTATCCGTTGGGTCATTGCGGCTGAAGTTGGAATGGACTCGGGTTCAATCCCCGGTGCATCCACTTCCGAAAAGAGTGCTGATGATCGAAAATGGTTTTTCGTGAAATAGCTATACACTCAACCTTCGCTGTAAATAGTTGTTGAATTTTTTTCCACTTACCCCAACAATTAAAAATTGAATTAAAATAAAAATTTCGTGCTAAGCACTAAAAACTCTTTCAAGTAAAATTGTTAACGTTGTTTGGTATATACATAAAATAAAATACCAACAACAATGTTCATTGCGAACTGCCTACAACAAAAAATTCAGCACGTTTGTGGAGAATATATGCAAAAGCATATACACACTAACGTTAATGTTGAAAATGAAAAAGGCAAAAGTGGGGAAAATCCAACAGCTTGCACAGAGTCTCAATGGCCGAGTGTGTTTATCCGTTGGGTCATTGCGGCTGAAGTTGGAATGGACTCGGGTTCAATCCCCGGTGCATCCACTTCCGAAAAGAGTGCTGATGATCGAAAATGGTTTTTCGTGAAATAGCTATACACTCAACCTTCGCTGTAAATAGTTGTTGAATTTTTTTCCACTTACCCCAACAATTAAAAATTGAATTAAAATAAAAATTTCGTGCTAAGCACTAAAAACTCTTTCAAGTAAAATTGTTAACGTTGTTTGGTATATACATAAAATAAAATACCAACAACAATGTTCATTGCGAACTGCCTACAACAAAAAATTCAGCACGTTTGTGGAGAATATATGCAAAAGCATATACACACTAACGTTAATGTTGAAAATGAAAAAGGCAAAAGTGGGGAAAATCCAACAGCTTGCACAGAGTCTCAATGGCCGAGTGTGTTTATCCGTTGGGTCATTGCGGCTGAAGTTGGAATGGACTCGGGTTCAATCCCCGGTGAATCCACTTCCGAAAAGAGTGCTGATGATCGAAAATGGTTTTTCGTGAAATAGCTATACACTCAACCTTCGCTGTAAATAGTTGTTGAATTTTTTTCCACTTACCCCAACAATTAAAAATTGAATTAAAATAAAAATTTCGTGCTAAGCACTAAAAACTCTTTCAAGTTATTTTATTTTAATTTTGTAATACTTATTTATAATCATTGTTTTAATGCATTTCTTACGTACATACGTATATCTAAGAGAAATTAGTAATTTAAGGAATATTTTAATTTGAAATAAATAGCAGTTTGGTAGTGATCCTGTCCTAGGACCACAATGTTAATTGAACCAATTTTGTTATATGAAATGTGGCAGTTTAGGGACTACTTTATTGCCACAAGCGACGGGTTTATCCAGGTGCATTGAAATAACGCCCGCGGGCGTTTTCGATTGGCTTTCCAATACTTTTGGGTAATTTTTAAGTCTAAGGAATATTTTTTTCTAAAAGCAAAGTAAATGATCACATTTGGATCTTTAGCATGATCAATTTTAATAATTTTTTTTTTAATTTTTATATGATAAAAAATGTTTTTTTAACTCTTATATAATAAAAAATAAAATCACTTTTTAATCGCTGGTGTTACTCATTTTCGAGACTTCGTTTAATCGCAGAAGTGATTAATCGGTTTTTGAACATCAAAGGGGATCGAAAAAGACTCGGTATAGTCAGTTTTCATAAAAAAAATCTTCCAAATGCTATGTGGGTAGGTAGGTATGTATGCATGTTTATGAATTCAAAAGCATTGCCTGGCAATACTTTTATCCGGCTGTCGCCTCCTCCCGCCGCTATTAAAATATGTGCGCATGTGTTTGGCAGCGTATGATGAGCTGAGGTAGGCGAAAATAGAAAAACATAAATTTTATAACCTGCAGCAGTGTAATTAAAAATACTGCACTCTCTCATCAACTCGCATCAGCAGCAGATAAACACAAAATTGAGCAGGTTCAATTTCAGCAAATACGTACTTGCATTCGCAATTATTTAGATACATAAATATGTACAAACATATATTTACATACAGACATATGTACATATATTCAAATGTTTATTCATACAAACGTGTATGTTTGTATGTGTGTTGTATTCCAATTTACTTCTAATGTTTTTCACTTATGTACATACATACATTCCTTTCTACCAACTGAAATTTTCAGTTTACCCAGCGCTGCGGTGTTCTGCGCCTTTTATTATGCAACGATTTTCACTTTTTATTTTCATCGGCTATACGCAGTACAGTGTTACGAGTTCATAGTAAGGAAGGCCAAAAGTAGTTAGAATGTTTAATTTTCATCACAGGCCATTGTTTCAGTGTAAAAAGAAGAAAAATGAAATATGGTGTCAATTGGACAACTACTACCCACCTACGCTAGTGGGCGGAAAAAAGAGAAGTGGTCCGATTTTAACGAAATTTGGTAAAACTGTAAAATTTGGTTGAGATCGGATATCAAATACAATATAAACATTTAAGAATATATCGTGAATCCTCTCCCTGAAAAATACCAATAATTTGTATTCGTGTCAATATACGCAGTTAAAACTTCACAATATAATATACATATGCGATTTACTAACCTATATCGCGCCATCGAAATTCGGATTCCTCTCATTTTTCTGAGTAGAAAACTCCTCCGGAATTTGGTTTTTATGAACCAAGACGAATGTTTGAAAATAAAAAAAATCGACAAAAAAATAACCAGGCCGGTATGCCCATCGAATTGAAACAGAATTTTATGCTGAATCGAGACATGCAATCAGAATGAAAATCAGATGATAAGTTTTCGAGATATAGCCTGATTTTCTGGTTATGGAGGCTGAATGCCCAAAAAAGCGCATACTTTCGCGATTATCTCTTGCTGTGTAAAATATATCTTAAATTTTTTTGCGAATTTCGTAAAGATAAGTCAATACAATATATGAACAGTATTTTAAAATATTAATTAATATTTCAGTATAGGAAAACTAGAATGCACTATTTTTTCCTTGGCCCAAAATCGTGGTATGGGTTCTCTATGTTATAGTCATAGCCGACAGCGCTTTGTGTACAATAAATGCTCCAAATCCAAAATTTCAGAATTTTAGCTGCAAAAATTGAATAGTTATTCCCCATAACGTAGACTTATGTTGCTTGAAAACTGTTTTTTGCTTCCAATAGTACGCTATGGCGTATGAGTAACCTCCAGTTTTCTTAGAGTTGAATAAAGTAAAAAAACAAGTCCCAAACAGCATACGTCTCCGTTTTGGAGTATAACTCTTCAATTTTTGCAGCTAAAATTTATTGTACACAAAGCGCTGTCGGCGAAAATCATCGGTATCGGATGACTATAACATAGAGAACCCATACCACGATTTTGGGCAAAGGAAAAAAGAGTGCATTCTAGTTTTCCCATACTGGAAGATTAATTAAAATTTTAAAATAATGTTCATACATTGTATTGACTTATCTTTAAGAAATTTTCAAAAAAAAAATTAAGATATATTTTAACACAGCAATAGATAATCGAGAAAGTATGTGATTTTCGGCATTCAGCCTCCATAACAGGAAATTAGGCTATATCTCGGAAGATCAAACTTAATTTTAGACAAATGTCGTGGAGGAGTTTTCTACTCAGAAAAATGAGAGGAATCCGAATTTCAATTGACTTCTACTTCGCTTTGCTTTGACAGTTCCGTTCAGTATTTACACACCAATCGGGTTATTAGTAAAAGTTGTATGAGGGAGTTAAAGGCGACAACGCCCAAGCATATCAAACGCTATTTCAAAGGATGTAAACTGCTGTTTGCAATGCCCAAATGATATAAGACGCCTTGTTATGAAAAATAGCAAGTTTTAACGGATGCATTTAAAAACGGAAAGATTAAAGGTTCAAAACAACATTAGCAAAAAGTCGAACGAGCTACAAGTGCGAACTCAAGGACCGAAACATGGCAAAAAACAGGGATGGAAAACGATAGTTATTTTTGGAATTTTTAACTTACAAAAAGCAAGGGAAAGAGTTAATATATTCAATATTTATATTTTCAACATTTATGTATACACCGAACTTTTGATATTGACTCACCAACCGATTTATTTCATTGTCATCACATTTTCAAATTAAAGTTTCATTTGCAAAATAAGGCTTAATATTTATATATTCAAAAGAGGTTCTAGTGACACAGTTTTTTTTTCTGAAATGACTTACTTCTTCTTGACTTACGGCATTCCTTTCTCATTGGCATTCATACTTTGTTTGTGATAGTTTTACTCATTTGCTTTGTAATATTTCAGTCGGCTTATTCCCTCTTTTCGTTGTTCAATGCTTTCACTTGTTTTGTTTGACAACATTTTGAAGCACTAAAATAATTACACGAAGTGAAGTGAACAAAGGATTTGTCAAGAATAAAAGGAACATTTGCCGAAAGGAGGGTAAATTCTTAGGAGTTTGTACATATGTATATTTAATTAAGAACAGGGGAATGTATTTATTTAATTCGTTTTTATTGAAAAACAGTTAAAATTATTACAAAATTTAATTTGAATTTAAAGTACATATTTTCCAAATTAAAGGTAGTTTTTAATTCACTTTCCTGGTTGTAGATTATGCATAACTATAATTCATAGCTAAGATATTTAGTTACTAAATTTGAGTAAATTGAATTCGAACAATCAATTCAATATTATTCTCATAGTTCGAAGGCCTTAAAATTATTAAATTATCGAATTTTACACGAAGCTCCGAATATTTTCTCATAATCTTTTTTTTTTATATTTGTTTTCCAGTGTTTACCAGCGACCATTGGTATTCATTGAAAAATTTCAAATCAGAAATGCATGTTCAAAATCTGCGAAAAGCTGTAAATCAGAAATGCAGAACATCCAATCTAAGTCCATTGAGATCGAAGGAAATCTGCAAAAACATTGTTACATGTATTTGTATGTAATGCATATTTTATTTATTAGGTACATATATGTTGTGTACGAAAATCGACCAGAAACGATAAATCAAATGTGTGTTACTTACACCCCGTGATCAAACCAGCTTACTTGTCCGCAGCTCAGTCTAAGTATCCGCAACGACCAGGATTTATAGCCGGCTAAGGACTGTCGTTGAGCTCCTCAGAGCTTCTGGGGAGCATTTTTGACAATCATCAGTTACTGCATCAGTAAATTAATTAAATAGTAAACGCTTTTATACAACTTTTTTTACTCCAGTCCCAAGCCAACTAACATCGCATAGGACCCATTTCACACTAGTTGCATGGCTGATTAGTTGGTTCATTTACCAGTCCCGATGTGTTAGCTTTCTGTTTGGTAGAAAAAGCAACAGTCGCATATTCATAAGTACATACATATAAACATACATATGTATATATGTATATATCATATAGATGTACATTAGGAGGGGTTCCCAAATGTACATATATGGACAAATTGTATATCATATTTTGTGAACCTCACCCCCTAGGTCGATGCTAATATAGCCGAAGATAACACATATGAACTTTTGTCCCGATCGGAGACTGCTAAGGGGTGTCAAACAGGGGTCAAAATTCTGAAGGCGCTATGGAGACTAAAGAAATTAAATTTAATTTGTTGTATATCTAAGGCCCAAAATTAAGAGTCCTGTACTCTATGTGATATCTTTGACTGTGCTGCTCCCAGAAATTGAATTTAACTGTTAACATTTAAAATATTTTTTTGTTTTTCACAGACAAAAAACAAAAAAACTGAAAAATAAAAATTTCGGTCTCAACAAAAAAAAATTTAAAATCAGATCTTTTGGTCTTTCGGTAACAAAAATATTATATTTTTCAAAATAAATCTCACATGTTGAGAAATTTAAAAAACACTCATTTGAAAATTTTTCATTGAATGTATGTAGATATGCATGATACAAGAAAGAAGGTAGTGTAAACGTCAAATTTTTGTCGCCATATTAACCACCTGACTATTATATGGATTATGACATTTCGTGCTGCCATATTCAGTGCTAAAAATCCTCCATTTATGTTATTTTTTATTTCCATGGTAATCATGGTATCGATTGCAACAAAACGAATTTTTTAAATTTAAATATTGATATATATATATATATATATATATATATATATATATATACGCACATTTACGTGTTAAATTCTTCATAAAATCAGATCAAAAATAATTATATAAAAAATAAGATTTATTCTTAAAATAAGTTGCGGCAAGTTTGTGGAATATAGTACATACTACATTCCCACTACACCTCCTGTGAATTTCATTGAAAAATTTCAGTGGTTTAGAAATTATGAATATTGACTTATGAACTTGCAACTTGGCATGGTTATATGCAAAATTTATTAGTAAATACAAAATTTAATTTAGATGAAAAGGTACTAAAAAGTTTTTTTGCGAAGAATCTATTTCAGAATTAGGTAAATAATAAAATAAAGGAAAATAAATTTAGTAACGTAAGTAAAAACTAAAGAAAACTGCAACATAAAAATTTAAACTAAATTTACATTCTTATATAACTGCTAAACAATTTTTTTAATAAATATATTTTTTAAATGTGGAAATATTCTTGTATAAAACATTGAAACCAAATATGCATATATATATTTATAAGTACGCAATAAATAATACATATAAAGAAAATCAAGAATTCTTACCTTATTCATAAAAAATCGAACAGTTTTCAAATATTGTATAAAGGACGTTTTGATACCATTTTCGACTTTAATAACTGCAGAAATCTATTTAATTTTTATGAATAACTTATTTTTTATTTTCTTTGAAAAGCTCATTACATCGGCTCATTTGTTTTGTTGATTAGCATATGTGAAAAACACCATCTCATTTAAAATACCCAATATTTTGTTCAAATATACCCTCAGCCAAAAACTTTTGATTGGGCAACGCTATCCTAAATTTTTGACTACTAATGAGACGTCAATAATCCATATTATAATCAAAAATGACAAAGTCGAAGTGAAATGGAACTACCTTGATTGTTTGTATCATGTAGATATGTATATATTTTTTTTTATTTCCTGCTCAAATTTTTTCTGTTGAAAATAAATATCAGTGAATAACAGAAAAAATCGAGAAATATGGTTTTCTCTCAGACAAAAATAATTATTTTTTTGTGTTTGGATTTTTGTTTTTAAAAGATTGTTAGAGTTTTTGTCTAAGATTTTTTGTTATTTTCAAAACCTTTGAAATTGTTAACAATTATTTTCAATGTCTGGCTGCTCCCAATCTAGGGGGTGAGATCGAAGAAAATCGCTAATTTGATTCTAACGACCACCCTAGTGTACATATGAAGGATGAAATTTTGAAGTCTAGCATTTTAGCAATTTCAATGAAATTTGTCTATCGATAAGCAAAATTTTCTGGACGTGACCTCAAACTATAAGCAGCAGCCGCAGTTGCTCAAAAATATTCTTATAAAATACATTGATAAACATTATATAAATATGTACATATGTATGTATGTATGTACGAGTATGTATGTGCATTGTTGTTACACAATAATATTTTATAACCAACATTTGACCACTAAATGTGCTTTTCTCCTCCTTCGACCCTACGACTCTGCTTCGCCCAGAGCTTCCTTTATTGCGTGTGTGTGTCGACAAGCAATTTGCGAGCAACAGCCGCTCTAAATAGCAAACCAGCCGTAGGAGCGTGGCATGTGGAATGTGGCTACAACAGCCTTGTTGTTAGTAGAGAACCTTCTCTTTTTTGCGGAATAAATAGAAAATCAGGAAGTGTGCTGGTCAAAAGGGTTTATGTGCAAAAGGCCAAATTGCTTTGCACAATTTGAATGAAATTCGAGGAGAATTTCGCAAAGTATTTGAACTCGAAAAATTTTAAAACGAACATACAAAATGAGGCAAGATGCCAAGGGGCCAGTAGGAACTGTAACTTAGAGTGTCGAACGAATGATTAAATGATTAAACAACTTTCAGTCTAACTTTTCAATTTTCATTGCTTAATAAATATTTTAAATCATTCTACAATTTGCATTAAGTCAGAGCAACACACTAAAAGCCCGTCTCCACATAACTTGTTTCACCAAAGAAACATGTGGCAAAACATCTCGCTAAATAACCTGTCTCCACGTGGCTGATCGTGATTCAGTTTAACATTTCTCTTTCTTGCTCTTCTTAAATGTTTGTATGTTTGCTTATTTTTGCGTTTTTGTTTTGGTCTGGGTGAGATTTCGATAGGTTTTCAATACAAAATTAGAGAAGACATCGATATCATCGAGGTTGGCAAGAGGATTCAGAATGAAACATTGTTTCAATCTTCACTCGCTCTCAAAAATTTTGTATGGAAATTGGCGAGTTTCGGCACTGGTTTCCGTGTGGAAACAAGTTTGAGAGAGAAAATGCAGAAAAAAAGAGCGAAACACGTTATGTGGAGACATGGTATTACTCTAATCTTAAATTTCCAAGAGACTCAATTCTTCTGACTACATACATATGTATGTACATACACAAATGGGTCTAAGAAACTTTTCAGTGGGTTTAAAATAGCAAAGAAAACTTTTTGATGAGAGTAAAACAAAATTCTTGCAATCAAAGCGAATTAAGTTAAAGAGGCATGACTATTAAACGAAGATTCTTGCACTAAACAAAAGAAGGAAATTGATTAAAGCTAACAAAATAAAATTAGCTGCAAATTTGAAGCTTATGTGGCTAATGTGGCAGCATAAACATGCTCGAGGGCAGAATAAGCGGTTTGTGCCTACATTTGTATGTTTGTACATGCTCGTATGTATGTAGTTTAAGATGGTTCGTGCACTGCGATTTTGATTTAAGATGCGCTCCAACAAATATTTAGTATTTATACAAGAACTTACATACAGGCTTGAGTTGTTAATGGGTGCTTCTGAATGTAAAGCCATCTTTTTTTTTTAGAATATTTCCTGCATTTTTGCAATCATCGTACAAGATTAAAACTAAATAAGAGCTGCGATCGGCATTTTATTTACTTTCTACGAAATTTACAATCCAATCTAATGGCCAAGTAGGCACATAGGTTTGTATGTTCATACCACGTGCTGTTAAAAATATTAGCATATTGAGCTAGCCTAAAAAGCTACATAGAACAAATATCATTCTTGACGTCGAAGATAGTTTCCTTATTTTTTTTTCTCCGTAGGGTACGTAATTATCTCATAAGTCCCACACCAATTTTCTGTATCCTACTATAATAGAGATTTTCGGTGTGAAAGTTCCAGTTTATATGAGAAGAAAGTGCCCATCCCTGCTTTACCAAGACCTACATTGTTTATCCGTTGAGTGTATAATTATGTATTATTCCTTCACACAAATTTTCATTATTCTAGTACAAATATTTCAAGAGATATTACAAAAAAAAAGAAAATTTTGTATGAGAGGTGCCCATCCCTGCCTTTTAGTGAGATTAAAAATATGCCTATAGTAATTACCGGGTGAAAATATCTAGGTGTGCAAAGTTTCGTGAGGATCCGTTCAGCGGTTTTCTCGCCGATTGAGTTTAAACACAATTTCCAGTGTTTATGTCTAAGTTACTTCGAGGACTGATATTCAGCCCATTTCTTCTATCTGAAATAAAAATTAACTCTCGATTTGTCAGCCGTTGAAGCCACCTTAATTAAATAAAAAATTTTTCGGATGCGAGTATTTAGGATATCTTTCAGTTTATTATACATATTTTTCGCTCAACTCATTTCAAAATAAACCCTCTAAATACAATAATATAATTTACGAATGCCGTTTAATCCTGAATTAATTAAAATTACTGAAATATGATATAAAGACTACTACGATATAAACCCGGGCTCGGGGTCGAAAACTTGTCAGTGATTGCCAAAAATAATCGAAAAAACAAAGAACTAATGATAATCAAGAAATAAACATATAATTTAAAGGAAGAAATAAGGCAAATATTTATGTACATACATATGTAGGTATGTACCATGTAGTGCACGAAGCGCCAAATTTACGGAAATCTTTAGTTGGCAACTCGGCGACAGGAGTATGAGTTCGAAAAGGAAATAATTAAACGGAAAGCAAATAAGAAGAAGTGAAAGTAGGAAAGCGTTCTATTGTTTGGAAAGTGTTGCGCTAATTAGAGGCCGCCTGCTGATGACGCGACTGGACGGACGGGCTGCGCTGTTTTAGTTACGAAATGGAAGTAGCCTTTACTGGCCTACGGCTGCACTATATACAACCATATGCATGTTTTTAAGAGAAATACACTCACAAAAAGTTTTGAATTTCTGGTAAATTTGTTTGGAAAATTTTATATAAGTACATACATATGTATGCATGTGTGCTTCACGTTACCAAAAAGCATAATTTTTGACGCAAGGCCTTGACGCCTGTGAATATTCTAAATAGAGCGGGTCCGATTCGTTTTGCCATTATAATAATTTCCTCAGCTCTAAAAGGTGATCTCCCCCATCTTTTGTTGGGGAATATTCTTTCAGTGTATGCGTGTTATATACATAGCAATTATATAAAATAATACATTGTCGTAATTATATGTATGTACTTATGTATCTTAATAGGTTTTAGGCCGAGCTTCCCTACGAAAATGTGGCGTGTTACTTAATTTGATCCTTCAATTTGGGCGGTCCTACAGTTTCAATTCGTCTCCGAACAACTTTTGTCAAGACGAATGCAGTTTTTGAGAGAAACTTGTTCATGGATAAAATACACTTTGAGGGTATGTCGACTACAGTCGAGAAGAGACCACGGATTTTTGATGCAATGGTTGGGATTTAATAAATCAATGAAACTTTAATGTATATATTGTATTGTGGCAGGAGTCAAGCCCGCGACCTCCCACATGCAAGACGGGCACTTACCCACTATTCCGCTGTGGATAAAAAAAAACTGCTAATTAAAGTGCTGCTTGTGCAAGCAACGCGTCGCCACACCCACTCACCAGTACAAACCACCCGCACGTCAAGACGCACGAGGACAACAATTAGTTGCATCATTAGCTTCATTTAGTTGCGCTCGCGCCAACAAAAGATAGCCAACTTGGCCAGACAATCATTGGGAGAGCACAACAACAGCAACAGCAATTGATAAGACCTACTACATATATACAATACTAGCAGATACAGCAACAATATGATAAATAATAGACGCCAACAATGGCGACACTGTTGCTTTGCTTTGCCCTTTGATGTTTTTCTTTCAGAACTTTTGTAGCTTGTGTGCCAACTCTGTAGGATCCTTCCGAGCCATTGCCGTTGCTGCCTGCTTTTTGGGTAGCTATTTCTTATTAGTATATGTATGTAAGAAACTGAAATACCAAAAACGAAAAAAGTTGCTTAAAAAACACGAAATTATCGCAACGCTCAAAGGGTTAAATGAAATTTTGCGCGTAATTTAGTCAAGTTGCTGGCTGTTTCCGGTTGTCCAAGCGACACTTTTAACATACATAAGTGAGTGTTCTCTTGGCAAGCGCTCTTGCCTTGCCATTAAAACTGACTGTTTCACACTTCTTGCATTGTTTAAATAACCGAATGATATTCTGTAGCTTTATTAGAAGAAAAAAGTTTTATTTAGAAGAAAAAAAGTTTAAACAATATTCCTTAAATTAAAGGGACTTTTCTTTGCACCGCGCGACAGCTGATGTCTGCACTTTTGTTTAGTAATCCTTTGATAAATACATAAATAAAAAGTCTTCGTTCAAAGTAAAGTTAAGTTTCCTGATGGTGAAAAAACGTAATGCATGGTAAATGTACTTAAATTAAATGGCCTAAGTAAGTCGTTTCGCTTACAATATTACGACTTAAAAGTCCGTCTCCACATAACTTGATACGCCAGCGAAACATCTCGCTCAATAAGCCATCTCCACGTGGCTGATCAGCTTAACATTTCTCTTTCTTGTTCTTCTGCAATGTATGTATGTTTGCTTATTTTTGCGTTTTTCTTTTGGTCTATGTGAGATTTCGATAGATTTTCGATACAAAATTAGAGAAGGCATCGATATCATCGCGTTTGGCAAGAGGATTGAGAACGAAACAAGTGTTTCAATCTTCACTCTCAGAATTTTGTATGGAAATTAGCGTTTTGGCACTCGTTTCGAGGTTGAAACAAGATTGAGAGAGCGAGTGCAGAAAAAAAGAGCGAAACGCGTTATGTGGAGACATGTTATAAGATAGTTTTTCAAAACATTTGCACTAAATACAGTTTAGTATAAAAAAAATCACAAAAACAACAGAAATTGCAAGCTTCATTTTTATATATTTTACTTACTTGCATCTACATACATATGTATACATACATTCTTGTACGTATGTACTTGAAGTTTACGAATAGTCATGGAAACAAATGTAGGTATGTATATATTTTTGTACAAATAAAAAAAAATTGTATGAAATAAAGTAAGTCAAACTTAATTTCTCGTTTGTCCCGTACTTTGTTTGGAAATCCGGTATCTTTAAGACAAATTGGGCGTTTGTCCCGTTTTTCTGAAAAAAAAATATCTGGCAACACTAATGCATACATCTGTATATATGCCAATGGTGAATTTTGTTTTCGACCCCAATTTCTAGGGGACAGTCCAGAAGGCAAAGTAGTACGACTTCGAAGTTCATTCGATCCATTCACCACTGCGTTAGTTAGTGACTACAAATTGTTGGAAAAAGCCCAAATATGATTTCTGCATGTTTTTACTTAACTTGTCTCTTTTCCAGTTGCTCTAAATAAACATGCACATAATTACATACATAGAGTAATTTCGGGCTAATGTGGGCACCGCTTGTAACTTTCAAACAACAAGTTGTAAAGAAAATTAAATATTCGTGTCAACAAAATACTCATGTCAGTTGTAGGTACTACTTTTATTTTGTGATAGGTATATTACGGTCGAAGTAAAATGGTGCCCACAATACCCGAAATTACTCTACAAATCCACATACATACATCCTTGTGCTTGGTGAAAAATCAAGCACAGATAACACCTAAAATAACAAATCTAAACACTGCATAATGAAGGTAAACACAAACGCTTAAGGTCCTTCATCGTACGCACGAACGCGAACCTATACATTCATACATACATACCTACTAGGGATTCCAATCCCGGGATCCCGGGATCCCGGGATCCCGCCCTTTTTGACACCCCGAAAATCCCGGGATTGCTAGATTTTTGATCCCGGGATTTTCGGGATAAAATAAAGACAGAATATTCCCCTATTATAGCAAAAAAAAGTATTTTATATAATTTTTATTGATCTCAGATCTGTATACTAATAGCGTTTCCTATTCTGAACGAAAATTTTGAATTATTACATGGCAGAATTATCAACATGTGCCCTGTGCCCTGTGAAAATGTTGCATTTTTCATATGATGCATAACAAAAGTAATGCAACGCAGAAGAGCAGAAATGTTTTCCCCGTAATCAGGCTAGTTTTATATTTTGTCAATAGAACAAAAACGCCAGAAAAAATTTTGGAATAGAGCAAAAAAATTTGAAAGCCCGAAGAAAATTCATAATAAGTGCAACATTTTTGCCAAAATTAAAAATGTCCATTAGTGAAAGTAAGAATTAATATTTTTTGATTTTTTTTTAATTAAATTTTTTTGTTGTGAAGTAAGGAAACGTACGTTAGGTACTTTTAAAATTTTTAATTCTTGTGGTAAAATTCTTTTGATAACTTCGATTTCCTGATTTTGGGCCATTTTATTCTCAACAGTTTTCGGAATTTTCTCCCATGAAAAGTAAATATTGGAAGAAAAAGCAAACAATAATCAAGAAATAAAATTACCAAAGACCAGGTAAAATTTTAATTAGACTTGAGAGTTTCACACTACAATGTCAAAGATTCAATTTTTTCATCTTTAATAATAGTTTTTATCTCGTTGAAAACAGTATTAACAGGAGATTGTTTCGAAATATGTAATTATATATATACACTGGTTAACAAATTATTCGAGAAATATGAAAAAATTATGGAAAAAAATTAATTTCGATAATATTTAAAAATCATGTTGATAGACGAAACAGACTGACTTACCCTATGAAAGAGGGGTTTTTGGCCCGTAACTCCAGATTTTGAGGGTGTATTGAAATTCTAAATATGCAGTCTTCGGATGTTTTGGTAAGGCCTACTCGTTTAACATATGTGAACCTCGAAAAAGTACTTTCAAATTTTTTATTTTGTCACACATTATTATCAAATGATCGCAAGCCTTCTTGTCAATATCTTAAAAGTACCAACTGTAAAGCAAATATTTCTTACACCAAATGTATGCCATTTTCTTTGTTGTTTGTATTTTTTAAAGTAACTCTTAAGTATTTTAAATAATACGCATGAATTTATTTATTTTTTTTAATTAAATAATTTTTGTTTTAAATAAAAAATAGCAATAAAAATCAATTACTTTCTTTGCATTTTAAAGTTGTAGCGTTCCACGAAAAATATATTCACTTTTTTCAACCCAAAATGTCGGAAAATAATTAATGGCAAAATCCCGGGACCAATCCCGGGATCCCGGGATTATAAAAAAAATACCGAAAATCCCGGGATCGCAAAAATGGGAAAAATTGGAATCCCTAATACCTACCCAGCACTCAAAAAAAAAGACATAATTTTCAAATACTTTTTGGTTGCTTGTTTTTCCGACAGGGTAGGAATATGATGTATTGTGGAACGATCCTCCGTCATCCCTTGTCAAGTTTGGTTTGGAGACAAACCGGTTTCGGCTAATATGCGCCATCTTCAGTGTCTTTTTTCGTTCTGAGTTATTTTGTGTAAGTTCGATAGTACATATAGTAACTAACTTCCATCGTTTGGTCACGTACTTCGTGTTCGTGCATTCGTTCGTTCGGGCGACGTGCATGTGCGTGTGCGTGCGAGTCTGCGCGTTTAGGTCAGGGATGTGATAAGTGGGCTTTTCCTACCAAAACTGGTCGGTTTTTTTCCTGTTGGTCGGATGGTCGGACGATTTGAATTTTGGTAGGTTTTTACCTTCCTTCAAGTAACATCACTGATTTGCTAGATTTTGCCACAACACTGTTGAAAGAACGTTTGAAAGTTCATGTATTCATGTCTCTTTCTCACAGCAACAGTTTGCTTGAATACTTTTTGTGTTTCTCTTCGGCAGAGTTTTGTGCAAAGTGGATAAAAGGTGAACGCATACGCATTTTTTAGTTTGATGAAAAATGCGCTTAATGAAAATTCCTTTGGCGAGCTCACAAAATTTATTTTTAATTTGCTTACGCTTCCACACAGCTCATCTGCAGCGGAGCGCAAATTTTCTACACTTTAATAAAAACCAAACTCAGAAACAAATTAGAAATATGCACTATAAACAACATAATGATGTGCACCGAACTGATAAACAAAAACAATTACCCGCACTACGTGTGGTCATCTAAAAAGATCTTAGATTCAATTTTGATATTTAATTAAAGTTCTGATCTCATTTGTATACCTACTTGGAGACCTGTTAAACCATAGTCGTAACTATTTTAAAATGTTAACATAAATTACATACACAAATTAATGTACATACATATGTACAAACGCATTCGTACCTTATTATTTTAAGCTAAAACTTGTGAAAATACTTGAAGAGTGATATGTATGTATGTATAAGTTCCTATATATGTACCAGCTTAAATGACGCATTTTGTGAAAAAAAATTTTGGTCGGCTGAAAGCTATTTTGGTAGGTTTTTGAGACGAATTTGGTCGGAAAAAAATTTCAAAGTGGCAACCCTGGTTTAGGTATGTAAATCTATTTTTGTATCCTCATTAAACAGGCAGGTAGCCGTAGTCCGTTATTGTCCTCTTGTGTGTTGTTTTGTTTATGTCGGTTTTAGGTTTTCTGTCCTCTTTTCGGTATAATAGCTTAAGCGGTTCAAACAATGTATCTGATGCGGTGTTTATTTGTTCATTTATTACTTTACCTACGAATGAAAAGACGTGGAGAACACCATTGCGGACACGGAGGTGGCCATATCACTAATACCAAACGAGGAACAGGAGCACGCAAGGCATTTATGCAGACGCATAATCGAAAAGAGCATAAAAGATGATGGAAAGCAAATAGTAGCAAATGAATATAAAACGGTAAAAGAATTGAGGAAAAAACTAAGAGAGAATAAAATAATAGCAACAAAAGCAGACAAAGGAAATACAACGGTGCTAATGGACGAAGAGGAATACACCACAAAAACAGGCCAACTCGTCAAAGAAATGGGCTGCCGAGTGATGAGGAAGGACCCAACGGAGGAATACCAAATGGCAATAAAGCGTGCAATAAAACAGGCAAAAAATATAGTAGACAACAAGATAGCCTACACTCTCACGGCAATGAATCCATCGGCCCCGTCACTGATCGCACTACCTAAAATCCACAAAGCAGGAACACCTATGCGACCAATAGTAAACCATAAATCGGCACCAGGATATAGACTATCAAAACATCTAAATAAGCTACTAACCGAGACACTGGACCTGTCCAATAAATACACAATCAAAAACAGGACGGAACTAGTCGAAAAACTGAACAACCTGAACGTACCTAAGGACTCGAAACTGGTATCGTTTGACGTGAAGGACCTATACCCTTCGATACCACTGACAGAAACACTAAAAACTCTAACTAAAATATTGACAGAAAAAACGAACAGAGACATTGCAACAGAGATCGTAAACACACTGAAAGTAACCCTGGACCAGAATTATTTCAAATTTGACAATAAAATATACAGACAAACTCACGGACTGGGAATGGGTAACCCCACATCAGCCATTCTTATGGAAGTATTTATGCAACATTTGGAGGAAAGTTACATGGAAGAACTGGCGAAAAATCTGGGGGTAAATTTTTATGCCAGGTATGTAGACGACATCATCTGCCTCATATCAGAAAATAAAGAAGAAGAAATTTTGGAATACCTCAACGGCCAACACAAAAATATAAAATTCACCATGGACGCAGAGAAAAATGGAAAAATCAACTACTTAGATCTCACAATTAAAATAAACAAAGAGACTAACAAATTTACTTACGAAATATACAGAAAACCCACAGCAACGGATACAGTAATACACAATAAATCTAGCCATCCTCAACAACACAAGAATGCCGCTTTCAGACATTTATTAACACGACTTGAACGGACCCCGTTAGAAAAGGAAGCTTACAACAAGGAACTCAGCACAATATACACAATCGCGGAGATCAACGGATATCAAAAAAGTTTGGTGAAGAAAATACAGAAAAACATAACTTCAAGGAAATTGGAAAACAAAGAAAAGGTAGAGAAGAAATGGGCAGTCTTATCATATACCGGAGCAACATCTTACATGTTGGCTAAAGTTTTCCAAAAATATAACATTAATGCAGCATTTAAAACGAGGAACAGCACGGAAAAACTTCTACGAAACAACATTAACAAGGAAGACCCCTTTGACAAACAAGGCGTATACAAATTGACTTGCGAATGCCAAAATAGCTATATAGGACAAACAGGACGCCAAATCAAGACGAGATATCGAGAACACGTAAGAGATTACAATAAGAAAATAAGGAAATCATCAACGACAGTGGAATCAAATTTCGCCAACCACATGGCAGAAAACAAATGTACACCCATGAAAATAGGAAAAACAGCTAAAATTCTCCATATACAACACAAGGGAAAACGACTTAACGTATTAGAAAATATGGAGATATACAAACAGAAGACATTCGTAGGTAAAATAATAAATGAACAAATAAACACCGCATCAGATACATTATTTGAACCGCTTAAGCTATTATACCGAAAAGAGGACAGAAAACCTAAAACCGACATAAACAAAACAACACACAAGAGGACAATAACGGACTTTTACCTGCCTGTTTAATGAGGATACAAAAATAGATTTACATACCTAAACGCGCAGACTCGCACGCACACACGCATGCACGTCGCCCGAACGCACGAATGCACGAACACACGAACACGAAGTACGTGACCAAACGATGGAAGTTAGTTACTATAAGTACTATCGAACTTACACAAAATAACTCAGAACGAAAAAAGACACTGAAGATGGCGCATATTAGCCGAAACCGGTTTGTCTCCAAACCAAACTTGACAAGGGATGACGGAGGATCGTTCCACAATACGACATAATTTTCCTTATTTTGAACACACTTCCCAATACACAATTTTCTTTGTTTTGTGTAAATTTTCTCAAAAATGTGGAAAAAACATAAAAAAAAACATTCAAACATTTTCGTTACCATGGGGATGTGTATGGGAATTCAATTTTTCAAAATTAAAGAAATCAAGTCTTCAAAACAAGGGCAAGTTAGGAATGGAATGGCGCTTAAAGAATTTTTCATTATTTTCATGTATGAATTTTTTTAAAACAAGTATATGAAACCATGGCAAGGGATGTATACAACAATATTTCTTAATACTTTTAACATGTTTTAGAGCAAATTTATTCAAAACAAAGAAAGTAGTGTTCAAAATAGGGAAACAATTTCTTTGACCCCTCCATATATTTTTTTTCTCTCAGTGTGCGCCTTATTTAAGAATTAGGTATTACATAAGATTTAGAGGTTACCCAAATAAGGCCTGAAAATTCCAAGGGAAGCTAAGTTGTATGGGCTAAGGCTTAAAATAAGGCTGATTTTCTTGTGTTGATGTCATCAGGCCATAAGGAATACTCGCTCTCTCTGAGAGCACACCTTATTTTTAAGGCTTATCCGTCACAAAAATAAGGCTTATTTAAGGCATTAATATGGCCTCATAATCAGGCCTTTTGTATTGTATTTACACCTTGTAAATGCCTTACTAAATATTTGATTTTTAGCTGTATAATTCAAATTTGTATAAATAATTTTCCGCGATTCAACCGTTGCTGCTATTTAATAATACAAAATATATTCTGCTAGGGTTGAAACGTTGTTATTTATGCATTTACCCACCAAAATATTTAAGCCTTATCTAAGAATTAAATAAATAATAGCTTAAAAAACTAAAAAACACGCTTTAATCTTAAAAATCGTACAAAAAATTGAGAAATAATTTAATTAGAAACAAAATGATGAACGAAAATATAAGTATTTAAGGAAAAGCGTGGGGCTGCTCAATAATATTTGAACATGAAAATATTCGATTCGTACAACTAGTACAAAAATATACCTAGTTGCGAAATTAAAGAGTACGATATATGAAATCTCAAAAAAGTCAAAATAAAATTATTAGTAAAATAAAACAAAGTAAAAAAAATTTTTTAAAAAGCTTTTATTTAATATTAATATAAAAATTTACTAAAAAGGAAAAAAATAAATTTTTAATATTTTTGAACAAAATTTATATTAGTCCTTAGTTCATTTGGATCTTAATTTCAATCTCAGCATACCTTTAACGTATTTCTTCAAAGCATTTCTGTATATGTATCAACAAATGTAAATAAAAGCGCGGGTACTCATTAGATATTCATGTTATAAAACAGTATTGGTGAAATGGAAGGAAGCGATAAAAACTTTAAATTCCAATTACGTAAGATATGCATTACGTAAAGAGCACCCGCGCTTTTATTTACATATGTTGATACATATACAGAAATGCTTTGAAGAAATACGTTAAAGGTATGCTGAGATTGAAATTAAGATCCAAATGAACTAAGGACTAATATAAATTTTGTTCAAAAATATTAAAAATTTATTTTTTTCCTTTTTAGTAAATTTTTATATTAATATTAGATAAAAGCTTTTTAAAAAAATTTTTTTACTTTGTTTTATTTTGCTAATAATTTTATTTTGACTTTTTTGAGATTTCATATATCGTACTCTTTAATTTCGCAACTAGGTATATTTTTGTACTAGTTGTACGAATCGAATATTTTCATGTTCAAATATTATTGAGCAGCCCCACGCTTTTCCTTAAATACTTATATTTTCGTTCATCATTTTGTTTCTAATTAAATTATTTCTCAATTTTTTGTACGATTTTTAAGATTAAAGCGTGTTTTATAGTTTTTTAAGCTATTATTTATTTTTGACTTTTTAGTGAAATTTTTCATTAAAGGATGTTTTATGCGGACGCAAGAATAAAAGTAAAAAGAAGTCTGATGGGATGTGGTGTTCTCCGAAATAGATCTACATACATATGTATTTATAACTTCTACCAAAAATCCCAACATGCAGTGAAGTAAACTAGCTTATTATGCAATATTTTCCAAACCCTTTTATTCAAGGTTTTCCAAACTAGTTTGGAAATACAAAATTTCCCAAACGTTTTGTTATATTTCACAATCAGAAAGTGAAGAGAAGTTGAGGTGAAGCATTTGAAAAGAACAAAAAAAAACAAGTAAGGAAGCCTAAGTTCGAGTGGAATCGAACATTAGATACTCAGCTGTATGCTTTCATTGTTTGTTTGCGTTTGTTCGATAGAGGGTGTATTTTATATGACATGAGTGCTGCATAAACAGGGCGCAGCCACGCCCATTTTCAAAATTTGTATCAATCATCCAAATAAGCATATAAATATTATTGTTAGTGCAAAATGACTTTTAGTTACAAAGACTTCACGTTACAAATTCCAAAAGGGTGTTCCAGAAATATCTTTGTTAAAAAGTAGGCGTGGTCATAAACCGATTTAGATAAATTTTTGCGTGTCTATTAACACGTTATAAAAGTGTATAAACCAAGTTTCGTCATAATATCTCAATTATTTGTCGAGTAATAGGCTCGTAGATTCCTTTGTATAAAAAGAGGCGGTGCCACGCCCATTTTCCAAACTTTTTTTATTTTTTGTTTCCGGTCTATTGCAGAACTCATGTCACAAAATTTCAGTGATAGATCTTTATATTTGACAGAGATATCGCTTAAAATGTTTTTATTAGGTCCCTTTATAGTTCCCATATATAAAAGTGGGCGTGGCCGTCAACCGATTTTGACAATTTTTCGTCAAAACATTTGTCTATGTAAGCAAATCGCGCATACCGAATTTAATCGATATATCTTCAACGGTTTCTGAGTTATGACATATAAAACTTTCAATGTTTGACCCTTAATAAGTGGGCGTGGCACCGCCCATTTTCTAAAATTTCACCAAATTTCTTCATAGGGGCCTGAGCTCAACACGTGGGTAAAATTTCATCGCTCTAGCTATATTAGTGGCTGAGATACCAAATTTCCGATTTTTTCTATATAGGAAAAGTGGGCGTGGTCATGGTCCGATTTCGCCCATTTTCAATACCAACCGTCCCAGTCTCGATGCCAACTTGCATTTCAAATTTCATCAAAATATCTCAATTTTTACGCGAGTTATCCTGCGTACGGACGGACGGACGGACGGACGGACGGACATGGCTCAATCGATTTCTCTTTTCACCCTGATCATTTTGATATATATAAGTCCATATCTATCTCGATTATTTCATTATGTTACAATCCACCGTTATGAAATCAAAATTATAATACTCTGTGTACTAGTACAGCTGAGTATAAAAAAGAAACCTGATTGAATAAATTCGAATTTAGACAATAAAGCTCCGAATACGTTTGTAGCGTAATGGTGAGGTATGCTGCCTACGGACCAAGGAGCTCAGGTTCGAGTCCCGAGTGGCGCATTTTTTTATTTTTTTATTTTTATTTTTTATTTTTTTTTTTAGAGAAATTTTTTTCACCTCACGTTTACAAAACATTGTATAAAAATGTAATTAGGGTTCCTTTTCGTTAATTCAGAACTTACTATTAAATGAATTACAAACAAACGTGCGCACCAAACACTTCATTGCTTGTTAGTAGAAATTTTAAACTGAAACAAAAATCTACAATACGCAATTTTTACGTTCGGCGCACATTGTACTCTCTTTGTTCAAAAAACTAAATTCCCTTGGAGCAGTGCATAGAGTATGCAAGCAGCGCTGCCAGCGTATTCCTCTTTAATACGTTATGCGTCAACAATAAGCATAGCCTTTCTGGAGGTTACATATCCTTAAAAACATCACATATTTATGCATGTACAAACATACAAAAGTACTTAAGTATGTTTTTACTACACCGAAAATACATATTTTGTTTTTTCTCCTATTTTCAGTTTTGTTTATATTGCGTCTTAAAATGGTGAAGGTCGTTTAAAGAAACATACATATTTTTCTGGTTGGTTGGTGGAATAAAAAATTATTACGGAAAGGAAAATCAAACATAGAGGACACACAATATGTATGTATTTAGAACTGTTTCACAAGACGGAAATGCTTGTAAAAACAAAAACCGGAAAACCTGCTGTCATTTTGTAAATTAAAGAAAAACTTCAATATAAAGATCGTCATCACTGAAGAATAAATACATAGCTACATACATATAATGGATTACGTGGGGTATCTACTGATGCTAAGAAATATTTATCCATGTACATACATACATACCTATGTAGGCATGTAATACACATTTTGACTCAGATGCGGTCAATAAAGACGAAACCGAATGGTTTATCTGTTTAACAACGTTGAAAGCCGATACCTACATTCATATCGTCGGCCCCCTGCCAGAACCACGAATGTGCAATTTTTCCAATTCTGAGTTAAGCGGTTTTCCTGATCAATCTGTGCATGCTCTACATTTTAGTAAAACCCCCAGTACCTTTGTGCACTGGAAGCCACCAAAATTTTCAATGCCAGTAACACGAATGTGAAGATCAGTTATAAAAAGTTGAGCCAGAAAAACGAATGTGGCACATTCGTGTTTCTGGCCCAACAAAATATGTTAAAAATTCCTTGAAAGTACATAAATTTCAAAAAATATATGAAGCACATTCTTGTTTCTGGTCCAACAAAAATGTAAAAAATTCCTTGAAAATAAATTTCAAAAAATATATGGGGCACATTCGTGTTTCTGGCCTAACAAAAAATGTAAAAAAATCGTTGAAAGTAAATTTCCAAAAATATATGGGGCACATTCGTGTTTCTGGCCCAACAAAAATTAAAATAATTCTTTGAAAATAAATTTACAAAGTAAGTAAAACAAACACATTTAATTCATATTTTATTTGTGGAACTATTTCTAGTCTTTAAAATCAGAGTCTTCTGAAAAGTTAGGCTCAGGATTATGCTCTTCCGAACCTCGCTTCTAATCTTCAAATTGTTATAAAAATAGTGGCAAAAAGGCAATCAAATGCACCTTGAACGGAAAATATTAGCTCACCGATTGCGTGATGAAGACAAAGCTATTCCGTAAACTAATTTTTGATTAGCAATCAGTGCCAAATACGCCAAAAGGACCTTGTGGGCAAATTTTTACCTCCGAAAACTGACCATAGAAAATAGTGCTGTACAACGCAAATGATCAGAGGGGCATGTAACTCTCCAAAACCATTTCAAGTTCATACGCAACTATACGACGATTTTTTAAACTTCATTTATTTCAACGAAGGAGAAACTGCCCTTTCGAAATATTTGCTGATCGAGGTGCATATTGTCGTACCATACGAAAACACATTTAAAATTTCTTACGAAACTGGCAATTAAACAATTCTGTACGAAAAGTAGCACATTTGACTAATTATATACTGTTTATGCATTAAAATTGTTGTTGTTTAAACAAAAATTTTACCTTTCGTCAACCAAAAGATTAAAGTGCTTGTATTCCTCAACCACAAAAAATCGTGTACTAGTTTTCGTATTGTACGACGGTATAAAAAAGATTAACTCTACAACATTTTTTACAAAAAAAATTATTCTGAAACAAAATTTTTAGTAGCTTATTTGCCATTGAATATTGGTGGCCCTCCGCAGTAATACCCACGCCCGTTTATTCGGAGACATTACCTATCACTGACGTGAAAGCAAAATATTTAAATAAAATGTGCGAAACCTTGGCGATTCCAAAGGAATACCACAATTTTTATAAAAATTTTAAGGCTAACAGCGGAGTTCGCGATGCTCTACCTGAGCCTGACCTTTCAGAGCACTCTGATTTTGAAGATTAGGAATAGTTCCACAAATAAAATATGAATTTGAATTGAATGTATTTGTTTTACTTACTTTTGGAAATCTATTTTCAAGAAATTTTTTTGGTTTTCGTTGGGCCAGAAACACGAATGTGCCAAATCTCGAAGATTAGAAGGAATAGAAGCATAAAAACTATATCAGGGCATCGATCTAAACAAGGTTCTAATTTGCAGATATACTTTTATATTAGAAACAAATTTTTCAAATTTTGCGAGAAGAATAAACTTTAAAACTCGATTTCCCAACATTTTCATTTTAGCACATTCGTGGTTCTGGCAGGAGGCTGACGATATCATCTGTCTTTTATTACGAAAAGTAACATGACGTCGAAGACTAGCATTTTGCATTTCTCGTGTGGAAGGTTAGCACATTTCGGATTATTGCGTGGAAGAGTACCACATTTTCTTTTATAATCGAAGGTATAAAAAAGGTCTTCCACATTTAGCAGAACTAACCTACTCGTACATATGTATTTGTTCCTCTAAGCGAGTTCCCGTGGCAGTGATCCAGATCCGGATAAGAAGTTTGCACAAAAATGCAACAAGAATTTTGTGATACTGGTGTTTATCTGTATCAATTTCGGATCCGTATAGATTGTGACCGCTGTGGTGCAGTGGGTTGAGTGCTCGCCTGCTATGCCAGAGGTCTCGGGTTCAATCCACAGTCCGAGCAAAACACCAAAAATTTTTCTAATTAGTAGGAAAAACAAAAGGAGCGTACCTCGAATTGGGAGAGAAGCTCGGCCATAAAACACGTCAGAGTTATAATAGCGCCATTGTATTATTATTATATTATATTATTATTATGTTATAGATTGTAATAGATTTTTTTGATCTAGATAAATACCAGGATCACAAAATTGTTGTTGCATTTGCTTGCAAAATTTGTATCCGGATCTGGATCACTGCCACGAGAACTCACCTTCTATCTACCTACTTCTAAAACTGCAACAAAATTGTATTCTATTTACATATGTACATATATATTTATTGTCAATCATCCGCTTGAGTTAGCAATCATAAGCGCGTTAATTTACTAGAAGAAAAATTTAATACATACCAACGTACCTACAACTTTCCATTCATTCACTTTCCCCAGCTGAAAAGAGAAAGCATTTAACAGCAACACAAAAATAGAAGTGAACCCCCGAAAAATCGTATTTCCCCATTGTTTACATTGAGACAACCCATCATAAATTTCCACCACCTTTAATTTAATTCACAAACCGGAGTGTGAACGGTTTAATTTTAACAATCGGATTAGTTGCTTTCCTTCGTTAAGCGCTCGTGCAATCAGCGCGCTGTTGTGTCGTTCAATCGTTCCACTTCCGCTAAGCGAATTAGTACGGCATTGTAAATATTTCGTCGTCATTAAAAATTGCGAAATCTCTATAAGTAAATAATACCAGATTTAATGCCAAACAAATAAAGCCATTTCATCGCTACACTGGAAAAAAGCTACAATGCATTTGGTTCCTGATTTTATTGTTTGAAAAAAAAAAATAATAATAATAAAACTTGCATCGCTCAAAATTACATATGAACAAATGCTGAAGGTGTAGGTATTTTTAGTCATTTATTATTGATATCAGCATATTAAAGTTGGTGTCAAGTATATGTGTGTACATACATACATACTTACATACATATGCATAGGGTTGCCAGATAACTTTCCCGAAAAAATCAGTACATTGCCTTCAAAAAAAAAAAAACACAATATATGCGGAGAAAATCGTCTTTATTACTGGCACTTTGTTTTTGTTTCCGTATCGCTAACTGTCAATTATGTTTCTATGACATGTAACGTTTGCGTTGCGGCCTCCTTCCTACTTGTTTCATGGTTACAAACGTCAAATGAAAACAGTTGGAAAATTAAGAACAGTGCAGGGTGACAAAAATGAATTTTTTTAGTGTCGGCTATAAATCAGTACAAATCAGTACAAAATCCAAAAAATCAGTATTTCTTAAGGTTTTAAAACCATCAGTACGAGGCACGAAAAATCAGTATTGCACTGATCAAATCAGTATGTCTGGCAACCCTACATATACATATCTATGCTTACATGAGTATCTACATAGGTGATAGGGCCGACTCAGTAAGAATTCATCAATGCACAATTAATTTTAAGCTATTAAAAACTGATACATACATATATGTGTGAGAAATCGAAATCTTTCTATGGGTAAAATTTGCCATTTTCCATATAATGCTCGTTTTGCAACTTTTTTTCTACTTCGTCGCCTCCTAATGACCAAAAGCTACTCGAGCCAATTTCTGTAGTGCATAAATCAGTATAATTTTCTTAAGTTTTATGCATACCTCAAATGCCTGACACTCCATGACCCGCACCTTTTCTGTGTTTGAAAAGAAATGTCACTCAGTGGCAATATAAATATTAAATATATGACTAAACAGCAATTTGCATCATCAAATTATAGGTTTCTTCAAGCTTAATAAAAAAATTGTGAATAAAATTTTTTACCACAGTTGGAAAAAAATGGTCTTACAAAAAGAATACAATTTGACTGTAAATTCATCCTTTTGGTTGCTTGTTTTTTCCGACAGGGTAGGAATATGATGTGTTGTGGAACGATTTTCCGTCATTTTGCTGAAATTTTACTAAGTATATTCTTCCTTATCCATATCGTTTCTATATCTGTCCCTAAAAATTGGTTATTGGGCTTGGCATATTTTCTCGAGCGCCAGGTGCTAAAAAGCAGCTATTAACACAACTATGGATTAAGACTAATAAGTATAGATCTAAAGCTTAAATTAGTTAAGCGGTAACCTTATGGGAGCCTATCTATTTGATTAGTGATTCAGTTACCGTATCGCTAATCGTAACGCTATCGGTAGCAGCGAAATTAATTTTGATTTTTAGCCGTAACGCCGTAAGCCGATCCATTATTTGTTTCAGTTGTTCACTGTTATGATCCAATAATGGCGTTCGATGGCTGTATTCATGAATATCAAAAGAAAATATAAAAGCCAGCGTATATACAAACAAACACACAAGTTATTCCACGATTAATACGCTAAAGAATGTAAAATTAAAACAAAAGACCATCTGTATTGTGCTATGATCACTATGATCAGTGTTACGACACCACTAATTACCACATTAATACCGATACGATTACACTACTGTTACCACATAACTATATCTATTAGGGGATTCACAACCTGTCATATTGCGTCATATCGTCATAAGTCATAATATTTTGTTGTTGCATTCTATGCTATATGTGTACTAAATAAATACAACTCTGCACGATATGTTTTTGGGTCGTCGTATTTGATCAGCTGTTTTTGTTTACTTCTTCATAAGGCTTCGGAAGTCTTTTATAACTATTTCCGTAAAATATTTTAATATGACATATGACTTTATGACACTTTGTGAATCACCTATATGTATATAATATAATACGATGGAGCTATTACAACTCTAACGAGTTTTTCTCTCTCAATTCGAGGGGTGCTACTTTTGTTTTTCCTACTAATCGGGTGGACCTACAGTTTTATGCCGACGTATACATTTTTTGTGAGAAGCTTTCTCATGACAGAAATACACTCGGAGGGTATGCCCCCCACTGCCGAGAGGTGACCGCTATTTCTAAAAACCCAAAAATCGGGTTTTAATTAATCATAAAAATTTACTTGGTGTTTGTCCGAACTGGAGTCTCGGCTTGGTATAGCAAGGCGAGCACTCTACCCACTGTACCACAGTGGCCACTATCATCTTTCAGTAAAAATCTTTGTAAAATGAACCTAAAAGACCACAGGAAGCGAGAAACTTATATTCCTATGAATGTGAAATGTGTTTTATTTCCCGTTCTACTGAAGTGATCGAAATACTTCTTTTGCAAAAGTTTAATGTTTTTGACGACGCTTCATATGCCGGCAAAAAAAAGTTACATTAAGGTGGTATAGACTAAGTACTGGGTGGAACTGACCCCAATGGCAGACATAGGGTTGATACAATTATAAAGTTGAAACCCTCCTCTCAATCCAAAGGGATTGGTGTATCAAACTTAGAAAGCGAACCATAAATACCGAAGATATGAAAAAAAATAATTTTAGCGACATCTAGCAGTGTCCAAAAAAAAAAACATTTCCAGAAATGTTTTCGAAAAATAACTCATATGGGGGGTGTACGGTGGACTTTTTTTTTGTCCATATAAGGCGAGACGGCCTAATGTACATATGCATGCACGAATGTCTAATCATTTGCGTGTGTGTCAGCTGTTACTGATCGACGAATGAAACAACGGATACCAATAATAATCAAAAGATAAAAAGAGATATGGAGGCGCCATGAAACCTCAAGTTATCTTGAGGACTTTATAACAGAGAACATATGGGAGAGTCAAATCAAAAAATAAACAAACAAAAAAATTAATATAAACACTTTCGTTCATATTCATTTCATGAAGTTTGTTATTGGATTTGTTGATTTCATTAAGACATGCCCAATAACGCCTCGAAGGCGAAGCATTTCTCGAAAAATGTTGTTGACTTACACACATATGCGTTCCACGTATTCCCTGCAGCAGAAACACAAAACTAGTCAGCACACATCCTAGTTTATTAACCAGAATATCTAGGCGAATTGACTGAATAATCATCAGAATTGTATGCTGCTGATACAGAGGCCGATAGTTTAACCATACTTTGCCGTGTATTTTCTGTGTAAGTTGTTGGGTCACTGAAATTACTTCCATATATGAGACTCAGAGGCAAGCACACCGACCAACATCGCATACTTCTAAGTGTGACGCGTCATGGCGTGCCTTTGGTGCAAACACGGACTAGTCAGCAAAGAGGTATTATGCTGGTTCTGGCAATTGTCATTTCGCAAGTCATCGCCGTGTTTAAAATACCAGTTGCTAATATGGAAAATATAGATGGATGACTGGTTGAGCTCTACGCTAAATTTATTGTAAATTAGTATACAACTAGTTGATTAGACTACAGGGATCTAGTATAGGCATACATATGTACATACATGTGGCAATAAGTAGTCCGTAAACTGCCACATTTCATATAACAAAATTGGTCCAATTAACATTGCGATGTCCTTGGACAGGACCACTACCAAACTGCTATTTATTTCAAATTAAAGTATCCCCTAAATACTAATTTCTCTTAGATATATATACGTATGAAAGGCCTTAAAACAATGATTATAAATAAGTATTACAAAATTAAAATAAAATAATTTAACAATAAGAAAATTACAAACGAAAATTGCATATGCTCATAGGTGGTTTCTGAATTGGTTTTCTGTAGCTGGTTTGAAAACTAGTTTGATGTGATCGAGAGACAGGCCAGTGGTCCGCTCTCGATTGCATCAAACTAGTTTATAAACTAACTTGCCGTGGCTACTCTTAGCTGTTATACAGGCATGGAGGGGCTAGTTCCTAGGAGAGGACTGTCACAATGTTAATTGGACCAATTTTTCTATATGAAATGTTTCTAGTTTTGGGCTAGTTTGTTGTGACACTGTAGGGCGATCGTGAAAACGAGCAATGATCGTGAAAAAACGAGCGATGGTCGTAGCAAAATACGATAGTGTACCTGTATGACACTAGCCCAATGATTAAATACATGTGACTAGCTTGTAACTAGTTGACTTTGGCACAAATATACCAAGTAGTCCAATAATTTTTGCAGGGATATGTAAACCAGCATACATACAAAAAATAATACACGTCGTAGCAGAGAACGATTTTGCAATACTATATTCTTCATTTATCTTATAGTAAATGCCCTTTTGGCCAATTAATAAAAATGCTCCCCAATACCAAAATTATGCTGAACCTTAATCTTTCAGCAACAAAAATGTACATACAGATGAATGCTATATGTATGTATGTAGGTAAATTGCGAAAAGTTGTTGATGTTAGCACTTTTGTGCGTGGGTATATGCACACACACATATGTATGTACATACATACATAAATAATTTCGCAAAATTTTTTTTTCGCCTGTTATTGCTTTTCATTTACTGTCAGCAACATGTGCTGCGTTTATTAGCTTTTTGGGTGTTAACAATGTTGCCACACCAAACTATGCGTTACAAATTTATGTACATACATATGCATGTGTGTGTATGTACATATGTTTATAATATCTTTTTATGGTTGCTTTTGTTTTTTGTTTTTTCGTTTTGCTGCTCTTGATTTCAACATCGAGTTTAATAGCTTCGGCGATGTGCAACATGCTGTTGGCGCTGTCAGTTTTCATCAAATCACGTATTTTCATATTAGCGCCATAATGTTGCACGTTGTATGTGAATATACATATCGTCGCTGCGCCAACAAATTCAGTTATATGTTTTTTTTCGATTTTTTTTTTTATTACAATAATAATTTTCCTTCGCTGGCTTCAGGTCAATTGAAACACAATGTTTTTAAAATTTTTTCTATTTTCCCAATATATTTCGACCACCCACGGTGATCATCTTCAGGGGCTACAAAAACACACAAGAATAACAAAAACCATATTAATTTTTTTAAAAAACTAAATTGGGAAAATACATGTACATACATATGTATATGTATGACACAAGAAAAATAACTAATAAAATTACAAAGCACATAAATATCACATAGATACATAAATAAACGAAAAATAAATTAAATTAAAAATTTTTTTTTTTTTTTTTTTTTTTTTACACACATTGTTTTTACACGTCACATTAGTTCGACGCGGAGCTTAAAACTATTTACTTATTTACTAATAGATGTTTATATACGTGAGCGCAGTTGTCAGTGTCCGTTTTGTAGTTCAGTCTTATGTTTGTTGGTGTGTTAATAATATGTAGCATCTCCAGAGTAAATCGTTTATTGTAGTTTTGTTCTTGTTGGAGAATACTTGCTTTGTCTAAATTCGGCACATGTCCAGTAGCCGCACAGTGGGCCATGAGCGCTGTTTTTTGTGTATTTGTTTGACAATATTTTGTATCTGATTTGTGCTGCGCTAGCCTAGTCTTTAATTTCGATTTGGTTGTGCCTACATATATTTTGTCACATGGTTCGTTTTCTTTGCCATTACACGGAATTTTATATATCACGTTGCTTCTCTCAGTTTGTGGAATTTTCGACTTATTCTTATTAAATAGATTTTTTAAAGTATTTCTAGGTTTATGGGCTACTCTTATTTTTTCTTTATTATAGAAATCCGATTTTATCAGACGTTCTGATAATTTAGGTACATAGGTGACTGACTTGAAAATTGTTGGTTGCTTTGTTCTATTTTGCTGACTATTTAACCGTGCTTTATACATTAATGTTTTGATGGTTCTTCTTGGAAAATCGTTGTTTTGCAATAACAGTCTTATTTCTCTTTTTATTTCTCCGTGGTAAGTGTCATCTGAAATTTGAAGCATACGTCGGATACAGCCCATTGCTGTATTTATAATCATGGTTTTAGGGTGTCTTGAGTGGAAGTTGAGGATTCTTCCAGACGAGGTAGGTTTCTTATACCACTTTAACTTAAGTATGTTTCCTTCTCTTGTTATAAGCGAGTCCAAATATGGCAATTTTCCGTCTTCTTCTTCTTCGATTGTGAACTTTATGTTTTTGTCAAAGGAATTTAAAGTATTTAATGTATTTTGTACCTCTGTTTCTTGTACAATGGCGAACAAGTCATCTACGTATTTTGTTAATAGTCTTGGCTTTGATCCTATTTTTTCCATTGTGTTGTCTAATAATACTTCCATTACAATGTCAGCGATCACTGGAGAAGTGGGAGATCCCATAGGTAGTCCTTTCAGTTGTGTGTAAATTTTATCGTCAAATTTAAAATATCTGTTCTCCTGTATACAAAATTTAACCATCTCCATGAAAGTTTGTTTCGGTATTTTTGTATGATCTTTTATTTTTGTCCATTTACTTAATATTACGTCAAGTGCCAACTGTATTGGTATGCTTGGGAAAAGTGATACCACGTCAAAGGAGATTAATCTTTCATCGTCACATATGTAAGTATTATTAATTTTTTCTTTAAATTCTAGTGTGTTTTTTATGTTGTATTTTGAGCCCGTTGTTATGTTGTTCAATATATTTACGACGTATTTGCTTAAACTGTATGCTGGCGATCCAATTGTTGAACAAATCGGTCTAAGTGGTGTTCCTTCCTTGTGTATTTTAGGGAGTCCGTAAATTCTAGGGGAAATTGCCGTTGTCGAATGTAATTTTAATTTTTCTTCTTTTGAAATAAGTCCCAATTTAAAAAGTTTATCTACAATATTGTTATTTTTAGTTTGTAATTTTGAGGTTGGATCAAGTCTTTGCATTCTATATACGTTTAAGTCTTCTAATATGTGTAACATTTTATTTTTGTAATCGCTTAATTCCATTGCAACCGTCTTGTTGCCTTTGTCGGAACTCAAAATTCTAATGTTATTATTTTTTTTATTACATATTTATTTAGCGCTATCCGCTAGCCACATTTCTGCATTTCCCGTTTTCTGATATCCTTCTTTGGTTAGAAGTTATCAAACACAGCTATATGCTCTCAGTAGTAGAAATGCTCTGTAAAATCAGTTATACATCTATTTTCGTATAATTGTTTTTTGATTTCAGGTTATTTTTGTGTACAAAAATTGTTTAAAATAAGCGTATGTGACCAATTTTCAAAATAGGAGGGGCACTGGTCAATTAAATAATGCATTTCCAAGCTATCGCTAATTGCATCGGACCCTAGCGAAGAATTGTATACACATCTTTCACGATTTCTTACCCCCACTAGCAAATTTAAACAATTTGTAAAAAGAGCTATGTGCTGTAAAACGGCGCAAATGCTTCATGCGAAGTGGTTGGTCAAAAAAAGTAAAAAAAAAAATTGCACAAGTCTATTACATATGTGTAGTATCATTAGTTAACAATTCAAACTAGAAAAAATATTCTCTAGGATCACCAGAAAACGGTTTTTTGCTCTCCTGAAAAGTTACTGAAAAACGTATAGCTCTTTTTGTTGGCGCATCGACGATATGTACATGCATATGCACGTAGATGTGTACATCTGTTCATATGTAGGATATCGTTAATAATTTATGGTGTGTCACGTTTTCTGCACATGTTGTTGATATAAACCTTCTCCGAAACATAGATAACATGCAAACATGCATCCCTGCAAAAATTCCGAGTACTAAATTTGCTCACTAATGAAGTGCTCACTATGTACCAACCGTCCGTACAATGTAATCAGTACATATGTACTCCATAATCTGCCACATTTCATACAAAAAATATGGTCCAATTAACATTGCGTGTCATTGCAGTGCAGTATGTATATACTCCAGTCCCGCATAACATCAAATTACTCCGTGGAGTACCTACATTGGATTAATTGATGGTTTACCTACTGTGGATTAATCCACGGAGTACTTAATTCATGTATGTATACACGTGCATCGTCGTCATCGTGATAAACATTTGAGTTTCGTTTCGATGTTCGGATAACTACGAGCCTATGTAAACTTATGAATCAGTCGCTTGGGGCTATGATAATGATCGCTTTGAGAGTACTCCAACCTATCACAAATGAACCATATAATCCAATGATTTTAGCAGGGATACAAACATACATATGTGCATACATAAAAAATGCTAGCAATACTTATGCACATACGTACAGCTCTGTTTTTGAAATATTGATACAACAATGTTTTCTGATTTCGAAAACCCAGGTGGATAACACACATACGTACATTAGAGACGGCCGATCCCGTGAATTTTTTCGGAACGGATTGATTCGTGACCGTGAATTTTTAATCACTGTGATTTTTTTCAGTGACAGTGACTTTTAGGCTCCCTGACAGGAACCAAGACTTTTATTCACTTTTTAGTAAAATTAAATAAATGTGTTTAATCGAATTGTATTTTTCAAGTCCAGTAATAATAGCTAAGATGATATCAATTGGAAAATAACTGCACTTTATTTAATTTAACGAGCACAGGCCCAGGTTATATTTTATTTTTTATTTTTTAGAAACTAGAAAAAAACTTTTTAAGCATGGATGTAACTACAGCTGTTTCACCTTAGATCCCTCTAAGACTCATCAGGTTACTTTTGCTTCTGCCAAGACTCGAACTTGCGCACCTTGCAGTACAATGACTACAGTTCTAACCGCTGAGCTATTGCCTGCCTTCGACATCTGATAGAAAATTTGTTGCTAGTTTCTTTCCTACTATAATTCGTTTCTAACTTATGCACATACATATGTACATATTTACATATTATTGTATGATTAAACATAAGTAGCGAATAAAGTGTAGGGATGTTCAAATGAACTTAATTTTTTATTTTGATTTATTTAATTTAACGAGCACAGGCCCAGGTTATATTTTATTTTTTTTTATTTTTTAGAAACTAGAAAAAAACTTTTTAAGCATGGATGTAACTACAGCTGTTTCACCTTAGATCCCTCTAAGACTGCACTTTACTTAGTTCCCTAAAAATGCGTTTGGAAATCTTTAAGAAAATCAATTGAAATCAATTTAAAACATTATTTAAAAATTAAAAATTAAAAAAAAAAAAAACAAAAAACTATAAGTTTTTGAAAACTTAAATTTTCATGCTTTCAGAATACGTGATTTTGTCACCGTGATTTTATGAGATCAGTCACTGTAGTGAACAGTGATTTTTAAGAAACGGTGACAAAATCACAGTTACGTAAATATTTGCCATCTCTAATTCACATATTCACATGCATACTCGCACTTGCGTACATCGCTATTTTCAATAATACTTAGGGTTGCCAGACGTACTGATTTGATCAGTACAATACTGATTTTTCGTACCCCGTATTGAAGGTTTTAAAAACTTTAAGAAATACTGATTCTTTGGATTTTGTACTGATTTGTACTGATTTTTAGCCGACACTAAAAAAAATCATTTTTATCACCCTGAACTGTTTTTAATTTTCCAACTGTTTTCATTTGACGTTTGTAATGCCGTGGTTATGCTTACGAGCAAAACGCCGATGAAAGTCGTAAACATTTTCGTCATCGGCGAGAGGTGGTTACGCTTAAACCGATGATTAAAGCGCACATACACAATATATCACATTATTACCCCGAACCCTCGGAGTGCTGGGTGCTTATTTCACCCAGCAAATTTGATCGATGTGAGAATCCGAAGATTCTCTCACTCGTCGGAGTGCACAATAATAATTACACGATTCTCCTCGAGTATTGTCGTAAGCATAACCACGGCATAATTGTTGTGCACTCCGACGAGTGAGAGAATTTTCGGACTCTCACATCGATCAAATTTGCTGGGTGAAACAAGCACGCAGCATGCCGAGAAACATGATTGACGATACGGAAACAAAAACAAAATGCCAGTAATACAAACGGGTTTCTCCGCAAATATTGTTTTTTTTTTTATTTTTTTTTGGAAGGCAATGTACTGGCAACCCTAATAATACTCCACATTCAAAACAAAACCCAAAATTTGGAATTAAAAATCGGACCTAATTGCCGCGGGAATTATTATTTTTTTTCAATAAGAAAATATCGTCCGTGTGCGGTATTACCTTTTTTTGGGAAATAATGCCCGTGGACATTATTGCACTGCGTCTACATAGACCCAACATCAGAACCCTTTCCACATAGCATTTCCTGAAATTACTGATCATATTCCAGTCTTTTTCGAACTCTCTGCACGTTTAAAATGATCAAAAATGCGCTCATTTTCTGATCATAAAGGAGCCTTTTGTCGGTATAAAATGTTATCCTACGTCCGACTCTTCTTAGGGAGTCGTTTTCGAGCCTTATTTTAATCGTATTTTAATAATTTTCGAATCCCTTTCGATTGTAATTTTTTAATCGGTTTTAGATTTTTTTGGTAATTTGGATTCGTTCTCCGATCATTTTTGAAACTCTTAGGGGTACTTTTTCAATCGTTTTTCTGATAAACTTCGAGCCTATTGTCAATCTTTTTGGGTAATTTTTCAATAATTTTCTAATCATTTTTTTTTTAACCGCATCTCTCTTCTATATTCTATTCCCTTACATATATACATGTATAACCCTTACCAATTTCGCAAAAGAACATCCATGGCCACTTCTGGTTGAAACTTCTGGAATAGATTTTTAACCTACAAAAATATTCCGCAAATAAGTAGTGTTAGGGCCGATTTCATAATGAAATTTTTAAAGCTACTTTTGTTAAAGGGACCTTTTAGTCAAAGGCCCATTTAAATGTTCTTTAAAGTAGGAGTGATTTCATAATAATATAATATTAAAAGGCTCCTTTAACGTCAAATGATTGTCATTCATAAATTTAAAAATATTGAAATTTGACATTTGTTTTTTTTTTTTTTGTGAAAATAAATAAATTTTTTGATTCTGGCTTTATTTTTTTTTGTTTGAAAAAGAACAAAAAGCATAATTTGGAAACCCCGTGCAGAAAAAATAGGAAGCGTTCATCCAACCTAACAAAAGAGGAAGAAGATGAATATTGCATTATAGGACTCAACAAACAACACAACAAACACAATAGGTTCAAAAATATTAATAAATTTTTGATATTGGATTTTGACAGACTGCAGAAATGAAATTTTTTCTGGCAAAAGGAACCTTTAAATAACATAAATGCCCGTTTTTGGGTATTTAACTTTAAAGGAACTTTTATCTTCAAAAAGACTTTATGAAATCGATCAGCAAATTAAAGGCTCCTTCAGAATTTAAAGGAACTTTTAATTTGATTATGAAATCGGCTCTTAGATAAACAAAATTTCAATCCATAAATGAATTCTTATAAAAATTCGTTCACATTTTGAAACTCTCATATACGGCAACATGGAAGACATACGTATATATATACATATGTATGTTGCTGTTCTAAAACATTCGGTATAATTGGATGCTTTTGAATATGTAGTGACAGATCATCATTCCTGAAAACTAATATAAAATTTTCTTGATTTTTTTTTTTGAAAAATTATAACTTTATCTACTGTGCTGGCAAAATTTTTTTTTTTTTTCTAAAAAAGCATGATCAATTTGTGATAAATTCCTTTTTAATCATCAAAGTGGCTCCAAAAAGACTCAGTAAGTAAGGTGATATTTAACCATAAAAAATAAAATCTCTTTTCAGTCACTGGTCTTACTAATTTTCGAGTCTTCTTCTAATCGCGGATGTGATTAATCAGTTTCTGATCATCAATGGGGATCGAAAAAAGTCTCAGTATAGTAAGTATTCATAAAAAATCTTCCAAATGCTATGTGGGTTTTTGAGAATGTTTTAAAGACTGAAAGGGAATGCGTGAAAGTGACACTTCTAGCGGGCAGGTTTAAAGTTTCCAGAATTTTATTTTTTATGATGAAGGTTGCATGGGGTTTACTATGTACACAAAATACATACATATCTATGTAAAAAAAAATAAAATGCTAACTGAATAAAAAATGTTATTGTGGCGGAGCCGATTAATCAAGAACGCGTTAAATTCCCATAAAACAAAAACAAAAAAGACTAACAGCCTTATTCTTGCGTGGTAACATAATTTACTTTACTGCTGATAAACTTTTATTCTCTGATCAAAAAAATAAAACTCAGAAAATGACTTTTATTTTCTGATCGAAAAATAAAACTCAAAAAATAACTTTTAATTTCGGAGGGAAAAATAAAACTCAAAAAATAACTTTTATTTTCTGATCGCAAAATAAAACTCAAAAAATAACTTTTAATTTCGGAGGGAAAAATAAAATAACTTTTATTTTCTGATCGAAAAATAAAACTCAAAAAATAACTTTTAATTTCGGAGGGAAAAATAAAACTCAAAAAATAACTTTTACTTTCTGATCCAAAAATAAAACTCAAAAAATAACTTTTATTTTCTGATGGAAAAATAAAACTCGAGAAATAACTTTTATTTTCTGAGGGAAAAATAAAACTCAAAAAATAACTTTTATTTTCTGATCGAAAAAAAAACTCAAAAAATAACTATTATTTTCTGAGGGAAAAGTAAAACTCAAGAAATAACTTTTAGTTTGTGAGCAGAAAATAAAACTCAGCAAATAATGATTAAAAATCAACCAAAAGTTGGTAACAATTTTCAGCAACATAAATTACCAGTAAAGTAATTTTGCGGTAACGCTCAGAGTAGGACCTTAAATGGAATTTTTTTGTCTTTAAATATGAACTCTCCCCGCCTTTATTTGGTTTCAGTTACAAAAATATGTACATATGTACATGCCGACGTACATACTATTTTCTGCGCCTGACAAATTGCTCGTAGATAGCAAAGGGCGGCTGGTCGTGTGCTCCAGGTTGTGTGGGTATAATTGCTGATTGTTTTTATTTTTTTTCTCCGAGGACACTTACATACATACATATATACATACATGTAATGTGCATATGTATTAACATTTTTTCCACATTGCCCTTAGAAATGTGATGCCTCTTTTTGCATCCTGTTTCTCATTTGAACGGTATGTAGTGCGTAAATTTGAGATTTTTTTGTGTTTCGGTTGGATACTCCATCACTTTTGAGCTGACAATGAGTTTAATTGGACGCTTTTGTGGCTCATTAAAAGGATGACGCTGGCAAACTGTGCCTTGTAGCCGGAGAACAATTAGTCACTCAGGTTTAATCTGATGTCGGGATGACAATTTTTAGGATAGCCACTTTCTTTTGCACGCAAGATAAAAAAAAACACTAGCTAGGTTAGCGAATAACATGGAAAGCAACAACAAAAACCAAGCCAGATGGCTATGTTAAGCGCGTTGAGCTGAAAGCGCTTATCTGTTAGTCGACCTGAATGGCAGTGTTGCCAAGTAAAGGAATGAACTTATTGTGAATAGAAAAATTCCACTGACATACATTCTTGTACCATAAATATAGACCGATCGTATGCTTTTATGCAGATGCAACACCAGCGGACTCTACAGAACTTTTCTGGTGAACGGCAAAAATTCTAATGTGGAGTGCTTATTAGAATTGAAGTTAATGTTTAGAAATTTGAGCGTTGTTTTAGATGTCGATTAATAGAAAAACCGACTGATATTTTTTATTTTTTGTTTGTTAAGTGGGCTTATGTATGGACCCAGCAAAAAGTTTTGCTTATTGTTGACAAATCAGGTCTAAAAAAGGAGTACGCTGGCTGCGCTGCTTCTGTTATGCACTCACTCTGTCTGCTCCTAACTTTCTAATACTTATCTAGGCCTTATTTCGTATGGCTTTGGAATAAGGTGTGTTCTCAGAGAGAGAGTACTCCTTCTGATTGATTTTGTCATTTTTGATTATAATATGGATTATTGACGTCTTACTTTAAGTCAAAAATTTAGGATAAAGTTGCCCAATCAAAAGTTTTTGGCTGAGGGTATATTTGAACAAAATATTGGGTATTTTAAATGAATTGGTGTTTTTTACATACATATGTTAATCAACAAAACAAATCAGCGGATTTAATGAGTATATTTTAACATTTTAAATATAATAAGTCCGTTTATTATTAGCTAGTTATGAATAGTTAGCCAAGTTTCGGCTGGAAAATCGTTTCTTGAGTCAAAAAAATAGCAGAAGAGAGCCATAGAAAGCTCCAAATTTCAGCTAGTAAAATTTTCCCTAGCTGAAATTATTTGCTGCCAAAGTAAGAAACAGCTGTTGAAAAAATAAACAAACGAATGCTTTTGATTTTATTACTTTTGAAATTTTCTGAATTTTTGAAATAGAAATAAAGAAAATTAAATGTTTTTTTAGAAAAAATAACCATTAACAGTCAAAAATAGCATTCAAATTATTAATCGCTAATTTTTACTATTTTTCCGTTTCTTGATTTCCTGTTCGTTTCGCTCTTTATGAGCGCAATTCTTTCCGTTTTGCTCACTTGACAGCTAGCTGCTAGTTTAATAAGAAACAAACCTATTGAAAAAAGCTTTTCAAAAAAGATAAGATAATGAGTTATTCATAAAAAATAAAAGAGATTTATACAATTATTACAGTCGAAAACTTTTATCAAAATGTCCTTTATACAATAGCCCTGTTTTTATTTCAGCGCATATACATCTGCGCTTAAATTTTGTATGGATTTCTAAGCGTGCATCTCTATCCTGTAACGAAACTAAATTAATTTTTTTCCTTGTAACAGAAACAGAAACAAAACTCCTTTGTAACAAAAGTCGTAACAAAACTCCGAAACGTTACAGGTTTTGTTACAAGGAACAAAATTAATTTAGTTTCGTTACAGGTTTTGTTTCTGCTGGAACCGTTTCGGAGTTTTGTGACGACTTTTGTTACAAAGGAGTTTTGTTTCTGTTTCATTTTCGTTACTTAGCTGTGTAACAGAAACCGAAACCGAAACGCGTTACAAGTCCCTGATTAAAACACAGCGATAATACCAGCTATTTTGTAGCACGGCGAGCCAAATTGAGACTACAAAAATATGTTATTTAAATATTTAACTTCCGTTTATAGTATGTACTATATTCCACAAACTTGCCGCAACTTATTTTAAGAATAACTCTTATTTTTTATAAAATTATTTGTGATCTGATATTATGAAGAATATAACACGTAAATGTACGTATTTTTATCTACATCTATCAATATTCAAATTGAAAACATTCGTTCTGTTACAATCGATACCATGGTTACCATGGAAATAAAAAATAACATAGATGGAGGATTTTTAGCATTGAGTATGGCAGCACGAAATGTCATAATCCATATAATTGTCAGGTGGCTAATATGGCGACAAAAATTTGACGTTTACACTACCTTCTTTCTTGTATCATGCATGCATATGTACATATGTAAAAGTGAGTATTGATTGGAAAATGTAATTTTGAAATATTTTCTAATTCCCTTTACATGAAAAACACTCTCATTTAATATATATACACATACTACATAGGTATTGGTAAAGCAGGGTTGGTCACCTCCCATAAAAACTGAAACTTTCGTAGCGAATATTTTTTGAAATATTTTTAGTAGTGTACTGAAGGATTGGGTTCATCTATCTTACAGTTTTTGGATGGTTATCAAAATATCTCTCCTCTTACTAAAGACGCACGTGCGAACGTAACCATTTTTTATATTTTTTTATATTCTTAGAATTTTTGTAGATAGGAAAGCATATCAATCTCCATGTATCCAACTAAAGTATACAAATTTATTATTATTATTATTAAAAAAAAAAAAAAAAATTCTATTGCGAATTATGCTTCTGTAGTTTTTATGTTCTTCAAACGAACAGCATTACATACTGCAAATATCCCACAGGAAATCAAGAACAGAACTAACAGAATATTGCCAAAGAAGCACCAGCTCAATTGTAGCTAGACCTTCATCAATCACGAAGGAGTCAATTAAGTAGCCATTGCAAGACACGCTTTGATTTGTATGAAATTTCGAAGTGACATAAATTCTACGTATTTTTTTCGTTCGGCTATTTGCATTCGGCTTTACAGATTTCTGCAATTCTCAGATACACAAACCACTCTCTCAGATTATCGAAAAGTGGGAATGATTCGACGCTAAAGACATATTTTCATTGTTTTGATGTACAATTTTCTTCATATTAATGAATAACAATCGCGATTTTCAAGAAAATTGTATTCAAAACAATGAAAATATGTCTTTAGCGCCGAATCATTTCCATTTTTCTAACATGTGAAAGAGATTGAGCTCGCACTAATAGTGCTGAAAATAGTACGATATAGAAGCAGACCAATTTGAAACTACAGATTTTTCCAACAGGTTATGCAAATACATTCATTTTGTATGTACATTAGGGTGGTCCGCAAATGTATAGAGACAAATATTATAGAATATTTTCCCAGCCTCACCCCTTAGGTCGATGATAATATAGTCGAATATATCACAAAACAATTTTTGTCCCGATCGGAATCGGTTAAGGGGTGTCGCACAGGCCAAAGTTCAGCAAACTCTATGAAGGCTGTTGTATTCAAAAATACAGAATGCAAACGTTTTGTCCCGATCGGAGACGGTGAAGTGGTTTCGCGAGGGGTTAAAGTTCAGATTACCATATAAAGACCTAATGGCCAAAATCGATAGTCTTGTACTCAGGGATACCAAATATAAATTTTGGTTCTGATCGGAGACGGTTAAGGGGTGTTCCATATGGTTATCTGAAATTTGACCCCTTGCGACATCCCTTGACCTCCTCTTACCGGCACCAAAATTTATACGCAATATCTTTGAGTACAGCAGTAGCGATTGTGGGTATTAGATTTAAAAAAAATTTAAATACATTTTTTGAGTCTACATATGGGAATCTGCTCTTTGACCCCTGTGCGATACCCTTTACCAATCTCCAATGGGCAAAATTTATATGTGGTATCTTTGACCGTGCTGTTGCCTATGTAGAGTTGGAGACCGGAGAAAATGGCTAAATTGATTTTTAAGGACCACCCTAATGTACATATGTATAAAGATTAATCTGTTACAGGGATATTTTATTCAGATCATCTGAATACGGCAACAGCTGGGCCAACAAGAGAAGACCTATATTTTTGGTTGTTTATTTTCACAATTGTAGAATTGGTTGCTAAGGAGAGTTGCCAATTTTTCAATTTTATATTCAAATTTTATATTTTACAGTTTCTCGTACTCTATAAAATATATGCATATGCATATTTATAAGCATACATACATACATATCGACGCCTCCAAACAATACTCTACTAAGTCGACTTAGTAAGTTTTCCTGTTTTTGAGGCTTTCATTAAATTTTGACTGAACATTGTGTAATAAGCTTTTTATAACCAGAGGGAAACAGACAAACGTGATTAAACCAATTTTTTATTACAGAAATACGAGATGCCGTTATTCGTAAAACATTACTACACAAATGATTACGTAAATTCAAAATAATCAAGCAAAGCTGACCAAAATTTTTGGGCCAGTAAAACGTGCTTTAAAGTGCTTAACCGGCGCAATATCCTTCCTCCACTCATTACAATTTTCCACCAGCAATTTTCCGCCTTGTTGCTCTTGCTTGTTACCGCGCGAAAGATTCTGCCGCCAATGCATGGAAGCTTTCTTGTATGATTTTCTCAAATTTCCACTTGAACGATTGGCCATTTTGTTATCAATATTAAAACAGGTGGAAGAAGACATCCAAAGGTTGTTGATTATTAACGAGTGCTGAGGCGAATTTTAGGTGGGTTGAAAAAAAATAAATTAGGGATGGGCGAAAGTTACTTGTGCGCACTTAAGTGGTGAAAGCCACCGAAGCAGATGAAAAGGTTGGCAGAAATCACAACATTTATGCGTACAAAAACAATGATATATTTACTAGAATGTGAGAATATACCGAAGAGCAGAGAAAAGGAACGAAAGGCGAAGGTGTATACCTACATACATACATACATATGTACATATGTATATTCGCCTTTGGGATATTACGCTTTTTTCTGATGGCACATTTATAAATATATTTGAAATTCAATTATATTAAAAAGTCTTGCAGGGATTTACCCACTAAACATATGTACATACCTACATGTACATACATATGGGCATTTCCCGGGCGTTGCGGACGTTACGTTCACACAATTTTTTGAATTTTTGAGGTAGAAATATCGCGAAATATTAGCTCTGTTCAATAAAAAAAAATTGTTACGAATTTTTCTTAAAATCTGTCATTTTTTATGAAAAATTCGTAAAAATTGTTCGTTATTTAACAGAGCTATTGTTTCGTTTTATTATACATATGTACAATGTACGTATAGGGAAAGATTTAGGCCACAGCTGATGATAAAAATATGTTGGGGACACAAATTTAGTTTAATACCTTTGTTTTAACCACTTAAACTGTGTTGCAGCCGTTACACAATATGGAAGTTGTTTTTAGGTTATTAACTAAATCAGCGATTTTCTTCGAAACTCGAAGAATAAGTGATAAAAAATTTTTAAAGAGAAATTAAAGGGAAAACTCAAGCGTTGCTAAAATCTGACACAGAAATAAGCCAAGAAAAATATCTGATTAGAAACCGTTATGTTATGATATGTCGATTAAATTTGGTACGCGTGATATAATTGCTAATACGAATGATTGTAAGAAAAATTGTTCAAATCGGTTGCCGAACACCTTCATATTTATATATGGGTATTATAGAGGGGCCTAATAAAAAGATTTTAAGCGATGTCTTTGTTAAATATTAAGGTAATTCATAGAGAGATTGTGGTATAAGTCCCCTATAGACGTAAAACAAAAAAACGCTAAAAGTTTTGAAAATGGGCATGGCACCGCCTCTTTTAGACAATCTACGTGACTTCGGGCCCATAGCTCGACAAATAATTCAGATAATACGGCAAAACTTGGTGCACGCCCTTTCACCATTTCTGGTAATACATGTGCAAAAACTAATCGAAATCGGTTTACAACCACGCCTACTTTTCAAAGAGATATTTAAAAAGCGCTCTCCAGAAATTCGTAACTTGATTTCTCTCTAATTAACAGTCATACAGGGATGAAATTTTGCATTAAAAATAAATTTTATAAGGTTAATCTAATGGTAGATAAAATTTTATTAAAATTGTCGTGGCTACGCCCACAGTTTTCCTATTTACAGAGCTCTGCATAAAAGTATACAACCGAGTAAAAAATTTTATATATTTTATATGTATATTTATACTGTTTTTTGCGCAAATAAAAAAGTCACGTGCGTCAGTAAGAACAACAGTTTTGGTTCTCAATATCTCCCAAACTTTTCATTTGACTTAACCATAGTTAATTTAGCCATAAGGCAAAACTTTATTTTTCTTATCACACACCGTTGCGGACGTTACAATTCTCACAATGTATTTTTATGACAGAAAAGCGTATTTTCGCGAAATCTTTTTATTCTTATCTAATCACAGAGCAAATCCCTGTTAGATATACATTAGAGCGGGTCCATTTGTATGGGAGTGAAAAAAGTGAAAAATCGCATATGCGGATAATGTTCTAAGGACTATTCTAACTAACTTTGCCAAAGAAACCATGGGTCTTAAACCAATTCTTAGTCCGCGGGTTTTAAGCCGAAGTTTTTTTGTCAGGTAAAAAAAAATTTTGTATTTCGTAGGCAGACAAAAATGATTCGAACTTCTTACCAAGAAGCCAGGATATACTTTTCCGAAGGATTTTGATGTGCTGAATCCGAATCTGAAGTCAAAATGACCAAATTCGAAATAGTTTTTGAGATATCTTGACCTAAAAATGCAAGTGCAAAAAGTGCCATTTTCTTCAAATTTTGGAGTTAGGGCCAGCCGAAAGTTATGATTTCATTTAAAGTCTACGACCATTATCTTAACAAATGGGCTTTGCACTTTCAAATGCCGTTGACCTTGTTAACGTGTCTTTTTTGGTCTCCGAGATATCGCTGTTTTAAAATCTGCATACTTTTCAGTGCGTACACAATGTATCTTTATACCTTTCATGAGAATGAAATGGTATTATAACTTAGTGCCAAAAAAATTTTGTCGAAGGTACCAGAAGGAAGCGTGGGGGACCCACCAAAATATATACCGATATGATCAGAATCACGAGCTGAGTCGATTAAGCCATGTCCGTCTGTCCGTCTGTCCGTCCGTCCGTCTGTGTGAACGCAAACTAGCCCCTCAGTTTTTGAGATATCCGAATGAAATTCGGAATACAGGTATGTTGTTATATGCAGCTGATCATTTGTCGGAACCGGCCGAATCGGACCACTATAACATATAGAAAACAACCGATTATTCAGATATACATGAAATTTTTGGATGTAATTTGTGCATAACTTCCCCATTTAAACAGCTAAGGACATGAAACTTTGAAGTAGTCGTGCCCATTTTGGCCCAAACAAGGTTACCGAAAATTGTCAAGATCGGACCACTATAACATATAGTTCCACAACATCCGATTATTCAGATATACACATTTTGGTGTATAACTCCTCCATTTTAACAGCTAACGGCCTAAAATTTTGAAGTATTTGTACCCATATGGGCCCAAATGGGATTACCGAAAATTGTTAAGATCGGACCACTATAACCTATAGCTCCCCTACAACCGATTGTTCAGATATGGACATTTTGGTGTATAACTTCTCCATTTTAACAGCTAACGGCGTGAAATTTTTAAGTATTTGTACCCATATGGGCCCAAACAGGGTTACCGAAAATTGTCAAGATCGGACCACTATAACATATAGTTCCACAACATCCGATTATTCAGATATACACATTTTGGTGTATAACTCCTCCATTTTAACAGCTAACGGCCTGAAATTTTGAAGTATTTGTACCCATATGGGCCCAAACGGGATTACCGAAAATTGTTAAGATCGGACCACTATAACCTATAGCTCCCCTACAACCGATTGTTCAGATATGGACATTTTGGTGTATAGCTTCTCCATTTTAACAGCTAACGGCGTGAAATTTTTAAGTATTTGTACCCATATGGGCCCAAACGGGGTTACCGAAAATTGTCAAGATCGGACAATTATAACATATAGCTCCCATACAACCGACTGTTCAGATATGGACATTTTGGTGTATAACTCCTCCATTTTAACAGCTAACGGCGTGAAATTTTGAAGTATTTGTACCCATATGGGCCCAAACGGGATTACCGAAAATTGTTAAGATCGGACCACTATAACCTATAGCTCCCCTACAACCGATTGTTCAGATATGGACATTTTGGTGTATAGCTTCTCCATTTTAACAGCTAACGGCGTGAAATTTTTAAGTATTTGTACCCATATGGGCCCAAACGGGGTTACCGAAAATTGTCAAGATCGGACAATTATAACATATAGCTTCCATACAACCGACTGTTCAGATATGGACATTTTGGTGTATAACTCCTCCATTTTAACAGCTAACGGCGTGAAATTTTGAAGTATTTGTACCCATATGGGCCCAAACGGGATTACCGAAAATTGTTAAGATCGGACCACTATAACCTATAGCTCCCCTACAACCGATTGTTCAGATATGGACATTTTGGTGTATAACTTCTCCATTTTAACAGCTAACGGCGTGAAATTTTTAAGTATTTGTACCCATATGGGCCCAAACGGGGTTACCGAAAATTGTCAAGATCGGACCATTATAACATATAGCTCCCATACAACCGATTGTTCAGATATGGACATTTTGGTGTATAACTCCTCCATTTAAATAGCCAAGACACCATTTTTTCTAATAAATCTTTCCACAAATAACCCACAGAATTAAAATTATAAATTAAACTTAATCCGGCTATGTATATACATAGGTAACTTTTCATTTCCCCACTCATGAAAGGTATGAAGTCTTCGGTACGGCCGAAGACAGCCGCGCTTTTACTTGTTTTTCTTTAAAATACTTGCATTTCTTTGCTGTCATTTTTAACATGTTGCTGCTTCTTCTACTTTGTCAAACTACGGCTCCACCAATATACCAAACATCCAACAGCCGCACTATTTCTCCGCATTCAACGGTTGTGTCGTGCTCACCGGCTCCAACATTTTAGAATACATCCACCAGGTTGCGATAATTTAATGGTTTTCGATTTTGTTGCATTTACCGATTCCACGAATTATGAGTACTTCCACCAATTGCGATAATTCACCAGTTTCATAATTTTTGTTGCAATCACCGGTTCCACCAAATATGATCACTTCCACCAATAGAGATAATTCATGGGTTCATCGTTTTTTGTTCCATTCACCGGTTCCACCAATAATCAGCACCTCCACCAATAGCGATAATTCGCCGGTTTCATCGTTTATGTAGCATTAACCGGTTCCACCATTTATGAGCACTTGAACCAATTGCGATTTCACCGGTTTCATCATTTTTGTTGCATTCACCGGTTCCGCCAAATATGATCACTTCCACTAATAGCGATAATTCACGGGTTCATCGCTTTTGTTGCGTTCTTCGGTTTCACCAATAATGAGTACTTCCACCAATAGCAACAGTCACCGGTTCCACCAATTATTACCAATTGCGATAATTTACCGGTTTCATAATTTTTTTGCATTTACCGGTTCCACCAAATATGAGCACCACCAATAGCGATAATTTACCGTTTTCGACATTGTTTTTTTGATTCATCGGTTGCACCAATAATGAGCACTTCCACCAATAACGATAATTTACCGGTTTTATCGATTTTGTTGAATTCACCGTTACAACCAATTGCGATAGTTCACCGGTTTCATCGTTTTTTGTTGCAGTCACCAGATTCACCAATTATGGTCAAGAAACAGCAACATGTTAAAAATAACAGCAAATAAATGCAAGTATTCTAAAGAAAAAAAATACATAGTGTTTGCACTGAAAAGTATGCAGATTTTAAAACAGCGATATCTCGGAGACCAAAAAAGACACGTTAACAAGGTCAACGGCATTTGAAAGTGCAAAGCCCATTTGTTAAGATAATGGTCGTAGACTTTAAATGAAATCATAACTTTCGGCTGGCCCTAACTCCAAAATTTGAAGAAAATGGCACTTTTTGCACTTGCATTTTTAGGTCAAGATATCTCAAAAACTATTTCGAATTTGGTCATTTTGACTTCAGATTCGGATTCAGCACATCAAAATCCTTCGGAAAAGTATATCCTGGCTTCTTGGTAAGAAGTTCGAATCATTTTTGGCTGCCTACGAAATACAAAATTTTTTTTTACCTGACAAAAAAACTTCGGCTTAAAACCCGCGGACTAAGAATTGGTTTAAGACCCATGGTCTCTTTGGCAAAGTTGCTTAGGATAGTGTATAGAACATTATCCGCGTATGCGATTTTATTGAAAAATAATCGACCCCACCTAACATACATACGTATATATACACGAATGTCATTTCCGAACCTTTGAATTCGTTACACCAAATCATCATAGTCCTTCAAGGAGCTTCCTACAAATTCGATGGACTTACAGTTTATATCGGTAATGCAAGTTGCATTGTGCCACTTCTGGTTAGAGTATCTGTGTGACTTACAAGAATTTTCTAAGCTCATCAAAAGCTTTCCACGTAATGAATATTTTAAGTACATTCATACATATATACATACATACAGATGCATGAGGCCATGAGCTCCAGAGTAGCCGACATTTAAAAAATAAATCGTATAAAGCGCTATTACCGAATTTTAAAAAGGCGTTTTGTTTCTTGTTCAATGTCTCAGTTCAAGTTTTTTTTGCACATAGGCTGCTCTGGCGCTCATTGCCTGATACCACCCTGTAAAATATTTCTTAATTAATTTTTAATACGAGCAATTCAACATTTGTTTACTTTTGACTTCTATGCAAGGCGAGCACAAACCTATAAATTGATAAATTTATGAGCAAATGAAATGTACTGCCGTTTAAGTGAATACTTAGGTACATACTTAGGTAATACATACTAATACTATTTATGCATACATGCATTCATGCATTCGGATCGAGAATAACCCTCATATGTACACATGTTGCATGTCATTGGTAACAAACTATGCCCATATCTAACCTCTCCCATGAACAAAAATGTTTGAATAATTTTCAATGAAAATAGGTACATAAACAAATTAAATTAAACTATGAATACATAAAAATGCAAGCACGCACTACAAAATATACATACATACCATCTACATACATAAATATACGTGAGGAATGTCACATGACACACCTGGCTGATACATCCATCCGTATAAAGGCAAACAAAAAATAAATAAATTTTCAAAGCTTTATCCCAATAAACACAACGGATTTGCCTCGAATTCGAGACGAGTTCGCTTCTCTGATTATATTATCGCGGCGATAGTTCGCGACGATAGATCGGCGAATCCGAATTCCCAGGTGAGTCACCTCTCATTAGCGATTCGCGCATTTTTATGTTCTCGGATCGTGGGCAATTCGAGATTTGCGATCATTGGCGAATACATTCTAGAAAATCTTCTTCTGCGAATCCGCCTCGAATTCCCCAAGATATCATCCGAACTTTTAAATTTCTCGAGTGGAGTTTCAAAGAGTAAATTAAAGCCCAACAGGGAATTTCTTCGTGTAAAGCAAGATCCAACAAAATTAATAAATGCTATTGCGATAATTGATTTTTCTCGAGTCCATCTCGAACTCGATACGAATCCGAAAAATAACATTCACCTCCGCGAATTCATCTCGAGTTTGCCACGATACCATCCTCGCTTTTGTGTTTATTGGGATCTTTCGTAATTAATACTCGTATAGAATATGACTTGAATTTTTTGAACTGAGCCACCTAAAATTTTTTCGACGGCCATGTATTTTAATGAAAGTGGGTAGTATGACTCACAACGCTTAAACAAACATACGTATTTAACAATTTTTCGAAATTCGAACTATTTTCAAAGTTATAGCTATCAACATTTTTTCGAAATTTCTAGTTTTTGCCGATTTTCTCACGATTGGTCAAACCGATTTTGCTAAATTTTGATATATATCTATATATAAAAGATGATATCTTCTATCAAACTGCATTTCTTATTTTTGCAAATAATTTTTTTTTTTTGCAAATATTATTCGCAATTTTTATGTTCTGGACCGCGGTCAGATGGCGCTTTTATAGGATGTTGTTGGGCATTCCATTAGTAGATAACTGTTAGCAAAAAAAATTTTTTTTGGGCACTTTAAGGGAGCGGGATACTTGCTCATACTCGTATCTACATAGTGTTTATCGAAAAAAATTTTCATAAAAAGTTAACAAGTCTGTAAAAAATGTAAGTAACTGGGGGTAACGTCTGAAAAAAGTAAAAAAAAAATTGTTCATGTATACATATATTGTTCTAATATACATACATACATACATATATCCTTTTCTCAACCCAAAATGTCGGAAAATATGTAAGTAATATCCAAATACCGGGAACCCGGGATTATAAAAAAATGTCGAAAACTCCGGGATCGTAAAATGGGTTAAATTGGAATCCCTACAATGTACATAATTCTCGATATATTTATGTATGCATGAAATCCAATAATCGCGATAAAATAGATTCCATCTAAGGTTGAAATGCGCTCTCTAAAATTTGTTTCAACCAATTGCATTTATGCAATTGGTGACATCAAATGTTTTGAAATAAAAATAAACCCAGTAAAAAAGAAGTAGACAGGTGGGTGCTTATGTATACATATGTATTTAATTACATACCTATACGAGTATCATGTCAAAGATACGAAATTTGCGAGCAGGGAAACAATTTTTCTGAGGGTGTTAGCTTTAAATTTTTTTTATTTTCATACATATGTAGGTACATACATACATACATACATATAGTAGCTACTGTTTTTGTTTGTCATTTGGCTGACCCTTGAACGTATTCGTATGCGACGATGCAACGCGAACTAGTCGTAAATTGCAATCAAAGGCAAATCATAAATCTACTGTCAAAGTGACAGATTCGAATGGCAACGAGCCGTTGCGATAGTACAGCTCAAATGTGCTACTAAATCCAACAAACATATGTACATTAGAGAGTATCGAAAATGTTCGAGAAAATTATTCGGCATAAAATTTCAGTAGGAGTCTCTTCAGAAAAAATATTTGTAAAATGAACCTAAAAGACCACAGGAAGCGAAAAACTTATATTCCTCGGAATGTTAAATGTGTTTTATTTCCGGTTCTACTGAATCGATCGAAATACTTCTTTTGCAAAAGATTAATGTTTTTTGGTGAAGTTTAACATGTCGGCAAAAAAAGTTAGATTAAGGTGGTATAAACTGAGTAGGTACTGGGTGGAAGTGACCCCAATGGCGCAATTATAAAGTAGCAACCCTCCTCTCAAGCCAAAGATATTGGCGTATCAAACTTAGGGATCGGATCGTAAGTACGGAAGATATGAAAAAATGAATTTTGGCGACATCTAGCGGCGTCCAAAAAAAAAAAATAAAAAAAATTTTCCAGAAATGTTTTCGAAATAGAAATCATATGGGGGGCGTACAGCGAACTTTTTTTTGGTCCATATAAGGCGAGACGGCCTAATGTACATATGTATGTATGTACATTCTTATCTTAGTTTGGGACCACTGCAGTTAGTCGATTGAAACAAAGTCAATGTCCACCGCATATAATAAAACGCCACATTAACATGGGATGAGGCGCATTCATTACACACCCATAGTAACACTTATAAATACTACATAGTCCACATACATACATACGTACATATGTACATACATACCTCCGTCCGCAAGAGAGCTTGTGCCATATTGGCAAGCATGGATCCATGGCGAACCTATCACACCACGAGGCGTACGAAAAGTCCACTCAGTTTAATGGCGTGGATAACAAGTCCCTGAACCGATCGGCTCGTAAAAGTCATTCAAGCGTTAGATAAAGCAACAACATGCTATCAATTATGAATGGATATGCATCCATATATATTTGGGTACATATGCGCGCATACGTGCAACTATAGGTAGGCACCATTTGATATGCACCCGCGCCACCAAATCAGCCGATCGCACAAACGACAGGATGTACGATTTATTAATATGCAACGTAACCTTAAATGACCGGTTATCCGGTCATAAGCATCTACATATGTACATATGTACCTTCTATTATCTATTGTTCATTCGTGCGCCGTTAAACGTGCCTTCATCTGTCACATATGACCGTTCGTCTGTATTCCAATGTTTATTGTATTTCGGTATTAAGTAGAAGGCGTTCGCACACATTTAAAAGGGGGATATATCGTCGTTTAAGCTTTCATAACCGCCTATGCCATTTTTAGCTCTGAAATCGTAGTTAGGCGTCAGGAATGCAATTTTTTTTTTGCACACATGTCGGTTAGGCGGTTATGAAAATCTCACTTAGGCGGTTATGAAATTTAAATGACGATTTGTATTTATAACTACATATACATATACAGATGTATGTACTATTAATTAAAAATACGTACATATGTACATTAGAGCGGGTCGATTTGTATGGAAGTGAAAAAAGTGAAAAATCGCATACACGGATATTGTTCTATAGACTATTCTAAGCAACTTTGCCAAAGAAACCATGGGCCTTAAACCAATTCCTAGTACGAAGTTTTTTGTCAGATAAAAAACAAATTTTGTATTTCATCGCAGACAAAAATGATTCGGCCTTTGCGCTTATTAACATGCTTTTTTTTGGTTTCCAAGATATCGCTGTTTTAAAATCTGCATACTTTTGTGTGTATACACAATATAGTTTTTTTATTTATTTATTTTTTTATATATGCACAGTAGAAAATGATAGATTATTTCTAATATCATTTGGTATTTAATTTAATCATTCTTGGAATTAAATATGAATTTTAATGACAAAAATTCTTATTTTGAAACTATGAGAAGTTTCACAATTTTATTTAATCCCAAATAGTTTAAAAATGAAGGCTTGAAAAGAATTAAAATTCTCTCTTTCTCACTTTTGGTTTGAAATCAAAACCAAAAAAAATATTAAAAAAAATTGTCAAAATATGTATGTAAATAAATACAAATTGTTTTTTAAAGTGTAATAAATACGATGGAGAAATTGAATTTATTAAAACCAATTTTCCGCAAAGCAATTTTTTCATGCCTGATGGAATAATTGATAGTTTTTAGGGAAAATTCCTATTTTTAGTTTTGATTTAATACCAAAAAAGTATAGTATTTATTCCAATTTTCGGATAGATCTTATACCATGTCAACTATTTTTAATTCCTAAAATTTTTACTGCGTGGAAGTCCATATATGTTTCGATTATTTTATGCTGTTATAATCCACCGTTAAGTAATCAAAATTATAATAAACCGTATACTAAATATGTACATCTGAGATATAAGAACAATTTTTCAACACAAAAACTTATTTTCAATGTTTAAAATGGAGCATTCGTAACTTATACAGTCCATAGAACATTATACGGGTATGCGATTTTATCGAAAATAAATCGACCCGCTCTCATGTACATACATATCGTTGGCTTCGTGAGCAAATGTGCTAAGTCCGTTTATTGTAACTTTTCAGGAGAGGCAAAAACCTTCTAACTTTTTTGGTTGTTACTATTTAAAAAATCTGAAAATGGAGTTTTCTTCCTCAGATAATCGTGATAAAATTCCAGTTATCGGCATATTTTGAAATAAAGCCTGTACAAAGTTATGAACATCTTTAGGACTTAGCACATTTGCTCACGAAGCCAACGATATGTATGTATGTATGAATGTTTGAATAAGTGAAATATTCCTCTGGGCACTTTAAGCCCCTCGAGAATTGTTTGGGAAATTGCATTTTTTTTTAAACTGCAACTTGCACTCATTTACCAAATAAGTTTTCAATAGTAACCACCAACAATTAAGTGAGCAATTTCGATTCCAACTTCGTTGTCAATTTTTAGAAGAAGTTTCATTTGGATTATTTGCACTTAATGCAGCTACATTAATAAAATGAAGATTAAGCTTAAATGGGAACATACATACATACATACATTAATACATAAATATTTACTGTTAATATCCTGTAAATTCTGCCATTGCATTTAAACACATTTTATGACGATCGCGTCGTTGCAAAGTTATGTTATAAAATTATTTGATTAGCAACATGTTTTTAGTATTTCTTATTGCCCTTTTAATGGCATTCATTTAATTGCCTTTTGTTTTGGACAATATCAAAAAAGAGAGTATTCATGCGAACATCACCGGCGCGGCACGGCACGGCACCGCATAGAAACGAATTTCGATTACGGAAGTGAGGCATTTTTACGACCCAAAATTTACGAGTGATGTAATTCATTATTGGAAGTTTTTGGAATAAACCAATAAATTGACAGCTTACTGGCAATCCAACAACAGAAGCCCACTGTTAAAAAAGAAGAAGAACTTAACAACACTAACAATGCGGCATTTGGGAATGGCTGTACGTAGGTATAAACATACATACATACGTAACTAATCAACGATGATGATGATGATGTGCGATGCTGTTGCTATTGCAATTGTTGATAATAAATCGATTGGCCATAAAATAATGGCAGGTGAAGGAAAGTTGGGATGCAGAGCGATTTGGTAGAGGGGAAAGATAGAAGGTACAGAGCCATGGGCGAAAAGGGCCTAAAACAGCACGCCTGTGCTGCGCCGCGTAGGGTTTCATCAATGTTGTTGTAAGTGTTATTCATCCATTTTTTTGTGTTTTGTTTGTTTTTTTATGTGCTTTGTGAGTGTCGCGTCAAAAAGTCATTAAATCGTAAAGTTAATGACAGCAATAACATGTAAAGAAAACATTTATCTACATAACCACTATGCACCTATAGGTACATATATATGTATAGATATAAGTACAACACCTTTTTTTATATAAGCGTAGGTCCAAGACTCTTAGCCTAACTTCTTTAGTAATTTGCTCCCTATTTTTAACAACAACTGCTACTTTGCTCTTATTTACGTTAGAATCTGCTACTACCCACGTCTAGGGAGCCGACCTTTGAATAATGAGTTCATATGTATGTAAAGCCCTGCTTAACACCTTTCATTTGATACCAATATCGCTGAGAAGTTTTCCGGGGCCATCCGGGTCCACGTTTTGACCTTTTGACCTATATCTGGGGAACCGACTTCCGGATTTGAAAAAAAATGCATATAAACCATCTACATGTATGCTCAAAATCTCTCCACGCGTTTGGGAAAAAGCCGGCGACAAAGAAATAGGCTTAATTTTTATTAATTAATAATTATATATGTACATTCATTGTTTAATACATTCAACAATAGGCTGGGTGGGCAGGAAAATGCCTAAGTTCAAGTAAAGCACATCATTAGATACCCTGATTTGAGTTATGATAAACCCTCAAAAACTATTTTTGAATTAAGTCCTCTTTTCGTGCTTTTACAAAGAAACGAAATGCCAAACTATCTATTTTCAATATACACAGATTTTCACGCACGCCGTTCGACTTTTTATATGTACCTTTCATGAATATGAAATGGTAGTTATTACTATAACTTTGTGCCGAAACACGAATGTTTAAAGTACCAGCAGGGAGCGTGGCAGAACCACCAAAATATATACCGATATGATCAGAATCATGAGCTGAGTCGTTTTCAATTCGATATCTCTTAAACTGTGGATATAGTTCCCATACAACAGATTGCTCAGATATCCATACATACAAAGATATTTTGGGGGTATATTAATTTAAACAACTAAGGACATAAAACTGCAGAGTTTGTACCCATGTGGACCTAAACGATGTCATCGAGAACCGCCATGATCAAAGTAAGTGTAAATGAAACAAAATCGGACCATTCGGTCCGGCCGAAAACATACGCGCTCATACTTTTATTCTTTCTAAAATGTGGTAAAAATATGTTTTGTTTTATCACGCAAAATTCCGCGCATATGGTTTTTTCATTCTAACTTTTTTATTTTTCATCCGAATTTTAAAATTGATATGTTATTATTTTAGGCTTGGGACGCTCTATATTTCCCCCTAACGTGCTTTTGAGCTGTAAAGTAGACAAAAATTAAAAATATAAAAAAATTTATTTTAACCCCCAACCGGCCTTCACTAAAAACGTTGTAACTTTTTTTTGGTACGGAGTTACCAAAATTTCTTTTCTGCAAAATGAAGCCTGATATTAAGCGCATAGACTGCTGATTGGTGTTTTTTCCTAAACATATGAGAACGTGGAAAAAAACGGCGAAAAGGCGCGATTATTTTCAAAAAATGAACTTTTGAGTTATGCAATTTTTGAAATTTCAAAAACTGGCCACTACATCTTGTTGCTAAATAAGTTTCCTAACTAATGCCGAAAAAAATCAATAGAATCGAAGCATTGGTTACCGAGTTATTCAAAAAAATTAAAAACCGTTAAGAAAACTTTGACCGCGAATAACTCGCTGAAAAATCAAAACTAGCAAAAACGCTTTTGCGATCATATTACAATGTTTGTTAGCTTTCAAAATTGATCCATAAACCATACAATATCGAAAAATTGATTTTAGGTGGCCCACTTGAGAAAACTTGACTCATTCGTATGCAGTGTATTTTTTTTGGTTTTGTTTTTTGTTAATGTGGCATTTTTATGTAAAAATCTCCCAGTTGCTCCAAATAATTAATTCATTCATCTATTTAGATATAGGTATATGTATGTATGTATGTTTGTCGAGAATACACATTTTTCCATTTTGCCTTTGAATGTGAAATTCGCTGCTGGGTATGCATCAGAGCAAACTGATTCGAACAATATTGATTTCATTCATCCATAATTATTTTCATAAAAGTGTGTGCTTGATTGTAAACACTGAACTCAGTTTCCAAAAGGATTTTAAATTTCGAACCAAAAAATCATTGAATGCGATTTTGAATGCGGGGAAAGCATTCAGTAGAAAATGTACATAAATGGATTCCCAATCCAAACATAATGCAAAATTTAACTGAATTGGAACAGTTTTTTTCGATGAGATTTGTCCCGAATTAATCTCTTTCGGGAAAAATCGGTCAACAATTAGTCCCCGACGGGTATAAATGTAGATTTATCACTTTCATCCCGAATGGGTACAAATCTAGATTCATTAAATGTAAAAACTTTACAAAAATATTCAATGTATTTAAAAAATTGTTTAAGAATAGGTAAAACAAATTGACCACCCTTTCTTTTAATAGCAAAACGGGATAATAGGTTTAACAAAATGTTACCAAAAATATTTATTGAAAAATCAATTACACTTGCATAATGTGTACTCAAAACTGTCAATTTATTTTAAAAAAAATTGAATTTATTGAAAAGATTTTTTTTACAAAAGTAAAACTTATTGTATATTCTTTATTTAAATAGGCATGAACATTTATAATTTTTAAAGATTGTGATAAAAAATCGCCTTGGCTAACAACTGAAAAATTTATTTATTTATTTATTCTATTGTGAATGAAAGTGAAGAAAAAGAAGAATCCAAAAGCAGTTCTAGGAAGGTAGGCGCATAGGCGAATTCAGAAATTTCCAATGTATTTTGTTATTGTAATTGGTAGAGTGTAATATCAAAATATTTTGCATTGGTTGCAATCTTAATTCGCTTGGGACTCGCCATTCCTATGGGCCATGATGTGAATTCGCCGCTGCGACTACCTTCCTTCACCTGTTTTGTTAATCCGCAATACTTGCCGTCTGTCAGGGTAAAATTTGAATCGAATTAATTGTTCCGGTAATCGGGATTATCGCTGCCTTCAATGCTATTACAGACTATTCTTACATTTAGTATAGCGTCTTAGATAAGTGTACGACTATAAGTGTAGGACTCCAATAAAGGCGGACCTTGAAATTGAAACATCAATCAACTGAGTGGTGAATAAGTCATTATATTTCCTTAAAGCACGAGGGATAGGTGCATTACTCGCGTTTAGTTTTGCAACTATCGACATAAAAATGATAATAATAACGTAAGCTTCTCCATGGAATATTGAAGCAAACAATGTTATAAATATATGATAAGGAAACCCGACCTTCGTTTAGAATTAAAAATTATTAGGAGCAGCCTGGAAAAGTACGATGGAATAGGCGTCTCGAACCGTAAAGATTGAGAAATATTTTTGGAACTTCTCTATTCTATTTATCGATTGCTGATCATACAGTCGCCAAACAACAACCGCGTATTCCAAGTGCGGTTGTACTAGAGACGAGAAAAGTAATTTAAATGTGTAAGGGTCCTAAAACTCGACAGTATTACGACGTCTAAAGCCCAGCGCCGAGTACGCTTTCAAGATAATACTATTAGTGTTGTTTTCAAAAGATAACGTTGCGTCAAAAATCACATCAAGGTTCTTAGTCTCAGCAACGGTATCTAGAACAGTATCACATATCTTTTGCACTCGTTAATGCATTCTCAAAACTTAAAATATTTGGAGAAAATAGTTAATTTTTTTTTTTAAAGATTTCACTACAAAAAGATAGCTAATCGATTTTCATAAAAAATAGCCTTGGCTTACAACTTTGAATGAAAGCGATTAATCTACATTCGACCCGTTCAGATCTCTTCATAGGACACGCTCAATTCACTCCAAATAAATAAAGGGATGTAAAATTGTATTAGTCGAATGCTCTTTTGCGACTTATCCCGGACACGTCCCTGACTAATAGTATTTTTTGCAGGGCATAAACTAATAATACCAATTCAAATAAACGACCAAATTGCTAAGTTGGAGGCGAATGCTTAAACAGTTTACATTTTCAAAAGATGATGTTGTCGGCCTTTTTGTATACAATTTAATGAGATGAACTAATAAACAAGATTTTATTACAAACAGAATTTGTAAAGTCAAATGCGAAATTTCGAGCCCAATAAACGCCTAAAACAACAAAGAAGTAAAAACAAAAACGAACAAAAGAAGTAAGGTAGCCTAAGCTCGAGTGGAATGGGACGTTAGATACTCGACTGTATGCTATCATTGTTTGTTTGTGTTAGCTGGAAATATGGTGTATTTTATATAAAGCGAGTGCCGCATTAAGTGGCATACCTAAATCGATTTCGCTAAATTTTTGAACATGTATTACCACATGCGATAAAAACTTATACACAAAGTTTCGTCATAATATCTCTATTATTTGTCCAGTTATGGGCTCCGAAATTTCTTAGATTCCTTTGTCTAAAAACATTTTCCAAACTTTTTCTGTTTTTTCTTCCGGTCTATTGTGGGACACATGCCACAAACTCTCAATGGACTATCTCTATATTTGACAAGGATATCTCTCAAAATGGGGGCCTACTTTATAATACCCATATATAAAATGGGGCGTTGTCGTCAACCCGTTTTGGCAATTTTTCGTCCAAACATTTGCCTAAGTAAGTATATCTCGCGTGCCAAATTCCATCGAATTATCTGCTACGGTTTCTGAGTTATGACGTATAAAACTATCGATGTTTGCCCTTTAATATGTGGGCGTGGCTCTGCCCATTTTCTAAGAGTTCACCCTATTTCTTCAAACTGAGCGCATTACGAGGGTGAAATTTTTTCACTGCAGCTATATTAGTGACTGAGATATCAAATTTTCGATATACATATATTATATAGGGAAAGACCGTCCCAGTCTGGATAGGAACTTGCATTCCAAATTGCATCAAAATTTTGCGGACGGACGGACAGATGGACGAACATGGCTCAATCGATTTCTCTTTCACCTTGATCATTTCAATATATATAAGTCTATATCTGTTTCGATTATTTCATGGCGTTACAATCCACCGCGCCGTGCACCGTTGTGAAATCAAAATTATAATAATCTGCGTACTACACTAAAAAAAAAAATTTCTATCGATCAAAGACATAATTTTCCTTATTTTGAACACGCGTCCCAATACAAAATTTTCTTTGTTTTGTGTAAATTTTCTCAAAAATGTGGAAAAAACATAAAAAAAACATTCAAACAAATTCGTTGCTATGGGGATTTGTATGGGAATTTAATTTCTCAAAATTAAAGAAATCAAGTCTTCAAAACAAGGAAAGTTGGGAATGGAATGGCGCTTAAAGAATTTTTCATTATTTTAATGTATGAATTTTTTCAAAACAAGTATATGAAACCATGGTAACGCATGTAACAACAATATTTTATAAACCTTTTAACATGTTTTAAGGAAAATTTACTCAAAACAAAGAAAGTAGTGTTCAAAATAGGTAAACAATTTCTTTGACCCCTCCATATGTTTTTTTTCTCTCAGTGTAGTACAGGTGAGTATAAAAATTAAATTGTTTTGGTGTTGTTGTATTGTTTAGTTCAGAATGATAGCGTGTACGCACCATTGACTGGAGGGTCGACCACCGACTGCAAAAAACATCTACAATATTTAGCGGCAACATTAATTTGCAGCCAGCAATCAAAGGGGCACGTACACATATGTACATATATACAAATTAAACCCTGCAAGAACTGTGCAGGTCATTTGACCCGTCATATGACCGGCAGGCATGACCAAAAGTTTTGGGATATTTGCTATCACATTCTTAAGGGCGTCGGTAACTTTTGTGACCGTTTCATTCATCACGTTCGCGTATGTGTATTTAAACGGTTTTATTTAGCTCACCCCGTTTGTTTTATTGTTGGGTCAAATTTAGTAATTCAAATTTCACCCTCTTCCTGTCAACCGATTAATCTGAAATTTTGTACGCATGTATAACCCCGATGACAATGCAATATTATGAAAAAAAATTCCGCTAGGTGGCGCGTGGGTCGCTATATTTACAAAAATCGCATTTATGGTCCGATTTGGCTGAAATTCGGAACATGTATTACTACCTTGAAAAGAAATATTTTCTTAAAAAAAAATTTCCGCTAGGTGGCGCGTGGGTCGCTATATTTACAAAAATCGCATTTATGGTCCGATTTGGCTGAAATTCGGAACATGTATTACTACCTTGAAAAGAAATATTTTCTTTAAAAAAAAATTCCGCTAGGTGGCGCGTGGGTCGCTATATTTACAAAAATCGCATTTATGGTCCGATTTGGCTGAAATTCGGAACATGTATTACTACCTTGAAAATAAATATTTTCTTAAAAAAAAATTCCGCTAGGTGGCGCGTGGGTCGCTATATTTAAAAAAATCGCATTTATGGTCCGATTTGGCTGAAATTCGGAACATGTATTACTACCTTGAAAGGAAATATTTTCCTAAAAAAAACTTCCGATAGGTGGCGCGTGGGTCGCTATATTTACAAAAATCGCATTTATGGTCCGATTTGGCTGAAATTCGGAACATGTATTACTACCTTGAAAAGAAATATTTTCTTAAAAAAAAAATTCCGCTAGGTGGAGCTAAGATCGGGGTAATTAAAATTGAAAATCCTAATTATGGACCGATTTGGCTGATATTTAGCATGTGCATTACCTTAATAATTTACAAATGTTTAAAAAAAATTGGAGCCGCTAGGTGGCGCGTGAGTCGCTCTATTTAAATAAAAATAGGTAAAAAAAACTTTTTAAGTTAAACGGTTTTATGTTAAACATACATTGCAAAGTTTAAGACTAAATGGCGTATAATAATAAGATTTAAATTTAGAAATTGAATCTGTAATTTAGGTATCTGATTAATCCAGCCTGAATCCACCACCCAAGTCAAGATTTTGTATCGTGTTGAGGACTGTGTGGCGTTAGGGTGGCTAAAAATGATACGTCGTTAGCGATACACCACCCAAGTTAAGGTGAAAGGTTAAAACGCGCCGAGAACTGTATGGCATTAGGGTGGATAAAAATGATATGTCGTTAGCGTTTTCCCCTCAAGACTCAGGCGCATCTTTTTGTACATAGCCTTGCCCCTTTATTTATTATTTATTCTTTATTCTTGGGTCAAATTTAGTAATTCAAATTTCACCCTCTTCCTGTCAACCGATTAATCTGAAATTTTGCACGCATGTATAACCCCGATGACAATGCAATATTATGAAAAAAAATTCCGATAGGTGGCGCGTGGGTCGCTATATTTACAAAAATCGCATTTATGGTCCGATTTGGCTGAAATTCGGAACATGTATTACTACCTTGAAAAGAAATATTTTCTTAAAAAAAAAATTCCGCTAGGTGGCGCGTGGGTCGCCATATTTACAAAAATCGCATTTATGGCCCGATTTGGCTGAAATTCGGAACATGTATTACTACCTTGAAAAGAAATATTTTCTTAAAAAAATAAAAACTAAAAACTAGAAAATAAAAATAGGTAAAAAACTTTTTAAGTTAAACGGTTTTATGTTATACATACATTGCAATGTTTAAGATAAATGTACTAAAAACCAAAAAATAATAAAAATAGGTAAAAAAACTTTTTAAGTTAAACGGTTTTATGTTATACATACATTGCAATGTTTAAGATAAATGTACTAAAAACCAAAAAATAATAAAATAGATACAGTCGTGGGAATTATAAACATTTGCATAGACTAGACTAAAATATAAAAATAGGTAAAAAAACTTTTTAAGTTAAACGGTTTTATGTTATACATACATTGCAATGTTTAAGATAAATGTACTAAAAACCAAAAAATAATAAAAATAGGTAAAAAAACTTTTTAAGTTAAACGGTTTTATGTTATACATACATTGCAATGTTTAAGATAAATGTACTAAAAACCAAAAAATAATAAAATAGATACAGTCGTGGGAATTATAAACATTTGCATAGACTAGACTAAAATAAAACCGTGGGGCACGCCAATTGTCTACAATCGTTGATTAAAATGTTTGTTTTGTAATGTTACACTATAATTAGGCAGTTGTTCAACCGACAACGATGGACGTGTGATAAGTAGGGCTAGAATGTGGAAAAAAGCTAGCAAGCTCGATTATAAGCGAGTTTTAGGGTTTCATAGTGGTGAGCGAGTAGTACTTTTATCATATGTTTTGTCGATTAAAGACAAACTACGAGCAGTGAAACGATTCCTCGTGTGAATGTCCAACGATAAACTAGTTGAAACATCTCTTTTATTGACATGGAGTGTATAACTATTGGAATTTCCATGAGCAAGAAAATAGTAAGTCATTTCCTCACCGTCTGCGGGCCAACTGCATAACGACGAATTAAACGATTCTTCTGTCGCACATTAAGTCGATAATTTGTAGACAATTGACGTGCCCCACGGTTTTATTTTAGTCTAGTCTATGCAAATGTTTATAATTCCCACGACTGTATCTATTTTATTATTTTTTGGTTTTTAGTACATTTATCTTAAACATTGCAATGTATGTATAACATAAAACCGTTTAACTTAAAAAGTTTTTTTACCTATTTTTATTATTTTTTGGTTTTTAGTACATTTATCTTAAACATTGCAATGTACATATGTATAACATAAAACCGTTTAACTTAAAAAGTTTTTTTACCTATTTTTATTTCAAATTCCATTCTATCCTTATCTATCTCATTGGTTTTGAACTTGGCTAGAACACATACGAGTGGAAATGGTTGGTAATATTATATTTTTGTAATAGTGTTAGTAGTTTCGGTCACACAATTCTAGCAGGGAAATATATTTATATACATATATATACATATATGTATATGTAAATACTTGCGAGTATGTGCACATATATGTATATATATAAGGGTGGTCCCCAAGTGTATGGAGACAAATTTTATAGCATACATATTTTCTGAACCTGACCCCCTACACTGAGAGATAGGATTAGGGGGTTTCTCGCGGCGAATATATGTATGTATTTAACTTTTATTCGAGAATTGATAATTATTTATTATTCGAAGTCATTACGATGCACTCTAAGATTATGGTGAGCAACACGGTAATCAAGGATTTTTCTTTATGCTTTATAATATAAATATAATATAATCTATATATATAAAAATGATTTGGTATTTAATTGAAACGCTAAAACTTGAAAACGGCTGAACCAAATCAAATACTTCCTTAGGGGGGTTTGTTTGTTGTTACCTCGCGAAGGTTTCGTCGAAGAAAAAATTTAAAAATGTTAGGGGGGCGTGGCACCTTCCATACAACCTTAATTTTTAAAGCTGATTATCTCTAAAACAGTTCAAGGTAGGGAGCTGAAAATTGGTATAGAGGTAGGTGATATCAAAACTCTTCTCACTCAGAAAAGTGGGGTTTATCAGAAAAGGGGGCGTGGCACCTCCCATACAACCTTAATTTTTAAAGCTGATTATCTCTAAAACAGTTTAAGGTAGGGAGCTGAAAATTGGTATAGAGATAAATGATATCAAAACCATTCCCACGCATATAAGTGGGGGTTATCGGAAAAAGGGGCGTGGCACCTCCCATACAAACTTAAATTTTCATGCTGTATATCTCTAAAATTGTTTACGCTAGGGACTTGGAAATTGGTGTGGAGATAAACGATAACAATTCCATATTAACGCAAAATCATAGGAGTTATACGAAAAGGGGGCGTGGCACCTCCCATACAACCTTAATTTTTAAAGCTGATTATCTCTAAAACAGTTCAAGGTAGGGAGCTGAAAATTGGTATAGAGGTAGGTGATATCAAAACCTTTCTCACTTAGAAAAGTGGGGGTTATCAAAAAAGGGGGCGTGGCACCTCCCATACAAGCTTATTTTTTAAAGCTGATTATCTCTAAAACAGTTTAAGGTAGGGAGCTGAAAATTGGTATAGAGATAGATGATATCAAAACCATTCCCACGCATATAAGTGGGGGTTATCGGAAAAAGGGGCGTGGCACCTCCCATACAAACTTAATTTTTCATGCTGAATATCTCTAAAATTGTTTACGCTAGGGACTTGAAAATTGGTGTGGAGATAAACCATAACAATTCCATATTAACGCAAAATAATAGGAGTTATACGAAAAGGGGGCGTGGCTCCTCCCAACAACGCTTAATTTTTTTAGCTGAATATCTTTAAAAGGATTTAAGTCAGGGACCTAGAAATTGGTACAGAGCTATATGATATCAAAACAATTTTTGCGCATAAAAGTGTAGGTTATCGGAAAAGGGGGCGTGGCACCTCCCATACAAACTTAATATTTCAAGCTGAATATCTATAAAAGCGTTTAAGGTTGGGACCTGAAAATTGATCAGGAGATTAACGATATCAATAGCATGCTTATGAAAAAAACAGTAGTTTTGGGAAAAGGGGGCGTAGCACCTCCCATGCGTTCTTAATTTTTAAGGCTAAATATCCCTAAAAGCGTTCATGGCATGTACATAGAAATCACTATGCAGATATACGATATCAATACCATGTTCACCCAAAAAAAGAAAAGATTTATCGAAAAATGGGGCATTGCACCTCGCATACGTACTAAACTTTTGAGGCTGAATATATCTAAAAGGGTTGGAGGAAGGGCCTGAAAACCATTATGGAGGTATACTATACGTATCCATACTCTTACTTAATTGGTTAAAATAGCCAATACTCAGTGAAAATAAATATCCGGAACAGAAAACTAAAAATTTTGTGTATCGTGCAGCCTTAAACTGAATACTAAAATTATATATTTTTAAAGTTGTATACACGATGAAGTAGTGAAAAATCGTTAATTTTCTATTAAAAACAATACCGGTGTAATAACAATTTTTTAAATGAGATTAATAAAAAAATCTATTTTGGGCAGAACGAAGTTTGCCGGGTCAGCTAGTATATTATATAAAGTTTATATGGATAAATTTTAGGCAGAAGAGCGTCTGGCCGATCAGCTAGTTCTCAATAACACTTCGTTTCAAAATTGTTTGCTCAACTTCCTGTTCATGTCATTTACACCAAACATATCAGTTTTTTATCGTTTCGTTGTTCCACTTTTTTGTTGGCCTTTTTAATTCAATGGAATTTTTTCTGTTTTCATTTTCTGATTTTTATTGCCTTCGATTGAACTAATTAAGAAGATTTTATTGATTTTTTTTTTTTTTTAATTTAATGTGTGACATTTATGTTTGTATATGAATGCAACGGCTATCGCTGTTTTTACTGTTGTTGTTGCTTTGCTGCTACTGGGCGATTTTTCACCCATTCGGCCACGACAACTGATTGCTGCTTATTGCTGCCGCCATTGTATGGAGGTGCTTCTGTATTGCTTGCTTTTGTCGGCATAACTAATGGTCGTATTAAAGTTCATTAGCGATCGTAAATTTTCATACAAAGCAGGTAGGATTAGCCCCAATCACCGCGGCGTCTGATTGAAACATTGAATTTACGTTGGCGACGGATTTTGGGATTAACCGCGAGTTATTGACGCCCTTATTGGATCTAAATTAATTTCTATGAATGCCAATAAATAAGTCGATATGTATGTAAGCGTGTGCGTGGATATCAGCAGATATGCCGAGCTTTTTGGTTATGGTACAATCATTGCTATATTTAATATACAAAAAAAATATTTTCCCGGTTGGGCGGGATTGGAGGGCGTGGGTTATTATTAACAAATGATCAGCAATTCTCAACAAAAATTGCTAAATTTCTTATTATAGCATGTATGTACATATGTGTATGGGGGGTTTATAGACTTTGGCCAACATTTCCTGCACAAACATATTTATAATCAGCTTTTAAAACCATGAAATTATTTAAAACGTGACTAAGCTAACATGATTGACAATCCTTTGTTTTTCTTATGAAATTTAAAACAATTCTCATTTTATTCATGTGAACAAAGGTCAAAACATTATTTGAGAATTCAAAAATTCCAATGTCCTTAAGCCATTTGCTGTCACCAACAGAAGTATCTAAAGGCATGCTGCCCAAACAGATAAGCTGGCACATGACATCATGAAATACACACAATTGTTAGATGAAGGGCTGCACGGGTGCTCACTGACAAATCCCTTGAACCGACACTAAGCTTACTGAGAGAGTGACTAAAATGAATTGAAATAAAACAAAGTATTTGTAATGATAAAACTAAACTGCATAAACTAACATGAATGAAATGCTCTGTACGCTTTTTAATGTATTTCGGTTTCTGCTTGCACATTTAAGACTTTCTATGAATGAAAAATCGGATTAGAAATAAAACTTTCGACTTGCAATTCTAAATTCAATGCTGAACTAAATGTAAAACTGGCTGCTCAATCCTATTGCTACACTGCCGCTACTGACACTCGGTATTATGTACTTGAAAATGTGCAGGGAAAAAGAGGAGACAAATAAAACAATAAAATGTTGAAAAGTGTGAAAGGTTGTGCAAATAAAATGCACAACTTTTTCAAAAAATATAGAAATATAAAAACCAAACAAGTTGCAAGGATATATCTGTGGTCATAAGCAATAACCGCTTAAGTCGACTTAGGAAGATTTCGAGTTATATATACCAGGTTATTCTCCTTTTAAAACTCTGTAAAACCCCCATGCTTCTAACTTAATTCAATAAAAAGATATAAATAACAAGTAAGGAAGCCTAAGTTCGAGTGGAATCGAACATTAGATACTCAGCTGTATGCTTTCATTGTTTGTTTGCGTTTGATGGAAACACGGTGTACTTTCTATAAAGCAAGTGCTGCATAAAGTGGGCGTAGCCACGTCCATTTTCAACATTTTTATCAGTCATCCAACTAAGCATATGAATATTATTCTTTGTGCAAAATTTCACTCCTTTATGACTCTAGTTACAAAGATGTCACGTTACAAATTCCCAAAGGGTGTTCCAGAAATATCTTTGTTAAAAAGTAGGCGTGGTCATAAACCGATTTCAATAAATTTTTTCGTGTCTATTAACACAAGATATAAAAGTGTATAAACCAAGTTTCGTCATAATATCTCAATTATTTGTCGAGTTATAGGCTAAGAAATCTCGTATATTCCTGTTTCTAAAAAGAGGCGGTGCCACGCCCATTTTCCAAAATTTTTGTGGTTTTCGTTTTATGTCCGCAGTTGGACTCCTGCTATAAAATTTCAATGATATATCTTTATATTTGACAGAGATATCGCTTAAAATGTTTTTATTAGGCCACTTTATAATACCCATATTTAAAAGTGGGCGTGGTCGTCAACCGATTTCGCTAAAATTTTTAACATGTATTACCACAAGTAATAAAAGTGTACACACCAAGTTTCGTCATTATATATCAATTATTTGTCGAGTTATGGGCTCAGAAATCTCGTATATTCCAGCTTCTAAAAAGAGGCGGTGCCACGCCCATTTTCCAAAATTTTTACGGTTTTTGTCTTATGTTCGTAGTTAGACTCCTGCCATAAAATTTTAATGATATATCTTTATATTTGACAGAGATATCGCTTAAAATGTTTTTATTAGGTCACTTTATAAGACCCATATATAAAAGTGGGCGTGGTCGTCAACCGATTTTGGAAATTTTTCGTCCAAACATTTGCCTAAGTACATATATCACGCGTACTAAATTTCATTGATATATCTTCAATGGTTTCTGAGTTATGACTCATAAAACTTTCAATATTTGCCCCTTAATAAGTGGGCGTGGCACCGCCCATTTTCCTAAATTTTTGTGCTTTTTGTTTTATGTACATAGCTGGACTCATGCCACAAAATTTCAGTGATAGATCTTTATATTTGACAGAGATATCGCTTAAAATGTTTTTATTAGGCCCCTTTATAGTTCCCATATATAAAAGTGGGCGTGGCCGTCAACCGATTTTGGCAATTTTCCGTCAAAACATTTGTTTAAGTAAGTAAATCACGCATACCAAATTTCATCGGTATATCTTCAACAGTTTTTGAGTTATGACTCATAAAGCTTTCAATGTTTGCTCCTTAATAAGTGGGCGTGGCACCGCCCATTTTCCAAAATTCCATCAAATTTCTTCTTAGGGGCCTGAGCTAAACACGTGGGTAAAATTTCATCACTCTAGCTATATTAGTGGCTGAGATACCAGATTTCCGATTTTTTCTATATAGGAAAAGTGGGCGTGGTCATGGTCCGATTTCGCCCATTTTCAATACCAACCGTCCCAGTGTCGATACCAACTTGAATTTCAAATTTCATCAAAATATCTCAATTTTTGCGCGAGTTAGAGTGTTTACAGACGGACGGACGGACAGACGGACAGACGGACGGACGGACGGACGGACGGACGGACGGACGGACATGGCTCAATCGATTTCTCTTTTCACCCTGATCATTTTGATATATATAAGTCTATATCTATCTCGATTATTTCATTCTGTTACAATCCACCGTTATGTGATTAAAACTATAATACTCTGTGTACTAGTACAGCTGAGTATAAAAACATTTAGGTTTAACTTACAATAGAGGTATATTAAACTTGCTATAACAGCCAAAGTAGATGTATATATTTAATCAAATTTCTTCACGACATTTTGTTTTATTTACAAAATTTGATCGTAACATTATGGATGGCTCACTGATTTTGCGTCCGTGGTTTTTAATCGACTTTTATGATTTGTTAAGAAACGCCTTCGAATATAAAAATCAATTTATCTCGAAATCATATTTTAAGACTTAAGCGATTATTGCAAATTGCCACAGATATGTATATACATATGTATGTATGTATACAGTTTTTTGAAGTGCATCAACCAAAATGAACTGAGAAGAACGCCACCATTGAGCGGACCAGCCAGTACACTTAGAGTTGACAACGCACAATAGATGTTGTATGTGATGTACACATATGTATGTATATTAGACTGGGTTGGTCCCCATAGCAAATAAAATAGTTGTAAAAGTCAGCCCCTAAATTTGAAACTTATGTTGAGAGGGCTTCGGAACTTGGCGGTACTATTATGCTACAAAGTCGAGACAATTGTTATAATAGTTTGTAAACATTTTGAATTTCAGAAAAAGATTATTTCCTTTGAGTGTCTGTAGTCAACACCTACGTTTATGATTTTGTAATTTTTCTGTTTATTTTAAGGAGGAGTTATTGTGTTCAACGTTTTTAAAATCGCCAGCATTGAGAAAGATTTGGACTATTTTCGAAAAAATTTAAATTTTAGTAAATATTCGATTTTGAATTGCCTGTTAACGTGACACCCTAATATAGTCAGAGTTTAGCCAATGGTCAGCGCTCATACTTGTTTGAAAATAAGAACGTCAGCGTAAGAGGGAGAATTTGTGACTTTTTGTTTAGACTAATTCAATTTTGTTGCCGACTTTCCATCACACATTCATAAACTCTGAAAAAACAAAATGCACCAGTTCCACCATATAGTTTTGATTTACATTTTACTTCAGTGCATAAAGGATATGACGAAGGTGTGGATATGATATGTATGTATGTATGTATGTACTACATACAAATTATTGGCAAGCTTTCAATCAAATGGCAATCTCAAAAGTCACAGGAACATTAAAGTAGCAGTAGGTAAAATTATGTTAAAAGTGTTTTTATATTATTTTGGTTTTTTGTAGGTATTTTTGGTGTGGTTTGGAACGAATCCATGACGCTTTCGGTTCATTAGCCCTGTTTTTATTTAAGCGCATATATGTACCTACATCTGCGCTTAAATTTTGTATGGACTGCTAAGCGCGAATAGAGATGTGCGCTTAGAAATCCATACAAAATTTAAGCGCAGATGTATATGCACTTAAATAAAAGCAGGGCTATCGTTTTTGCTATACAAAATCATTCATGGGAAGGCGGGCATCGCCGTTAGATAGTCATGGGGCATAATAGTCATGGAAGTTGTTATCTTCCCTATAAAGGAAATGTAAGGAGGAAAGTATTGATGATTGAAGTACCTTTGGGCCTACCGGGTACTTAACATATCTGATAAATACATTCATACATAGACAATTAAGATCTTCCGATTTATTGAATATTTTTTAACAACCACTTTTGGTATTGATGTAATTACTTCACAACTGAAGCTGAATTCGAACAAACTTTTGCAATATCTTTCGATGAGCAGCATGGCAAATGTGGTGAAAATAAAATGGAATCGAAGTGCATACATACATACATACATATATACATAAATCTAACTTATTATCAGTTAATCCTTTCGAGCAAAGAAGGCGCTATACAAAAAAGTTCTAATACAAACAGCGATTGGTTCATTTTGCTTTTCTGAATGTCGAAGAGGAAAATGAAATTCCGCACTGATTGTGTGGCAAGGAATTTTGGCGGAAGGAGGCACGCACACATACACACACACATAACGAGGACACGAGGAAGGCTTAGCATACATATATGTATGTATGTACATAAACTTATCGACGGCGGCAGCGACAATTGAAATTCCAATTGAGCAATGCAATGAGTGACCACCGAACAGCCGCATTTACAATCACAGGGGAACCGAAATACACCAAAAGTCCGCCAACAACCGAATCTTAGGGACTGGCCTGGGCCTGCAGCTGCCGCGATAGCTGGCCGGACTTAAGTGATCGCTGGCATTTGCCAGTTGAATGGCGTTTCAAGTCGGATTAGTGAACTTTGTCGTACCACGTTCCACATCCATATATACATACATACATACATACTTACTAATAAATTTACACAAGGGAAAAGTTGAACAAGGGCAAAACAGGCGAGCAAAAAATATCACTTGCTGTACTGCTGCCTTGGAGAAGAGCGCACGATATGAAAAAACCCAAAGTTTTTGTACAAAATTGCAATTGAGGGAAATGTTGATTATTAGTTTTTCCTTCAATTTTGTGGTCTTAATTTTTATATACACATGGAATTAACTGCATTTACAAGTTCGGTGCGCTTCAGTGTGTTATTATTACTTCGATTAGTTTGCAGTGTTGTATACCCAGCTGTGCTATTAGGGCGACTGTGTTCATGCGTATATGTGTATGTGGATTAGGTTGGTCCCCAAATGCCTGGAGACAAATTTTACATCATGTTTCTTTAACCTCACCCCCTGGGTCGATGGTAATATAGTCGAAGATACCACATATAAATTTTTGCCCCCATCGCAAACAGTTAAGAAATGTCGCTCAGGGGACAACGTTCAGAAAATCCTATGAAGACTGAAAAAATTAAATTTATTTTTTTGTACATACATACATATATCTAATGCCCAAAATCGATAATCCTGCATACAATGATACCAAGAATAAATTTGGTCCCGATTGCATGGGTCAAAATTCATATTTTTCAAAATTTCCACTATTAAATATAAGTGGTAAAACATATAAGTACATACGTACAATGTATCGTACATATGTATGTATGTACATAGTACCCCTGTAGGGAAAATCTCTAGTTCCGAACTAGATCGCTTCTAGTGCATTTTTCGACACTACTAGTGCGAGCTAAATCTCTTTTGCATGTTATCAACTGGCGAATTTAACACGGCGATGTCCTAGGCGGTGTCAATTGTCCCTCTCTGCACTACATTTTCGATAGTTCCGAACTAGTACTAAATTCTACAGTTTACACTAGTTCGTTTATTGGCACAATTTCGATAGTTCTGAACTAGCTACAAGTACCTACAGTTTTGCATCTGCCGCTTAAGTGCAGCTTTTGACACACTTCATGCAAGTGACGCGATGGCCGACTGGCTAACGCATGTGCTTTTCAATCTGAGGGGCGCGGGTTCGAATCCGTGTCAAGGTGGATGATAATTTTTTTTTTTTTATTTTTTTTTTAAATTTTTTTTAACAAATTTTTTTTATTAATTTTTTTAATAAAAATTTACAATAATATTTAAAAAGTAATAAAATAAAAAAAAAATTAAAATAAGCCTGAGGGATCGGAAAGCATAATTAGGGGAACATTTCATTTCATAAAAGATGCAAATAGAAAACACTTTATATAAAATGCTTCACTAACCATCAGAGAATTGCAGAAAAATACAAAGCCGACGGCAATTGAACGAACGAAAAATAGAATTTTTGTCACTTCGAAATTGCATACAAATCAAAGTGTCTTATAATGGTCACCCAATTCACTCCTTCTGAACTGGTGAGGGTCTAACTACAATTGATCTAGTTCCGTTTTGACACCTTTTCGTTAGTTCGGAACTAGAAATTTTGCTCACTAGTTATTGAGTTCCCTGCAGGGACGTATTACGTACATATATAGATGTATTACTTGGTCAAACCCGACCTAGTGCATTCATTACTATTTTTAAACTTCCTACTTCTGTTGGTTCGCACACACATACATACCCTCAAAAAATTGAATCATTATATAAGGCTTACTTCATAAAATAAGAACTGAAACTTCTAAGGATAGTCTTTTGAAATAGGCCTTATATTAAAGCTTATTTTTTTTGTTGATATTATCAGTGCATAATGTCATGTTCAGACACAACCTTAATTGAACATTAAGGGCCTTCATTCAATTTTCAAGCCTAATGATTCTCAATTTACCATACAAAAATTGACTAAGTTAATGTTTCATTAGAAATTAATGAGTTCTTAATGAAGAACAATTCCGCATGCAACCCTGTTAAAAAGCTTGTTTCATAAGCAAAATGAAATGTCATGACCAGAGAAATGTCATTAGCGTCAGGGTCCACGAAAAAGGTTGGTTTTTCAGATCAGCTGAATTCTTGTTCTTCTTCATCACCTATCAAATTTGCTTATATTTCTGTTTATTCTATATATGCATTCGTGTTTACGATTGGTAAAAGTTGTGAGCTGAATGTCAAATTATTTCGTCCTCCTTGCAGTTTTGACATTTAGGTCACGAGAGTTTGATATTCAGCTCACGGCGTGTATGTGTGTATGTATCTTGAGCCGACCTGTTAAATGGGCCAAGTAAATTAAATATGTCTGAACACCAAATCTAGAGATGTTTAATCAAGCCCAATTGACTTAATTAATTTTTATGTCTGAACATGATATAAGGACTGATATCTCTTTCTGTTAATTTTTTTCGATTACATTTTAAAGCATACATTTAGGCGGAGTATTTTCTGTACTATTATTTTCAAAGCATTGAAAAACATAACTGTATTTAGCGCTCCACTGGTAACGCAGCTCGTGAGCCTAGCTGTTAGCTGCTTGTCATTCATCCCGAGACCCTGGGTTCGTATCCCACTTAAATCTTTCAGATTAATTATCAAAGAAAAGTGAAAAAAGTGATATGAAAAAAGGCATACGATAAAAATACAAGAAAAAAACAAAAGGAAGTAACAACAGAATGAACCAGAAAACCCCATAATTATATCGCACAAGACAAGACCGAAATCATTATTGTTATTTTAGTTTACTTTTTGACGAACTTTAGTTCATATACATACATATCTATAAATTCTTGCATAAAAAAGTAACAAAATTTATGCGTAGATACCAAATAACCGAATGAAATTTTAACAGAAAGAATTACATTTGTTTCTATTTAAAAAAAAAAAATACGTTGTAAAATCTTTGGAGCATAGCGAATGGGCGTATACTTAATAACAAGTAGATAGTATAGCTTATTGTTTACTCATTCCTTAACCATTTTATGCAAGGTATATATGTATGTATATATACAAACGTGGGCAGTGCATATGGGGACATTTGCTGCATTGACGTAGTATGAAGTTAAGCCGAAGCAATCAAGTTGAACTGAGTTTGGGGTTCAGATAGTTGGTTGGCCAAATTTGATTCTAAAATATCTACTGTTACTTTTTGTTTCTTTTTGCCCCTTTTTTTTTGCTTTGCGCTTTAACCAACTAAAAGCCATTCCAAGTTTTTAATGAAGAAAGTTAAATTATGTGATGGTGCCGTTTTACGCTCCCAAAAGGATTTTGGGGATTTTTGGTTTGTTTGTATAGAGTTGTAGCGGCAGCATCATCATCGCCAACAACATCATTCTCATCTGGCAGGCAATAACAACTGTATTAACTTTAGATGCTGCGAATTATAATCGCCATTAAACGCATACATAAATTCGCAATTACTGTTCCGACTTTAATTTCCATGCATTTGAGAGGAAAGCAGAAATTAGGTCTGATTACATGCATGCATTCCAAACTCGCTAGAAAGTTCTATATTTATATGCATACATTCAAAAAAGAAATAAAATCTGGATGGCCTTAGACATCTCTTTCAAAATAAGCACAAAAATTAAGCAAGACGTAACATTAAAATTAACAAACAGTGATTGGTAAAATATATGTACTAATTCCATGAATGTAATTTGAAGGATACGACATACAGTGTGGGCAAAAAGATGGGGTTCCTGCCCGGCCTGCCATCAAAATAATACAAAACCTCTTTTTCCTTTTAAAATTAAAGCCAGACACTCAATCTTTAAAAACTAAAATAATCAGTCAGTCCATTAAACTGGAAAAATGGAAAAGATCGGTTATATCACATAAGGAATTGCCAATCTATACATTTGTATGTATGTATTTAGAAAAAAGCTTCTCTTACTCAATTCAGTACAAATATAAGCGATAAGCTTGAGAAATACTTGAGCAAACTATTGAAAAAGACTGTCCGACCAATTGTACAAAAATCAAAACGTACCCTTTTTATAAGCTTACAAATCGTCGTACCATACGAAAACTAACATCAGATTTTTGTGGCTGACGAAAAGTAAAAAGTTCAAGTTTTGGCCGACGAAAAGTAATAAAATCGAGTTTTGGCTGACGTAAAGTAATAAAATCCACTTTTGGCTGACGAAAACTATCAATTTCGTTTAAACAACAACAATTTTAATGTAAAAACAGTATATAATTACTGATACTTTTCGTCAGCCAAAACTCGATTTTATTACTTTTCGTCGGCCAAAAGTCAAATGTTCTACTTTTCGTACAGAATTTTTTTATTGATAGCTTTCGCCAGAAATTTTAAATATGTTAGTTTTCGTATGGTACGACGAAATGTAATTGTAGAAAAATATTACTTGTGAAAGCTTGTTTTAAGCCTACCCTGTCGGAAAAACAAGCAACCAAAAAGTTATTAATAATGCCAGTCAGGCACATCAAATCCGGACTAATATTCTACTGACAGCATACAAAAGGCGGCTACAGAAAATACACAACACAAAAGCCAACATATGGTTTAATAAGGAATGTCTAAAGAACAAACTCATTCCAAAATACGTGCAAATAGGGCACAAAGTGAACAGCGAGGATAAACGCAAAATTATACGGAAAGCGGAGAACAGCTTCCTCAGATGCGAGATCAGGAACCAACACGCAAAGAAGGAGCGCATAAATGAGGAACTACTACGCATCCACCTGGAGCTGATGGAAAAAAACCTAGTTCGTTGCCTTATGGAAACGTTAGACACTATAAAGGAGGAGATCAAAAAGGCCATGGAACACAAATACAAAAAACTCAACAAAAAACTGGAGGACCTTGACACAAAACAAAACAACAACAAAAAAGGCTCACAACAGAACAAAACATCATTCCATCCAAGATTTGTTAACTTGACAAATCTTTCAATCAACGCCAAAGAAACAGAGCTACTACAAAAAGGTTTGAAGTACAATATCGAAAGCTACGATAGAAAAAAAGACGTAGAGAACACTATTGCAGACACGGAGATGGCCATATCACTAGTACCAAACGAAGAACAGGAGCACGCAAGGCATCTATGCAGACGCATAATCGAAAAGAGTATAAAAGCTTCTGGAAATGAAATGGCAACGGACGACAATAAAACGGCAAAAGTATTAAGGAAGAAACTAATCGATAATAAGGTGATAGCAACAAAAGCAGACAAAGGAAATACAACGGTGCTAATGGACGAAGAGGAATACACCGCGAAAACGGGTCAACTCATCAAAGAAATGGGCTGTCGAGTGATAAGGAAAGACCCAACGGAAGAATACCAAATGGCAATAAAGCGTGCAATAAAACAAGCAAAGAATATAATAGACAACAAGATGACCTACACTCTCACAGCAATGAATCCATCGGCCCCGTCACTGATCGCACTACCTAAAATCCACAAAGCAGGAACACCTATGCGACCAATAGTAAACCATAAGTCGGCACCAGGATATAGACTATCAAAACATCTAAACAAGCTACTAACCGAGAAACTAGACCTATCCAATAAATACACAATCAAAAACTCGACGGAACTAGTCAACAAACTGAACAACCTGAACGTACCCAAGGACTCAAAACTGGTATCATTTGACGTGAAGGATCTATACCCTTCGATACCAACGACAGAAACACTAAAAACTTTAACTAAAATACTGACAGAGAAAACGAACAAAGACATTGCTACAGAGATAGTAAATACGCTGAGAGTAACCCTGGACCAGAATTATTTTAAATTTGACAATAAAATATACAGACAAACTCACGGACTAGGCATGGGTAGCCCCACATCAGCTATCCTTATGGAAGTATTTATGCAACATTTGGAAGAAATTTATATGGAAGAACTGACGGCAAATTTGGGAGTAAATTTTTATGCCAGGTATGTAGATGACATAATCTGCCTAATATCGGAAAATAAAGAAGAACAAATTTTGGAGCACCTCAACAGCCAACACAAAAATATAAAATTCACTATGGATACAGAGGAAAATGGAAAAATCAACTACCTGGACCTAACAATTAAAATAAACAAAGAGACTAACAAATTTACTTACGAAATATACAGAAAACCCACAGCAACAGATACAATAATACACAATAAATCTAACCATCCTCAACAGCACAAGAACGCCGCTTTCAGACATTTATTAACACGACTTGAACGAACCCCGTTAGGAAAAGAAGCTTACAACAAGGAACTGAGCACAATATACACAATCGCAGAGAACAACGGATATCAAAAAAGTTTAGTGAAGAAAATACAAAAAAACATAAATTCAAGAAAGTCAGAAACCAAAGAAAAAGAAGAGAAGAAATGGGCAGTCCTATCATATACCGGAGCAACATCTTACAAGTTGGCTAAAGTTTTCCAAAAATATAACATTAATGCAGCATTTAAAACGAGGAACAATATGGGAAAACTTCTACGAAACAACATTAACAAGGAAGACCTCTTTGACAAACAAGGCGTATACAAATTGACTTGCGAATGCCAAAACAGTTATATAGGAAAAACAGGACGCCAAATCAAGACGAGATATCGAGAACACATAAGGGATTACAATAAGAAAATAAGAAAATCATCAACGACAGTGGAATCAAATTTCGCCAACCACATGGCAGAAAACAAGTGTACACCCATGAAAATAGGAAAAACAGCTAAAATTCTCCACATACAGCATAAAGGAAGACGACTTAACATATTAGAAAATATGGAGATATACAAACAAAAAACATTCGTAGGTAAAATAATAAATGAACAAATAAACACCGCATCGGATACATTATTTGAACCGCTTAAGCTACTATACCCGAAAGAGGACAAAAGACCTAAAACCGACATAAACAAAACAACACACAAACGGACAATAACGGACTTTTACCTACTTGGTTAATGAGGGTACAATAATGAAAATATGACAAAAAATAGATTTGCATACCTAAACACACAACACAGACTCACACACACACACACGCACGAATGCACGAACACATCACATGAATACGAAGTACCTGAACAAAACGACGGAAGTTAGTTACTATAAATACTATCGAACTTACACAAAATAACTCAGAACGAAAGAAGACACTGAAGATGGCGCATATTAGCCGAAACCGGTTTGTCTCCAAACCAAACTTGACAAGGGATGACGGAAAATCGTTCCACAATACATCTTGTTTTAAGCTTATAAATAGTAAAAAAAAAATTATTTTAATTTACATTTTTCTTTACATCTTCTTTCCTACTTCACCATTACCGGAGTGTTCTTTATTTTATATTCTCCAATCCAATTCAGTGGCATAATATGGTAGAACATTCGACATTATATTGAATTTTAGTGATGCTCTTGGCGATATCATCAACGGGTATCGCTGTTAATATACCTGTGACTGAGGAACGGGTTAGGTGGGCAATCAAAAACTTCAAACCCTTCAAAGCTGCGGGACCAGACGGGATCATTCCTGCACAACTCCTATATACACTGGAGACATCAGCAAGCTGGCTTCAATGCATCTTCGTTACTTGTCTTGCATTCAATCATATCCCGAATACGTGGCGACGCGTTTCGGTTATATTAATTCCTAAGACTGGGAAAGCCTCGCACTATGAGCCGACGGATTATAGGCCAATAAGTCTTTCCTCCTTCTTGCTCAAGACGCTGGAGGGGATAATAAGTAATTTCCTCTCTATTACAATTGATAGTAAACTTCTCTCTGGATATCAACATGCATATCTTAAAGGGAAATCAACCGAAACGGCATTACATAGTCTGGTTTCTACCATTGAATCATCCTTGACCGACAAGGAGTTCTGCCTTGTGGCCTTTCTAGATATCGAAGGCGCGTTTAATAATGTCACCCCAGAGGCTATCAGCAACGCCCTAAGTCACTCAGGCGTTGACGTATCTCTGATTGAGTTGATTGATCAACTTTTGAGGGGAAGGATTGTACTCTCATCAATGGGCGAGGTCAAATCTTCACGCTACGTCTTCAGAGGCACACCCCAGGGTGGTGTCCTCTCCCCGCTGCTATGGAACCTCACTGTCAACACACTTCTACAAAGAGACGCAGTTTGGGGCGGCGGGAGAGTCGTGGCATATGCGGACGACCTTGCATTAGCATACAGAGGGAAGTTCTCACAGACCTTATGTGATCTGATGCAGGTAGCACTGCGAGAGATCTCAGCGTTGTCCTGTCGTTGTGAGCTCAGTGTCAATTCAAATAAGGTGGAACTTGTCCTCTATACTAGGCGGTATAAAATACCACCGTTAAATCTTCCAGAACTAAATGGCGTTCGCCTGACCCTGGCCGACAAGGCTAAGTTCCTAGGGGTAGTTCTGGACAAAAAGCTGAACAGGAAGGATAACATCATTCAGCGTCAAAACAAAGCATATATTGCTTTATACACATGCAAAAGAGCCATAGGCAAAAAGTGGGGGCTTAGTCCCAGCATTTGCAGGTGGATTTACACTGCGATCATTCGACCAATCCTGCTTTATGGGGTCGTAGTATGGTGGCCTGCTTTGAGCAAGGCGTCAAACCTTAATGTTCTGAGCAGAGTCCACAGATCTAGCATGATCAGCATAAGTGGCGCAACAGGACGACGCCCAGCGAAGCTCTGCAGGCCATTCTGGATATCTTGTCACTAGATTTAGCAGGTTTTCAAGTAGCGGCTACGTCAGCTCTACGTTTAAGAGAGTCATCCGGATGGCATACAAAAGCCACAGTACACTCTAGCATTCTAAGCAAATTAGGTTTTCTACCCGGTAGTACGGACCGCTGTACTACTACAATAGTTGCAGACAGCAACTACGAAACTAGGATCCAAATAGGGATGATTGGGAAGACCAAATCGGTGCTACCCAACCCCGGGTAGCATTTCCATCTATACCGATGGCTCGAAACTGGACAACAAAGTTGGAGGTGGAGTCTTTTCACATGACTTGAATCTACAGCTAGCTTTTAGACTACCCGACCACTGCACCCTTTACCAGGCTGAAGTGTCAGCCATAATGTCAACCGTATATGACATGAACTTATCCACAGGGATCTATTCATCTTCAGCGACAGCTAAGCAGCAATTAAGTCTCTTGGCTCCACCTCGTTCAATTCTGAACTAACACTGGACTGTCGTCGATCTCTGCAGGAGATGGCCAAACATACCCGTCTGCACCTTGTGTGGGTCCCGGGACATAGGGATATCGAGGGAAATTGTAAGGCAGATGAGCTTGCAAGGCAAGGCACTACCGAGCAGGTTCTTCCTGACAAAGAACGCATAGGTATGCCGTTTGCCACATGCAAGCTAATGCTTAAACAGCATATCTATAAACTAGCAAGCGATAGATGGCAACAGAACCCAGTATGTCGAACATCAAGACAAACCTGGCCGAATTGGGACCACAAGCGATCTCGTCAAATATGTACTCTAAGGAGAGAGGAAATCTCGAACCTTGTAGGGGTGCTCACAGGACACTGCCTCATCGGGAAACACGCAGAGAGGCTAGGTGCACCCTACCGTAGATGCTGCAAAGATGATGAGGAAGAGGAGACAATCGAACACCTTATTTGCCATTGCCCGGCTCTTAACAGCGCCAGACGACGCTTTCTTGGGACATCTTTCTTGGATAGCCTATCTAAAGTCGCGGTTGTCGACATAAAGGACCTGGTGAATTTCATTAGGTCATCAAACTGGTTTAAAAAGGAGGTGTAATCTGTTTTCTTCTTGTGGTATCACAATGGGCCTATGCACTGGCCTAGGTGTGCCCCTATGGCAGCCACTCTAACCTAACCTAACCTAGTGATTCTCTTATACTTCCCTTTTCCGAAAAAAGGATTTATGAATTATACGAATCATTGTAAAACCAAAATTTAAAAGAAATGTATCACAAGCCTAAAAAATTTTATTACTAACAGTTTTTCACGCTTTCATTCAAGGGTAAATTAAGCTTATTTAACATAAGGAGTAGCCATTCGTAACAGATATGTATGTATGTACATATTTATGTACATATATCACAAAATTTGAACTATGAGCACGCAAACTTCTCTGTAAATACGTTAAAGTTAAGAACGTATGTAAGTCAAAGAAATCCTTGAAAATCTCCTTTTACTTATTTAACCTGTCTAAAGATAAAATGTATCTGAAACGGTAGAAATAGTGAAAACAAGGCCAATAATACACATAAACATTCATTTATAGGTAAACATACAAACGTACATTCAAACTAGATTATGGCAAGAAAATCGAAACTTGGCTAACACAATCATGCCGCCAAAGAAAAGAAAAGTTTATTTATATAAAAGTACGTCCGTACGTATGAGAGCCCAGCAAACACTCTTCAAAATCGCCCATGAATGGCTCATCCTTCAAGCAATTATGTGAGGAATATTGGGACTTGCGTGGAACGGACAACTGAGCTCGAAGTCCAAAAGTAGGTTAATCAGATTCTGTTTCTCAATAACTTGCATGCAATTAGAAACACCAAGGAAGGACAAGTCATTCTCCATCTTGCAGCTCAGTGGAGCTCTCCCTCAGCTGCGATCGGTGGTTGTCGATATATGTAAATACTTTCTGGGCCGGGAGGCTTGCTAATGCCAGCTGGGTTACAGACCTGTAAAGTGCAAGTACCAGTACAAGTACAAGTACAAGTACCAGTACCTCAGTACTTCGAAATTCCAGTACAAGTACAAGTACTATAGTACTTGTACTTGAATTTTACAATTACAAGTACTCTACTGATAAGTACTTTTTAAGTACGTACACATATCTGTGTTTTTATTTTGCTTTTTTGAATGTTTTGATTGAAATAAAAATTTTGAATCAAAATCAACTGAGGTGATTTTTTTTTGTTTGAAACAATCTGTAATAGTTTGTCAAAAAGTACTTGCATGTACATTGATAAGTACTTTTACTTGTACTTGTACTTATTTGGTACTTAGTACCAGTATATACTGAGTATTTTACAGGTCTGCTGGGTTATTATTCTATTAATTCTATTCTGGGTATTCTTAGTTTTGTATGTATTGTTGAAGGTATAAACAAAGTATGAAAGCTGGTTAGTTATCTAAGTTTTGTTCTTTTCTTTGTGATAAGACAAGACAAGAGTTATGCACATATTTTTCTCCTGTCAATACAAGTATTTAAATAAAGGTTATGCAATTTAAAGTAAAGTGACTCTAAATTAGCCCTCTAGTGCCCAAGACCGCCTGTAGACGGCCTATATTTATTTTAATCATACTCGCTTTCCAAAAACCGTTTCGCTACTTTTTGAATTTTTACTGATTCGGAGAAGTCCACAAATTAATTTATTTGCGTTTGCAAAAAAGTTTTATTTTTGGATCAGCCGTCACAATCATTTGAAGTTGAAAACTAGTGAAGTTCGGTCGAATTAATTGCCAAGCAAAAAGTGCGTGTTTGAAATAAGCAAATAAATATCAAAAAGTGGTTTCAGTATATAATAAAAAATATTGTAGAGTTGCTGGTGGTGTATAAAATGCAAAGTTTGCATAGTTTAAAAAAAAAATTTTTTCTCTTAATACTTTTTTGATACTTTGATGATAGCCCGTCTAGAGGCGGTCTTGGGATAATTGGCAACAAACAAAATTATTCGGTAAGTTTGAAACTTGAACATTTATGAGGCATTGGGGCCTGATTTTTTTAATTTACTAGGAATGGAAAATCGACAGAAGAGCAAGCTATCATCACTCAATGATGAAGAAATTGAAAAAATGTTAGATTTGATGGAATTCGATGACGATACAGACGTAGAAGAAGATTTGGAAGACTTTTTAGATGATGATGAAACAGAGTTACCTCTCAACGCTGGAATTGATGAGGTGATTAACAGAGCGGTAAATCTGTCAGATTCTATGCTCCAGTCAGAAATATGCGTAAATTTAAATGGAAGTCCTGCTTCTTTTGTGCAAATATTATCCCCATCTACTTCGACTGCCTCAAACACTCCTCGAACACAGAATCGCAAACGCAAAGCACCTGCGGAGTTGGATGTCAGCCAGTCTAAGCACTCTAGGGACACTATAATTAACGATGAAGGTGAGCTTATTGGGTCTGTTCTGGATATCGATCCAAAATCGCTGGCCTTCAAGAAAATGTTATGGCGCAAAAAGAACTTAGTACTAGATAAATCTTCGATTGAATTTTCTGAGCCCGATTTAGGGGATGGTGTAAAAACCCTTGATACTCCATTTAAGTGCTCCGATTACTTTCTAGGCGATGACATTATAGACCATATTGTAGAGCAAACGAATCTATATAGCACTCAAGAAAATATCAAGACAACCTTTTCAACTACCAATTCGGAAATACGAAAGTATATTGGCATTTTATTTTATATGTCTGTATTTCGCTATCCGAATGTCCGCTCATATTGGGGTGAATATGCGTTCCAAACAATTCAGAACACAATGTCACGGAATCGTTTTGAGCAAATAAGAAGCAATTTACATTTTAATGATAATGATAAGTTGCCAGATAAAAATGCTCCAGATCACGATCGCTTGTATAAAATACGACCAATCGTGAATCATTTCAACAACAAATTTCAGTCCATTCCAATGACTCAACGTTTATGTGTTGATGAACAAATGTGCGCAACGAAGATGAGGACATTTCTTCGGCAATATCTGCCAGATAAACCACATAAATGGGGAATAAAACTCTTCGTTTTGTGCGATTCCTCTGGCTTTTGTTATAATTTTGAAGTATATTGCGGCGCAGGAGATAATGTAGTGCAAGTGTAGGTAGTCCGATTGTCTCGTAATATTCCAGATTTAAAACACCATATACTATATTTCGACAACTATTACACGTCCTTGCCAGTTCTTGTTTACCTAAAGTCACGCGGAATACATTCATTGGGGACTATTCGCTCAAACAGAATTCCCAATTGCAAACTGCCTACTGATAATGATATCAAGAAAAAACCCCGTGGATATTCAACTGAATTTTGTGGATCCGCTTCCGGAGTTGAGATATCTTTATCAATTTGGAAAGACAATAAAACCGTGCGACTTGCATCGACTTACGTTGGCACAAAGCCATTTCAGAATGAAACAAATCTTAAAACCCATGTCTCACGTTACGTACGCTCACACTCAGAGAAAAGTTGCGGGCTAAAAACAAGCTGTGTCGTATTTGAATTAAGAATTATATAAATTAAGGGGAAATAAATCAAATTTAAGATCCCAAATCTTGAATCAAGAACGGTATCCTTGAAACAGAATAAAAATCTGAAAAAATCTTGGATTAAGAATAAAATTCTTAATTTAAGAATACTAGGGCACAATGTTTTCTAAAAAATACACATGTACATATGTATGTATGTAATTTTCGAATGTCGTTATTTTTTTTGTTTGTTTTGTGAAAATGGAAATATTTTTATTAAAAAAACGATTTATATACATATGTACATATGTATGTACGTACAAAGCAAGATGGAAGAAATTAAAATATTATCAATACATACATATGTAGTACATACATATATTCCATTGGACGAGTTCCAGGAATATGCATCTTTAAACGAATCAGGATGGAACTCGTGAGGTATGTAGTATGTAAAAACGCTGCGGCTTTGGAATCGGAGCAGATACTTATTGATGACGAAATCCCGAGAAAACTTATAAATATATTAAAATGGTTCGAGATATATACCCCATCGAGTTGAGTGGTTAGACCCATTTTTTTTTTATAAATTTAGGTTATTTATTCACTAGGTTGCCTAAACGCAATCACCCGCGAGTAATTTTAATTAATTTGAAAAATGCATTTTTTCGCTTATTTGTGCATCATATCTTTTATATACAGTTTCGATGTATATATCTTCAATCCTTATAAGAATTTTATGCAACTAACCTGAGAAAGTTACTTATACGCCTCGGCATACGAATGTTTTGTTTGTAGTTTTTACGGAAATTTAACAAAATTTATTTTTAAAAACAATATATGTAATTGCGCTTAGGTATGCTATATTTATATAAAACATAGAACAATCACTCAACTCGTAGATGTTTCTACAGTGGGATCTCGGACTAGTATAACTACATACATATGCATGTGTTAAAATGTTTGCTATAGATTATTAAACAGAGTATGTAATCGACAATCGATCATAATTTTAATTTTTATAATAATTTTTATCTTTAGATGCTCAAGATTATTAATCAAGCGTAATATTCACTACACTACTACTATATATACTACCATATATACATACATATGTATGTAAATATCTAAAAATATTTGAAAATAAAACACAATGCAAAAAATTACCACTTTTATTTTTTCTTTTTGTTAGGTGGGTTAAATAATTTCGAATTTGAATTTCGAAAAAGTGGAAAATCAAGAATAAGTATTCTTAAAACAAATTTCAACATTCTCAAAATAAAAATGTACATTCTTAAATCAAGCATGTGCAATGCCTAAAATAAGTTTATATAAGCTTTTTATTTTCAAAAAAATCGTTCTAAAAATAAGAATATATTCTTGATTTTAGCATTTTAAAGCTTAACAGACTTTCATGACGTTTTCGGCTTGATTCAAGCCCGCTATACTGAAATTTAGCTTCCTTTTTCTCTGAGTGCAGAAAAAAAGTTTATTGATATCGATTGCCCTAATGTAATCCACGAATATAATAGTCACATGGGTGGCGTCGACCTGATGGATGGACTTATTGGTCGATATAAAATTCCAGCGAAGAGCAACAAGTACACAAATCGACTTTTCATACATTTACTTGATATGGCCATGATAAACGCCTACACTCAGAGAAAAGCTGCGGGCTAAAATCAAACTGTGTCGTACTTGATTTAAGAACTACAGAAATTAAGGAAAAATATATAAAATTTAAGTTTCTCCAATCTTGAAACAGGAATGGCATTCTTGAAGCAAGATAAAAATCTGAAAAAATCTTGTTTTAAGAGTAAAATTCTTAATTTCAAGTGTTCTCTGAAAGATACATCTGTATGTATATAAAAATGTACATACATACATACATAATTTTCAATAATCGTCGCTTTTTTGTTCAATCGAAACATTTTTTTAACAAAAAAATAGAAAAATTTACTCGTACAAAGCAAAATGGAAAATAAAAAACAAATCAATATCTGATTCGTGATTCATCGTAATTTAACTGCTTACGAATTGTCATTTTCATATATATACTATACACGGCTTTTAAGTGCGCCCATGGAAGTTGCGGTGACTCCAACGCCACCATCGCCGAAGAGGATATGCAGTTTTGCGGCGCAAACTTTTGTGTTCATGGCTCCAGAGGTCATAGCAAGTTGAATCGTATTATTATTATTGCGCCTTTTGCCATTATTGGCATCTTATTGGATCCCTTTAAGCGTTCACAATCGGCCCAAGAACTAACGGGCATGGAGCTATTATCGGCCACTTTCCGTCAAATGAAGAAACCCAAACAACAATTGCTCATTCCATTGCGGTTTTCATTGGCATGGAACAGGTATTTATTTTGAGCCGTTTGTGGTGATCTGTTTTGGTGTGGTGACTGGACTATGGGGTGTTGGTGATGCTGTGTTACAATCAAAAATCAATAGGTTGTATGGTCTGTTGTTCAATCGCAACAAGGAAGCGGGACTCTCACGAGAAATCTTTTGACTCTGTTTTTAGATTTAAATCATCAAAAATTGTTCTACTTATAATTATAATATTACCTTAAGACCTTATATATATGTATATATATATGTATATGTATGCAAAAATTGAATTGTATATTATATATATTACTATGTCTGAAAATAAAACAAAATAAAATACAATGCATTGAAAGAACCACTTTTTTTATTTTGCTAGGTGGGTTAAATGATTTCGAATTTTGAATTTCGAAAAAGTGGAGAACCAAGAATAAATGTTCCTAAAACAAAGTTGAACATTCTTCAAATAAGATTGTACATTCTTAAATCAATCCCGGGTAATGCTTAAAATAAATTTATTCAAGTTTGTTTCAAATCTGCAAAGTTCTTAATAAAAGCTTTTTATTCTCAAAATATATCGTCCTAGAAATAAGAATATATTCTTGATTTTAGCATTTTCGAGCTTAACAGACTTTCATAACGTTTTCGGCTTGATTCAAGCCCGCTATACTGAAATTTATCTTGCTTTTTCTCTGAGTGTACATTTTATTCAGGAGAATCAATAAAAGTGACACTCATGCTAGGCAATACCATCTTCCCAACTACCGATCAGTGGTGGCATATGTATTTTGTACACAGCAAAGGAATTTGGTGTCAAGAGCTCCAGGGCGTCCACGTCAAACTCTTCAAACGAAATGCTCAGGAAGGAACACTTATTTGCCTCCAGACGACGTTCGCTATGATGGTAGCGGTCATTTTGGAAAATTTTTACCACGCACTGCTAAAAAAACATGTAAATTTCCTGGATGCACATCAGAAACTCAAATTGCATGCAGAAAGTGTAATATTAATTTAGTATGTTTTTCTCAGCAAAAAGATTGTTTTCACGATTTCCACCATAAATAATTTGAAACAACTGCCTATTTAAGTAGAAATAACTACCTTTTTTGTAAACATGTTTGTAAACATATATGTACATATATGTATAACCTGAAATGAGACTAATTATTTTTGTATGTTGAATTCTTTTTAAAACTTTTGTTTTTGTTTAATAAACGTACTTAGTACACTAAATTAAAAAAAAATGCTTTGAATTTTTTTTGGTAAACAACCCCAAGACCGCCTGGAGGCGGTCTAAGGTTTTAGGTCTATAAAATCTACCCAAGGCAAAAAAATTTACTTTTCTGATGAAGAACCTATACTTTTACATTAGATGTACCCAAAAATAATTTTTCCACTAGAGAAAAAAAATTGGGCACTAGAGGGTTAGCTTTTAATTTTAGTTTTTTTTATACTCAGCTGTACTATGTAGTACCCAGAATAATATAGTCTTAATCACATAATGGTGGATTGTTAAGCTAAGAAATAATCGAGATAGATATGAACTTATACATATATAGCAAAATAATCAGGGTGAAAAAAGAAATCGATTGAGCCATGTCCGTCCGTCCGTCTGTCGGTACACACTCTAAAAAAATTTAAATATTTTGATGAAATTTGGAATGCAAGTTCCTATCCAGACCGGGACGGCTGGTACTGAAAATGGGCGAAATTGGACCATGACCCAGGCCCTTATGAGTAAATATGGAAAAATTTTGAAAATGGGCGGTGCTATGACCACTTATTAAGGGGCAAACATTGAACGTTTTATAAGTCATAACTCAGAAACCGTATCAGATACATCGATGAAATTTGGTACGCGTGATGTACCTACTTACCTAGGCAAATGTTTGGACGAAAAATTGCCAAAATCGGTGTGCGATGTACATTTTAAGCGATATCTTTGTCAAATATTAATATATATCGTTGAAATTTGCATGAGTCCAACTACATAGAGACATAAAACAAAAACCACAAACTTTTTGGAAAATGGGCGTGGTACCGCCTCTTTTTAGACAAAGGAATCTACGAGATTTCGGAGTCCATAACTCGACAAATATTGAGATAAGTATTATGACAAAAGTTGGAACTTCTGGTAATACGCGTGCAAAATTTTATCGAATTCGGTTTATAACCACGCCTACTTTTTAACAATGAATGTACATACATACATACATATGTATATAATGGCGGGAAAATCGGAAATAGTCTCTAATACACATTAATGCACAAATGTATACATATAAATACATACATGCATATGTACATATTTTATATCAACTATCCTTTTCACTTATCCTGACGCTGCCGCCTATTCCAAACCAAATAAAGTGTTTGACATCGCAGTTTTGATAAACAAGAAGAGTTTATTTGTCATTAGATGCCGCTTTTCCGACCATTACCTACACAATTTTCAATGTAGTCCAGACATTTTTATGTGTACATAAAACAACAACAATAAATGCTTGTAGTAAGAAGGAAGGTGGATGGGCTGATGGAGGCCAATAATGGTTCCTTATTGTTTTGTGATTTGAGCTTTTCCCATCTTCTTTGCATAGTATATGAATGCCTCGACTGTTCCGAAAATCATGATACAAATAATGCTCAGCCAATACGTAAATATGTAACTGTCGTGTTGGGACAAAGGTGCCGCATAGATTCAATGAGCCAAAGTGTCGTAGAGATCGAACGATAGAAGATACATATATATGTATGTATGTAGATCCTGCTTAAATAGCAACAACAGTTTTCTTTCTTGATACATAAATATAATCGATGCGATATCCAAAGGAGCACCAGCTGCATGGCAAATATACTTTTTCTTACTAGCTCATATATACACACTAGTATGTATACAATTATCCTTGGACCACTTGGTGCATCTGTGCCACAGTCAACTAGCTACGAACTTGTCTCATGTAGTCAGCCATGGAGCGAGTTCATACATCAACACCACCGTATTTTGCTACGATCGTTCCTCGATTTGACAATCGCCCTGCAGAGTGGCCATAAACTCGTCCCAGATATGCTACATTTCATATAAAAGTAGCCACGGCAAGTTTACGCTATGAATTAGTATGAGCAAATACAGCGATGGGCCAAGTGATCCTGTCCAAGGACATTGCAATGCTAATAGGACCAGTTATTTTTATATGAAATGTGTCAGGGTTTGGACTAGTCTATTACCACAAGCGACTACTTTATACATACATGCTTCTTGAATGGATTAGTTCGGTTTTCTGAAGGGGTGTATACATATGCGTTTGTCGATAGTTATACATGGATACATATGTACGTATGTACATTAGTGCCCATATTCCTTAAGGAGCACACTTAAGTTGTATGTTTACTTTCCACGACAGCCAGTTATTTTACGATTGTTCAAAGGAAGCAGATGAGCATCATTATTTTTTCTTTTACATTTATTTAATTTTATTTTTTGCCAGCATGTACATTAGGCCGTCTCGCCTTATATGGACAAAAAAAGTCCACCGTACGGTCCCCCCCCCCTCTCCCCCCATATAATTTCTCTTTCGAAAACATTTCTGGAAAATTTTTTTATTTTTTTTTTTGGACGCCGATAGATGTCGCTAAAATTAATTTTTTTCATATCTTCGGTATTTATGGTCCAATCTCTAAGTTTGATACACCAATTTCTTTGGCTTGAGAGGGTTTCTACTTTATAATTGTATTAACTCTATGTGCGCCATTGGGGTCACTTCCACCCAGTACTTAGTTTATACCACCTTAATGTAACTTTTTTTGCCGGCTTGTTGAACGTCGGCAAAAAACATTAATCGTTTGCAAAAGAAATATTTCGATCGATTCAGTAGAACCGGAAATAAAACATATTTAACATTCCGAGGAATATAAGTTTTTCGCTTCCTGTGGTCTTTTAGGTTCATTTTACAAAGATTTTTGCTGAAGAGACTCCAACTGAAATTTTATGCCGAATAATTTTCTAGAACATTTTAACCTAAAAAGGGTTATTTTGACCCGTTTTTATACAGTCAGGAAATAATATTTTTAAGTTCGCTAGAGGGCTAACATGTTCTAGAAAATTATTCGGCATAAAATTTCAGTAGGAGTGTCTTTTTCGCGATACGCTCTACTGTACATACATATGTATATGTATACATACGAATGCATATGAATTTGTAAAGCCGTGTATGCCTTCAGTTGCGAGAAAATATCTTGTACTCGTATCTGGCACCGGTCAAATGTGGGGTAACCACTGTAGTTAATGATAATTGCTTCTGCAACGCCCTACAATCCATTAAATTGGCGACTCGAGGTCGATTGGACACAAGCTTGCGTACACATGTGCTGCGATGTAAGCGTAGGTACATATGTACATAACAACATAAATACATATGTATGGATATCAATGGATAAATAAATGGAATCACAAAAGGTTTTATTAAAAAAGACGGATCCCGCGAACCGCTCTTGAACCCATAGGTTTCAAACACCTATAGATAGAAAGAGGTTATATTTTGCTTTTTCCATTAAGATTAGATTTTATATTGTGGTTCTCGGTGGTGCTTCTCTTATGGAACTTATCAATCTTCCCAAACTTACAAAGCTTACAAAAATGCTGGGGAAAAATTGCTCTTACTGCTACTAAGTAGATACGTACACTGAGAGAGAAAAAATATATATGAAGGGGTCAAAGAAATCGTTTCCCTAGTTTGAATAGTACTTTCTTTGTTTTGAATAAATTTTCTCTAAAACATGTTAAAAGCATTATAAAATATTGTTGTTTACATGTGTTGCCATGGTTTCATATATTTGTTTTGAAAAAATTCATAAATGGCTACGTTCAGAAGGCGCAACGGTGGAGCACAACTGTTGTGTAGATATCAGTAATCGGAAAGTGATACAATTTGCGCCTTCTGAACGAGCTGATCCATTAAATAAACAAATTATTATTTTAATTATCCCCAACGTAATTGCCAATAATTTCGCGGCTTTGAAACATTTTTATTACATTCCAAAATTCATAAACACTATTTATATTTTTGTACATATGTCAAAATCGTAAGCTCAACATGTTGTCTAAAGTGAGCGTAAAAAATTTATGATGGAAAAAAGTCTCCAAAATCACAACATGTTGTGTTGATCAGAAATACTCAACGTTGCGTTCAGAAGATAAAACACAACAGTTGCGCAACTGTTGCGCCTTCTGAACGTACCCAATGAAAATAATGAAAAATTCTTTTATTTCTTTAATTTTGATAAATTGAATTCCCATACAAATCTCCATGGTAACGAATTTGTTTGAATAATTTTTTATGTTTTTTCCACATTTATGAGAAAATTTACTCAAAACAAAGAAAATTTTGTATTGGGACGCGAGTTCAAAATAAGGAAAATTATGTCTTTGATCGAGAGAATTTTTTTTTAGTGTATGTAAGTCTTATCTGCTCTTACTATTATGCATTTTAGTATCTAACATGAGATTATTACTTAATTTAATTTTTGAAGATATGGGATAAACGGAAAAATCCAAGTCACCCAAACAGCCATGCCAGAAAAGATAACTACGTACATACATATTTCGAAGAAAACCACTTTCTCCATCACCAGTCTTCCTTTTGGAAGCACCACACAGGCTTCGAAGCTACGCCCCAACCATCAGTAGTCCAATATAGCGAAGCGCTAAGCACTGCGACTATTAATGTTTCTGCTGAGTTGTACGATATTTCTCGCATTTTGCTCTGTTCAATCTAATCTTTCATAGTGTGCGAGCTTCTCTCATTTTTCAAACATTATCCGCAAGATAATGTTAATTTTAAAAAATAAATTCAAAAATTCAGCACATTAAGGGTGGATTCAACATTCGAGTTCTGAACTAAAGTTGAATTTGAGTTAACTAATAATAATATTTCAGAACTTTTCGGAATTCCTTCACACTCCGAAAACACAACAACAATCACATGGCAGAAAAGTTCTGAACTCGAAAGATAAATCCGCCTTAAATTGAAACGGTTACATCAAAAACTTGAAAGTTGTCTCGAATCGAAAAGTACATATCGGCACTTATTTAAATCAATCCAACAACTGGTTTTATTTAACTCCCCCAAGACTGTAGTTCCGTAGCATTACATAAGCATAGGAAAGGTTCTACTACCGCAACAGCAACAGCAGCAACGTCAATTGGCCATTGCCTATCACAATCACTGGCCATGGCAAAATGTTATGGACAACATTATCATTAACACTGCCAAAGTGCAATCTTCTTTAGGCGGAGCAAATCTTCGCGACGACAATTTAGGAGCGTGGGATGCGCCATTAGGAGTAAATGCGTAAGCACAAATATGTCGTGCTCAATGTTATATACATACATATATTAATGTAAATAAACACAGCAATTCATAAGTTCCTACATACACATGTTGCTAAAGTGTTAGAGCATGGCAATGTAGAACAAGCCATCCCAATAGCTTAACCTTCTATAATTTCTGCAACAACAAGAAAACATTATTTGTTATCCCAACTAAACTCTTATACATTTATATAAATAGAATAATAGAATAAAATTTACTATGCTATGCCGTGCGCATTAAAAGACAAAAAGCACTTTCTTCATGTAAAGACTTAATCTCGAGTTTAGTAGTTTTTTAATGAGTTTTTTCTATTATTTATAAAAATCGTATTTTGGAACAAAGTTCATGTTCATGTTCATGAAAGGTATAAGAATCCGTTTTTGATACTTCAGCCAGTAGTTGTAGTAGGGGAGCTTGCTCAACTGTGGATTAATTTTAGAATTGCTTTACCATCAAAAGCATTTTATATCCTTGAGTGATTTTTTCGTCATTTGTAAGAGTTGAAACATTTGCAATCTTTAGTAGACACAGTTGTGAGCACTAAATACCAGTGGCGGACCTAGCATAAATTGCATGTGCAAGCCTATGTATGAAGCATAACCATTAGCCATTTATGTAATTTCCTTTGCTGTATTATTTAAAAGTCTGATTGCATTCCGTCATTGACTATGATTTAGAGGTCTCGATTTCTTTTTAACATTTTCGAGTGGCCCGAATAAATGCTTTTCAATACTCGAACGCTCGTTTGTTTATTTATTACGCGTTTGTTTGTACGGGCATTTGAACAATTCGGGTATTTGAAGATCGTTTTTTCTCGTTTATTTAATTTTTTTTTTGTTCATATGTATTTTTTATTTTTGTTTTCCTGATACACATTTTTTTGTTGGTATACTCAGAGAAAAGGAATCAAAAATAAGATTTTTATTTTTATAATGCATGTTTTAAACCAAGTCATTTTTATTTTATAAATGAAAATTTTTAAATTTTTTAAATTAAAATGTATTTAGGATTTAAAAAGAAACATGTTTAAATTAAAAATAAAAATTAATGGAATAAAAACGAAAGTTTTTCCTTCAAAATCTCATAGTGCTTAAAATAAAAATAAACATTTTTAAATTAAAATTGTTTTTTCTTGATTTTGCAATTTTACTCTGAACATTTTTAAAATAAAAAATTTCGTATTTACATAATTCTTAAATATAAGAACGTGCGCTAGGGAAATCTTACACGAAAGCGCAGAGGTATTTTTGGTTTCCTTATACTGACGGAACTTTCAGCAGTAGCAAGTGTATTTGCTTATTGCCTAAAAAATGGGTGCTTTAGTGTTTGAAAAACTGAGGTCCAATTTGATTCCCACCGCTTTTTAAAATTATCTTGATATTGTGCCAATAGTCGCCAAAAATCACAATCAACCCTTTTATAATCTGGTATTTGATATTTATGTTTGCATGCACATGTAGATGTAAGAATTTATGTGCATAAGTATGTACCTACATGCAAACGAAAATCAAATCAAATATGCATATGGCTGTGAATACTGAACTTTTGAATGCCGAAGCCAGCTTCATATTCGCATACAAATTTGATGTGAAAAATAAAAAAAAAGTGCTTTGCTAGTTTTTTTTTCAATTTAAGTCTGAAAATAAGCAATTGGTTTCTCCTTAGCGAAAGCGAGAAAACAAGTTATGTTATTCTGTTTTGAAAGCCACGTAAAAGCTAATGTATGGAAACGTTGAAGCATGCTCACTGTGCTGTGATTGGCTGTACAAACAAAATACACATTGTGAGGTGGATTGTGTATTTGCGCTATTTTCTTAGCAGGCTTTTAGGGGCATGTTACAGTGGGGGCTATATTATTGAGAACTTAAATAGTAAACACATTTAAAACGTAAAATAACCAGATTTTAAAGAATTTCGTATGAAATGAACGAAAATGTGTACGCAAGCCGGGCTTCTCGGCTTGTATGAAGCGACGGCCTCTGCTAAATACTCAACCTTTTTCGAGTGCAATAAATTTCCAAATAAATTCACAAACAAGTTGAGGCAAAGAAATTTGAGCAGTGTGAAAGGGTCGATCCAATGGTCAAAACGAGTATTTGACCTCCGTAGAGGAGAATGAGAAGAATGCATATGTAGATGTTTACATGTGTGTACATACATACATATATTCGTTGAAATTCAAATTTTCCAATTTTCTGTATGAGCACGGCTGTATGAAAGCAAGTGCAAGAACTTACGAGAAGGGCCAAATAAATGCACAAGCATACACTTGCTGTCAAATATTAACTCTGTAGCCCTGCAAGGATACATATGCATACCAAAGTGCAAGGCTGCGAAAGTAATCGTATATACACAGTTAAGTATGCATGTGTTTACACGGTAATATGTGCACTTATAAATTTATGTTTGCATGCATCGCTACTGTGAAGTAGTTATGTAGGGGTTAAACGGGGGTGGGAGCAGTTTTATTAATGCCACACGTAGCACTCTAGGTTCGTGCCATTAGCTTTATTTTCCACCAGATTTCAGACTGGCCGCCGCAGTTAGGAGGTCTACCTCTTCGGACGGCAAGGTCAAGTAGTCGTTTTTAAAAGGCATTTCGAAGGCTTTTGTTTTCGCCCATTATATGTGGGAGTCGGCATACGGAAATGTACTGGAACGAATTAAATTTTTTTGGTTCCCAACATTTTGTAAACGATCATATAAACTCAAATATTAACGAGGTTTTGAAATAATTTTAGAAATTTCCTACTATAGATATTACAGATGCTCTGAAACGTCTTTGCATTTGTACATGCATATGTATGTATGTATACATATTTGCACAATGTTTTCACACAAAACACGGATATGCAAGTTCTGGCAATAGCATGTGGCTATTTACGATGGTATCTTAAAAAGTTGAAATTGAAACAAGTGCTTTATTATTTTGCTGAGAGTGGTTTTTGTGGCCAAATGAAACAACAATAACCAACAACAACAACAAGAACAATAATAATATATGTACATACGTACATATATCTATATAGTACGAAATACTTATAAATACTTAAATATACATATGTATGTGTACCTACATACATATGTACATTAAGCCGTATCACGAAAATAAAGTTTACGTGTGTCAGTTTTATTTGAACACTTACGTCGAAAAAATATTTATGGTGTAAAATTTTTTTTTTTAGGCCCGCGTTAAAAACAGCTAAATCGCGTTTTTGTAACAACTTCCTTATTTGGTGTCCGATCTCTATGATCTTAATGTCGCAGAAAAGGTCTCGCTCAGCACTATATTTGGCCCATATAAAGTTTCGACCTCAAAGGTTGTTCTGAGTTTTACCTTTAAAAATTTTGGAGTTACTATCCCTAGATTTTTTTATTTTTATCACTAATACAAAGCTCTCAAAAAACCATGAGGACTCCGCTAAAGAAGTTGTAGCCTTTACTCACAAACAAAAAAGTTATACCGTTTTAAAATCAGAGAACCTGATTTTTTGAAAAATTATCCCAAGTTCTTATTTATATGAGGCAGTAACGCCATATAGTATGAGTTTTTGATTAAAAAGTATTCTAAGTCCTCGCTTGACTTGAGAATCTTGTACCGCGATGGAACAGCTCCCAATACTGGATACATGATATGCCAAAAATTATTGATGATTGGACTATTCGTGCTGATCAACGTTATTTATATTGAATGATAATGGCTGTAGTGAAGATTTGGTAAGTATTCAAGTGGGATCTCTAAGCACAACGCGCTGGCTTACAACGGCTTCACGATTTCTGCATCCGTGCGTATCGTAAAATCATCCAAGTTATTTAGAAAAACTGCTATAGTTCGTTGTAAAATTATACGCGCCTAAGAAGAGACAACGGAAGTCTAAATGTATTATCAATACTTGCGCTGGATGCGTCGTCTGCCCCTAGAAATGCAGTTAATTATTCAGCCTACAATTGAAAACAACGCACTTTACTTTAATCCCCAAAACATCTTCTTATCTATGATAACCGAGACCAAAAAGGACGATGTCCTCCAAATTTAGAGATATTTATGAAAGCAGTTTCAGAGCTCTGAAAGAGAATTCTTCGTCGCTTATATTACTTTGCTCACACTCAAAAAAAAATTACTCAGATTATGGAAAAATGAGAATGATTCGCCGCTAATGACATATTTTCATTGTTTTGAATAAAATTTTCTTTCAAAACGTTGTTTTTATTCCTTGATTTAAAGAAAGTTGTACATCAAAACAATGAAAATGTGTCTTAAGCGCCGAAACATTCCCATTTTTCCATAATCTGGGTAAGTTGTTTTTTCAGTGCAGGTTTCGAACGTTTAAAACAAATTGGAATTTATGTGCAGGGAATTCTCTTCCTTCTCATATGCATTTTATATACATATATGTACGTATAGTTTTTTCCCCTTTTCTTTATTTTTATTACCTCAACAATAGTTACTCATACGCCCCCACATCGGATCGCTTTGTATGTGAAAACTGAAAATGTTTTCTTAAATATCTCGAAAATGGGAGTGCATACACTGCACTTCTAAAAACGCCATCGTAATCTGGAGCCAAAAATTAAGTTGACGTGTTTCGCCGTTTCTCTGTGGTAATTTTTTATAAAAAAAACAAGTGTTTCTTTTTACAACGTTATAACTTTTTTGTTTGTGAATAAAGGCGAGAATTTCTTTGGGGGATTCCTCATGGTTTTTTGAGAGCTTCGTATTAGTGATAAAAATAAAAAAATCTAGGGATAGTAACTCCAAAATTTTTAAAGGTAAAACTCAGGACAACCTTTGAGGTCGAAACTTTATATGGGCCAAATATAGTGCTGAGCGAGACCTTTTCTGCGACATTAAGATCATAGAGATCCGACATCAAATAAGGAAGTTATTACAAAAAACGCGATTTAGCTGTTTTTAACGCGGGCCTAAAAAAAAAATTTTTACACCAAAAATATTTTTTCGACATAAGTGTTCAAATAAAACTGACACACACTAAACTTTTTTTTGTCCATATAACGTGATACGGCTTAATGTACATATGTAAGTATGTACTTAGAAGCTGTAACTTTTGTTAAAAGGACACAACGTACATATGTATATGTATATATGTGCATTAGCACTTATAAAAATAGTTGTAAACACTTACATATGTATGTATGCAATAACAAAATTCCACGTGAACAAAATGAAAACTAAGACTCAGGGCCCTATTAAAAACTACATACGTCGGTGTCACCGAAATGATGTTTTCGGTAAATCGACAATATATCAACCGACGGCGTGCCGAATCTTTCGAAGTTCGGTAAATCGCTATTATGAATACCGAAAGAACGAACGTTTTCCCAGTTCTTTGTTCCGAATTTAGCCGCAAGTATTTGGTTGCGGCGATATTAACAAAATATCAAAAAATTTTAATAAAAGTTTAAGCAAATAGTTAAAATGTATGTATGAAATGGTAATAAGAGTGAATATATGTAAATATGTACATTATTAAATAGGTCGCGGGGAGCCACAAACATTGCGTGCTCCTATTGCATTTTCTAACACCACCAACACGTATTTGAACGCGTCTTTATTGAGACGAAAGTTTTTATTGAAGTTGTGATATACATATGACGAACTCAGAGCAAAAACGAACTATTGTACAAACAAAAAACGAGAAAACTCGAATCGCAAAAACATACCGGCAAAACCTTTTAGTTCGTTTTAGTAAGAACACTTAGGGAAAAAACGAACTAACGTTTTTCCGGAATGTTTTTGCGCTTCGAGTTTTTTGTTTGTACGATAGTTCGTTTTTGCTCTGGGAAAAAATATGTCTCATTTTTGCTCTGATTTCCCCAAGATTCCTCTCACGCAACAAGAAGACTTTATATTTTAATAGCAATATTAATATTATATTTTATATATTTTCAGTCTCTAAGTAAACTTACGCTTGATTAGGTACTTAAAATAAAAGGATTGCTATGATCTCAAAAAAAGTTTCTCTCGTTTAGAAAATTAATTTACTCTTCTTCCTCCACTAATATATCTGCTATCGCAATAGAATCCATTATTTTATTATTTAAATAAATAGGTTTTAGTAAAATAACTTAAAAATGTATTTGCTTTTATCAAAAAGATAAGGAACGTCAGAAAAATCCACTCAATTTCGCCAAGGCAGATCTACGCCTTTTCCAGATTGAAATCAGAAAACTGCAATTGTATTTCAGAAAACGTTAATTGAATTTCAGAATTGATAATTGGATTTCAAAAATTGTTATTTGGATTTCAGAAACGGTTATTGGATTTCAGATTGTGTGAATTGGATTCAGAATACGCTTGGGACTCGCCCATTCCTATTGCCCATGATGTGGATTCGATTTGATTTTGACATTACGCTCTACCTTTGTAAATAAAAAAAGTAGTTTCTGAATTAGCCGATGCGCCTACCCCTCGAGATCTGCCTTGAATTTCGCATCAGTACTTGGCGACACGGATTCGGGCAGAGTTCATATACTTGGAAACGTCGGGGTAGCTGATAGCATTTTCGGCGAGTTAGACGCGTTGACTTTCGGCGTTTTGGTGGTTCGTTCGGTGTTCATGATATGGGCCTCAAGTCTATAAAAAGCAATAAACTAGCAGTAAACTAAGCCAACAAAAGAGCCATGAACAACAAAAATAAAAATAAATTAAAAAAGAAGAAGAATTAGAGAATTACATTTGTTGTGGGCATTAGCAGAACTTTTTGTGAAAAATGAATCAGCTTATTTGTGGCACTTGCACATGTAGTGGTATTCTATTTAAGTAAGGCAAAGCAACTAATTGTAAACTAGATTTCTAGCAAATTACAAATGATGCCAACTAGTCTCCACACTATCCACTGTGGATAAAAGCAATTGATAGTTTTTACGTGTTGGTGTCCTATGAAAATGTGTTTTCCTGCTCGGCATAATCGTTATAAAATAAAACTGCGATTCATATGAGAAAGAAACATACTGGTTACCTTCGCATCAGTATGTATGTACATATGTATACATATGAAATCCAATTTATGTTCTCTGAAATCCAATTGCCTATTCTGAAATCCAATTAACAGGTTCTGAAATCCAACAACCGTTCCTGAAATCCAATTATCAATTTTGAAATTCAATTAACGTTTTCTGAAATACAATTGCAGTTTTCTGATTTCAATCTGCAAAAGGTTTAGAATATCGCCGATTTGCTCGAGAAGATTCCTTTTACTCAATTCTCTAACGTTCTGAAACGAAATCTAATGTATGTAGTTCTCTAATGTGATTCTAATGAAAAATTGTAAATTCCATTAATTTATATAGACATTGACACTTCGCTATTTCTCTTATCAGTTTCCAATTGAATTGTAATGTTAGCTTTCTACCCCGCTCTCGATTAGAGAATAGTTAGAGAATTACACTATTTACATATATAATGTACTGTTTAGCCTCCACACAGTTTCTAACGTTAAAGGCTGTGTTTGCTGGGTTTGTGTTTTATTTCAAATGTGTAAAACCACTTTAACTGAGTGTAGTGTGTTTTCAATCAAAAACTGGTTAATTTAGCATATTTAAGTGGCTAAAATATTTACACTTGCAGTTAAGGGTTCATCAGTGAAGCGTTGCAGCATTCCTTTTGCATACTCTCACTACGGAATTCGAATAAATTTTTCGAAAATGCTTAGTATTTATGGTGAAGTACAATCTTATGTACATAAATTACTCCCTTAATAAGATTTTTGCCCTCAGTTAAAAATCTTGAATGAGAAGATTTTGTACACACACAAGCATCTCTAGAAATGTTTTAAGAATAATTTAAAATTAAAATAAGTTTTCTTAAAGGAACGTTAAGTATAATATTAGGTTTATTTGAATATTTATTTTTATAGTGCTGGTGCTAAAAGCAATCATTTATAAATCAGTTAACTGAAACTGATCTAAATTTTAAAATATATTTTAGTCATAAATTATGACTCATAATTATTTAATAACTAATACCTGTTCGTATGGAGAAAACTAAATAAATTTTATTTTTTTACCAATAACCACTAGATATCTATCCAAAAGTGACATTAATGTGCTGTAGTTCTAGTATTTACACAAAAATTTCTTTCTATAAAATGATATACAGTTACTTTATGTACTTACATTAAACATTATTGATTAAACCAAATTAGTTTAAATCTAAAGTTGTAATATTGTAATTTTTACTTTAATTAATGCCGAAACATTAAAATAATCACAGTACAAAGCTTTCAATGGTGACAATTTTGATTGCAAAAGCGTTAAGAGAAATATGTTCAGACACCCAAAGTATTGTCAATCGCTCATCACTTTGCCTCATCACCAACACAGATGGAAAATGCGATGTAATGAAGTGTGAAATGAAAGCTGAGTGCAGGAAATTCCTTTTCGTGCCCAAGTCCCAGACCCACGTATTGACATGAACTTATGAATTGGTTGTAAATATTTAATGGCTGCCCAACCACCATTGCTTGAACATCAATACATATTTAGCTACACATAAATAAGGATAAAAGAAAATACGAAAAGTTTAGCAAAATCAAAGGATCGATATAAAAACTCAACTTGTAAGTTATTAAAAAGTCAATTTGACAAGAACAAGATGAAAAGGGGAAAAATTAAAAAAAAGTGCAAGAAAAAAGTTTACAAATGTTAAGAACCCAATAAACACAACGGATTCGCCTCGAATTCGCGTCGGATTCGCTTTCTCTGATTATATTACCGCGGCAATAGTTTGCGGCGATAGCTCGGCGAATCCGAATTCGCAGGCATGTCACTTATCACTACCGATTCGAGATTTTGTTCATGCTCTGATCGCTGGCGATTCCCATTTTTTATCATTAGCGATTCGAGAAATTTTAATTTCTCTGATCGTTGGCGATTCAAAAAATTTTTCATTCTCGGACCGTTGGCGAATCGAAAATTTGTTCATTAGCGATTCGATTTTTTTATAAATGGCGTTTCGAAAAATTAAAAATTCAGAGTTTGGTTTACTGGCAATGGGTTAGATCCGTATAAAATAATACAAAGCACTTAAAATATTTTTATAAAGAAAGTTTAACTTTCATGAAATAACAAAAGCTTTTCAAATTAATTTAAGCAGTAAATAGTCCCCTTATTTAAACAATTTTTAATTGGTTTTAATACATACTCGTGTCTATTTGATTATAAACTGATTTTATCTACTTTCGGGAACTCGCCTAGAATTTGCCACAATAACATCTTCAGAACTATAATGATTTTTTAGTGCAAAAGAACTTAAAAAAATAGAGAAAAATTATATCGCGAAAATTGATTTTCTCGAACTTGCCGCGAACTCGAGGCGAGTCCGAGAAATTACATTCGCGAAAATCTGCTTTCGCGAACTCGCCTCAAATTCGTCGCGATATCATCCTCGCGTCTGTGTTTATTGGGAAATATACTTACAGATGTATGTACATATGATTGTATGTAAGTAGATTCGAAAATGGCAATAAAAAATTGGTAAATCAAGTGAACATATTGAATCTGCAACAATAAAAGGAAAAATACAAGAAAATGAGTGGATGGCATTGGAAAGTAACGAAAAACAGCAGCAACACTGTCGGAGATTCGCCTGAGTGATGAACATCAGCACATTGGATGAGAAGTGACATTAGATTGGCGTGCATTTGCTGTTCATTCATTCACTTACCCATTCACTCTATTCAATAGATGGAAAATTTGATAAATGGGTATGCTTTCCATTCCTTGTGCATCCTTTGAAATTACGAAGAAAAGGAAACTTTTTTTCACTACTTTGGCTGTTGTTGAACTTTGATGATTCGGTTTTCGGCAACGTATGTACATATGTACGTTTGCGTTTGGGTAACTCATTCGATATTTATTTGATTTTAATATTCAATTGCACCTACGCCATCATCCTATCGTCCTAACTCATTTTTCATTAGCTTAAAGGGCTGTAGGAAATTTTTGACACACATAAATACAAATACATTTTTAAACGAGTTGGTTCCTGATTGACTCACATGAGTCAAAATTCTGCGGTCTGCTCTACACTTACTGACATCAGCCGCTCACAAAAATCAAAAGAAAGTAAGAATGAAAATCCAAATACTGGGGAAAAAATTTCGCTTTGAACTATCAAAAGTCTGAAGAAGATCGTAAGTAGATTGGGCTGGGTTTCAGTAGTTTTCAGTGGCTTCACCTGCAACTAAAACATTATAAAGATATTAAAATTAATTTCCGCAGAGATATTCGAACAATCGGCAAAAGGAATTCATCCGGACTTAATTACACTTCTTTCCCCCAAGAACTCTTACAAAAGCCGTTATAATGGACATCAAAGCCTTCTTTTTTATCCCGATTTTTATCGAGCAGATGTAGGCTTGTGACCGGCTGGCGACCGAATTTATCTCCATAAGAACTACAACTTTACTTGCAGTGAATGAACTCAGCAAATTTTTGTAATTAGATAAATACATTATTGATCATTTAGTAGTTACTTTCCTATTGACAGCAATATTGAATCGTCTACAGTTTTCCAACGACGTGATAACCAACCGATCTAGCTCCTCATCTCACTTGTAACCTACACAAAAAAACCCAAAATTACAAATTTCTTACATTTACACATTTGGGCTCGATTCTGTGAATTAAATCGAAATTTATGAATTTTGATTTCTGTACGAAGCTAAGGAAACGAAACGTTTGGCTCCTATACATATACACATTTATGTACGTACCCTGCAAAAAAGTTTTGCTTGTTGTTGACAAATCAGGTCTAGAAAAGGAGTACGCTGGCAGCGCTGCTTCTAACACTTATCTATACCTCATTTCGCATGGCGGATAAGCCTTTGGAATAAGGTGTGCTCTCAGAGAGAGTGTACTCCTTCTGGCCTGATGACATCCAGATAGGAAAATCAGCCTTATTTTAGGACTTACGCCATATAAATTTGCTACTCTTATAATTTCAGGCCTTATTTCGTAATCCTTTAAATCTGCTGTTTTGATTCTTAAATAAGGCTTAGATTTTTTGGTCGGTACATATGTACATAAACATACAGACATACTCGTATATGTAAGCATACATACATATATAAGTCAATCCGCTAAAACAAATATGAATATTTATTCGCAAAAGATTTTTCGAGTTCATACAAATTCATATAGTAGTGCAAAGTTGAATTATAAAGTTATTACGAAGTTAAGACAGTTTTGATTGAGATGAAGGAGAGCGTTTGCATGCTCAGCACAGATTTCAACTGATTCCGACGAATTCATTTCATTTTCAAATTATTTTCCCTTTAAATTAATTGCCGATTATAAATAATTAAAAAAAAACACAGTTGCAGTTCTATATTATTTAAGCTTAACCATTTTTAGACCTTTATAAGCCTTTTGGACGACAATGAAAAGGTCGACACATTGGCATAAAATAACAACAGTAAAACATTGATACAGTTTCCTGGCCGAACTAACTAAAAGTCGGCAGCTTAGGACTTCTGCGTAGAAAATAGAAGAAATTAAATTTGAAGTGCGATCATAAATTTTCAATATGCACTCGCAAAAAAAAAATCTTAAATAAGCAAAGGAGTTGAATAACTGAAAGGCATGGATGCACAAAAAAACAAATAGAGGACGAATAAATGAATGAAAGCAATAAAATTGCTCCGGCTGAAAGTCAATTTGGTCATAATTTATTGAATTTTAAAAAGGGTTCAGTTTTTCCCAAGCCATGCCAAAAGTCAATATGTAGCTGGTAGGGGTTGTTGGCAATTTACCATCAAGCAAGAGAATGAGGCATAGGGTGTGATTGGGTGATTGCTTGACAACGGGATGGCAACATTGTTCCGCGCTTTATTTAGTCAGCCAGTGATTGTAAATAAATGAAACAGCGCACGCATTAAACTTTTAAAATAGTCCCTTCGCGACCGATTCTTCATGGATGGCAGTTAAAAAAGTCAGAGGACAAAGAGCAAATGAAAACTGCAGCAGGGGTGGAGTTGAATCCCTAAAAGTAGCTTTTTTATTCCTCGAATGTCGCAAACCAAACGGCAAAAATTCATTTGGCCATCGAGATTTTTGCTAAATTGGTTGCGGAAATGTTTTAACGCTATGGGAATATTTATCATTCCTTTTCCATGTACATACCTACAGACAGTTATTATTATTTTTTTGTTGTATGTTATTGTACTATTAACAGTGACGGCTCAAATGTGTGCGGGCAGGAGTTTCATAGGTCAGCACACTTGCGCATGAATGATTTATGTATGAATATTTGAAGGGCAGTTTGCAACACACATATACCTATGTATTTGATTTTTTTTTCATATGCGTTTATGTGCATGTCTTTTGTTAATAATTTATGTTGTTGTTCTTTCCGGAAAATTTATTTTATATTTTCCCTGATTTTATAGCACATCAATGCCGGAAGTGTGGAATTATTAAGTGCAAGTTAAGTAAGTTGATCCATTGACATCGGCAAGTGAAATTCACGAGTTGTGGCTGACAATGAGAAAGTAAGTACTTGGCAAAACTGCGACTAACAGGGAACATGCTCGAGATCACTCGCAGGGAAGCATGCGATTATTTGCTATTATTTGGTTGCTTTTTAGATGGAATGAAGTGTTTTCCACATGTCCAGTTGTATTGGTTTCGTAATAGACCTCTGCACAATACCATTTGCCTCTGCTATATTTGCGAATACTCTATGCATTGTACAATTAGTCACAGCACAATTTCAATGCAGATACGAATAAAACCCATACTTTTCATTTGGAATACAAATACTATTTCTATTTGCTCTGTTGGAGCGATTAGTGTACACTATTCGCCACGATAGAATAGAACATAATAATAACCATGTTATGAAGTATTCGCAAAACCTTGTTGCTTCTTTGGTTTGTTTGTTTTTTTAATGTGGATATGGCATTAAGGTGAACCAAAAAATAAAAGCCCAACAAACATATGTTCCATTTTTTAATGATAAGAAATGTTTTTCTTGTTCATTAAAAAAAATTATGTATCATCACTGATATAAAAGGAGAAAGAAATTTGGAGGCATTTGCACGACCTCTAAATTTTAATATATTAAGGAAAAATTTTAGGTATAGATTTCCGTATTATATTCCAAATCGGGTTGTTCCGCAAATTTCGGGAGAACTTTATTTCCTTCATAAAACCACCTTAATATGCCAATTAAGTTTCCTAACTAATGCCGAAAAAATGAAAAGAATCGAAGTATTGGTTACCGAGTTATTTTAAAATATATAGAACAGTTGGAAATATGTAGATCGTAAAAAGCTCTGGTTCGAAATTTATTTTAGACATATGGTTTCTTGGGCAAAAAAGCTTAAAATTACCCAAATTTTTATAATTGCGATGTGTCCCAGTTAAATTTTTTTGGCCCCTACCAATCGACCCACCCTAGTGTGTATGCATATGCACATACACACACTCACACTAGCAGCGTAATTTTGCTGAACACAACGTCTGGATTTGTGTTTATGAAAATATGTATGTACATACATATATTTCGATTATATTCGAAGTATTCGCAAGTAGTGTACACTATTTGCAGAACCTTTTTAAGGTCATGTAATTGTCGCTACGAATAAGTAATTGTATTGGTTATGTTTATGGTTGTGCTCTACTTGCGTTTATTCTAAAACGACAGAAACAAGTAGGTACTGTAATTGGACGGCCGCGAATATTTTGTTGGCCGTTTCGAATCCATTCGTGCAGCCTTCTATTTCGTAACAAACTGGAATGCAGTGCTAACTACTGACCCTCTGCGACTCACCTTAACCGTCTACGATAAATGATTACTCTGACTGTGCTCTTACCGATCGAGGGTTGAGTTCGAAATCGAAGAAAATCGCTTACTTGATATTGACGACCACCCTAATGTACATACCCATAAAATTGTTTAGGTATGCATTAACTATTTTACTCATACATCACCTCAAACTTTTACTTTCTACGCACATTGGCGGTGTGAAGTATTCTTTAAAAAAGGCATAATATAATAATTTTAATTGAGTGAAATTGCCTAGATTAAACATATGAAAACCAATAATGAACCTTAAATTACCCATCCCCTCCCTTCGGGCCCCAAACAACCAGCCACGGTGCAATGTCGAAGGCCTCTTTAAGCGTGATAAGTGCTCCATTGCTTTATTAGCCGCACACACCTGTCGCTTCCATTCCATCATTCAAACATGCGGGCCATTCAGCAAAGTCAATTATCTTTGCTTACCTGTTTGCATAACAACTAAAATAGCTGCTACAAGGGGCGTGGCTATCAAACGCATACATGCACACATAAACACATGCATACATATTTTCATACATACATATGTCAAATCTGCGGGGTGTTGAGCTCGATTGCCATGATTGTATTAAATTATTATCTTTTTATGGGACAACAAGGGCAATAAAGAAAAAACAAAAAAGCAGGTAGTTACGAAATGAAAGGTGGAGAAAAAAGTGTGTGAGCTTAACTGCATACGAAAACAAATGCACGGTTGCAACAACGACAAGTCATACAAGCTCATCGTCTTATACATACACATGCATACATAAATGCGTACTACCGTGTGTATATGAAGAAAAAAATTTACAATTGCAACAAACACATGGAGTTGACGATTTGTCTTTGCAAGCTTCGCCGCACATTGAAGCGGTGACTTAAATTATGCATTCTGAGCGTAGAGTGTAACTGGCATAGTGGCATGAGATGACAAGCATGTGGCAGCCATGGCCATGTCAACAAATGCAAGTGTAAGTGCAAGTGCAAATGCACCGCGCGAAGACAACGTGGGGTCGCAAATCACTCAGCCATATTGGCTACACATTGGCAGCCTGCATTTATATACATATGTACATATGTACATATGTATCAGGGTTGGGCAAAGTGCACTCAATTTTGACTGCATTCAGCCTTGCATTCCCCAAACAATGATGAGTGGTAATGAAAAATTTATTTGCACTACCATTCAATAGCGAGTAGGGATGCAGTCAAAGAATAGTGCAAGTGATTTGCACTACCACTCATCAAAGCAGTGGAAACCTATGATCGTAGTTTAGCTATAAAGTGGCAAATCTATTTATTAACGGCAAGGAAGTTTATGGGACATTGTACACATGGAATTGGGCTTAGAAAAGTGAACGTAAACCAACACGGCAAGGTAATATGTCCTTGTTATAACTATAAGTATGTATAAGTATTTCTTTACCATCTTCGTATTTAAAAGAAATTTACTAACAACTTTAGCACCTACTGATATACACAGGACATAAGAGACGTTAATTTTGAAAGTGGCACAAGTCATTTTTAGTGTATCGAGTTATTGAATTCATGAAGGGTTTGCGTTTGTACTGATTCAAAAATATTGGTGGCCGCTAATAAGTGCGAGTTTTTTCTTGACGCTTTAAGTATTTTCGGTTGTTTTAAATAATTGACCGTCACCAAAAGAACTTATGCCAGTTTAAAAAAAAATAAAATAAATAATAGCTTAAAAAACTAAAAAACACGCTTTAATCTTAAAAATCGTACTAAAAATTGAGAAATAATTTAATTAGAAACAAAATGATGAACGAAAATATAAGTATTTAAGGAAAAGCGTGGGGTGCTCAGTATGCCAAAAAATATTTAAAATCGGTGTTTTTTTACTAATAATTTTATTTTGACTTTTTTGAGATTTCATATATCGTACTCTTTAATTTCGCAACTAGGTATATTTTTGTACTAGTTGTACGAATCGAATATTTTCATGTTCAAATATTATTGAGCACCCCCACGCTTTTCCCTAAATACTTATATTTTCGTTCATCATTTTGTTTCTAATTAAATTATTTCTCAATTTTTAGTACGATTTTTAAGATTAAAGCGTGTTTTTTAGTTTTTTAAGCTATTATTTATTTTTGACCTTTTAGTGAAATTTTTCATTAAAGGATGTTTTATGCGGACGCAAGAATAAAAGTAAAAAGAAGTTTGATGGGATGTGGTGTTCTCCGAAATAGATCTACATACATATGTATATATAACTTCTACCAAAAGTCCCAATATGCAGTGAAGTAAACTAGCTTATTATGCAATATTTTCCAAACCCTTTTATTCAAGGTGTTCCAAACTAGTTTGGTAATACAAAATTTCCCAAACGTTTTGTTATATTTTACAATCAGAAAGTGAAGAGAAGTTGAGGTGAAGCATTTGAAAAGAACAAAAAAAAAAAGAAACCTGATTGAATAAATTCGAATTTAGACAATAAAGCTCAGAATACGTTTTTAGCGTAATGGTGAGGTATGCTGCCTACCAGAGATGTTAAGTAATGCAGTACTTTGTGACTGCACAGTCTTTTGATTGGGGTCAAAATAACTGCTATTCATTTTTTGTCAATCATGACTGGGAATTAAAAAAGTAAGCCTTCATTCTGACTGGGAAATTTTAACTGTGCAGTCACCTGGCTGCACTCCACCCCTTTACTGCAATCATTTGATTGCAGTCATGAAATGATTGCAGCTACAGTCTTTTGCCATTCTTCTTATAGGGGTTACTAGGTTTTTAAGGATTTGATCCCTACTCTGAAAGAAAAACGTTGTAAATCTAAAGACTTTCGCTGTTAAATAAACTACTTTCCGCAGTTGAAATGTGCCCAACAACGCTCCGTTGTTGTTTCAAAGGTGCGAGCGTTGTTGATTTAAGTCAATAACGGAGATTGCTGGAAAAAATTTTCACCTAAAAATAAATTTTTGTTTACATTTTACTCTTCATCTTCTCTCCGCCCAGGTACCAACTGCAAATATGTAGCCTCCGCTTGTTCTCCTATTCTTCTCTCCTTCTTATCATTCACTGGTTGCTATCTTTATTTCTTATTCTGATTTTTCTTCTTTATTTTATATTCTCCTCCGGATTCAAACCTGAAATTCTATCCAATCATCACATAGTGGAACATTCAACATTATATTGAATTGTAGTAACCTATTTATACTTCCATTTCCTAAAAAGGAATCCATGAATTATTTGAATCATTGTAAAAACAAAATTTAAAAAAATGTCTTCTCATTAGTTTTATTTACAACGGAAACTGTTGGGTCAAATACTTTTGCCTTTAAATCAACAACGGGGAGAAAATTGTTGCTAAAAATAAACTTTTTTTTTGATTTTTCTCTTCATCTTCCCTCCATCATTATTTTTATACTCAGCTGTACTAGTACACAGAGTATTATAGTTTTAATCACATAACGGTGGATTGTAACAGAATGAAATAATCGAGATAGATATAGACTTATATATATCAAAATGATCAGGGTGAAAAGAGAAATCGATTGAGCCATGTCGGTCCGTCCGTCTGTAAACACTCTAACTCGCGCAAAAATTGAGATATTTTGATGAAATTTGAAATGCAAGTTGGTATCGAGACTGGGACGGTTGGTATTGAAAATAGGCGAAATCGGACCATGACCACGCCCACTTTTCCTATATAGAAAAATCGGAAATTTGGTATCTCAGTCACTAATATAGCTGGAGCGATGAAATTTTACCCACGTGTTGAACTCAGGCCCCTATGAAGAAATTTGATGAAATTTTGGAAAATGGGCGGTGCCACGCCCACTTATTAAGGGTCAAACATGGAAAGTTTTATATGCCATAACTCAGAAACCGTTGAAGATATATCGATGAAATTTGGTATGCGTGATTTACTTACTTAGCCAAACATTTGGACGGAAAATAGTTAAAATCGGTTGACGGCCACGCCCACTTTTATATATGGGTCTTATAAAGTGACCTAATAAAAAAATTTCAAGCTATATCTCTGTCAAATATACAGATATATCATTGAAATTTTATGGCAGGAGTGCAACTATGGACATAAAACGAAAACCACAAAAATTTTGGAAAATGGGCGTGGCACCGTCTCTTTTTAGAAGCAGGAATATACTAGATTTCTGAGCCCATAACTCGACAAATACTTGATATATAATGACGAAACTTGGTGCGTACACTTTTGTCACTTGTGGTAATACATGTTCAAAATTTTAGCGAGATCGGTTGACGACCACGTCCACTTTTATATATGGGTATTATAAAGTGACCTAATAAAAACATTTTAAGCGATATCTTTGTCAAATATGAAGGTAATTCATTGAAATTTTGTGGCATGAGTTCCACAATAGACCGGAAACAAAAAGTAGAAAAATTTTGGAAAATGGGCGTGGCACCGCCTCTTTTTCGACAAAGGAATATACGAGATTTCTTAGCCTATAACTCGACAAATAATTGAGATATTATGACGAAACTTGGTTTATACACTTTTATAACTTGTGTTAATAGACACGCAAAAATTTATTCAAATCGGTTTATGACCACGCCTACTTTTTGACAAAGATATTTCTGGAACACCCTTTGGGAATTTGTAACGTGACATCTTTGTAACTAGAAGTCATAAAGGAATGAAATTTTGAGCAAAGAATAATATTCATATGCTTAGTGGGATGACTGACAAAAATGTTGAAAATAGGCGTGGTTACGCCCACTTTATGCAGCACTCGCTTTATGTAAAATACATCGTGATTCTATCAGACGCAAACAAACAATGAAAGCATACAGCTGAGTATCTAATGTTCAATTCCACCCGAACTTAGGCTTCCTTACTTGTTTTTGTTGGTTTTCTCACAAAAATATATTTTCTCACAAAAATTTTTTTAAAGGCAAGCAAGTTGTTGAATCAACAACGCCCGTTTTTAAATAAATTGTTGGATCAAAAACTTTGCTGTAAAAACAAATACTTTTGCTGTTGAATCAAAGACGGAGATTCAACAGCCGAAAGTTGTTGGTTTAACTACGGGTATTTTTTTCAGAGTAAGTTTGAGACACAAATCTCTTTAGCATGAAATCAGGGTTCCTACTTTATAATTGTATTAACCCTACGTGTGCCATTGGAGTCATTTCCACCCAGTACTGAGTTTATACCACCTTAATGTAACGTTTCTTGCCAGCATGTTAAACGTTGTCAATAAGCATTCATTTTTTTCAAAAGAGGCATTTCTATCGATTCCGATTGTTTACATGACCTCTCGCCGTTGCCCGCCCCTCCTCACCATACTGCTGCATCAGCAGCGCTACATCACCATCCACGCACCAATGCTACATCCACATCAACAAATCACATCATCACATTCAATATTGGAACCTATTATCACACCACATTTTACAGCATCTATTTACACCACACACCTAACACACCCACATATTGTAACACACCACACACAAACCAAATGTCAATATTGGTAACATCACAAAAAACACAATTGTTAAAACTCCGTGCAGTAGAGACGTGCAGATACACAATAAAAACGAAAACATACATCGTTCCCGCCAATAAATTAGTGCTTTAAATCCGAAATCTCTTGGTTTTTTTATAATCCTCCGGAATACCTACATACGTGAAAGTAAGTAACCCTGAATCTCGAGCGCGAGTGCAGTGAAGTGCCACAAAAGGAGGGTCCCAATTGTCCATGGTCCTTCGTCGCCATACAGATAGGCACCTATGCTGATACTAAAGAAAAAAGAAAAATATTAATTTTTTGAAAAATAAACAATTTAATATTAACATAAGTGAACATAATTCCGTGGAGAGTGAAAACAGTTAAAGTGAACAAAAAAAAAAAAAAAAAAAAAAAAATACATATCTACATATATAGATACATACAAAGTGAAAAAACGCGCGCGATCAGTAAAATACATACATACACCATATACTTATGTACGTATGTTTATACATACAATCAACAAAAATTAAAATACCTAAATAACACAAAAAACGGGCGCGACGCGTTAAGATAAAAATAACAACAAACCAAAAACAACAACATAAAACCAAGAAGGGCAACAACAACAGGAAACACATCTATTCAGCAACAACATCATCAAACAGAAAAAAATCTGCAACAAAACTGGCCAAAAGAACATATCCCACTCTATATCCTAAAAGGAAACCGCAGTGAGTTGTATCGCTCCAAAAGAAAATATATGTACATATGTATGCATGCACATTTTAATTTGCAAATACAAGGCCCCTATGCAAAAATAATAAACATATGTAATACCAAATTTGGTAAAATCCCCCAAACAAATATACATATACAAGCCATTAGCCAATTAGAAAAAAAAAATATATACAGTCCACTTTCCAACAGAATCGATTTTATACACATAAAAAATTCCGATCACCCTAAAAAATATATAATTTACATAATTCCACTAATTACCCTATTATTAAAAATATATACATACATATTTACAAACATATTCAAATATTGGTACGTTGACACCAAATCTCCCGTTGGTAACATACAAAACTACCAACAAAAAATTTGCCTTTTACAGATTTCGCATTACCCATATTCTACTTACCAAGAATACATATTTACAAATTACCGGCAAATTATCTGGCGCTCTCTCCCACTATTTTTATACATACGTATTAACATACATATATATCACTCGCGGGAAACAACCCAGCAGAAAAAAAGGGAGTTCTACACAACCCAGTAGACAAAAACTAGATTTTGCAAAAACGACATAAGTCGAAAATATACAATTTAATTTTCCATAATATAAATTTATATCTAGCGTTACATACCCACACGCAGATATACATACAAACATATATACAACTCGGTACTCCGGAAAAACGACATAAGTCGACAATTTATAATAACTTTTTTATAAAATAAAACATCTCCTGCGTAACATATACCAACGCAAATATACACATATATACACAAAGATAAACTCGGTATTCGAAAAAAGGACCTAAGTCAATAATTCAGAAATTTTATTTCTTTTACAAAATAAAACTTTACCCTAAAGCAAATATATACAAAACCCAAAAATCAATAAAATAAGCGATCGTGCAATACAAAAACAAAAATATATTTCAAACAAAAAATTTATTTGCGAATATTTACACAATAAGCGATTTTAAATCAAATTAAATTTCTCTGAATCGTGAAAATGCCATCAGACAAAACCCCGAGTAAGGAATCAAACCCAAAAACTATTAAAATTCCCGAAATGGAGGGAGGTAAGCTCCAAGATACCCCTGCAGACGCCAAACGCTCAAAGCAGGGAGCAATCCCCAAGAAACCTAAAGATTTTTCGGCTGCAAAATTTATTATGGAAAGTGACAGTCTCATTAGATACTGCACTAGATTTGCATCCGCACCCATTCAAAACAACTCCGAATCAATTTTGGAGGTAAAGACAAAAAGTCTTGAAAACTTTTGGACACGACTCCAATCGGCATATGATGAGATCATCGAAACCGATGACTCGGATCTGCCCGAAAATTTCAAATCCTCGGCATTCACTAAGTACGAAAACTGCCTTGACCAATATGAAGAAACAAAGGCCATGATCAACGATCAGCTCAAATTACTAAGGCCTATTTCAACTACTTCAACCCCGAAAGTAGATAACTCCCAAACCCAAGCACACGAAGCAAGTTCAGGCCCTTATCTCAAAGTGCCAGCTTGTGATACCGAAATATTTTATGGAGGTTATGAACAATGGCCGTCCTTCCGGGACATGTTTACAGCCGTGTATATCAACCACCCAAAATTATCACAAGCGCAAAAATTGTATCACCTCAGATACAAAACAAAAGGTCAGGCAGCAGCAATCGTAAACCAATTCGGTCTAAGTGACGACAATTTCAATCTGGCTTGGGCGGCATTAAAAGAAAGATATGAAAATGAGAGAGTACTGGTCGATAAACAAATAACTATCCTAATGAACTTGCCAAAAATACAAAAAGAAACAAGCGAAGAATTTATCAAGTTACATTCCACAGTAACGAATTGCTTGTCAGTGCTTCAAACACAAAAAATTCCCACTGATAACTGGGACCCTATTCTGGTAAATATCTGTGCCACTGCACTACCAGAAAAATCATTATTGCTGTGGGAACAATCACTCACATCCCGCAAAAAATGCCCAACGTGGCAACAAATGAAAGATTTCCTAACGACCCAGTACGAAATCGCTGAGAGGGTGGATAATAAATCTAAACCCAAGAACACCCAAAACGATAGAAATTTTACTAAATCCCAAGCCAGCAATTATAATTCACACAATAAAAATTTTAATAAGTCACAAACATACACTGCCGAAAATAAAAGACCGACATGCCAAATATGCAACGGAGGCCACTCCATAAAATCTTGCGAGAAATTCGTAACAATGCCAACCCTCGAAAGGCATAAGTACGTAAAAAATAATAATCTTTGCTCAAACTGTCTTTCACGCTCACACAAGCATTCAGTTTGTCCCAGCAAATTCAATTGCGCATATTGCAAAGAGAGACATCATTCGATGCTCCACGTAAATAAATTTACGAATACACAGCAAAATAGCTCTAACCCCAGAAGAGCCACAGGTCTAGTCGCAACAACTAGTACCGAAAATACACAACAGCGAAATCCCGAAACTGAAACCGACAAACCATGCTGCTCCCACGCAGCGCAAATACAAACACTTCATTCTCAAAATGAGAGCAAAATTCTACTGCCAACGGCAATCATCTCCATCGAACATCGAGGAGAATTATTTAAATTAAGAGCTCTAATCGATCAAGGCTCCCAAAGATCGTTTATCTCGTCAAAAGCTCAAAAACGCTTAAGACTCCCAACCAAAAACTCCAATTATGAAATCTCGGGGATGGGCGGAAGAGTAGTCCAAAACTCGTCCAAAATCTGCTCATTAACCCTTATTTCCCCCAATGCGGACACAAGAATACAAGCCCAAGCTATTGTTCTCCCGCAACTCACCAATTTGCTCCCAAGCTACAAAATATACAATGAGGATCGACGCAAGTTCGCACACCTCAAGCTGGCAGACCCAAATTGCCACACCCCCGCACAAGTCGACCTGCTCTTAGGCAGCGACTTAATACCCCAAATCATGCTAGATGGCATGGAAAAAATATCAAACTCTCTGTTAGCCCAAAATACTATCTTCGGATGGATATTAAGCGGTCAAGTAACGGAGAGAATATCATCTTTCACGACCCAAGTGGAAGAAATTTCAAATGAACATCTTAATTCTCAATTAAGAAAATTCTGGGAGGTAGAAGAACTCCCCCCTATAAAAGTCCTCACCCCAGAGGACAAAGCTTGCGAAGATTACTACAACGCTACAACAACGCGTGCAAGCAATGGTCGATACACAGTACGACTACCATTTAAGCCCGAATTTCCAGACACACTCGCCTTAGGTCGCTCCCGAACCACTGCACTCCAACAGTCTCTAAGTATGGAAAAAACCCTCCTTAGAAAAGGCGATCTCAAATCAGCATATGACGGTGTCTTGGAAGAATATCTCCATTTAGATCACATGGAGGAAACAACCTCATGTGAAAAAATAAACAAAGGTAAATATTACTCATTTTACCTACCCCATCACGCTGTGGTCAAGCCCGATAAAAAGACCACCAAAGTTAGAGTAGTATTTAACGCCTCGAAAACCACAAGTTCAGGCAACTCTCTGAACGACGTCCTCTATACGGGACCAACATTACAACCTGATCTTATGCTCCTCATCCTAAATTGGCGTATGTTCAAATACGTATTCAATGGCGATGTTGAAAAAATGTATCGTCAAATACTGGTACATGAAGCCGATCAAGATTTCCAGCGAATAATTTTCCGCAATCCCATCACTAGTCAACTCCAAGACTACCGGTTAAAAACCGTAACATTTGGCGTAAATTGTGCGCCCTATCTAGCCATTCGAACACTTCACGAATTGGCAAAGGACACAAAATCAAAATTTCCCCTGGCAACTCCAATTCTAACATCCCAAACTTATGTCGACGACATTTTATCTGGAAGCTACAGTCTCTCCATAGCGTGCAAAGCACTATCTCAAGTGACACAAGCCCTTAACTCAGCAGGGTTTCCCCTAAAAAAGATTACTGCCAATCACCCAGAAATATTAAAAAACATCAATAAAAGCGATTTACTCGATTCAAACTTCCTCATATTCGAAAAGGAAAGTACCACAAAAACCCTGGGCATACAATGGAATGCAATATCTGACCAATTCTCATACACCCTTGAGTCAATATCTGCACAATCCGCAAAAACGAAAAGACAAATTCTGTCGTCTGTGGCAAAACTTTTTGACCCCGCAGGATGGCTTGCGCCAATAATGATACAAGCCAAAATACTTATTCAAGAACTGTGGCTAGACGGAACTGATTGGGACGAGCTCGTCAAACCATTGCGATTAGTTAAATGGTCTCAGTTTGCAAATAACCTGCATACTATATCCGAAATACAGATACCCAGATGGGTAAACTTCTCTCCCGAGCATCAAGTCGAACTACACGGCTTCTGCGATGCCTCAGAAAAGGCATACTGCGCAACGATCTATGTGCGCACCCAACATAATGGAGTAATTACAAGCCAGTTATTGGTTGCAAAAGCCAAGGTCGCCCCTCTCAAGACCCTAAGCCTTCCACGGCTTGAGCTATGTGGCGCTCTTCTTCTGGCAAAGCTAGCCGCCACCGTGCGAACCCATTTGCAACTCAACGATCGACGATTATATTTATGGTCCGATTCTGAAATCGTCCTTGCGTGGTTAGAAAAACCACCCTATACATGGAAAACCTATGTTTCCAACCGCACGGCCCAAATCCTTGATTTGGTCGGCCCAGTTGCTTGGCGACATGTGGCCAGTGCCGATAACCCCGCCGATCTTGGCACCAGAGGTTGTAAACCCCTACACCTCGCCACAACATCACTTTGGTGGAATGGCCCCACTTGGCTTATAGAGTCTCCCGAGTCTTGGCCAATCTCTCCTGCACGCAATATTATTCCTCCTGAAAGCAGAAAGATAGAAAGCTTTCATACCACAACGGATGAAAACGACATCCTTGAACGATTCTCATCACTTCCACGAGCAATGCGTGTGGTCGCCTATATGCTTCAATTCGTAAAGCGACTCAAGAATAAGGTAAATAAGATACCGAATTCGCCACATCCCATTCTTAGTCACCAAGACTTACAGCAAGCCAAGACATCACTCATTGGCTCTACTCAAGCACGCTACTTCAGCAACGAATTAATTAAATTAAATTCCTCGCAACCCATTGACAAGAAAAGCCCTATACTAGTCCTCAACCCATTTTTGGACAAAAAAGGCTTGCTTCGAGCTAATGGTCGACTGGCAAATTCCAGCTTATCCTATAATGAACGCCATCCCATTATCATACCAGAGAAGTCACTCTTTACCACCCTATATCTCAGATTTCTCCATCTCTTATTGTTACACGCTGAGCATCGCCTCATGCAACAAATAGTCCGACAAGAATTTTATATTCCACGACTCATGCCCCAAATCAAAAAATGCATTTTTATGTGCAAAGTCTGCACCACCCATAAACAAAAGATACGCACTCAGATCATGGCAGCCCTTCCGCCTGAACGCTGCAACTTCGCTCTGCCCTTTACATTCACTGGTGTTGATTTTGCTGGTCCTTTCCAAATAAAGGCATCCATGCTTAGATCTTCCACCTTTACTAAGGGCTATGTAGCCGTTTTTGTATGTTTCACAACAAAAGCGGTACATCTCGAATTATGCTCTGATCTAACAACTGCAGCTTTTCTTGCGGCATTTGCTCGCTTCGTCGGACGGCGAGGATTCCCTTCTAAAATAATGAGCGACAATGGAAAAACATTTGTCGGAGCCAAACGAGCTACCGAACGACAATTTATAAAGTTCATAGAAGAAGTCTCACCAGACCTAGTCAAAAAATATGCACCTCAAGGCATTGATTGGCAATTTATACCCCCCAGTGCGCCACATATGGGCGGTCTATGGGAATCCGCTGTAAAAAGCTTCAAAATGCACTTTAAAAAAGTGGCAGGCAATCACAAATTCAGTTTCGAGGAGTTCACAACATTATTAACCCGAATCGAAGCCGTTCTAAACTCACGGCCCCTCTCAGCGCTCTCGCAAGATCCCTCCGATTTTACAGCCCTCACCCCTGGGCATTTTCTAAGGGGAGCTCCGCTCTTAGCTATACCCGAGCCAAGTTGCGACTCCCTCTCTCTAATCAACCGATGGGAACGAATTAAGATTCTCCATCATGAATTCAGCCGCCGATGGAAAGAAGAGTACTTAAAGGACCTTCACAAAAGATATCGGTGGAAAAATACACAAGAAGCACCGAAAGTAGGCCAGTTCGTGCTAATACACGACGACTGCCTTCCCCCTACCGAATGGCGACTAGGTCGCATTGAAAAGGCCTATCACGGCCCCGACGGTCATATCCGCGTTGTGGATATACGCACTCAAAACGGTATATTAACTCGACCGCTCGTAAAATTATGCTTCCTCCCTACCGAAAGCAATACCGAATCCGCTAATACCGAAACCATATAAATTCGAAGTAAAACCCGTCAATAACACAATCGACTCCAAAATAAATATGACAACTCAAAACACTCACTGCAAAATGCGCACTTAACGCCCCATATCTATACCAGATTCCCATATTATAACCCGTCTTTATTCCTCTCTAGACATGGACAGCGAAAGGCCAGCTGTGCAACCCCGCACCATCCGTTCCGCTGTCACCGTGCCTACCGCAGTACCCAGCGCCGCGCCGCGCACAACCACAATGCGCGCTTCCGGTACGCAAAGCGCCGCACCCCGCAACGCACCGCGCGCAACATCGACGGCGCCAGCTATGAATGATGCAGAACTCGGAGCGTCAACCGCCGGTAGGAGTGCTCGGCAAGTGGCGATAGGCTGCCCTTTATGCCTCCGTCGGCACGCCCTGCGCTCATGCGCAATATTTCGCGCCATGCAGCCGCCCCAACGCCAACAAGTGGCGCAAGCGCATGGCTACTGCTGCAATTGTTTGGCCGTATCCCATACAACGGACGGATGTACTTCGGCGGTTAGGTGTCAAATATGCGACTGGCCGCACCATACGCTGTTGCATCGAACGCAAAGACGAAGCATGCCTGCGCCGCCGCCGAATCGACATCGCGGCACCCCGCGCGCTCATCAACCGCTACGCGCACAGGGCCGCTATAGTTCCCGAGCTGACGTACCGCCGTATCAACGCGCCGCAACGCATAGGCGCCGCGCACCATCATCAACCGCACGAAGAGGCAGGAGTCGTGCCACCGGGCTTAGCAACGTTGTGGAGGCACTACAACAGCTCCAGCGTTTGCTAGGCTAATAAATTCGCCTAGGGGGGCCGGGATGTTTACATGACCTCTCGCCGTTGCCCGCCCCTCCTCACCATACTGCTGCATCAGCAGCGCTACATCACCATCCACGCACCAATGCTACATCCACATCAACAAATCACATCATCACATTCAATATTGGAACCTATTATCACACCACATTTTACAGCATCTATTTACACCACACACCTAACACACCCACATATTGTAACACACCACACACAAACCAAATGTCAATATTGGTAACATCACAAAAAACACAATTGTTAAAACTCCGTGCAGTAGAGACGTGCAGATACACAATAAAAACGAAAACATACATCGTTCCCGCCAATAAATTAGTGCTTTAAATCCGAAATCTCTTGGTTTTTTTATAATCCTCCGGAATACCTACATACGTGAAAGTAAGTAACCCTGAATCTCGAGCGCGAGTGCAGTGAAGTGCCACAAAAGGAGGGTCCCAATTGTCCACCGATGAATATAAGTTTTTCGCTTCCTGTGGTCTTTTAGGTCCATTTTACAAAGGCTTTTCTGAGGAAATGAATGAAATGAAATTTTAAGGCGAATAATTTTCTAGAACATTTTAGCCCTCTAGCGACCTCAAAAATACTATTTCCTGACTATACTATATTTCCTGACTGTGTTTAAAAGAGGTCAAAATAACCCTTTCTTAGGGGTGATAGATGGTTAAAATGTTCTACAAAATTATTCGGTATAAAATTTCAGTAGGAGACTCTTCAGAAAAAAACTTTATAAAATTAACCTAGAAACCACAGGAAGCGAAAAACGCATATTCCTCGGAACGTTAAATGTGTTTAGAACGAACCTTCCATAAAACCGAAGATATGAAAAATTGAATTTTAGCGACATCCAGCGGCGTCCAAAAAAAATTTTTTCCGGAAATGTTTTCGAAAAAGAGATCATATGGGGGCATACATCGAACGTCGATACGCTCTAGTGTACATATCGCTAGCTTAGAGTGCAAATTGTGTAAGTTCTTTTTTTTTTTCAAACTTTGTAGGAGAGATAAGAAAACAAAAAATAAAAAAATTTCGAAATAAAAAAATGTTCTGTTCATGTAAAAATTTTGGACTTACACAATTTTCTTCACTTTTTCGACTTACACAATTTGCGTATCACTGAATAACGACGAGTAGAAATATGACAAGAGTCACAGACTTCTTTAGCGCGGTGCGTATTTGATTTTTCTAGCGTTCTACATAAAAATAAACTTTTTCATAAAAATGGACTTAAACAGTTTGCACTGTAAGCTAGCGATATGTATTTCAAAGATTTTATAAACTGACTATTTTTGGTATACGCAAAATAAATACTATTACAGCTAAAATACATAGAGAGCATATTTTTGGTACTAGTTTACTAAATGACTGCTTAAAAAATATGGCCAGTCATCAATGAATGAAAAAAATGAATGGTCAGTCATACTTGCCAAAAATACTGGGGACTTCAAATTTTAAATCATCAGTCAAAAAAAAGACTGAAAGGCTGCATTCAAGACTTCAAGAAAAAGAATGGGACTTCAAGGGCTGAAAGTCACGATGATTGCAATACTTAACATCTCTGCTGCCTACGGACCAAACAGCTCAGGTTCGAGTCCCGAGTGGCGCATTTTTTTTTTTTTTTTTTTATTTTTATTTTTTATTTTTTTTTTTTTTTAGAGAAATTTTTTTCACCTCACGTTTACAAAACATTGTATAAAAATGTAATTAGGGTTCCTTTTCGTTGATTCAGCACTTACTATTAAATGAATTACAAACAAAACCAGTTCTTGCTTTGCATACATATGTATGTATGTACATGCGATTTTTTTTATTGCAAACACAGCAACGACACAACAGAAAGCTTGTTACACAAAACACAAAACCAGTTCTTGCTCTGAATACGTATGTATGTACATTGTACATGCGTTTGATTTCATTGCAAATACAACAAACCCAAAAACAGAAAGCTTCAAGCTTTATTTTTGAGTGAATTTATGCATTGAGTTTATCGCCATCGCTATGAGCGATCGCTGGCTGTTGTGCGTTAGTTCGCTCGCTATTTGAGTGGTTATACGTTTTTCTTTGAACATTTATTGTGATTTGAGAAGAATGTAATTTTGAGCGTTCGTGAGTGAGTTTTTCCGTACCCTGCAAGCTTGTTACTTATTGGCTTGTATACGGGAGTGAATTGAAATTCATAGAGGCTATTTTGAAGAAAGGTAACATAAAAGCCGCAATGAAGCATAAAATATAATGTTGAATGTCCTACTATATGATGCCGTTGGGCTGTTGATGTCATGTTTCGAATCCGGAGGAGAATAGAAATAATAGAGAGAACACAAAAAAGTGATGTTTGAAAGATATAATATTTAGTTTTTTAGAATGGGATGAAGTTACATACAAACATACATACATACATACAGGTGAAGCTAATAAAAGCGTGTTAAAAAATTGTTAAAAGAAAAATAAGTCCTGGTTTTAATGGCGTAAACTTACACATGTTAGAAGACTTGTATTTTTTGTGGAATGGGCCTTATATTTTTACCGCATATGTCAATATAAGTAAATAGAAAAATTAACAGGCTTCAAAAATATCTATTGTATTTGACTTTGGTTGCATAAAAGTGCACTAAGTGTTGCAGATTAGTCGAAATCACATAAGACAATTTTTTTGTCTATTCATTCTAAAGGAAAGAATTTATGTTACTTGCACGTAGAACGACTACTTTCGGAGTTATAAGAACATAAAAGTGCAAATCCATACACCTGAACAATCATTTGATGCATGGTAGTGCAAATCACTCGCACTCTTTTTTAACACGCTTTTATTAGCTTCACCTGTATGTATGTATGTATGTATGTATGTATGTATGTATGTATGTATGTATGTAACTTCATCCCATCCTAAAAGTTGAAAACGTTTAACTCAATTATTATTTTTTTGAAACATTCACTTTACTTTTATTTTTCTCTCCTCTATTATTTCTATTCACCTCCGGATTCGAAACGTGACATCAACATGGGATTCAACCCAACGACATCATATAATGAGATTCAACATTATACTCTATGCTTCATTGTGGCTTTTATGTTACCTCTCTTCAAAATAGCCTCTATGAATTTCATTCAATTCACTCCCGTATGCAAGCCAATAACAGAGAACGTAGAAGAACAGAGAAGTTGCAACTACGAATAATCGTGGAAGCCAGAGACCCGACAAAATTCTGTTAGTGCATCTGGTGAATAAAAAATTTTAACTCAACACAGCTGGCTGTTAAAATAACAGAAGTAGAGCGAGTTCGTCTGTAGAAAGGAATGTTATATTAAATTTCTGCACATCTGCTGATATGGCTCATTATTCCTCCCATACACCAATTCCATCGATGCACTAATTTCCCAAAACCGCTGGTGTTTTAACTATTTTCTTATCGAATTTGAATTATAAATAAATTAAAAATTAAAAAAAATCAATTAAAATTAATTTCAATTTGACTTTACTGGGACTCGAACCTGGGCATCAATGCATTTTCTGTATTAAAAACCATACAGCAATGCACCAGTTTGCTACAACCGGTGAGTATTTTTACAATTTCCACATCGATTTTTTAATTATTTTAAAATTTTCGAAATTTTGAAAATGTAAAAACATTTTGTTGTCCATTTCATCTTGTTGATGGCCAACCCATCAACCTCGTTGATGAGAAACGATCAACCATCTCTATACCTATGCCAATGAAATTTAATTGTCACCCTCTCTGAATAAATAGATGATGCATCAATACATATGTACATATGTACATACATATGTACATCTATTGAGCAATAATAAATTGGTGGCTGCTTCAAAACCCTCACCATTCATCTTGGTGTATCGCGGCACAGCAGCTGCTAGACTCTGATGACTGATCAACGAAAATCCTACTGTCCCCCAAACATATCAAAAAATTGTTGTGTACACAAAAGCATCTATTGAATTATAATTTTTTAATACAGAAAGATATGCACATAGAGGCGCAGGTTCGAGTCCCAGAAAAGTCAAATTGAAACTAATTTAAATTGATTTTTTTTAATTCTTAAATTTATTTATAATTGAAATTCGATAAGAAAATTTTAAAATTACTTTGCTGTTTTAGGAATTTGGTGCATTGGTGAAATCGGTGTATGTGAATAAAACTAAGAATATCAGCAGATGTGCACAAATGTAAAGTAACATTCCATTCTACAGCGCGCTGCTAATTTTTTCAACTTTTCTCTCAAATCTGTAATTCACCATCACTCAACTCTGGTAATGTTAACAAGATGCAATAAGCAAAAGCAGAAAAAATGCAAAGACAACTAATTGCTGGAAGTAAAATGAAATCCCCCAAATCGCGTTGCTTTGCTTTTGCTTAACTATACAAGCAAACACGGCTCAGCTGAAAACTGAAGCGAATGAATCGTGTTCTCGTTTTTTACTCGGCTGGCCGAGTTTGCTAATTTACTTTTCGTTAGCAAAAGCAAAGCAAAAGCAAATGCAGCAAAAGTAGTTAAGCAATTTCAAACCCTGATTCAAATTCTATTTATAGCACGGTTGCCGAACTTGGTAATTACCAAAATAGGTTATTTTTCGCTGTTGGTTTCTTGGTAACTTTCACATCTGTTTGGCAATTTTTGTTTTCAAGAAGTTGTTTACTATTTTTGGTATACAAGAAAAATATGGAAGTGATTATAGGACAATGAGAATATTTTGGAGCGCTGACTGTTCATTGTGAATATGCACAGGCAAATAAAGAAGAGCATATCTCCGATTAAAAACTGAAATAGTTTTGCTTCGATACACATAGTACATATTAGTTGATATTTTTTCGTTTAGGCTTCATTTTTGAGCTCTTATGACCAATGTTTTTTTTTTTGATAAGGAAAAAATGTATGTATGTGAAAAATTAATATTTTTGGTAGAAGTTATAAATACATATGTATGTAGATCTATTTCGGAGATCACCACATCCCTTCATCAGACTTCTTTTTACTTTTATTCTTGCGTCCGCATAAAACATCCGTTAATGAAAATTTTCACTAAAAATTTAAAAATAAATAATAGCTTAAAAAAACTAAAAAACACGCTTTAATCTTAAAAATCGTACTAAAAATTGAGAAATAATTTAATTAGAAACAAAATGATGAACGAAAATATAAGTATGTATGTATTTAAGGAAAAGCGTGGGGGTGCTCAATAATATTTGAATATGAAAATATTCGATTCGTACAACTAGTACAAAAATATACATACCTAGTTGCGAAATTAAAGAGTACGTTATATGAAATCTCAAAAAAGTCAAAATAAAAATATTAGTTAAAAACAGCGATCTTAAATATTTTTTGACATACTGAGCACCACCCGACGCTTTTCCTTAAATACTTATATTTTCGTTCATCATTTTGTTTCTAATTAAATTATTTCTCAATTTTTAGTACGATTTTTAAGATTAAAGCGTGTTTTTTAGTTTTTTTAAGCTATTATTTATTTATTGGTAGTGCAAAAATGCCCATCCTTGGTATGTATCTAATATGTACATATGTATACTCAACTGAAAACATACCCAGGTATTCCCCTTTCGTATGAGTGCACAATCTACGGGAGTAAATAATCGTTTGGGAACCCAAAAAAGCACACTGCTGAACGTTAACGGATGTAGAAGTGCCATGGCACAGTGTGCAAATTGTCAACATTTCTACGCTATATGTGGAGCAAATATTTTGGTCATTTAACTTCCGTTAAACTGGGCAAAACTATCAAAGCATCAAAAATTTAAAAAAGAAACCAATAAATATTCCACTGTGGAATCAAAATTATTGTATCCTTCACCAAAGTAAACCGTTTCAGTAGCGATCGGGCCGCTGAGGTCTCCAATAAAACTTAACTTAAAAAACCGACGCTACCTACATAGTCGTAGGGAATCGTTTGGTGTAGTAGATATTTATGACTAAGCTACTCAGAGGACTCATATTTTGCCCGTTTATTCTATCTGAAACCAAAATTAATTTTTCTTCTCGCTTATCAACACATTATACACCTCTCTTTTAGAAAATTTTTGATATATGATCCTTTGTGTTATTTATGCTAACTGTGGCACAGCGTTGCGTGATTCGAATCAATTTTGATTTCAAATCAACTTTCAAATAAAGAATCAACTCGATTCGTGATTCAAACTATTTTCAAATCAAAGATAATTTTTATTTGTGATTCATTTCTCAAAAGAATCAAAAATACCCTTTGATTCGTGACTCAAACCATTTTCAAATCAAAGATAAATTTGATTTGTGATTCATTTCTCAAAAGAATCAAAAATACCCTTTGATTCGCGATTCAAACTATTTTCAAATCAAAGATAAAATTGATCTGTGATTCATTTCTCAAAAGAATCAAAAATCTGAAATATATACGTATGTATGTACATATATGCATAGCCACTTATTTGAAATAAAGTTTTGATTCAAAATAATTTTTTGATTCGAATCAAAAGTTTGATTCGAATCAAAAATTTTATTCGAATTAAAAATTTATTAAGAATCTTCTTTCGAAATCAAGCTTGAATCAAGAATCAAAAAAGATTTTTGATTCTTTTGAGAAATGATTCACAAATCAATTTTATCTTTGATTTGAAAATAGTTTGAATCACGAATCAAAGGGTATTTCTGATTCTTTTGTGAAACGAATCACAAATAAAATTTATCTTTGATTTGAAAATAGTTTGAATCACGAATCAGAAAATATTTTTGATTAGTGATTCAGTCAAATCAAAATCACGCAACCCTGCTGTGGAATAACTATGTGAAACTCATTAAAGCCTAGTTGATTCTTCCGGTTAGCATATTCGAAGAATTATGTTATTCTCACTTAACACGTCCATATGTATGTAAGTGCTGCTGTTGTTTGTTACTATTATTAAGTAGAAGAATGGGTCATGCATGTGACGATATTGCGTTTAATATCCCTTTCTTTCATCGACTATTATTTTCATTTCATTGCTCAGGCTTCTGCCTAGCCATTGCTGGTTCGGTCTTCGTCTTTTGCTCCCTTCTTGTCCAATATTTCTTTCGTTTTGCCCCTTCATGGTTATCTTCATGCTTTGTTGTTGAACTTTCTTGTAGTTCTTCTAATCGAATTCTAAGATTTTCCCCTTTCTATTCGGTTTCTTTATCTTCTTTTCACCCGTCGTCTCATCTAACTAGTCTCTTCCTTTTCTGGTTGCTTGTTTCTTTTTATTATATTTCCCTCATCTAGCTCTTAGTCTCCGACTCCATTTTACTTGCATTTTCCTATTTTATTTTTCCATCTTCTTTACTAGAATTTCACGCAATCTCTGAAATTAAAACACTGTCACTGTTTTGCAGAACCATTTTTTTATTCTCGACTCCCTCTTACTTTTAATCGCTGTCTCGTTGGTTGTCATTGCAATACATGTATTCGCCGCCTGTTGCGTGCAACACAGTGCGTTGCATGCTACATACATACATATGTAGAAACAAACTTTAAAAAAATAAGCAACAACAGCTAGTGTACCAATGTGAGAAATCAATTCAACGCAAGATGGGCAAATTTAGTGCAACTATGTATGTACATATCGACGCTTCCAAACAAAACTGTACTAAGTCTGAAAACTGAGTTTTGCAGGAGAAGCTCTCAAAGTTTAAACTCGATATGAAGCTTCAGTTGTATGCTAAGTATATTTTCACTTGTAACTTCTGTTTGGATTGAACGATCAACATCAAAACTCGACAATATCAAAGTTAGGGTACGCTTTATATAAAACCGTAAGAAAAAATAAAATTTTGCTACGTGGGTTTCTATGGCAAGCTCTCAAAGTTTTTATTCTGTAAAAATCTCGAGTTGTATTATATGTACAGTTTTGCTCATAACTTTTGATTGGATTGTCCGATTCATACCAAAATTAGCAGCATCTAAATTAAGGCATGGAATTCTTGAAAACGCCAAAAAACGGGGAAACGTACTAAGTCGACTTAGTACAGTATTATTTGGAAGCGTCGATATGTACCTGAAGAACCTCATAAAAAGAATGGCGAATCGTACATATGCACTTCTGAAGGAGCTACAGACATTCACAAAGTTGTTACTGTAAAACAATTAAGGAGAAGAAAAATTGCCCATCGTTTTAGCAGTACAAAACTGTTTGTTGCAACAACACCACCACCAATATCCCCATGAAACCGTCACTGCCACCAAACTAGTAAGTGGTGGCATGCAACCAATGCAATTGTAACTGCATTGCAGTGGCTTCATCATCACTCGCTTGCCACCGCGTCAATTCGCCGATTCGCCATTCTCATTGCGTTACAGTGTGGCCCAAATCGCTTATGCACCAGCATGCGGCGCGTTTATGTCTCCTCAGTGGCAAACAGTTGCGGTATGTATGCATATATTATTGTAAATACATACATGTATGCATACATATGTACATATTTATGATACAAGAAGAAAACGGGCAATAAGAATCACGACAAGTAACGCTACGAGAGGAAGGAGAAGAATATAGAAAAAATACATACATATGCATGTATGTATGGACATTCTGGCAACAACCAATGCTAATCCATTGCAAATAAAACCAAACAATTCATTTGTGGCTTGCTGCATGTGTGATACAACTAGCAACTAGTTTATTTATTTATAACCAGTAGCGCTAGAATACTGTGATTACACAGTGCAACAAATTTGCAAACATTTTACTCAACACGAACAAACGCTAACCAACTGACCAACTTTGCCGAACAGAGTACTAGTCCAGAGGGTGTGAGTTTTTTTTAGGGGGGTTAAACTTTCATGGTTTTAGCTGGAGGTGCAATTACTTTATTGAAAATATCGTATAAAAGATGACCTCAAATGAAGTTTTTGAGCTCGCACTTCCGCTACAGAATTTAATGAGCAATTTTTTAATCCTCTAAGTCCCACTAAAATGGGTTATTTTAACCCTTTTTGGAAACACATGGAGAGAATATCAATTAAAAAATGCAGATAGAGGGTTAAAATGTTGTAGAAAATTATTCGCCATAAAATTTCACTAGGGGTCCCCTCAGACAAAATCTTTGTACAAATAACGCAAAAGACCACAGGATATAATAATCACAAATTACGCCATGAATTATGCAACAACTGCTGTCTATCTCTAGCTTGCGACAAAATTTAAATATGTATGTATATATGTATATTGATTTTTATCTGGGCGGAGTAGGTACATATGTTGTAACAAAAATATTTACAAAGTGCTCTCTGTACAATCTTGTTTCCTTCAAACGCAGTGCTACACAAATCTATTGAGATATTTTTATATAACCCACCTCAACCTACGCACATTCACATAAAATAATTGTGCCAAAAATAAAGTAAATCGGATACTCCCGCTTTCCCACTGCTAATACTACAGCTGAGTTACTAATGTTCAATTCCACTCGAACTTAGGCTTCCTTACTTGCTTTTGTTTCATTTCGTTTGTTAATTTTTTTCGGCATGTCATAGCACCCCTTCCTATTGGCCACCACAGTTCGGTTGCTTTTGTCACAACACAGTTTAATTTACAATATTGACATTGTGTTTAAGCAAACCCCAAAATTAAGTTGTCGCACCAATTGACCCAACTAAGTAGCCAGCTGTGCACACCAAAATGGCCAACAAAATAATAATGCGCCATTAATTTTTTGTCGTCGCTTTGCAACATAATCCTTCCCTGTTTTATATGAGTATGTATGTATGCATGAGTATGCATGAGTATGCAACAATGTGTGTGCAACAAATACATATTTGTATGTACATATGTATGTTTGTAAGCTAAACAAACGTACAACAAATATGAATTATGATTATGTGCACTGCAACAATAAAACAGTTAAAAATATATTTGCGGTGGCATTATATACGATTTATATGCGACAGAACAAACCATTTCGATGATGGCGAGTCCTTTTGCAACACAAGCAACACCAATAACAAATCAATTTAACAACAACAAGATTGTACTCTAGCAACAGTTTTCATAAGCTTGTTTGTGTGTCAAGTTTTTGTGTGGCATTTGGGCCGACAACACCATAAAATCAAACATACATACATATGTACATACATATACATATTATGTAGTAAACATAAGAGAATTTACAGAGCAAAGCCACTTATTTGTAAAAAGCTTGATAATTTACTGCTGCTGTAATTTTCTGTTTCATACCCGTATACAAGTCCATGTCATTTCTTTGTTGTTCTTATTGCAAGCATCATATTTTTGGCAGTGAGATTCGCGTCCGGTTGCTTCTTGTTTTTTTGGTGTTACATACATTGATAGATTCGTGCATGTGTTGTTGGACCAAAATTGGCATTGTTGGCCTTCCTGAACAATACTTATTATTGTTCGGCTTTCATTCGATTTTGCTCTGAAACTTGACAGAGGCAATTATTTTGTAATAAACATTAATCTTTGGGCGTCACTGTACAAGTAATATATATGTATGTATGTGCTTGCGTCGCCGGGTTAGCTAAAGGCTAAAAGGCCGTCTCCTTATAACTTAAATAGCATTAGAATAATCTTGCGATCTCGAGAAATAGCCCGTCTCCACATAAGTGTTCGTCGTTCAGTTTGCTATCTCCTTCTTGTTCTTCTTCAATGTATGTATTTTTGTCTTTTTTTGTCTATGTTAGATTTCGATAGATTTTCGATACAAAATTAGAGACGACATCGATTTCATCGCCTTTGGCGAGAGTGCTCACTCAGCACTGCTGAGAACGAATAACGTAGTTCAATCGTTATTCGCTGTCAGAGCTTTGTATGGAAATTAGCGGGTTTTGGCAATGGATTCGAGGCCGAACGACGATTGGGAGAGCGAACACAGATAAAAAGATCCAACGACGTTGTGTGGAGACATGCTATTAAAATCCCGTCTCCACATAACTTGATTCGCAAGGGAAACATCTAGGGAAACATCTCGCTAAATAAACCGTCTCCACGTCGCTGATCGTTATTCAGTTTAACTTTCTCTTTCTTGTTCTTCTAAAATGTTTGAATGTCTGCTTATTTTTGCGTTTTTGTTTTGCTCTGTGTGAGATTTCGATAGATTTTCGATAAAAAATTAGAGAAGGCATCGATATCATCGCGTTTGCCAAGAGGATTGAGAACGAAACAAGTGTTTCAATCTTCACTCCCTCTCAGAAATGTGTATGGAAATTAGTGGGTTTCGGCAATGGTTTCGAGGCCGAACGACGATTGGGAGAGCGAACACAGATAAAAAGATCGAACGACGTTGTGTGGAGACATGCTATTAAGAGTACAAGTGTCGCTAATTGCACCATTTCGGCGAAATCACGCGATTTTGAAATATGTTTATCGATAGTTTATTTTTGCTCTATTAGCACTGTCTAACATTTTTTCAAAATATTAATTGCTTTCTTCGATATTTGAGCCGTCGAATTTGAAAATCGCATAAATCCATTTTTAGGTGTATCGAGATATTGAAGGGTTTTCCTTTGGAATGATTCTAATATATTGGTAGTCGTTAATAAGTGCGAGTTTTATTATTGACTCTTTAAATATTTTAGATTTTATCATGCAAAGCGTATTTTTTTTTTTTTTTTTTTTTTGAATAACAGTGTGTGACAGTGAAAAAGTACTTTTGGCGAGACATATGTACCTCAGGTACATAAAAACTGCATAGGTACATAGAATTTCCAATAAACCCCCAAAATCTGGACATAGGAACCAAACACCCCCTTTTCGTAGGTTATGTCATATATTGTACCATAACTTTTTCTCTGTTTATCCCATCAACATGATTTTGATGTCGGGTTGATTTTGATACCCAGGTTGAGGTAGAAAACAAATTGAGCAATTTTATGGCGTTTTCGATTCTGGCAAAAATGTCGCACTTATTCTACATTTTTGATTCAAAATAATTTTTTGATCAACAATTTGATTCGAATCAAAAATTTATTTAGAATCAAGGTTTAAAAAAATATATTTGATTCGAATCAGATTTTTGATTCGAATAAAATTTTTGATTCGAATCAAATTTTGATTCTAAATAATTTTGATTTGAAATCAAGTTTGAATCAAGAATCAAAAAATATATCAAATATATCTTTTATTGGAAAATAGTTTGAATCGCGAATCAAATGGTATTTCTGACTATTTTGTGAAACGAATCACAAATCAAATTTATCTTTTATTTGAAAATAGTTCGAATCACGAATCAAAGGCTATTTTTTTTATTCTATTTGGAAACAAATCACAAATAAAAATTATTTTTTATTTTAAAATATTTTAAATCAAGTATCAGAAAATTTTTTTGATTCGTGATTCAGCCAAATCAAAATCACGCAACACTGGAATGCATATACGTCGAAATCGTATAAGAAAAAATTGTAACAACTTACCGTAATATTAGTCTTTTGCACCCAAGTTATACAATTCCATGTTCAGCAAAGTAACTTTATAAATTTACGATCAGCCCAATGTGCATGCCTACCTACGTTGACTCTTTTCTTTTCATACTCCACAGTTCGGTGACATATTCGCTTTTCATGGTATGGTTTGTCCATGGTAAGCCTGCTGTTACCGCAGCGCATTAACGCGCACCGTACGTTGCAACGCCCAAAAGTGTTCGTATAACATGTAACAACCCATTCGAGCACAACGGGGGTGTTCGTCCGGGCACAGCATAAGGTGATCCACCACCCACACGTATTTACTTATTTTTACACTCAGCTGTACTAGTACACAGAGTATTATAGTTTTGATTTCTTAACGGTGGATTGTAACAGAATGAAATAATCGAGATAGATATAGACTTATATATATCAAAATGATCAGCGTGAAAAGAGAAATCGATTGAGCCATGTCCGTCCGTCCGTCCGTCTGTCCGTCTGTCCGTCTATCCGTCTGTGAGCACGATAACTCGCGCAAAAATTGAGATATTTTGATGAAATTTGAAATGTAAGTTGATATCAAGACAGGAACGGATGGTATTGAAAATGGGCGAAATCGGACCATGACCACGCCCACCTCCCCTATATGGTAAAAATCGGAAATTTTGTATCTCAGTCACTAATAGAGCTAGAGTGATAAAATTTTACACACGTATTGAGCTCAGGCCCTTATGAAGAAATATGGTGAAATTTTGGAAAATGGGCGGTGCCACTTATTAAGGGGCAAACATTGAAAGTTTTATGAGTCATAACTCAGAAACCGTTGAAGATATATCGATGAAATTTGGTAGGCGTGATATACTTAGGCAAATGTTTGGACGAAAAATTGCCAAAATCGGTTGACGACCACGCCCACTTTTATATATGGGTATTATAAAGTGACCTAATAAAAGCATTTTAAGCGATATCTCTGTCAAATAGATATATCATTGAAATTTTATGGAAGGTGTCCAAATACAAAAATTTTGGAAAATGGGCGTGGCACCGCCTCCTTTTAGAAGCAGGAATATACGAGATTTTGGAGCCCATATCTCGACAAATAATTGATATATTATGACGAAACTTGGTGTATACACTTTTATTACTTGTAGCAATACATGTTGAAAATTTTAGCGAAATCGGTTGACGACCACGCCCACTTTTATATATGGGTATCATAAAGTGGCCTAATAAAAACATTTTAAGCGATATCTTTGTCAAATATAAAGATAATTCATTGAAATTTTGTGGCATGAGTTCTACAATAGATCGGAACCAAAAAATAGAAAAATTTCGAAAAATGGGCGTGGCACCGCCTCTTTTCAGACAAAGGAATCAACGAGATTTCGGAGCCCATAACTCGACAAATAATTGAGATATTATGACGAAACTTGGTTTATACACTTTTATAACTTGTGTTAATAGACACGCAAAAATTTATTGAAATCGGTTTATGACCACGCCTACTTTTTAACAAAGATATTTCTGGAACACCCTTTGGGAATTTGTAACAAGACTTCTTTGTAACTAGAAGTCATAAAGGAATGAAATTTTGCACAAAGAATAATATTCATATGCTTAGTTGGATGACTGATGCTGATGTTGAAAATGGGCGTGGCTACGCCCACTTTATGCGGCACTCGCTTTATATAAAATACACCCTATATCGAACAAACGCAAACAAACAATGAAAGCATACAGCTGAGTATCATGTTCGATTCCACTCGAACTTAGGCTTAGGCATGGGTAACACTGCGCTGCGCCGCGCAATTGCGCTGGCGCCAACCCTGGTGTTATTGCGCTAACTCCTATTTGGAAAATGCGCCAACTCAATGTAGCGCCAACTCAATGATGCGCTATTGCAATATAACACTGACACAATTTCGTGCGCTAACACCAGCACCAATATAGCGCTAGTGTAAAATGGCACCACCACAAAGCCAATAACAGCACAGCGTATATGACACCATCACAATTATGTATGCTAACGCCAATACCGAACCATCGCTAATACGAAAGGGTATTGATATTTTACTTTCACAAATAAAGAAGACAAAATTGACATTATCTGTGAATAGGAGAGAAAAATATAATACAAAATAAATTAAATAAAATATTTATTACCATATAGTATATTTTTGTTACGCATGGTAAATAGTAAGGGGAAATTTCGATATAATGCGCCCGGGCCCGGAATCTTTCTTTTTAATAGGGTGGAGCCGACCCTCGTATTTCATAATGAAGATGCCGCAAAACGAGATGCCAGCATATTTTCACAAATATACACAAATTATTTTTAAAATTAAATTTAATTGTGGCACAATTATTCTGCCAGCGTGTATGTAAGCAGAATTGCGCCAAAAGAAATAAAACGGATATAGTAGACAGTAAGAAGCGAACAAGTGTTATTTATCGATTATTCCATGGCAATTGCGCTAAAGGTGTTATTGCGCCAGAACCGTGCGCGGCGCCACGTTTGGCGCTGGTGTTATTGTATCAGCGCCAAAAAAATTGCGCCATTACCCATGGCTACTTAGGCTCCCTTACTTGTTTTTTTTACATACATATATATGTACATACATTTGGTATTATTGACCAAATTTTGCAACACCACGGCCCAAAAGGAAGTACATACTCGCATGTGGTGGCAATGGAGTCCTTGCAACAGCCACAGTGATATATTACCATCATTTTGCCAAACGAATATTTCGCCTTGGAAATTTGCAGAGTGTTGAACGTAATAAAATATTCATATGCTACCATTATATCAAATAGATGGGCATATGTTAAAGCAACAGAAACAGCAACAACAACAGAAACAGCAACAACAACAGAAACAGCAACAACAACAGCGTCGATCCGGCGGCAGGCAGACAGATGAAAGTCCAGTGTGCCAACACATAACGATACAAAAACATAATATTCTGTGTAGGTACTACGTACAGCTGAGTATAAAAAAAATTAAAACGATATTTACACTGTAGGAAGCGGTTGGTCGCCAGAAAAATCGGCAAGAAAAAACAAAAAATAAATTTCGCCAAGTGGGGTTTGCTGGGTGGCACAGCATGTTGAGCGCAATCATGCAACAAGAATCAACAGAGTGAATACAAGGCCGGAAAGTACAGGAAAAAAATATAACGAAAAAACGAAAATCACTCATACGGCACTTGTACATATGTATACCTGGAAAAACTGCAAGGACATTTAACAATGTGTGCGAACCGCTTTTGTTTAAACATTGAAATATATGTGTTTGTAAGTATGCATGTTCATTCATGTAGTAGGTGTTTATGTTCATCGAGAGATATACCACATCATCACACACCAACTCGAACAACTGGGCCCGTAGAGTAGGACTGACGTATAAAGTAAATTGTAACAGTTGTGGGAGCTTCGCTTTGGAGCTTAATGCTTCTCTTTGGTAAGAATTAAAAAATAGAAAAACAAAGTTAAATATCTGCTTGTTACTTTTCTTAAACAAAAACGTTGCCATTATCTCTAAAGTTATAGTATTTTAATTAAGATTTTTTTGATTGAAAGACGCCAAGCGACCGATTAGTACGTTATTATCAAAAATCTCTTAACCACACAACTCCTGCCAGGGGCGCAGCCAGAAAAAAATTTTTGGGGGGCTTTGATTTTTTATTTACTCAAAAATAAATTTTCTTTTACTTTTCGGATGCTTGTTTTTCAGACTGTGTAGGAATTATGAAAAAATATACGAAAAAAACACTGAAGTTGGCGCATATTAGCCAAAACCGGTTTGTCTCCAAACCAAACTTGACAAGGGATGATGGAAATTCGTTCAACAATACAAGATTTTCTTTTCTTTTTTTTCCATTTAATCTAAAATGTCACTAATTTTCACGTCAATCTCCCTGTGCACGTTTGATAATGCCAGACCAGTAAGCCTTTTTTCTCCGGTTTTACTTCTTACGTATGTTTTAAGTCATCGAAGACTAGAAAATGAACGATCACTTGAGGATACAGACACTGGTAACACGATTGCAAGAATCTACTGACAGAAGTAAATATATGTATTTTCATCGCAAACATTCATTGCCTCTATAGCCTGATAATTCTGATTTAAAAAGTGCCTGGAAATATAATTTCAGAGAAATCAAAAGTCACATACATAATTCTAATAAAGAAGGCAATACTTATTTTACCTTCTGCATGTTTTTAACTCAGCACCAGGGACTTGTAACAAAACTCGTAACGAAACGAAACTCTCGTTTCTGGCGTTTCTGTTCCAAGAAACATTAAAGGATAGAAACTAAATTCGAAACCAAAAGATTGTAACGTTTCAATAAGTAACAAAACCTGTAACGAAACTAAATTAATTTTGTTCCTTGTAACAGAAACAGAAACAGAAACAAAACTCCTTTGGAACAAAAGTCGTAACAAAACTCCGAAACGTTTCCAGCAGAAACAAAACCTGTAACGAAACTAAATTAATTTTGTTCCTTGTAACAAAATCCGTAACGAAACTAAATTAATTTTGTTTCTCAGAAACAAAATTAATTTCGTTTCTCAGTCTCAGAAACAAAATTAATTTTGTTCCTTGCAACAAAAACAAAACCAGAAACGAAATTAATTTTGTTCCTTGCAACAAAAACAAAACCAGAAACGAAATTAATTTTGTTTCTCAGTGGCAAAGCTATAAAAATTATTATAATACTATTTGCCGTACATTAGGATGGACTTTTTATTTTTAAGTATATAATATATATATGTATACCTGTGGCATTTTGATGTGCAAACATCTTTGCTGTAGCTACGAGTAATTTCGAAAAACAGGTAAAGTTTACGCGTATCTAATGAGAAGTTTTGGGCAGGGCTTCTACAGGGAGCCCTATTCTTTATGATTCCTAGGTCGGGTCGCGAGATATGGGTCAAAACGAGGACCCGGATGATCTTGTGTGTTTCTGAGTAACATTGGTATCTAATGAAAGGTTTTGAGCTGGCCTTCTACAATATTGGTATCAAATGAAAGATGTTGAGCGGGGCTTTCGTATAGAGCTCTATTCTAGACCGGGTCTATACATATGGGTCAAAATGAGGATCCGGATGATCCTTGAATATTTCTGGGCAATGTTGGTATCAAATGAAAGGTTTTGAGTAGGACTTCTACACGGAGCCCCGAGATATGGGTCAAACGTGGATCCGAATGATCTTGCATGTTTCTGAGCAAAACAAAACAAAACAAATCAAAATCAGAAATCAAAAATCAAAAATTAAAAACAAAAACCAAACACCGAAACAAACAAAAACATCAAAATGTAGCAGTGACAATGGCAACAAAAAATTATAAAAACGATAGTCGCATTTTAATCGATAGAAAACCAGTGAAAAAATGAATAAGGGAAAGGGAATAAAAGTCCTATTTCGAAATTGATTACACATCAATGTTCATGAGTACTCCTTACTCACGTAATACACAAAAAAAAAACGCAAGTCGGATATCCCATTATCCGTACGAACCGATATTACACCCGCCAAAGCATCCTGTACTGCTTCGACGTCTTATAAAAATCATGATGATGAAGAAATTGCACTACAAAGTAGTCTGAATGAGCTATTATTAGAAAATTAAATATTTCTTGATAACAATTAATGTATACTTTTCACAATCCGTTGTTCTATGCATATGAAGCGTTTTTATATATCATTTAAAAAAATTTAAAAAGACAACCCTAATAGTCACCCAGTTATATTTTTCTTCATATCGACCCCTTTGTGCGACTTTATCGTAAGGGACAAAAGCAAATTTTACAGGAGAGCATTTTTTTTGTTTTTTTCACTGTTTTTTACTGGTATATTTAAATGAAATTGAACACGCGTTAGATGGTTAATTAATATATTGAACCTGATATCTTTTTTCTTGAAAAAATTTGCAGTTTGCGAAAAAATCATAATTTTGTCCCTTACGATAATATTTAAAAAATATAAGTGTCTTATTCCATACTTTAGTTGGTTGCCACAGACATACATATACATATATGTATATATATTATATACCTAAAAATAACAAGTCCATCCTAATGTTCTGCAAATATAGTTTTTCTACTGAGAAACAAAATTAATTTTGTTTCTGGTTTTGTTTTTGTTGCAAGGAACAAAATTAATTTTGTTTCTGGCTTTGTTTTTGTTGCAAGGAACAAAATTAATTTTGTTTCTGATACTGAGAAACAAAATTAATTTAGTTTCGTTACGGATTTTGTTACAAGGAACAAAATTAATTTAGCTTCGTTACAGGTTTTGTTTCTGCTGGAAACGTTTCGGAGTTTTGTTACGACTTTTGTTACAAAGGAGTTTTGTTTCTGTTTCTGTTACAAGGAACAAAATTAATTTAGTTTCGTTACAGGTTTTGTTTCTGCCGGAAACGTTTCGGAGTTTTGTTACGACTTTTGTTACAAAGGAGTTTTGTTTCTGTTTCTGTTTCGTTACTTAGCTGTGTAACAGAAACCGAAACCGAAACGCGTTACAAGTCCCTGCTCAGCACCGAATTGTTCGATAGAATCGTGAATATCATTGGCCCATTTCGACTCCAATACAAATGCTTCCCAAATTTCTTCTTCATTTAAGTTAACGCATTTCTTTGGTAGAATGTTTTGGATTTTTGATAGCAGGCTGTTTTTAGCTGTTCCAGAAAATGATCAAGAAATGGAATATATGTATGTATATCGAACGCCGGTAATATTCCTCGGCTTCACCTTCGTAGTTGTCCCTCTTGGTTTCCTTACTGACAAAACGTAGTATTTTGATTTCTACAATCACATCTGCTGTGATATTTTGCATGAGATCGTATATGTCTTTGAAAGATTGGTCAGAATTTTCGCGCATGCTATTTATTTCAATTATTTGCATATTCCACACAAATGTTAAAATTACAACTTACTTGCTGTAAAAGTATGCTCAACTTTTGATGTGTAAACATCTTTGCTGTAGCTAGCAGTGATTTCGAAAAACAGGTAAAGTTTACGCGTAAACGTAAATGACCTTTGGGTTAGTGCACTGCTGCGTCCGTGTGAATCGCTTCCCTGCAAAAATCATTGGATTATATGCTCCATTTGTGGTAGGTTGGAGTACTTTCAAAGTGACCACTAACACAGCCCAAACGACCGATTCGTGTATCTGCATCGGTTCGTAGTTAGCCGAAAATACCAAAAACCAAATGTTTATGGCGACGACGACCCCTGCAAAAATCATTGGATTATATGCTCCATTTGTGGTAGGTTGGAGTACTTTCAAAGTGACCACTAACATAGCCCAAACGACCGATTCGTGTATCTGCATCGGTTCGTAGTTAGCCGAAAATACCAAAAACCAAATGTTTATGGCGACGACGACGATGTGTGTATACATACATAACTACATACATACATATGTTTGAATGTATACACGTCATTCGTCGTCGTAGCGATAAACATTTGGTTTTGTTGTTATGTTCGGCTAACTGTTATGTACTCCATCAATTAATCCAATGTAGGTACTCCATGGATTAATTTGATTGTTATGCGGGACTGGAGTATATACTCCATTGCAATGACATGCAATGTTAAATGGACCATATTTTTTGTATGAAATGTGGCAAGTTATGGAGTAATCGGTTGGGCCATAGCGAGCACTCCATGGATTAGCGATTGGAGTACTCGGAATTTTTGCAGGGTTGGCACTGTCAGTGGTAGGTAGGTAGATAGACATGTACTTACAAATGTTTGCATGCATAGCCGTGCACACCTATATCTACCTATCTAATTTTCTATGCAATATTGGTATCAACTGAAAGGTTTTGAGCAGGACTTCGATATGAAGCTCTTTTCATTGTGAGGTCTCCAGATATGGGTCAAAACAAGGACCCGGATGATCCTTGAATGTTTCTGAGCAAAATTGGTATCAAATGAAAGGTTTTGAGGAAAGCCCCTACAGAGAGCTCTACTCTTTATGATTCCTAGGTCGGGTCCCGAGATATACATAGGTCAAAACGAGGATCCTTGAATGTTTCTGAGCAAAATTGGTATCAAATTAAAGGTTTTGAGGAAGGCTCCTACAGAGAGCTCTACTCTTTATGATTCCTAGATCGGGTCCCGAGATATACATAGGTCAAAACGAGGACCCGGATGATCCTTGAATGTTTCTGAGCAATATTGGTATCAAATGAAAGGTTTTAAGAAGGCCTTCTACAGGGAGCTCTATTCTTTATGGTTCCTAGGTCGGGCCCGGGGATATGAGTCAAAACGAGGACCCGGATGATCTTACATGTTTCTGAGCAATATTGGTATCAAATGAAAGGTTTTGAGCAAGGCTTCTACAGGGAGCTCTACTCTTTATGAATCCTAGCTCGGGTCCCGAGATATGGGTCAAAACGAGGACCCGGTTGATCCTTTAATGTTTGTGAGAAAAATTGAGCAGGCCTCCTACACGGAGCTCTACTCCTTAGGATTCCTAGGCCCGATCCCGAGATATGGGTCAAAAAGAGGACCCGAATGATCCTTGAATGTTTTTAAGCAATATTGGTATCAAATGAAAGGTTTTGAGCAGAATTTCTACACGGAGCCCCGAGATATTGGTCGAACGTGGACCCAAATGATCTTGCATGTTTCTGAGCTAAACAAAACAAAACAAATCAAAATCAGAAATCAAAAATTAAAAATCAAAAATCAAAAACCAAACACCAAAACAAACAAAAACAACAAAATGTAGCAGTGACAATGACAAAAAAAATTATAAAACGACAGTCGCGTTGTAATCCATAGAAAATCAGGGAAAAAAGAATAAGGCAAAGGGAATAAAAATCCGATTTCGAAACTGTTTACACATCAGTGTTCATGAGTACTCGTTACTCACGCTTTCTTTTTTTTTTGATAAGGCGAATATATGTAGGCTTAAGCACTGCCAAAGCAATAATACATTGAGGTGAGCGAATAGCCGCCAACAAGGCATGTGGCTTGATACACATCGAAGGTTTTCGTTATCAAGCTCTTCCAATGCCACACATATCAATCTACTTAATACGTATACTCGTATCAAAAAATAAAGAAAGGGAATCCAAGTGTTCCACCTATCGTGTTTCACAAGATTTAAGAAGACGCGGTTGTTTTGAAGTGGGACATGATTCAAGATTTACTCTTTGAAGAACTGCTCCTGCTTTAGAAGATATTCGGAAAATATTAACGACCCCTTTAATGGAAATAACACAGTTCCTAATAGCAAGTATCTTGCAAGCGCTTGCAATTGCTAAATTTAAACTGTGATATGCACAATGAAATATACAGCCTCTGGATATAGCTTTTGTACTACAGCAGCACACCCCCTTGTCTTGCTGGCTCGTATAAAACTGGGAGGGATTATGCTGCGAAGCAATCCCGAACTGATGTCGCCGGTTCTATGTTTACCTCTTTTTGGTGCTATCTGGAAACTGAAATATCAACGGAGAAGAGATGGATTTAGCAGCGTTAGTAATTTTGATTTTTTTCTGTGCTCTTCATTACAACTCATGCAGACATGGAATAAATCAAATGCGGATTTGCTTTACAATTCAAGAGTTGTTTGCTTTGTTCCCCTTGGTCAGCTGTTGAAGTAATCATTTGCCGAAATAATTCTCAACAGCTGGTGCTGATGAATATCAGCAATGACAAGTTTAAATGAGAAATAGCCATACAACTAAGGTTATAACTACATATTCAGAAATGTACATATGTATGTTGTACATACATATATTGTGCACAATTGTTTCAGAATGAAAGCGAAGATTCATCGAAAAATGTCCTTAGGTTTAAATGACGATTTAGTTCTTGATTGCCAACTTTATGTCACGCTTAGTATAAACCTGTATATGAAAGCTCTACATTAACACGTTTTTACCATTGAAATTGTAATCGGTAACCAAAGAACGACGATTGTATGTTCATATGTGTGTATATTCAATTATGTGCCGAGAATAATGCTGGTCGTATATCCTTTCGTTTGTCAACTCCCAAATACATAACTCTTTCTGTTTTACCACCCACACATTCTGCGCCTGAAATATCTGCATTCGTACATATGTATATGTACACGAAGTATGTATGTGTGTAAACACATCTACATAAGTACATACTATCTACAAATATTTCATATCTGTCTTTCGCGCTCTCGAATGCATCTGTGGTGAGGCCGCCTGTTGGCTAGCTAACATCTCCAACCGGCATCCGATAATGGTTTTGTGAATGTTCGTATAATAAATCAGCCAGGGCTATTTTAAGGATATTAATTTCGCTTTAAAGTTGCATTTCGTTGAACTCCATTTTAATGTGTTACATCTCTTTGACCTTCTTTCGCTGCTTTTCGCACTGGCTTTTGTGGCTGCAAGTGTAGCATTGGGATTGTTACCAACAGCATGAGATGGGTATGTGCAACAAAAGTGGATCTGTGCAAATAGCATATGCTTGTGTATGTACATACATACATACATATGTATGTATGTGTTTGTTTGTTGGTCGATCGTAAATCCTCATAAGAATAAATGTGCACAAACGCTCAAGCTAAATGATATTCATGCTTGTGTTGGTTTTTCTTGTTGCAGCCCAATAAACATCAGACAGACCAAGAAATCTGAAACGTTTGAGAAAACCTTAGTTCTCAATTTGGTAATAAAGATTTTCTCAAAAATTTCATTAACGTTTGAGAAAAATTTGCCTGTTTGTTTGAGAATGCTATCAAGGGTTATTTGAGAACTAGCTAACGTTTGAGGTTTGAGAAGAAGGTTAGTTCTCAAATGCATCTCAAATTGAGAATTCAGAAAAACGTATATGGGGAATCTCTACATATCGTAAATGCATAGGAACCATCATACACATATACATATGTATAACCTTATATATGTATGTACACAAATTTGTGTGCACCTTTAAATTTGCAATATGTTTTTGTGTTATCCAAAGATTTTTTGTTCCCTCACATTTAATAATTTGGCAAAGTTGTTGTTGATACACAAAAACATATCCAAATGCACATCCTTGCATTCTATCGAAAGAAGATTGTGCATACAAAAAAACGTTCGGCTACAGTGAGAGAAAAAAATCAAGAATTTTTATACCTTTCATGAGAATGAAATGGTATTATAACTTTGTGCCGAAACTCGAATGGTGAAAGTACCAGAAGGAGGCGTGGCAGACCTACCAAAATATATACCAATATGATCAGGATCATGAGCTGAGTCGATTAAGCCATGTCCGTCTGTCTGTCTGTCTGTCTGTTTGATCGCAAACTAGTCCCTCAGTTTTTGAGATATCTGCTTGAAATTCGGAATGTGAGTGTATTTTTAGGAGAAGCTGGTCATTTGTCGGAATGGGCCGAATCGGACCACTATAATATGTAGCTGCCATACAACCGATCGTTCAGATATGGACATTTTGGGGTATAACTTCTCAATTTAAACAGCTAAGGCCATGAAACTTTGAATTATTTGTACCCATATGGACTTAAATAATGTCACCGAAATTTGTCTAGATCGGACCACTATAACATATAGCTGCCATACAACCGATTGTTCAGATATTGACATTTTGGGTATAACTTCTCCATTTAAACAGCTAAGCCCATGAAACTTTGAATTATTCGTACCATTATGGACCTAAATATTGTCACCGAAATTTGTCAAGATCGGACCACACTAACATATAGCTGCCATACAACCGATTGTTCAGATATATATATTTTAAGGTATAACTTCTCCATTTAAATCATGACACTTTTTTCTAGTGAATCTTTGCATAAATAACTAACAGAATTGGAAATATAAATTAAACAATATCAGACAATGCAAATTTTCATTTCCCCATTCATGAAAGGTATGAAGTCTTCGGTACGGCCGAAGACAGCCGCGCTCTTACTTGTTTACTTATGGCGTTTTCTTTTCTCGAAATAATGTTGCCCTGTTTGATTTTCTTAGCCATTTTGCAAGTTTGTCTGGTCTTTTCACCAAATATTGACTTCTAACTAAGTAAGAGGGCACCCTTATCTACAAACCATCAACCATTTTATAGAAAGTCAGGATATCTAATTCGATAATTTGGATATAAGAGGGCAACATTTTTTTCGTAGAAAAGAAAACGCCATTAAATAAAGCCCGAATCAAGAATTTTGGTCATGAAAGTACGGTAATAGTGAATATTCTTATATTGAGTAGAAAATTCTTATTTCAAATATGTTTCTTTAAGATCGAAAATTCTACTTTTAACAGCCAGTTTCACGAAAGAATTTAAGTATAATATAAAATTCAAGTAACAAAAATTGAATTATACTTGAATTTTTTTTTGAAACGGCTGTAAAACTCATTTCGTTCGTATTGAAGAATGCTTGATAGGTTTTCTAGAATAATTATTCTTAGATTAATATGTATTGACATTTCTAAAAATAAGAATATTTATTCCTAATTTATAATTAATCATTTCGGTTTATTTTCTCACAACAATTGTTTTATCTCTCACATATATTTTATGCCTCCTAATATGGCCTAATAATAACTTTTTTCCAACTACAAATATGAAGCTTCACCTCCGCTTGTTCTCCTCATCTTCTACCATTGTGTTATCTTCAACACCTTCACTGCTTGCTTTGTTGTCCATTTTATATTCTCCTCTGGATTCGAACCATGGCATCAAGCCGAAATTCAATCAAACGTCATCATATATTCTGAAATTATATTAGACTTTAGTGATGCTTTTAACGTCCGTTTTTCCGAAAAAGAATCTGTGAATTGTTGTCATCATTGTAAAATGAAAACTAAAGAATTTGAATTCTAAGAATTTTTATTCTTGTTTAAAGAATTTTTGAACTAGCGATAAGAATATCTCGAATATTCTTGATTTGAGCACAAATTGGGTTTAAGAGCACTTTTCTTAATTTATATATATTATTCTTATTTTAGATATTTTGCATATTAATTTTTAAAAACAAATTTAATACCAGTCGGACTTAACTTTATAACACCATCTTTCTCTGAGTGTATTCACATACATAGAACCATTTATATATATGTAAGTAGATATACATACATATATGTATGTATATAATGTTCATTTCAGTCATGTAAGCTTGACTAGAAGTTTTTAGTCGAGTATATGTACATACATATGTAAGTATGTACGAAAAGCAGGCGTTACAGTAAAGAAAAGTTCAATGGGCGTCAAGTGCATTCCGTACCTGAAAATTTATTTTAAGCGTTTGGGCGTACCAAGCACGGGCTGCTTAATTAATTACGTCGATTTATTTATACAAGTAATTTCATTTTCAGAGCTTTGTAATTTTAAGCTCTACGACGCCAGTGTGTTTTATTAAAGCAAACAACTCAAGCAATACGAACTCTAAAGAACTAATTTGAAAACCAGGAACATCGAAAAATACTGGGCGAGGAAACAGAAATTTAGCATTTCGATACTACGGAATTTTAGACAAGAATAAACCTCCATTAGGAAGACAGCTCTCGCTAAACCTTTTTCTTATTTTTTGTAAAATAAATTGTTAAATTTTGTAGCTACTAGTCTGAAATAAATTAATGAGGCTCAGAAGTATAATGAAATACTAGTTGCAATGATTAATTTCATACCGAAATAATGCGGTTTATTAAATTTATAAAGCGGCCAATTTTCGGGGGCAATGACTGCAATCGCCCCTATATCTCTATTATTCTTTAATTTGTTAAAAATTCACTTACAGAAAGTTGATTTACACCGCTTACAAAATAATAAATTCATCTTCTGTTATTTATATAGAGTCTATATCCTTAGAATTTTACTCCCTTTTATTTTTCTCTCCTTAATTTTCTTCTTACTCTTCTTCTACTTATCCTCCTCCGCTCTTGTGAACTTGCAGGACTACCATAATCCCATAAATATTCACATGTAATTAATATTAAAATAGTATCTATTAAAAATTTAGTGGGTATCCATTTAAAGCAGCTTATCTTTCCCTCGAATATTTCAAAAGACCTCAGAGAAGTAAGAAAATTTGATTTTTGTACTGATTAACATTATTCCACGGTCATAGTGTTGTTGAACAGTGTAATACAATAAAACACACACAAAGTTTATAACTAATGCCTTCCTCCAAAAATAACAAGCAAACAAAGGAAACAAACTGTTGCAAAATGTCTGTGCCTATTTATTTCACAATTAGTCGAAGTCTTGAAACTTTAACTTTTTCATGCATACATTTCTTTCACTCTTATTGCTCAAGTGTAATTTCAACTTGCTTGTCGCACATTTCCGAAGCTCTAGAAAGTTTTAGGCTGCACCAGCACTCCCTCCCGAGGAATATAAACTGGAATGTGGCATATGTGTATCAGTGTTCTGCTTCGAGTAAGGTTTTCGGCTCATCGATCTGACACAGTGCAATGCAACTCATACACATGATATTTACCCAAATAAGCGATACGAGTAAAGCTTTTGTACGTTCGATGTCAAACGAACAAATGTTTGGTTGGAAAGAAATGTACAAAACAATGATTTGTACATAAGTAGAAATTATCGTTTGATCGATCGGTGTATGAGTTGTACTTAAACAGAAATGATCGTTTGATCGTACACTGTACGATCATGTACATTTTTAATATGTGTGTCGTATAAATATATGTATGTACATACATGGATTTAGTTTTAAAGCCGTTTTTCTTGCATTTTCAATTCTTTATTTTCTGTAATCTTTGTATGAGTGCGGATCAGCCGCTTTATTTTACATATCAAAAGTTTAAATAAACGATTAAAAACTTTTCAAAGCGATAAAATGAAAAATCAATTTGTTTTATTTTCATTAGTAGATACTTTTTTATTTCATTTTTAACAGAAAATTAGAAGTTATTATATAAAAGGAAAAAATTCGTGCATACAAATTAGGCATTATTTCATTCTTTATTCTTGTTTTCATTAATACTTTTTATACTCAGCTGTACTAGTACACAGAGTATTATAGTTTTAATCACATAACGGTGGATTGTAACAGATTGAAATAATCGAGATATGTAGATATAGACACAGGGTTGGGCACAGTGCATTCAATTTTGATTGCATTCAGCCTTGCATTCTCCATTCACTGATGAGTGGTAGTGAAAATTTGATTTGCATTACCATTCACTATTGAATGGTAATGCAAATGTGGCTTGCACTACCATTCAGTAGTGAATGGTAATCCAAATGTGGTTTTCACTACCATTCAGTAGTGAATGATAATGCAAATGTGGTTTGCACTACCATTCAGTAGTGAATGGTAATGCAAATGTGGCTTGCACTACCATTCAATCATTGTGTATGTATGAAAGTTTAGCCTCGAAGAGCGCACATTAGAGAGATTGTCATTATCGTTGATGGCGTTGTCATTCTCGATGTTCTCGTTACTATTTTTGCTATCCTTGTTGAGGTTGTTGTTGTTATCCGCCTCAGCTTATTGCTCCAGCCATGGCTCCATCGCTCTGTCACACTGTCATAGTCGTTGTCACTCCCTTATGCTGTGGTTATGGTACCAATCAACATTGCCAATCAAAATCGGAAACATTTCGTGATTGGTGAGAGGTGGTTATGCTTGCATTGATAATTGGAGCGCACATACACAACATAACACATGATTATTACTGAACACATACACAACATAACACATTATTACCCCCGAAACCTCGACTGCTGGCTGCCTGTTTCACACAGCAGATTTGCTGGATGTGAGAGTCCGAAAATTCTCTCACCGTCGGAGTGCACAATAACAATTTCACGGTGCTCGACCAGCAAGATTGTAACCATAACCAGGCCCTTACATATTTATATCTATGTATGTACAATGTACATATATTCAAGCGCCTACATTCCAAAAGCAAATATGTACATACATACATACTTAAATACTAAAGAATGAAATGGAGGAATGTGTGATTTACCGATGGCTTTTAGAGGCGGCAATATAAAACTCATTACAGCAACAACTTTGCTCATTATGAACGCCAGCGCGCTGAGTAAATGTCAATGCGCTTTCTTCTATGGCACTCCCTTGAACTCCCACTTCTGCGATTCGCCATTGTTTGCACCCATTTCTATAAAGTTGACTGGTTTACATGATTTCACTGCCTTTTATGCTCATTCCGGTGTTTTCTCTTCTTCTTTTTTGGCTTCTGTTTTTAGTTGTTTTTGTTAATTTGTCAACCTCTTTATGATGCTTAATGCCCTTCTCTTTAATTTCTTGCTTGGCTCACTCGCTTTCCATTTCATTTAAATTTTTCTATTTGCGCTAATTTTTTCCGCCATGTGTTTTCAGTTGCTGGAGTCCAGATGCTCGCTTTGCGCGCAACAGGTCTCAGGTTCGATATCTTCAAAATTAATTAATTAAAACGCCAAACATTGGCGGTCACCCGTCGGTGGAGATCGGCGTACTCTCGGAATTTACTTCTACCATGAAAAAGCTTATCTCAAAAAAATCCAACTGCCTTGGCATTTGCCACTTTAAGATCTCTAGGAAAAATAACAACGAGAACAGCGCAAACTGTAAAAGAACCTGGGCCTAAGACTCGTTAGATTTACATATATTCACCCAAGTGCAGTATTATTATATTTTAGAATGTAGCAGAGCTGTAAAAAGCTGCAATCAGATTGTATTGCAATCATAAAAAGTGTATATTATTGTAAGCAGCTTTGATTGTAAATCATATTGCTGGTAAATTTTTTGATTGTAAAAATAAAAATTTCAAAAATTTAGAAGTATGTTATTGCAATCAACTTTCACCATCATTCATTTTGATTTCAGAAATTAGAATTGCAATAATTTACAAAAGTTTCATTGCAATCAACTTTGACCGTAAATCATTTTAATTGTAAAAATTACAATTACAATAATTTAAAAAAATTTCATTGCAATACACTTTTCTCGTAAATCATTTCATTACAATAATTTACAAAATTTTTCATTGCAATGAACTTCAAACGTAAATCATTTTCATTGTAAAAATTTCAATAGCAATAATTGTATTGTAATAAATTTTCATCGTAAATCAAATTTGATTGAAAAATGTTTGATTGCAAGGCTTGCAATAGCAATCATTTTCCTCAGAACTTTATACGCATGCATTGGGACTGATGAAAGGCAAGCGCCTGGGTAATTCGAGTAATACCCGGCACTTATGTATATCACACGCGTAGCCGCGTAATAACCTATGTCCTGGGTACATATGTAGTTATGTACATATTGGATGCTGCCGGGCACACGGTACTGGCAATATTTGCAGTCTTTAATATGTACATATAAAGTCTGGATGATAAGATGATGAGAAAGAGGATGAGGGTGTGGATGGGGATAAGGATATATATTTATTTTTGTACCATTTGCTTTCTCATTTAATATAATATAATATAATATAATATAATATAATATAATATAATATAATATAATATAATATAATATAATATAATATAATATAATATAATATAATATAATATAATATAATATAATATAATATAATATAATACAATGGCGCTATTATAACTCTGACGAGTTTTATGGCCGAGCTTCTCTCCCAATTCGAGGTGTGCTCCTTTTTGTTTTTCCTACTAATTGGGTGGACCTACAGTTTTATGCCGGCTCCGAACGGCGCATGCATTTTTTGTGAGAAGCTTTTTCATGGCAGAAATACTCTCGGAGGGTATGCCGCCCACTGCCGAGAGGTGACCGCTGCTCTTAAAAAACCCAATAATTGGATTTTTACTAATTAGAAAAATGGTTTTTGTGTTTGGCTCGGACCGCGGTTTGAACCCGAGACCTCTGGCACAGCAGGCGAGCACTCTACCTACTGCACCACAGCGGCCCACTACACCACAGCTTTCTCATTTACTCCCGGATATCTCATTACTGTCATACATATGTATGTATGTATGGTTGTTTAACATAAATATATATATACTTATCCCCATCCTCATGTTCAATTTTATCCATATCTTTATCCTTATACCCATCCGCACCCTCAACCTCTTTCTCATCATCTTATCATCTAGACTTTATACAAATTGACGACTGCAAATATTACCAGTACCGTGTGCCAATTTGCACATTAGGGTACATAGCATATTTTCTCAACCTCACCCCCAAGGTCGATGCTAATATAGTCTAAGATACCACATATAAATTTTTGTCCCGATCGAAAACCGTTAAGGGGTGTCGCACAGATGCCAAACTCCAGAAAGCTCTAGAGGCTCAAAAATTTAAATTTAGTTTTTTGCAGATCTAATGCGCAAATCGATTGTCGTGTACTCAAAAATACTAAATTCAAATTTTGGTCCCGATCGGAGGTGGTTAAGGGTTGTCGCAGAGGGGTCAAAGTTCAGACTACCATATAAAGACCAAAAAATTTAATTAATTTTTTTATCTAAACACAAATGAAAAATAAGACTAAATCACATAAAGGCAAAACACATGGAATAAACAGAATTTCAGCGCTGATTATCGCATTCACTGTGTTATAGACAAATTTTCTTCTCGCATGAAAATAAGCGTCAATAAGCTCGGCTCGGCTCCGCTCGGCATCAGCGCCCACTCTGTTCGCACCCTAAACTTTTACCCCTTTGCGACACCCTTTAACCGTCTCCGATCGGGACCAAAATTTATTTATGGTATCTTTGATCATGCTGTTAACGATTTAGGGGGTGAGATCGAAGAAAATCGCTAATCTGATTTTAAGGACACCCTAATGTACATATGTACCCGGGAAATGGGTTATTACGCGCAAACCGTGTTATATGAATGCCGGGTATTGCTCGATGCTTGCCTTTCATCAGTCCCAATACATTCGTATAAAGTTCTGAGGAAAATGATTGCTATTGCAAGCCGTGCAATCAAACATTTTTCAATCAATATGACTTACGATGAAAATTTATTACAATACAATTATTGCTATTGAAATTTTTACAATGAAAATGATTTATGAGAAATGTTTATTGCAATGAAATTTTTGTAAATTATTGTATTGAAAATTTGTACAATCAAAAAATTTCAATAAATTTTATTGCAATGAACTTGATCCCCAAAAATTTCAATAAACATTTATTGCAATAAATGGAAGGTAAATTATTGCTGATTGTAGTTATTTTACAATCAAAAATTTTATATAAATGTTTATTGCAATCTATGGAACACAAATTATTTCAAATTGCAATTTTTACAATCAAAAAATTGCAATAAATTTTCATTGCAATAAAATTGGAAGAACAATCAATGATTGCTGGACGAATGATTGCAGATTTTTACAGCTCTGGAATGTAGATTGTTTGTATTTTTTCTGCTTTAACTATTTTTTTTTCCATTTTCACTTTCCCTCAAATGCAGTACATCGTGGAGTTAGTTTATTTGTAACAGGATGAAATGGGGGTTAGGTATTACATGTATATTAAGAGCAGTAGGAGTTGGAATAAAGTCGTTAGGAATGTGTTAAACAGTGGGTAATTATTCGGCTTCTCTGAAAACATAAAATTTACGTACAGTGAAGCACAGCACCAAGTTCTGATTTTATGATTCAGAATCATTCTCTTCCACAAATGTGAATGTTGGATAGAGAAGAAGAATCAAGATCATTCCTTAGATACATTGTAAGGCTTACAAATATGTCATACGTCCACCATTTTGAAAATGGACTCTTTGAGTATGAGTTAATTTTGTTCACTGTAAATTTATTATAGTTCAGATGGAAGCCAAAACTGATGCTTACAAGAACTAAGTTGTATATTGGATTGCTGGGATAATATTTCCACATAATTCTATGTAGTTAGTCCTGTAATAAGAAAAATATTGTATGAGAATTTGTAAGCGTTCCTCTATGCAATTTCACTTCTACTATGCTGTGAACTTTTATGGAAATTACTCGCTGTTTGTGGAAAACAAAGCAAGCGAATAAATGAACGGAATGAAAACAACATAGGGGCATTCGCATAGTAGATATGTATGTACATATGTATGTATGTATTTTTACTAGAGTAGGTGCAAGCACCGCTGTGGTGCAGTGGGTTGAGCGCTCGCCTACTATGCCAGAGGTCTCGGGTTCAAAACCCAGTCCGAGCAAACACCAAAAAAAAATTTTTAATTACATTGTAAAAATCCAATTATGTATTGGGTTTTTAAGAGCAGCGGTCACCTCTCGGCGGAGGCCGGCATACCCTCCGAGTGTATTTCTGCCATGAAAAAGCTTCTCACAAAAAATGCATTCGCCGTTCGGAGCCGGAATAAAACTGTAAGTCCACCCAATTCGTTGGAAAAACAAAAGCAGCACACCTTGAATTGGAAGAGAAGCTCGGCCATAAAACTCGTCAGAGTTATAATAGCGCCATTGTACTATTATATTATAAGTGCAAGCATGCCCTGTAGGGGAAATCTCTAGTTCCGAACTAGGTCGCTTCTAGTGCATTTTTCGACACTACTAGTGCGAGCTAAATCTCTTTTGCATGTTATCAACTGGCGAATTTAACACGGCGATGTCCTAGGCGGTGTCAATTGTCACTCTCTGTACCACATTTTCGCTAGTTACGAACTAGTACTAAATTCTGCAGTTTGCACTAGTTCGTTTGTTGGCACAATTTCGATAGTTCTGAACTAGCTAAAAATTCCTACAAATTCCGCAGTTTTAGATATGGCACTTAAGAGCAGCAAATTACACAGTAAAGCAAGTGGCGCGATGGCACATTGGCTAACGCGTGCGACTTTCAATCTAACGAGCGCGAGTTCGAATCCAGTCGGTGTCGAGGTGGATAATATTTTTTTTTATTTTTTTTTTTACTTATATTTCTTTATTTAATAAAAATTTACAAAAATATTTAAAAAGTAATAAAACTAAAAAATTAAAAAAAAATAAGCTGGGCGGATCGGAAAAGCATAATTAGGGGAACATTTCATTTCATACAAGTGAAGATGCAAATAGAAAACTCTTTATATGAAATGCTTCGCTAAACATCTGAGAATTGCAGAAATATAACAAACCGACGGCAATTGAACGAACGAAAAATTTTCATACAAATTTTTTCACTTCGCATACAAATTAAAGTGTGTTTTATAATGGTCACTCAATTCACTTCTTCTGAACTGGTGAGGGTCTACAATTGATATTTCTTTTTGACACCTTTTCGCTAAATCGGAACTAGAAATTTTGCTCACTAGTTATTGAGTTCCCTGCAGGGTATTTACTTTGGACTGACGAATATCTTAGTAATTGCGAATTGTAAAGAAATATTATTGAAATCTGATGTGAAGAGAATGCGTTCATATGAAAGCTGACATACAGTGGCTCTCAGAAGTATTTTGCATAATTCATTTATTAAGAAAACGTTAGAAATTCGCCTTTTTTCGAATTCTTTTGCAAAATTTTTTAATGTGGTATTATAGCTGAATCTTCATACTACAAAAACACATTCATTAAAAAACCAAAATGCATTTCATCTGTTTTATAAAATTAAAGAAACGAAAAAAGGCATACATTTTTGCTCACAAAAGTATTTTGCATATTGGTATTTTTGGTGAATAAATGCATCTACAACCTGTTTAATATTACTTATGATATCCGTTCTTTTTCGAAATGGCTTCCAAGAGTCTAGGGATGCGCTCTGCTAGTTTTTGACAAAATCTCGAAGGTATTTTGTCCCATTCCTCGGTCAAAACCGCATTTGGATAATTTTTTGGGGAAATCTCCGATTTTCTCACATGATCTTCAAGATAGGATCAACAATTTTTAAAGGTTCGTATATCGGAGCTTCGAACACAAACTTGGAAGTGGTTTTTATTCGAAAGTGTTGACATTTTAACATTATGAGTGATATTTTTCGGAAAAAAGTTGCTAGTACAAAGAAGAACGTCGCTAGAAGAACGCGAAATATTGAGAGAAAATCAACTTAACCCTCACACATAAGCTCCTACAATAAACAGAAAACTAAAACCAATACTCAATAATCAAGTATCGGACGAGGCAGTGCACAGAGTACCGAGAAAAACCATATTCACCGCCAAGTACTGCGCAACCAACTCTCTATCTCAAAGAAAGTGTCTTAATTTCCCCAACAAACACAATTTTAAGTGCCGAAAGCAAATATAATATTTTTTAGTCGTATTTCATGGCGGAAGCCCAATTAACAGCTGAAAATCAAAAAAAATTAAAGCGACTGTTAAGCACTGTAGGAGTTTGTGATCAATCGAGGCTCAGGGAGTTTGTATATCACCTCAGTGAGTTGTAAAACTTATTTTAGTGGATAGTACGATGGACGAGCTTTCTCGATTTTCCATTTTCAGGGAAAACCTACGTTCTAGTGCAGAAAAAATGGGTATGATATACAATGGGTTTTTAATTCAACAAGATAATAATCCGAAAAATACCGCTAATGATGCTAAACTGTGAACACTTTGGAATAAAAAACACTTCCAAACTCTTTTTCAAATCTCTGATATAAGAACCAATCAAAATTTTTAGTCCTGTCTTGGAGATCACGTGAGAAAATCGAAGATTTCCCCAAAAAATAACCCAAATGCGGGTTTGACCGGGGAATGGGACAAAATACCTCCGGAAATTTTGCCAAAAATTAGCAGAGCCCATTCCTAGACTCTTGGAAGCCATTTCGAAAAAGAACGGATATCATAAAAAATATTAAACAGGTTGTAGATGCATTTATTCACCCAAATTACCAATATGCAAAATACTTTTGTGAGCAAAAATGTATGCCTTTTTTCGTTTCTTTAATTTTATAAAACAGATGAAATGGATTTTGGTTTTTTAATGAATGTATTTTTGTAGTATGAAGATCCAGCTATAATACCACATTAAAAAAATTTGCAAAAGAATTCGAAAAAAAGGCGAATTTCTAACGTTTTCTTAATAAATGAATTATGCAAAATACTTCTGAGAGCCACTGTATGTACAAGCATACAATTTTATTCAAAACCCAGTCACGAAAATTGCAATTTGATTTCTAGAGCAATTTTGCAGACAAGTTACAAGTCACACTTTAGAAGACTCATCGAATGAAGAATGGAAATCTAAATTGAAATTGAAAATGAATGGCAGAGGTACATACATATACATACATAGTTCATTTCAGAGAAGCGGAGAGACCACAAACCAAGTACAAACTAATTATAATTGTCCACAAACAGTTTTGCCTGACATTTCAAGAATTCTTTCTAGAATATTCTCAACAAAAACCATACAAATGAACCGATGAATCTGATATATCTACAACACCTTCTCCATGACAGATTGACCTTTCGCAGCTGGGAATGAGCCGATGTAATAAATTTGTTTGTTCATACTTTGATCTAAGATATTTCCTAAATACATATCTGTGGCAATTTGAAATAATCGCTTAAGTCGAAAAATGTGATTTCGAGATAAATTCCTTTTTATATTCGAAGGCGTTTCTTTAAAAAGCATAAAAATCGATTAAAACTTATGAATATCGATGAGCCATCCCCAATATTACGATTAAATTGTGCAAATAAAACAAAATGTTACGAAGAAATGTCATTAAGTACACAGTAAAAAATTATAGTTTATTTATAATATCATTTGGTACTTAATTTAATCATTCTTGGAATTAAATATGAATTTTAATAACAAAAATTCTTATTTTGAAACTATGAGAAGTTTTACAATTTTATTTAATCCAAATAAAGTCATGAAAAGTATTAAAATTCTCTCTTTCTTACTGTTGGTTTGAAATCAAAACCAAAAAATATTAGGAAAAATTTGTCAAAATATGTAAATAAATGCAAAATGTGTTTTAAAGTGAAATAGGTACGATGGAGAAATTCAATTTATTAAAACAAATTATCCGCATAGCGACTTTTTCATGCCTGATGGAACAATTGTAAAAAGTAAGTAATACAGGACATTAAGTGAATATTTTGAGGGTAAATTTTGTTTTATTTTTGTTTTTCAGTCTTGAGGCAGCTGATGGTCTTTCTTGATACCACAATATCCCTGCAAGACCGCGATGGTGCCGAAATTTCTCTGGCAAACGCCAGTAGCTGTAGCAGTTTTTTACTGACGGTGGTACAATTCGACAAGGGAGCAGCCCATCCTATTGTCGAGGAATACAAACAACAAAGACTATGTGATAATTCCTATAGTTGTAATATTCCATTTATTATGTATATGAAATAAAATGAGCATTTCTACATATTTTTGCTTTTGATTTAATACCAAATATGTATAGTATTTATTCCAATTTTCGAATAGATCTTATACCATTTCAACTATTTTTAATACCAAAAATATTCTAAAAATAATTAAAATTTGGTTTTGATTTAATTCCAAAAAAGTATTAATTTGTCACCAAAAATAATTTCTGTCTCTCATATTCTCTTCTTTTTTTAAACCATTATAAAATTAAATAATTTTTGGCATTGTTATATATAAATACCAAAATGGTATTAAAATTAAACTAAAATTTTTACTGTGTAAATACATATATTTTGATTGAACGGGGGTTTTACAGAAATAATATAATATTACAATGGCGCTATTATAACTCTGACGAGTTTTATGGCCGAGCTTCTCTGCCAATTCGAGGTGTGCTCCTTAACCTTGGGTTTTCCTACTAATTGGGTAGACTTTCAGTTTTATTCCGGCTCCGAGCGGCGAATGCATTTTTTGTGAGAAGCTTTTTCATGGCAGAAATACACTCGGAGGGTATGCCGCCCACTGCCGAGAGGTGATCGCTGTTCCTAAAAACCCAATACATAATTGAGTTTTAACTAATAAGAAATTTTTTTTATGGTATTTGTCTGGAGTTTGAACCCGAGACCTCTGGTGCAGCAGGCGAGTACTCTACCCACTGCACCACAGCGGCCACAGAAATATAGAGTTTTAAAAGGAGAATGACGTGATATACATATATAACTCGAAATCTGTACATATCGACGCTTCCAAACAATAATGTGCTAAGTCTGAAAACTGTGTTTTGCGGGGGAAGCTATCTAAGTTTAAATTCGATATGAAACTTCGGTGCTAAGTATGTATATTTTCACTTATAACTTCCGTTTGGATTGCACGATCAATACCAAAACTCGACACTATCTAAGTTGTTCTTCATGGCAAGCTTTCAAAGTTCTTATTCTGTAAAAATCTCCAGTTGAATTATACATATATGTATACACGTTTGCTTATAACTTTTGATTGATATCAAAATTTGACAGCATCCAAATTAAGACACGTTATACTTGAAAACACCAAAAACAGGAGAACGTACTAAGTCGACTTAGTACAGTATTGTTTGGAAGCGTCGATAAATGTTTAAAAAAATCAATGAATGTATTATGAATAGGAAAGTCACGAAAAATAGAAAATTTCAAAACATACATAAATATCGAGTTCGACGGTTTTTCGAGTGGAATGCGCATAAGCGAAAAATAAAAAGTGAAAATAGAATTAAACGTGAAAAAGAAGAAAAAATCATGTCAACACACTTAAGGAAAGGACTTAATGACATGCACTCACACATACAGTCACAAAAAAAGAAAGTGCACAAACATATGTACATATGCACTTTAATTACGGCGGGTACAATAGATGTGTGGATTTACATGGGTACGTATTTATGTGAAAGTCATACCCTGCAGAAAACGGAACTAATCCATACACGCATGTGTAAACCGGTCGCTTGTGACAATAAAGTAGTCCCAAAGCTGTCACATTTCATATACGTAGCAAAATTGGTTCAATTAACATTGCGATGTCCTTGGACAGGACCTCATACCAAACTGGTAATTAATCCACATTTAAATATGCCTTAAATTACTAATTTCTCCTACATATACATATGTACATGTTTACATAAGGCATTAAAACAATGGTTTTAAATAAGTATTATAAAATTAAAATAAAATAAAATAGTTTGGGATAAGCGAAAAAATCCAATTAGCTCATACAACGATGGTAGATGAGGTAGCTATTTCGAAGAAAAAACACTTTCTTCATCATCAGGCATCTTTTCGGGAGCACTGCAGGCTTTGAACCTACGCTCCAACCATCGTTAGTTGACTTTGGCACAAATGTACCAAGTAGTCCAATAATTTTTTCACGGATATGCATACATATCTATACAAATACATACAAACATATCACGATAAAAAACAAAGCGTAAAAGCTCCCCCATTTTTTCAGACATTGCAGCTTTTCATATTAAGCACAAAGCGGGAGAAACTAAAAAAGAACAAAACAAATGTAAAAAAAATTAAAACAAAGTCAAGAACGAACGAACTAGGAAGACATGGCAAAGTGGCTGAAAAAGGATAAAACGAAATGAGTGGATGGAATAGGATACAAATGATAAAAATAAATAAAGTTGCTAAAACTTAAACGCGAAGCGGCTTTACGACACTCCAACAAATTGCATACATATGTACATACCAACACATTCACGTGTTGTTCATTTACAAACATACAGTATTGAGCATAACATTAGCGCACCTTGATTTTGAAACTTCCACCGGAAATATGTCGTCGTTGATACATAAAAATTCGTTTATGTATGGGCAAATCCTGAAAACGGCTCATCTCTTGCTTTCCAATTTGTTCACAATGGTGATCTTTGAAAAATCATTCATTATTGTAAACTGAAACTCGACGTACATGAAATGTGGTATATTGAATAGAGTTGATTATTTCAAATAACTTTAAATATAAGTTCACTTCAAGTTGGGTCAGTTCAATGAATTTTAATGCCAAAAAGTCTTATTTTGAAACTATGAGATGTTTTACAATTTTATTTATTCCAAAATATTTTCAAAATAAAGCCTTGAAATGTATTAAAATTCTCTCTAAAAAAGTTTAATTATTTATGGTTTAAAAACAAATCCTGAAAAGTATAAAAAACTTTCTCTTTCTGAATTTTATTACTATCAAAGCATTTTTGGTTTAAAAATTTCAAATTGAAATCAAAACCAAAAAAAAAAAAAAAATTTAGAAAAACATATCAGAAAAAAGTCAAAATAAATAAACAAAATGTTTGTAAAAGTGCAATGCGGATGAAATAATTGATTCAAGTACATAAGTAATGCAGGAGATTAATAAAATAGCATGAGGGTAAATGTTACTTAATTTTTTCAGACATAAGGCAGTTGAAGGTCTCTCTTGTGGTGCTGAAATTTCCATGGAAATCTCCAAAATATTGGTGTAATAGTTGACAATATGTATATTTATCGAGTTCTAACCGCCATAAAAGTGTATCTAACAAAATTATCGATTTCAGATTTTTTATGGAAATCAACAATTTATTTTCACATGCATCAACTGCAAAAATTTCATAGCTTTGAAATGTGCAGTTTGAAGTTAGAGATTAAATATGTAAGTTTCAAGGCTGCGTGCGATCTGTGTGCAAAATAAATTAAAAAAAGCTGAGTCCTGTAAAATTGACTTATTGTTGGATACACTTTTATGGGGATTTGGGCTCGATATATGTATAAGGTACTTTAGTGTTTGCTACTACTGTTTTGGATTTTTATGTAAATAAACAATGTTAATGTTATTCAATTTCACATTAATCTTTGGGATAATGGGTTATTTGCGGTATATCCACTGGAAATTTTATGGGGGTTTATTTTTAAATTCAAAAAAGTATACAATTTATTCCAATTTTCGGATAGATCTTATACTACCATTTATACTATTTTTATTACCAAAAATATTATAAATATAATCAAAATTTGGTTTTGATTTAATTTCATAAAAATATAGAATTTATTCCAATTTTGGATTGATCTTACTGATCTTTTAATACCAAAAATATTCTACAAATAATCAAAATTTGGTTTTGGTTTAATTCCAAGAAAGTATTAATTTGACACCAAGGATAATTTCTGTCTCTCAATATTCTCTTCTTTTTTTAAACCAGAATGGTTATAATTTTATGCTTTTTGGCATTGTTATATATAAATACCAAAATGGTATTAAAATTAAACAAACATTTTTACTGTGTAGGTGAATTTTCCTGACATTTTAGTGGGTGGAAAAAATTCGAGTTACCAGAAAATTTTATATTTCCTACGCATTTACCTCGATGACTTAATATACATAGTTGCAAACGGATGCATATTTTTAATAATCTATGTTTTTTAAAGCCAATATGCAATTCTTTCGCCCTTTACTGTAAATAAACTCTATATGGAGAAGAGTAAAAGTTAAAAGCATAAAGCAAGTACAGCAAGCACGGCAAAGGATTTGAGTTAGAGCCAGCAGTTTGGGGCTTCTATACTGACTTGTATGCGTGGCACTCACGGTAGGCAGGAAGCGACGATAGGTTGCATGAAAATGTCGAGAAAAAAGGAAAGTGGGGTTGTGTTATGTGATGTTTATAGATGGAACATCCGTTGAAATTAAAATCCGAGCTGCTCCTTTTTCAAGGATATCCACATTTTTTGTTTTTTTTGAAAGGATCAAATATTGAGAAAATCGAAAATTCGCCACCGTCCAAATTTTTCCGATTTCAATACATTATTTGGTCGCTAAGGGATACAAAAAAAGGTATTAAAAAGAAAAATGGACACCTGTAGTGGAAAAATCCAATGTGAACAGGATCTAAAGGATAACCACTGAAATATAAAATAACACAAAAAGTACCCACTTTAATTTGCGTATAACTCCTAACATGTTAACTCTACGTGAAAATTACAATTCGTATCGTTTTTACGATATTCCCATGCAACCTATTGTTGCTTCCCGCCCACCGTGCACAGCTAGCGCGTATCTCAGCTCTAACTCTTTTTTAGTATTAACGTAGAGATATGTAGAAATGAGAGTTGGATCATTAGATTAAAATATTTACATAAACATATAGTTGTTTTTGGCGACCTATAATTTTAATAATTTTTCTTCGCTGGCTTCAGGTCAATTGAAACACAATGTTTTTCAAAATTTTTTTGATTTTCCCAATATATTTCGATCACACCACGGTGATCATCTTCAGGGGCTACAAAAACACAAGAATAACAAAAAACCATTTAATTTTCTTATAAACACTAAATTGGGAAAATATATATACATACATATGTATGTGTATGAGACAAGAAAATAACTAATAAAATCACAAAGTACATAAATATCACATAGATACATAAATAAGCGAAAAACAATAAATTAAAAATTAAAAAATTTTTTACACACTTTGTTTTTACACGTCACCTTAGTTCGACGCGGAGTTTAAAACTATTTACTTATTTTCTAATAGATGTTTATATACGTGAGCACAGTTGTCAGTGTCCGTTTTGTAGTTCAGTCTTATGTTTGTTGGTGTGTTTATAATATGCAGCATCTCCAGAGTAAATCGTTTATTGTAGTTTTGTTCTTGTTGGAGAACACTTGCTTTGTTTTACAGAAATAATATAATATTACAATGGCGCTATTATAACTCTGACGAGTTTTATGGCCGAGCTTCTCTGCCAATTCGAGGTGTGCTCCTTAACCTTGGGTTTTCCTACTAATTGGGTAGACTTTCAGTTTTATTCCGGCTCCGAGCGGCGAATGCATTTTTTGTGAGAAGCTTTTTCATGGCAGAAATACACTCGGAGGGTATGCCGCCCACTGCCGAGAGGTGATCGCTGTTCCTAAAAACCCAATACATAATTGAGTTTTAACTAATAAGAAATTTTTTTTATGGTATTTGTCTGGAGTTTGAACCCGAGACCTCTGGTGCAGCAGGCGAGTACTCTACCCACTGCACCACAGCGGCCACAGAAATATAGAGTTTTAAAAGGAGAATGACGTGATATACATATATAACTCGAAATCTGTACATATCGACGCTTCCAAACAATAATGTGCTAAGTCTGAAAACTGTGTTTTGCGGGGGAAGCTATCTAAGTTTAAATTCGATATGAAACTTCGGTGCTAAGTATGTATATTTTCACTTATAACTTCCGTTTGGATTGCACGATCAATACCAAAACTCGACACTATCTAAGTTGTTCTTCATGGCAAGCTTTCAAAGTTCTTATTCTGTAAAAATCTCCAGTTGAATTATACATATATGTATACACGTTTGCTTATAACTTTTGATTGATATCAAAATTTGACAGCATCCAAATTAAGACACGTTATACTTGAAAACACCAAAAACAGGAGAACGTACTAAGTCGACTTAGTACAGTATTGTTTGGAAGCGTCGATAAATGTTTAAAAAAATCAATGAATGTATTATGAATAGGAAAGTCACGAAAAATAGAAAATTTCAAAACATACATAAATATCGAGTTCGACGGTTTTTCGAGTGGAATGCGCATAAGCGAAAAATAAAAAGTGAAAATAGAATTAAACGTGAAAAAGAAGAAAAAATCATGTCAACACACTTAAGGAAAGGACTTAATGACATGCACTCACACATACAGTCACAAAAAAAGAAAGTGCACAAACATATGTACATATGCACTTTAATTACGGCGGGTACAATAGATGTGTGGATTTACATGGGTACGTATTTATGTGAAAGTCATACCCTGCAGAAAACGGAACTAATCCATACACGCATGTGTAAACCGGTCGCTTGTGACAATAAAGTAGTCCCAAAGCTGTCACATTTCATATACGTAGCAAAATTGGTTCAATTAACATTGCGATGTCCTTGGACAGGACCTCATACCAAACTGGTAATTAATCCACATTTAAATATGCCTTAAATTACTAATTTCTCCTACATATACATATGTACATGTTTACATAAGGCATTAAAACAATGGTTTTAAATAAGTATTATAAAATTAAAATAAAATAAAATAGTTTGGGATAAGCGAAAAAATCCAATTAGCTCATACAACGATGGTAGATGAGGTAGCTATTTCGAAGAAAAAACACTTTCTTCATCATCAGGCATCTTTTCGGGAGCACTGCAGGCTTTGAACCTACGCTCCAACCATCGTTAGTTGACTTTGGCACAAATGTACCAAGTAGTCCAATAATTTTTTCACGGATATGCATACATATCTATACAAATACATACAAACATATCACGATAAAAAACAAAGCGTAAAAGCTCCCCCATTTTTTCAGACATTGCAGCTTTTCATATTAAGCACAAAGCGGGAGAAACTAAAAAAGAACAAAACAAATGTAAAAAAAATTAAAACAAAGTCAAGAACGAACGAACTAGGAAGACATGGCAAAGTGGCTGAAAAAGGATAAAACGAAATGAGTGGATGGAATAGGATACAAATGATAAAAATAAATAAAGTTGCTAAAACTTAAACGCGAAGCGGCTTTACGACACTCCAACAAATTGCATACATATGTACATACCAACACATTCACGTGTTGTTCATTTACAAACATACAGTATTGAGCATAACATTAGCGCACCTTGATTTTGAAACTTCCACCGGAAATATGTCGTCGTTGATACATAAAAATTCGTTTATGTATGGGCAAATCCTGAAAACGGCTCATCTCTTGCTTTCCAATTTGTTCACAATGGTGATCTTTGAAAAATCATTCATTATTGTAAACTGAAACTCGACGTACATGAAATGTGGTATATTGAATAGAGTTGATTATTTCAAATAACTTTAAATATAAGTTCACTTCAAGTTGGGTCAGTTCAATGAATTTTAATGCCAAAAAGTCTTATTTTGAAACTATGAGATGTTTTACAATTTTATTTATTCCAAAATATTTTCAAAATAAAGCCTTGAAATGTATTAAAATTCTCTCTAAAAAAGTTTAATTATTTATGGTTTAAAAACAAATCCTGAAAAGTATAAAAAACTTTCTCTTTCTGAATTTTATTACTATCAAAGCATTTTTGGTTTAAAAATTTCAAATTGAAATCAAAACCAAAAAAAAAAAAAAAATTTAGAAAAACATATCAGAAAAAAGTCAAAATAAATAAACAAAATGTTTGTAAAAGTGCAATGCGGATGAAATAATTGATTCAAGTACATAAGTAATGCAGGAGATTAATAAAATAGCATGAGGGTAAATGTTACTTAATTTTTTCAGACATAAGGCAGTTGAAGGTCTCTCTTGTGGTGCTGAAATTTCCATGGAAATCTCCAAAATATTGGTGTAATAGTTGACAATATGTATATTTATCGAGTTCTAACCGCCATAAAAGTGTATCTAACAAAATTATCGATTTCAGATTTTTTATGGAAATCAACAATTTATTTTCACATGCATCAACTGCAAAAATTTCATAGCTTTGAAATGTGCAGTTTGAAGTTAGAGATTAAATATGTAAGTTTCAAGGCTGCGTGCGATCTGTGTGCAAAATAAATTAAAAAAAGCTGAGTCCTGTAAAATTGACTTATTGTTGGATACACTTTTATGGGGATTTGGGCTCGATATATGTATAAGGTACTTTAGTGTTTGCTACTACTGTTTTGGATTTTTATGTAAATAAACAATGTTAATGTTATTCAATTTCACATTAATCTTTGGGATAATGGGTTATTTGCGGTATATCCACTGGAAATTTTATGGGGGTTTATTTTTAAATTCAAAAAAGTATACAATTTATTCCAATTTTCGGATAGATCTTATACTACCATTTATACTATTTTTATTACCAAAAATATTATAAATATAATCAAAATTTGGTTTTGATTTAATTTCATAAAAATATAGAATTTATTCCAATTTTGGATTGATCTTACTGATCTTTTAATACCAAAAATATTCTACAAATAATCAAAATTTGGTTTTGGTTTAATTCCAAGAAAGTATTAATTTGACACCAAGGATAATTTCTGTCTCTCAATATTCTCTTCTTTTTTTAAACCAGAATGGTTATAATTTTATGCTTTTTGGCATTGTTATATATAAATACCAAAATGGTATTAAAATTAAACAAACATTTTTACTGTGTAGGTGAATTTTCCTGACATTTTAGTGGGTGGAAAAAATTCGAGTTACCAGAAAATTTTATATTTCCTACGCATTTACCTCGATGACTTAATATACATAGTTGCAAACGGATGCATATTTTTAATAATCTATGTTTTTTAAAGCCAATATGCAATTCTTTCGCCCTTTACTGTAAATAAACTCTATATGGAGAAGAGTAAAAGTTAAAAGCATAAAGCAAGTACAGCAAGCACGGCAAAGGATTTGAGTTAGAGCCAGCAGTTTGGGGCTTCTATACTGACTTGTATGCGTGGCACTCACGGTAGGCAGGAAGCGACGATAGGTTGCATGAAAATGTCGAGAAAAAAGGAAAGTGGGGTTGTGTTATGTGATGTTTATAGATGGAACATCCGTTGAAATTAAAATCCGAGCTGCTCCTTTTTCAAGGATATCCACATTTTTTGTTTTTTTTGAAAGGATCAAATATTGAGAAAATCGAAAATTCGCCACCGTCCAAATTTTTCCGATTTCAATACATTATTTGGTCGCTAAGGGATACAAAAAAAGGTATTAAAAAGAAAAATGGACACCTGTAGTGGAAAAATCCAATGTGAACAGGATCTAAAGGATAACCACTGAAATATAAAATAACACAAAAAGTACCCACTTTAATTTGCGTATAACTCCTAACATGTTAACTCTACGTGAAAATTACAATTCGTATCGTTTTTACGATATTCCCATGCAACCTATTGTTGCTTCCCGCCCACCGTGCACAGCTAGCGCGTATCTCAGCTCTAACTCTTTTTTAGTATTAACGTAGAGATATGTAGAAATGAGAGTTGGATCATTAGATTAAAATATTTACATAAACATATAGTTGTTTTTGGCGACCTATAATTTTAATAATTTTTCTTCGCTGGCTTCAGGTCAATTGAAACACAATGTTTTTCAAAATTTTTTTGATTTTCCCAATATATTTCGATCACACCACGGTGATCATCTTCAGGGGCTACAAAAACACAAGAATAACAAAAAACCATTTAATTTTCTTATAAACACTAAATTGGGAAAATATATATACATACATATGTATGTGTATGAGACAAGAAAATAACTAATAAAATCACAAAGTACATAAATATCACATAGATACATAAATAAGCGAAAAACAATAAATTAAAAATTAAAAAATTTTTTACACACTTTGTTTTTACACGTCACCTTAGTTCGACGCGGAGTTTAAAACTATTTACTTATTTTCTAATAGATGTTTATATACGTGAGCACAGTTGTCAGTGTCCGTTTTGTAGTTCAGTCTTATGTTTGTTGGTGTGTTTATAATATGCAGCATCTCCAGAGTAAATCGTTTATTGTAGTTTTGTTCTTGTTGGAGAACACTTGCTTTGTCTAAATTCGGCATATGTCCAGTAGCCGCACAGTGGGCCATGAGCGCTGTTTTTTGTGTATTTGTTTGACAATATTTTGTATCTGATTTGTGTTGCGCTAGCCTAGTCTTTAATTTTGATTTGGTTGTGCCTACATATATTTTGTCACATGGTTCGTTTCTTTGCCATTACATTGTACAAGAAACTGAGGTACAAAATACACTAAACACTTTAAATTCCTTTGACAAAAACATAAAGTTCACAATCGAAGAAGAAGAAGACGGAAAATTGCCATATTTGGACTCGCTTATAACAAGAGAAGGAAACATACTTAAATTAAAGTGGTATAAGAAACCTACCTCGTCTGGAAGAATCCTCAACTTCCACTCAAGACACCCTAAAACTATGATTATAAATACAGCAATGGGCTGTATACGACGTATGCTTCAAATTTCAGATGACGCTTACCACGGAGAAATAAGAAGAGAAATAAGACTGTTATTGCAAAACAACGATTTTCCAAAAAGAACCATCAAAACATTAATGTATAAAGCACAGCATAATAGTCAGCAAAATAAAACAAAGCAACCAACAATTTTCAAGTCAGTCACATATGTACCTAAACTATCAGAACGTATGATAAAATCGGATTTCTATAATAAAGAAAAAATAAGAGTAGCCCATAAACATAGAAATACTTTAAAAAATCTATTTAATAAGAATAAATCGAAAATTCCACAAAATGAGAGAAGCAACGTGATATATAAAATTCCGTGTAATGGCAAAGAAAACGAACCATGTGACAAAATATATGTAGGCACAACCAAATCAAAATTAAAGACTAGGCTAGCGCAACACAAATCAGATACAAAATATTGTCAAACAAATACACAAAAAACAGCGCTCATGGCCCACTGTGCGGCTACTGGACATATGCCGAATTTAGACAAAGCAAGTGTTCTCCAACAAGAACAAAACTACAATAAACGATTTACTCTGGAGATGCTGCATATTATAAACACACCAACAAACATAAGACTGAACTACAAAACGGACACTGACAACTGTGCTCACGTATATAAACATCTATTAGAAAATAAGTAAATAGTTTTAAACTCCGCGTCGAACTAAGGTGACGTGTAAAAACAAAGTGTGTAAAAAATTTTTTAATTTTTAATTTATTGTTTTTCGCTTATTTATGTATCTATGTGATATTTATGTACTTTGTGATTTTATTAGTTATTTTCTTGTCTCATACACATACATATGTATGTATATATATTTTCCCAATTTAGTGTTTATAAGAAAATTAAATGGTTTTTTGTTATTCTTGTGTTTTTGTAGCCCCTGAAGATGATCACCGTGGTGTGATCGAAATATATTGGGAAAATCAAAAAAATTTTGAAAAACATTGTGTTTCAATTGACCTGAAGCCAGCGAAGAAAAATTATTTACATAAACTAGAAAAATATTTGAACTTAAAATAGCACCATAAAAAAAACGTACTTTTTTTGAAATTTTCACTTTAGATGCACAAAAGTACATTAAGCACTGCAGGTACATCAAAATTGTATATTACAGAAATATTTATTTATTTATTCTGAATGAAACATATAATAAGAAATTTCCACGTAGAGTTAACATTTTAGGAGTTATACGCAAATTAAAGTGGGTACTTTTTGTGTTATTTTATATTTCAGTGGTTATCCTTTAGGTCCTGTTCACATTGGATTTTTCCACTACAGGTGTCCATTTTTCTTTTTAATACCTTTTTTTGTATCCCTTAGCGACCAAATAATGTATTGAAATCGGAAAAATTTGGACGGTGGCGAATATTCGATTTCCTCAATATTTGATCCTTTCAAAAAAAATAAAAAATGTGGATATCCTTGAAAAAGGAGCAGCTCGGATTTTAATTTCAACGGATGTTTCATCTATAAACATCACATAACACAACCCCACTTTCCTTTTTTCTCGACATTTTCATGCAACCTATCGTCGCTTCCTGCCTACCGTGCACTGTCTTTTAACTTAACATCTAAAACATTACAAAATGCTACTATATTTGATATACATACATATGTATTTACAACTGGTTGCAAAAGCTTTCTAGGCCTTATTGCCGCATCCATTTGTATGGGATGGCGCTTCGCTGACGTATGCAGTACCTACTCCCACTTCAACATAGCGCCTCCCTAATAAATGAAAGAAGAGGAACGCAAGCAAACGAATAATAGAAGACACGAAATCTTGTCCAAGGAACGTCAGGAGCTGATGGCGGCTGGCGGCAGATCCTAGTTACAACGGCCTTTGTTGGTCGTTGGGTTTGGAGTGGTGGAGTCAGAGACGGGTTCAACCACATTGTATATCTCCGATGACTTTTTTTGTTTCTTATTACCACAAATGCCTCACGTCGACCGCTAAGCATGCAACCAGGAACCACGAAATGAATGTTGTATTTTAATCCTCACTTTATTTTATCATACAAATATGTGAACATACATACATATAACGCAAATACAGATGTCTGTTGGTATATGTATATATATATGTATGTATAAATGTTTGTATTTATTTAGGGATTAGTATTTGTACTTGTATTTACCCAAGCACAAGTCCGTGAAATGAGTTGCTTTGGGATTTGGTCATAGAATTGTGTTGGATTAAGTTGCACTATTACAACGATTGTGGCCGCTGTGGTGCAGTGGGTAGAGTGCTCGCCTGCTATGCCAGAGGTCTCGGGTTCAAACCACAGCCCGACCAAAACACCAAAAAATTTTTTTTTAATTAGTAAAAATCCAATTATTGGTTTTTTTAAGAGCAGCGGTCACCTCTCGGCAAATGCATTCGCCGTTCGGAGCCGGCATAAAACTGTAGGTCCACCCAATTAGTAGGAAAAACAAAAAGGAGCACACCTCGAATTGGGAGAGAAGCTCGGCCATAAAACTCGTCAGAGTTATAATAGCGCCATTGTATTATTATATTATATTATTATTACAAAGATTGTTTGAATTGGAATTGTGTAAGAGCGCCCGAAAGCCTTCACTTTTATTTAAGCTGGTTGCTGTTGTTACTTTCAAAATCTTTAAATGCGACATTTCATCTTTTTCATTTAAGGATTACATACAAACGTAAAGAGTTCGTTAGTCCCATCAGCATTAATATACTTTATTGAAAAGAAAGACCAATTAAAATTGAGGGAAGAAAAATGGAAAAATACTGGTAGGTACGTAGGTAACTTTTTTATTAGAATCTAAGAGGAATGTGAACACTGGAAATAATGAATTTTCTATTGTGTTGTTCTTTTGTGTTCCGATATGGTTTTTTAGTCTTTATGTAATTGTAAAAAATTTAACTGAAATATCGCTAGCTTAGAGTGCAAACTGTGTAAGCCCATTGTTATGAAAAAGTGTTTTAAGTGTATAAAGCTAGAAAAATCAAATACGCACCACGCTAAACTAGTCCGTGATACTTGTCATATTTCTAATCGTTGTTATTCAGTGATACACAAATTGTGTAAGTCCGAAAAGCGAAGAAAATTGTGTAAGTCCAAAATATTTACATGAACCGGTGTACAGCCGAACTGATGCTTAATGCCGTTTTCGATTCTGGCAAAATGTCGCACTTATTCTGCATTTTTATCGGGCTGTCAAATTTTTGTGTTCTATTCCACATAGATTCCACACATTTTTTCAGGATTGGCTGTTCTAGTTATTGCCAAAAATGTCGCACTCGCCCCCCCCCCCCCCCAGACCACACGGCAGTAGTTTCTGCCATAATATAACCAAGGAGTTGCATTATTTTTGTTTCATACATCACATGAAAAATGCCACATCTTTTAGGGCACAGGGCGCATGTTAAAAATGTTGCCTTGTAATAATGCAACAGATTTATTTTTCGAAAACATTTCTGAAAAAAAAATTTTGACGCTTAAATTTTGATTTTGTCGCTTAAATTCATTTTTTTCATATCTTCGGTATTTATGGTCCGATCGCTAAATTTGATACACCACTCTCTTTGGCTTGGGAGGAGGCTTTCTACTTACTATATAATTGTATTAACCCTATAAGAATCTAACTTCTCCTTTTTTATTCTTTTTTACAGTATCTTTTTCACGCTATTTTCGGGCATTTATCACAGAGTCGGTGGCAATAAGAAAAAACTGACTACCGGAAAAAATTCAGCGGCTAAAGAGCGTGCAACCGAGACAAAGCAAATAAATTCATGAAAAGGATGACCGAAACAATTTAAAATGAAATGTTAACAAAAAAACACTGAGCAATAAGGCGGAGAGAACTACCTGTGGGTAGCATGTACATTAGAGTGGGTTGGTCCCAATACGAAATAAAAAAGTTGTAAAAGTCCGCCCCTAAATTTGAAGCTTATGTTAAGAGGGTTAAAGGACACAAAAAAATTTTTTTGACCCCGCAAAATACCACCGAAATCGTTTTTTTATTTGTTTATTTGTTTATTTATTTGTTAATTTGTTTCATAATACAGAAGAAATTAATTCTTATCCTAGTATTACGTTGCAATAGCATACTGTTTTAAGTGCAAGCAAAATGTTTAAGATTAATAACAATTACATATAATAATAATAATAATAATAATAATAATAATAATAATAATAATAATAATAATAATAATAATAATAATAATAATAATAATATTGGGTTGGTAAAATTAGCTTAAATACGAGGAGATAGAGGGATATGTTATGTAAGGAGTTAAAAGGAAAAAGGTAAAAGGGCTAAGGTAAGGTAATACTTTTGCTTAGATACTAACTTTTATTTTCATTGAGTCTCAAAGTGCTTGAACAAAGCAGCATTGAACCTCCCCACACTTCCCAATTCCTGCAAGGTGTGCGGCAGTGAATTCCACAGGCGTGTAGCATGTATGAAGAAATGATGTTCTGATAGCGAACAGTAGTGTATAGGTTGAGTTAATTTATTTCCACGATTGGAGTGCAAAAAGGTAATTCTAGCATACAAATAACTTGGAGTATTTTTATAAATAATTTTGTGCATTAATATAAGACTTCTGATTTTCAGTAGATTGCCGAAATTAACACCAAAGATCTTTTTAGCATAATCAGAAACATGATCTCGGCGTTTAAGAGAGAAAATATTTCTAGCTATATTATTATAAAGGACATTCAACTTCCTTTTACTCGCTGCATCACTATTGGCGAAAAGTTCGCAACCATAAAGAAGAGTCGGAATCAGATACGATTTGGCTAAGAGTATTCTAGTTTTAAAAGGCGTGTAGTTTTGAGTGGCCCATAGGGTACGAAGCATGGCATGCACTTTACCGGAGGTAGAAATAACATGATCAGACCAATTTAGTTTTCTATTGAAAATGGTTCCAAGATTTATTACACGTGTAACATAATCAATGGGGGAGTCTTTAATCAACAACTTGGGGAGAGTGCTATATTCCAAGCCCCTTTTCCCGAGCGTATATCTTCCACCACATCGGTAAGTGCGGTAATGCATCCATGATTCTTGCGAAATCCAGACTGTTTATTGGTTAAAAGATTGTTTGATGCTAAGAAATCATACATTTGTTTATACAAAATGTTTTCAAAAGCTTGCGACAAAAAAGGCAAGATAGAGATAGGTCTATATTCATTGTGACTTTTTGGTATTGGAATAATTTTTGCTTTCTTCCAGCTGGATGGGTAAGTAGATGTTGTGAGTATCGCATTAAAAACATGAGTGAAAAAGGGAAGCATAATTGGTAATAAAGATTTAATAAATATAGGTTGGAGTTCATCTAAACCGACTGCATTAGACTTGATTCTCAAAAACGATTCTAAGACATCTAATTGATTAACACATACAAACTTAAAAACACCATTACTTTCATTATCACAGAAATGATTAAGAGAGTCAGTTTCGACGTCACCATTTGTTTGGTTATCACAGTAGAAAGAGTTTGAAGCAAATTCAGCATTGAGACCATTGATATCATCAATTGGGCTGCTATCACGTTCATATTTAGTAACCAAATTCATTTTTTTAATCTCACTCCAATTACCCTTGCTTCCTATGATATTGGAGAATTCCTCATAGTACAATCGCTTTGAGTTTCTTACCTTTTTGTTGACTTCATTTCTAATTGCACAAAAATTATCAAAAAACATGGGAATCTTAAATCTCTTCCATCGCTTATATGCGTTGTTTCTCTTAGTAATGAGATCTCGAATTTCGGTATTAAACCATGGATATTGAGGTTTTCTAGTGATTACTTTCTTAAGGGGAACAAACTCATCGAATAATATTTTAAGATTATTTTCAAGGTATGCGAGTTTATCCTCTACAGAGTCCGTGAAGTACACACAAGGCCAGTCAATTGTATTTACTTTTGCTCTAAGCCCTTCAAAATTAATATTTTTAAAATCCCTGTAAATAATAGTTTTGCAAGAAGTTGTAAACTGAAAATCATAGATGAGAAAAATAAGGTCATGCTTTGAAAACACAGGCACAGACAATTGATCGAACATTAGCATTTTAGAAACATCGCTAATAAAAAATAAATCTAACAATGTATTGCAAGTTGTACTATAGTGTGTGGGAATGGTATTGTTGACAAGATTCAGACCTAGTGATCGCAGCTCATTAGGTAGTGTGTTATCACAGAGAACGTTGCTGTTAAAGTCACCAGTTAAAATAATGTTTGAATATGGCAATGTTATTGTTTGAAGGAGCTCTGTTAATAAGAAAATGTTCACATTCCGATTGGGTCTGTATACAGTTCCAACTAATAATTTATCAGCACCCTGCTGTACTTCAATAAATAGGTACTCAATTACACTGGCCGCTGGTGACTTGCTTATAAGTCTGCTCTTAATGCCGTTTTTGATATATATTGCCACGCCGTCATGGAGGCCTATCGCAACGAAACAGTTTATATCCAGTCATACTAAACATGTTATTAGTGAAGCATGGTTTAAACCAGGTTTCAGATATGCAAACCATGTCTACAGAAGAGGACTCAAAAATATATCTGAACTCGTCAATTTTGTTTCTTAAACTTTGGGAATTTATATGACAAATTTTTAATCCACGTTTTTGTTTGCAAAGTATTTGAATTGTGGCGCGAGTATTGCCTGTGGAACCCACCTGATTTCTATGATGATAACTCATGAGATTTTTTAGTTATTTGGAAGTGCGGCGAGATAAAAGGTGTATTTGCAAAAGCACGTGAAATATATAGTCTAAACTGTAGGTAACTGAGGAGGAAAAGGTATTATAGGAAGGGGTGAGAGGATACTGTATGAAAAATTCTAAAACACATAAAATATATAAATTACATAAAATATTTAAAATATATGGGCTATATAAGCTACCGCCATTCCTTCTATTTGCCGCTAATATTATGGAGGTCCTGTTGATTGTGCTGTTGATTGCCGAGCGTACGAAAAAAACCGCTGTATCCTTTAGGGTCTTTATTAGCAAACGTGTTCAATGTTTCCAAACTATCTATGAGCATTGACTCACTGTTACGCTCTCTTTTCACGTATATCATACCTCTCACTGAAAATGCCGAGTGCAATTGTTTGGATTTTTTTACTTTTTCATTTGACATCCGATTTTTAAAATTTATGCGTCATTATTTTCGTATTTAGAAGCTCTATATTTTCTTCAAATGTCCTTTTGAACTCTGAATATACAATGTTACAATAAAAAAAAAACAATTTCGGCGGTATTTAGCGGGATCAGAAAAAAAAAAACAATAATTTTGTTTTTAATCCTATCAATATAAGTTTCAAATTTAGGGGCGGACTTTTACATCTTCACATATACTGAATTGCTTAAAAAATTTGTTAAATAATAGCTACGTTAAATATTCACCGTGACGTAACTTCTTTGTTTATTAATTTAGTAAAAACGTTTCAAGGCAACATTGCCATGAATTTTGAAGCACTCTCATTTGGCAAAACAAAGAGGATAATTGATGGACATACAAATAAGTTAGCTGACCCAACTATGTGAAAACGACTTCAGAGCTCAAAAGGACATTAGAAGGAAGTGTAAAGACTTATCAGTTTTATAAATCGGATGTTAAATAACAAAGTTACAAGAAAAAAAAACAATTTCGACGGTATTTCACGGGGTAAAAAAATTTTTTTTAGTGTCCTTTAACACTCTCAACATTAGCTTCAAATTTAGGGTCGGACTTTAACAACTTTTTTTTTCGACCCTATCTAATGTACATAAATACCTATAAATTCCTGTAGAATCATAAAACTATATACACGCCTACGCGTTTTTACAAATAGGGTAAGCGATTATAAGCGATTTAATTAATTTCATCGAGGAGCATTTTTATATTCATTTAGTTATTTAAAGACCTGAGTAAAAAAAAATATATACATATATTTGTTTCAGTGGTAAATATTTATGAAGATGGCTAGTAAATTATGTCATATAACTTATAGATATAAAATATTGTGAACCAGAATTTCATAATCGAGACACTTGTATCAATAACTAGTATACCGACGTTAATATTTATGTCGAGCAGCTGGAAGTTTAGAGTTCCCGGAAGATTAATTTTTTGTCTCATGTATACATATATGTATTTAAATATATCGTCGCTATAGAAGAAATAAATAATAGCTTAAAGAAATAGGACAATGAGAATATTTTGGAGCGCTGACTGTTCATTGTGAATATGCACAGGCAAATAAAGAAGAGCATATCTCCGATTAAAAACTGAAATAGTTTTGCTTCGATACACATAGTACATATTAGTTGATATTTTTTCGTTTAGGCTTCATTTTTGAGCTCTTATGACCAATGTTTTTTTTTTTATAAGGAAAAAATGTATGTGAAAAATTAATATTTTTGGTAGAAGTTATAAATACATAGTATGTATATAGATATATTTCGGAGATCACCAAATCCCTTCATCAGACTTCTTTTTACTTTTATTCTTGCGTCCGCATAAAACATCCTTTAATGAAAAATGTAACTAAAAAGTTAAAAATAAATAATAGCTTAAAAAAACTAAAAAACACGCTTTAATCTTAAAAATCGTACTAAAAATTGAGAAATAATTTAATTAGAAACAAAATGATGAACGAAAATATAAGTATTTAAGGAAAAGCGTGGGGTGCTCAGTATGTCAAAAAATATTTAAAATCGCTGTTTTTTTACTAATAATTTTATTTTGACTTTTTTGAGATTTCATATATCGTACTCTTTAATTTCGCAACTAGGTATATTTTTGTACTAGTTGTACGAATCGAATATTTTCATGTTCAAATATTATTGATCACCCCCACGCTTTTCCTTAAATACTTATATTTTCGTTCATCATTTTGTTTCTAATTAATTATTTCTCAATTTTTAGTACGATTTTTAAGATTAAAGCGTGTTTTTTAGTTTTTTTAAGCTATTATTTATTTTTAACTTTTTAGTTACATTTTTCATTAAAGGATGTTTTATGCGGACGCAAGAATAAAAGTAAAAAGAAGTCTGATGAAGGGATTTGGTGATCTCCGAAATATATCTATATACATACTATGTATTTATAACTTCTACCAAAAATATTAATTTTTCACATACATTTTTTCCTTATAAAAAAAAAAACATTGGTCATAAGAGCTCAAAAATGAAGCCTAAACGAAAAAATATCAACTAATATGTACTATGTGTATCGAAGCAAAACTATTTCAGTTTTTAATCGGAGATATGCTCTTCTTTATTTGCCTGTGCATATTCACAATGAACAGTCAGCGCTCCAAAATATTCTCATTGTCCTATAATCACTTCCATATTTTTCTTGTATACCAAAAATAGTAAACAACTTCTTGAAAACAAAAATTGCCAAACAGATGTGAAAGTTACCAAGAAACCAACAGCGAAAAATAACCTATTTTGGTAATTACCAAGTTCGGCAACCGTGCTATAAATAGAATTTGAATCAGGGTTTGAAACAGGGTTTGAAATTGCTTAGCTACTTTTGCTGCATTTGCTTTTGCTTTGCTTTTGCTAACGAAAGGTAAATTAGCAAACTCGGCCAGCCGAGTAAAAAACGAGAACACGATTCATTTGCTTCAGTTTTCAGCTGAGCCGTGTTTGCTTGTATAGTTAAGCAAAGCAACGCGATTTGGGGGATTTCATTTTACTTCCAGCAATTAGTTGTGTCTTCGCATTTTTTCTGCTTTTGCTTATTTTGCTTAAACGATTTGCTTACGCATTATTCGATTTTTTATACATATTTACTTATGTATGTATGTATGTACACATAATATGTATGTATGTCCATTTGTAAATATCTTTTCATGTTGAATTCTGCTTAAAACTAGTTTCAGCAAAATAAGCAACTGTAAGCAAAAATTTACCACTCAACTAATTGCTGGAAGTAAAAGCAACCCTCTCAAATTGAGTTGCTTGGCTTAACTATACAAGCAAACACGACTCAGCTGAAAACTGAAGCGAATGATTAGTGTTTTCGTTTTTGGCTCGGCTGAATTCAGCAATAAGCAAAAAACATCGGCTATTGCTGTTTTGCAGCAAGCAAATTCAAACCCTGGTTTGAAATTGCTTAACTACTTTTGCTGCATTTGCTTTTGCTAACGAAAAGTAAATTAGCAAACTCGGCCAGCCGAGTAAAAAACGAGAACACGATTCATTCGCTTCAGTTTTCAGCTGAGCCGTGTTTGCTTGTATAGTTAAGCAAAAGCAAAGCAACGCGATTTGTGGGATTTCATTTTACTTCCAGCAATTAGTTGTCTTTGCATTTTTTCTGCTTTTGCTTATTGCATCTTGTTAACATTACCAGAGTTGAGTGATGGTGAATTACAGATTTGAGAGAAAAGTTGAAAAAATTAGCAGCGCGCTGTAGAATGGAATGTTACTTTACATTTGTGCACATCTGCTGATATTCTTAGTTTTATTCACATACACCGATTTCACCAATGCACCAAATTCCTAAAACAGCAAAGTAATTTTAAAAATTTCTTATCGAATTTCAATTACAAATAAATTTAAGAATTAAAAAAAATCAATTTAAATTAGTTTCAATTTGACTTTTCTGGGACTCGAACCTGCGCCTCTATGTGCATATCTTTCTGTATTAAAAAATTATAATTCAATAGATGCTTTTGTGTACACAACAATATTATTATTGTTGTTTTTTGATATGTTTGGGGGACAGTAGGATTTTCGTTGATCAGTCATCAGAGTCTAGCAGCTGCAGTGCCCCGATACACCAAGATGAGGGTTTTGATGCAGCCACCAATTTATTATTGCTCAAAAGATGTACATATGTATTGATGCATGATCTATTTGTTCAGAGAGGGTGAAAATTAAATTTCATTGGCATAGGTATAGAGATGGTTGATCGATGCTCATCAACGAGGTTGATGGGTTGGCCATCAACAAGATGAAATGGACAACAAAATGTTTTTACATTTTCAAAATTTCGAAAATTTTAAAATAATTAAAAAATCGATGTGGAAATTGTAAAAATACTCACCGGTTGTAGCAAACTGGTGCATTGCTGTATGGTTTTTAATACAGAAAATGCATTGATGCGCAGGTTCGAGTCCCAGTAAAGTCAAATTGAAATTAATTTTAATTGATTTTTTTTAATTTTTAATTTATTTATAATTCAAATTCGATAAGAAAATAGTTAAAACACCAGCGGTTTTGGGAAATTAGTGTATCGATGGAATTGGTGTATGGGAGGAATAATGAGCCATATCAGCAGATGTGCAGAAATTTAATATAACATTCCTTTCTACAGACGAACTCGCTCTACTTCTGTTATTTTAACAGCCAGCTGTGTTGAGTTAAAATTTTTTATTCACCAGATGCACTAACAGAATTTTGTTGGGTCTCTGGCTTCCACGATTATTCGTAGTTGCAACTTCTCTGTTCTTCTACGTTCTCTGTTATTGGCTTGCATATGGGAGTGAATTGAATGAAATTCATAGAGGCTATTTTGAAGAGAGGTAACATAAAAGCCACAATGAAGCATAGAGTATAATGTTGAATCTCATTATATGATGTCGTTGGGTTGAATCCCATGTTGATGTCACGTTTCGAATCCGGAGGTGAATAGAAATAATAGAGGAGAGAACACAATAAAAGTAAAGTGAATGTTTCAAAAAAATAATAATTGAGTTAAACGTTTGCAACTTTTAGGATGGGATGAAGTTACATACTAGTCCGAGATACGGCAGAACAAATGTATCCCCTCATCTGTTATTTACCAATGGACAGTGGTAACTGACAGTTCCTAAGCATATTAACACATCGCACATGGGTTGCCTAGCTAAAACGCGTACGAAAGGTACTAAATATTTAAAACAAAAACTAAAATTTTTAGGTATACTCCCCTTTTCTGTTATTTAAAAAAAACGATACACCAGATGAAAGAAGGCAATTAGGAGAGTCCAAAAAACATGGGTTGCCTATCAAAATCTGGGGCAAACTGGAGGGTTGCCAGCTTTGAAAAGTGCAAAAAAATAGGTTGTCTCCCCTTTTCTGTTATTTAAAAAAACGATACCCCAGATGAAGAGGGCAATTAGGGGAGTCCAAAAAACATGGGTTGCCTATCAAAATCTGGGGCAAACTGGAGGGTTGCCAGCTTTGAAAAGTGCAAAAAAATAGGTTGTCTCCCCTTTTCTGTTATTTAAAAAAACGATACCCCAGATGAAAGAGGGCAGTTAGGAGAGTCCAAAAAACATGGGTTGCCTATCAAAATCTGGGGCAAACTGGAGGGTTGCCAGCTTTGAAAAGTGCAAAAAAATAGGTTATCTCCCCTTTTCTGTTATTTAAAAAAACGATACCCCAGATGAAAGAGGGCAATTAGGAGAGTCCAAAAAACATGGGTTGCCTATCAAAATCTGGGGCAAACTGGAGGGTTGCCAGCTTTGAAAAGTGCCTGAGTGATTTCTAAATAAAGGAAAAAAAGGGTTAAATACATGTCGTATAGAAATATGTTGTTAGGAAACATATAGTAAAATTTCACGAACTTTAATTTCGTGGAATACTTTAACCCGCTAACACCTCCACGAAAGGGTCATTTTGACCCCCTTTTTTTAAAGTCCGAAAAAAATACTATTTTGAAGGTCGATAGAGGGTTGAAATATTCTAGAAAATTATTGGCCATAAAATTTCACTAGGGGTCCCCTCAGACAAAATCTTTGTATAAATAACCCAAAAGACCACAGAAAGCAAAAAACATATTCCTTTGTTTTTACTTGATATAATACAAAGGAATATGTTTTTTGCTTTCTGTGGTCTTTTGGGTTATTTATGCAAAGATTTTGTCTGAGGGGACCCCCAGTGAAATTTTATGGCCAATAATTTTCTAGAATATTTCAACCCTCTATCGACCTTCAAAATAGTATTTTTTTCGGACTTTAAAAAAAGGGGGTCAAAACGACCCTTTCGTGGAGGTGTTAGCGGGTTAAAGTATTCCACGAAATTAAAGTTCGTGAAATTTTACTATATGTTTCCTAACAACATATTTCTATACGACATGTATTTAACCCTTTTTTTCCTTTATTTAGAAATCACTCAGGCACTTTTCAAAGCTGGCAACCCTCCAGTTTGCCCCAGATTTTGATAGGCAACCCATGTTTTTCGGACTCTCCTCATTGCCCTCTTTCGTCTGGTGTATCGTTTTTTTAAATAACAGAAAAGGGGAGATAACCTATTTTTTTGCACTTTTCAAAGCTGGCAACCCTCCAGTTTGCCCCAGATTTTGATAGGCAACCCATGTTTTTTGGACTCTCCTAATTGCCCTCTTTCATCTGGGGTATCGTTTTTTTAAATAACAGAAAAGGGGAGACAACCTATTTTTTTGCACTTTTCAAAGCTGGCAACCCTCCAGTTTGCCCCAGATTTTGATAAGCAACCCATGTTTTTTGGACTCTCCTAATTGCCCTCTTTCATCTGGTGTATCGTTTTTTTAAATAACAGAAAAGGGGAGTATACCTAAAAATTTTAGTTTTTGTTTTAAATATTTAGTACCCTTCGTACGCGTTTTAGCTAGGCAACCCATGTGCGATGTGTTAATATGCTTAGGAACTGTCAGTTACCACTGTCCATTGGTAAATAACAGATGAGGGGATACATTTGTTCTGTCGTATCTTAGACTATACATACATACATACATACATACATACATACATACATACATACATACATACATACAGGTGAAGCTAATAAAAGCGTGTTAAAAAGAAGTCTGATGGGATGTGGTGTTCTCCGAAATAGATCTACATACATATGTATTTATAACTTCTACCAAAAATCCCAATATGCAGTGAAGTAAACTAGTTTATTATGCAATATTTTCCAAACCCTTTTATTCAAGGTTTTCCAAACTAGTTTGGAAATACAAAATTTCCCAAACGTTTTGTTATATTTTACAATCAGAAAGTGAAGAGAAGTTGAGGTGAAACATTTGAAAAGAACAAAAAATAAAAATAGGCAAAAACCCAACAAACACTGGGGTTAGTTATCGATTTGAGAATGACTCGAGAACTAGCCTCATTCTCAAACCTCTAACGTTAGAGGACGACTCGAAAATCTATCGAAAATCATAGCGTTCTCAAACAAAAGGGTACCTAATTCTCAAATCGAGAAAATTATAATTCTCGAATCGAATTCTAATGTAGTTCTCTAATGAGATTCTAATCAGAATTTGCAAATACTTCCAATTGAAATGAAAAACAAAGCTTTGTCTCATTTTACATGATTTTTTCATTGTTTAGATTTTATTAACGCAATATGTGCCTAAATTGCATATGATTATATATATTGACATGTATATGTTTACCACATTTATAAGAACTGAAATTTAAACAAAATACAGTCTTATTATTTAAATTAAAGGTACTTCTTGTACTTTTTAATGGTAAACATTTTACTACGGTAATATTAAGTTTACCATTTTTTAGTATCTAATTTCAATATATGTATGTATATTCAAAATATCATAGAAATATATTGAGAATTGATAAAAGGCGTGAGATTTGGCTCCTTCTCTAATCACTCGCTAATCGAATTCTAGTGTAGTTTTCAACCCTATTTATCGATTTGAGAATATATAGAGAATTTCACTAGTTATCTAAGGTAATCTCGACAAAATTTCTAACGTTAGAGACTGTGTTTGTTGGGAAAACTTTTTAAGTTAAACGGTTTTATGTTATACATACATTGCAATGTTTAAGATAAATGTACTAAAAACCAAAAAATAATAAAATAGATACAGTCGTGGGTAACCATGGGTAATGGCGCAATTTTTTTGGCGCTGATACAATAACTCCAGCGCCACTCGTGGCGCCAACTCACGGTACTGGCGCAATAACACCTTTAGCGCAATTGTCATGGAATAATCGATAAATAACATTTTTCGCTTGTTACTGTTCACCATCCCCGTTTTATTTCTTTTGGCGCAATTCTGCTTACATATACGAGGGCACAATTAATTTAAATTTTCATAATCATTTGATTGGTGCTGGTGTTAGAGCACGAAATTGAGTCGGTTTTATATTACAAAATTGAGTTGGTGCTATATTGGGATGGCGCTATATTGAGTTGGCGCATTTCCCAAATCGGAGTTAGCGCAATAACGCCAGGGTTGGTGTTAGCGCAATTGCGCCGCGCAGCGCAGTGTTACCCATGCCTAGTCGTGGGAATTATAAACATTTGCATAGACTAGACTAAAATAAAACCGGGGGGCACGTCAATTGTCTACAAATTATCGACTTAATGTGCGATAGAAGAATCGTTTAATTCGTCGTTAGGCAGTTGGCCCGCAGACGGTGAGGAAATTACTTACTATTTTCTTGCTCATGGAAATTCCAATAGTTATACACTCCATGTTAATAAAAGAGATGTTTCAACTAGTTTATCGTTGGACATTCACACGAGGAATCGTTTCACTGCTCGTAGTTTGTCTTTAATCGACAAAACATATGATAAAAGTACTACTCGCTCACCACTATGAAACTCTAAAACTCGCTTATAATCGAGCTTGCTAGCTTTTTTCCACATTCTAGCCCTACTTATCACACGTCCATCGTTGTCGGTTGAACAACTGCCTAATTATAGTGTAACATTACAAAACAAACATTTTAATCAACGATTGTAGACAATTGGCGTGCCCCACGGTTTTATTTTAGTCTAGTCTATGCAAATGTTTATAATTCCCACGACTGTATCTATTTTATTATTTTTTGGTTTTTAGTACATTTATCTTAAACATTGCAATGTATGTATAACATAAAACCGTTTAACTTAAAAAGTTTTTTTGCCTATTTTTATTTTCTAGTTTTTAGTTTTTATTTCGCATTCTGTTTAATTCATTTAGTGCTTCATTATTGCAAGGTTTCTTGCCCGTTAGTTTATTGCAGTCCAACGCCTCTATACGTAGTCCCTGCCAGACATGGGCATCTACAATTACAAAATTTTTCAATTACAATTACTTGTAATTGTAATTTAAAAATTTCCAATTACAATTACTTGTAATTATAATTGAAAAACTTCAGATACAATTACATGTAATTGTCATCAAAAAGGTATCAATTACAGGTAATTTTGAATGAAATGCATCAATTACATGTAAGTCTGCTGTTATCACCCACCCACTTTGATTGATTTTTATGCTCAAAATAACTATGTATGCTCTTAGATGTAGGTATGTATTAGCTTAGGAATGCGCCAACACCAAAAAAAATTAACTAATTCACTGTTCAATTACATGTAATTGAACACTATTCGGTAACAATTACATGTAGTTGAATACTACTGAGGTATTTTAATAGCAGCATTTCAATTACAATTGCAAAAATGTAATTGGAGATTTTTCCATTACAATTACTTGTAATTGTAATTGAAAAATATCAATTACAATTACAAGTAATTATAATTGTTGTGTGTAATCAATTACAAAATGTAATTGAGTATGCCCATGTCTGGTCCCTGCAAAGTTCTTACTCTACTAAGAGCCACGTAGGCTTGACCTTCTTCAAACAGTTAATTAGGATTTTCAGTTTTAATTACCCCGATTTCAGCTCCACCTAGCGGAATTTTTTTTTTAAGAAAATATTTATTTTCAAGGTAGTAATACATGTTCCGAATTTCAGCCAAATCGGACCATAAATGCGATTTTTGTAAATATAGCGACCCACGCGCCACCTATCGGAATTTTTTTTTCATAATATTGCATTGTCATCGGGGTTATACATGCGTAAAAAATTTCAGATTAATCGGTTGACAGGAAGAGGGTGAAATTTGAATTACTAAATTTGACCCAAGAATAAATAATAAATAATAAATAAAACAAACGGGGTGAGCTAAATAAAACCGTTTAATAAAAAGAAACCTGATTGAATAAATTCGAATTTAGACAATAAAGTTCCGAATACGTTTGTAGCGTAATGGTGAGGTATGCTGCCTACGGACCAAGGAGCTCAGGTTTGAGTCCCGAGTGGCGCATTTTTTTTTTTTATTTTTTTTTATTTTTATTTTTTTATTTTTAGAGAAATTTTTTTCACCTCACGTTTACAAAACATTGTATAAAAATGTAATTAGGGTTCCTTTTCGTTGATTCAGCACTTACTATTAAATGAATTACAAACAAAACCAGTTTTTGCTTTGCATACATATGTATGTACATGCGAATGTTTTTATTGCAAACACAACAACGACAAACCATAAAGCTTGTTACACAAAACACAAAACCAGTTCTTGCTCTGCATACGTATGTATGTACATTGTACATGCGATTGATTTCATTGCAAATCAACAAACCCAAAACAGAAAGCTTCAAGCTTTATTTTTGAGTGAATTTATGCATTGAGTTTATCGCCATCGCTATGAGCGATCGCTGGCTGTTGTGCGTTAGTTCGCTCGCTATTTGAGTGGTTATACGTTTTTCTTTGAACATTTGTTTGTGATTTGAGAAGAATGTATTTTTGAGCGTTCGTGAGTGAGTTTTTCCGTACCCTGCAAGCTTGTTACTTATTGGCTTGTATACGGGAGTGAATTGAAATTCATAGAGGCTATTTTGAAGAAAGGTAACATAAAAGCCGCAATGAAGCATAAAATATAATGTTGAATGTCCTACTATATGATGCCGTTGGGCTGTTGATGTCATGTTTCGAATCCGGAGGAGAATAGAAATAATAGAGAGGACACAAAAAAGTGAATGTTTGAAAGATATACACATCTATTCCGGTTTACGATCCACTTTCATCGGAGGTGAATCGGATCAAATGGCATTCTGCAATTCGATTGACGTCCGATGAACGTCAGATTTTTTCGAAGTTCGGAAATCGGCATTCTGGTTCACGATGGATCGGATTTTTGACAGTTTATCGGAGCGATTCTTTCCGTCAGCTTTTGTGTGTCGGAGGCAATAGAAATTTTGATTATTTTTGGAAATATTACCAATTTAATGTAATCAAACTATGATTTTTAAATTTATGCAACATTATTATACAAAACGGGCTTGGTTTAGCTATGCTACTGGCCTTTTCTTTGCAAAATAAGTGAACAAAAGGAATCTGCTTTAGTACAATAGACTGAATAGAGGAAAATAAGTACAAGGAGTTTCAATGTTTTGAACTTTTATTTAATAATAAAATTTATTATCCTTTTTACCAATATTTATATATTATTGTTTAATAAAAGCTTCTGAAAATAATTTGAATTGTGTATTATTACTACGATCATGTAAGATGAGTGGGTAGCGCAACTCGGGCATAATTTCTGTGCCAAGATGTACTCCTTTAAGCATTTTTGCCTGACTGTGTCTTTTTAAAGATTTAAAATATCGCCATGCGACATGATTTACAAACATTTGCACGAGAAACTAACAAATCGGAGAAACGTGCTCACTTTCTATATCCGTTCATGCTCAACGCGTCCTGGCGAGTCACAAAATTGCTGCTACACGATATGTACATATTCATGATTTGATTGATCGCAACCTGGATCCCAAATTTGCTTTTATGTTTTGCGATCCATAAAAACTTGTTGATATGCGACCAGTGTAGAGCGTCATCCATAGATTGCATCAGTATAACATATTATGTACTATAAATAGTGTAAAACAAACAAACTGAAAGAGGTTTTCGCATGAAACTTTGTGGGAATAAGCTGTAAATGTTATTTTCACTAAAGTTGGCATTTTCATTGCCATTGAGTTCATGGAGTCCAGTTTTTTCATAATTTAAAATTACTAATAGTTAAGGTGGGAATCGCAATAATGTACCACTGGTGTTTAAGGAAAATTTGTATATAATGAACCACGATCCTATCACAGATCATAAAAAAAGTCGCTCTCGCCAGACGATTATAGTGCAAGAGATATTCCTTGTTAAAGCAATGTGTATGTAGAAGACTTTTTTGTGTCACCGGCCTTCGGCCGCGCTTCAAAAAAACCTCAGCTGGCAGAATTCTCCTTTTGGAAAACTTTGATATTATAATTTAATAATAGTTGAAAGCATTAAAGGTAGATGAATTATCATCCAAAGAATATTTCCTGAAAGTTTCACTGAAAAATTTCTAGTAGTTTGTAAATAAATAAAATTGGTTCACTCTACCCATGCTTAGCCGGTGTTAATTTCCGAATTACAAGGTATTCTCTCATGAAACTTTTTGACAGTATTCTATAAATGCCGTTTTCATATATGTTGGCACTTTTTTTTATAATAGAAAGCAATATTTAAAAAAATTGAATTAAAATTAATGTCTAAATTCCTTTGTTCTTCCATTTATTTTTCCACTAAAAAAGCTGCTGCAGCAATGGAATCCATTTTTTAACCATTTAATATATTCTTTCTGAAAATTTAATCTAAAATTTACTGAAAATATAAATTTGCTGTCAAAAATACAAACGTGCTGTCAAAATATACATATTATTTCGCATAAACGCTATCTAACACTGATTCGAACATAGTTTAACACTTAACAACTCTTATGTTCGAAACGTCGTAAACCAGAATACCAATTTTCGTTTTGTCGTAGCAGTCGACGTCGCCGCGATCGGAGTTCCGAGGGATTGTAGAATAGCTGTGATAATAATTTAGTTTTAAATGTTGCAACTTTTAGGATGGGATGAAGTTACATACATACATATATACATACATACATACATAGATACATACATACATACATACATACAGGTGAAGCTAATAAAAGCGTGTTAAAAAGACGCAAACTGTTTTTTTGAGGAAGAAAGACGCATTAAAAATATTTTTCGAAAGAAAGCCTTTAATTTTTTTTATAACGAAGAAAGACGCTTTATTTTTTTTTTTACTATAAAGAAAGACGAATTTAAATATTTTTTGGGAAAGAAAGACGTATTCGATTTTTTATTTTTCTTTGTCAATATTAATGCTAATGCGTCTTTCTTCGTCGAAATATTTTATAATGCGTCTCTGTTCGTCGAAATATTTTTTAATGCGTCTATCTTCGTCAACATGTTTTGAAAAGCGTCTTTCTTCCCCGACATATTTTTAATGCGCCTTTTTTCGTCGACAAATTACTGACATGCGTCTTTCTTCTTCCGGAGCGACGATATGTATGTGTATCCTTACGCCATTATACTTTGCCTTGCACAACTGGGTATATAGATACGTTTTTCTAATCTAAACCTTTAGATTATGGCCTGGCTATTATTTCGCTGCCATCTCTTTCAGTTCTGAACTATTTTAAATTCTTCTTCATCCTTTCCTCATTAATCCACAGCTGCATAGCTCCATATTTTCACATTTTATATTTTCCAAAACCCTTTTGGAAGTGGATATTTGTTTTATAAGAAAATTGTCAAAAAAAAAAACTAGAAAATTGTAACGTGGATTAAAGGGATTATGTAAAGCGTTGTGAAAAATTCATGCTCATTTACAGAAGAGAAATAAAACAACTCGAGACAAAGATTAACACAAATTATTTTTCACCTGCCAACGGCGGCAGTAGCTGCAAACTATAAGCGTTTCCGTCATTCATTAATAATCCTAAAAAGAATTCAAAATTAAAAAATTATTATAAACGCGATTATATACGAGCAGATATAATAGAAAAATTAAGCGAATACTGAAAATGGAAGTGAGTGGATTGGTAAAAGTCTTTACTCAAGCGTTTTTTACTTGCACATTTAACATTGAGCGGAAAACTTGCTAATTCGGTTGAATGAAAGAAGGATTTTTGGAAATTAAAAAGAATAACAAACAGCACTTTTTTGAATTCAGTGTAACCTTTCGCTGTTGTTAAAATTTAGACATAGGTATGTATGTATGTATGTATGTATATCTAGTGAATGCCCGCTGTTGATGTGAAGTAGTTTGGTGTGTGTTTCCAAACTCTAAGGGTGCGAACAGAGTGGGCGCTGATGCCGAGCGGAGCCGAGCCGAGCTTATTGACGCTTATTTTCATGCGAGAAGAAAATTTGTCTATAACACAGTGAATGCGAGAATCAGCGCTGAAATTCTGTTTATTCCATGTGTTTTGCCTTTATGTGATTTAGTCTTATTTTTCATTTGTGCTTATAAAATTGCTGTACACGGTAATGGATTCATCTGATGAAGAGTATTTTGCTTCTCCTAGTGTGGTTAATGCAATTATTATCACAAAAGAATTTGGAAAACATCCAATTACACTAAAAATATATGAATTTGGTGAATTTCATCATTTATATAATGACTTAAGAAAATGTCCAGCTAAATTTCTTTAAAAAAACCATTAAAAAACACGATTTCACGCTAAAAAGTAAACATCAACAATGCAAACAAGCGCGCAAAACGCTTTGAAACTGTTTTTCTCGCACTCATCGGCTTTGCTCTCTGCTCTTGTCGGCGTTCACTGTGTTATGCACAAGCTTATTTGTATTGACAAACAGTAAAACGAAACAACAGAAAATCAATGCCCGTTGGCGGTACATTACAAAAACAAAAACAACAGCACAGCAATGTAATTAGAAAGATTTATGCATCCATTAATCGGCTAAGTTGTGGTGATTATTCTTCGACAGCAACGGCAATATAACTGTGATCTGTGGAGGCTGTCGCAAATGTTAGCACCTGCCCGCCAATACAATCAACGAACAATAAACATATCGTCGTTTAAAGTGCATTTTTGCGTAAGAGGTATTTTCATTTTCGAGTAAGGGACATTTTTGCCAAAAATGAGATTTTCCAACCCTGAGTTCCTGACGCTCAGCTCTATCGATCCATACCAAAACTTTGCAATTCTAACAACAAAAACGCATAATAACAGTAAATTTCATAATCGCTTATGAAGAGTATTGTTAAAATTTGGCAGCATTACCGCGTATAATTTCAGTTCATTCATACAAGCGAAGTTATATGTTATTAGATAATAATATAATACAATGGCGCTATTATAACTCTGACGAGTTTTATGGCCGAGCTTCTCTCCCAATTCTAGGTGTGCTCCTTTTTGTTTTTCCTACTAATTGGGTGGACCTACAGTTTTATGCCGGCTCCGAACGGCGAATGCATTTTTTGTGAGAAGCTTTTTTCATGGCAGAAATACTCTCGGAGGGTATGCCGCCCACTGCCGAGAGGTGACCGCTGCTCTTAAAAAACCCAATAATTGGATTTTTACTAATTAGAAAAATTATGTTGGTGTTTGCTCGGACTGGGGTTTGAACCCGAGACCTCTGGCATAGTAGGCGAGCACTCTACCCACTGCACCACAGCGGCCACATTATTATTATTGTTATTAGATAAATAAATTAAATGGCCAATTTATATGAAAGGGAGCAAAAGTTAAATATTTTAAACAAATAATGTCAGGTAAATATCAAGCTGGTACTATTTTAAACAAATTAAATGAAGTTTCTAATTGGTAAGCTCTGATACTACGTTTTTTTGCTACAATCTTTACAATTTTCCCAACCAAATTATGAATAAAGGTATCAAAAATTAAAAAAACAAAACAAGAAAGGAAGCCTTAGTTCGAGTGGAGCCATATATTGTAAGCTTTCATAGTTTTTTTACGTTTGCTGGAAACACGGTGCAATCTATGTATATAAAGCCCGTGCCGCATAAAGTGGGCGCAGCCACGCCCATTTTGAAAATTCGTATCAATAATCCGACTAAACGTATAAATATTCTTGTTATTATAAAATTTCATCCCTTTATGACTTTTATTTACAGAGATGTCACGTTACAAATTTCTGAAGGGTATTCGAGAAATATTTTTACTAAAAAGTAGGCGTGGTCATAAACTGATTTCACTAAAATTTTGCACATATACTACCGCAAGTGGTAGAAATAAGTCCACCAATTTTCGTCATAATATCTCAATTATTTGTCGAGTTATGGGCTCCGAAATCTCGTAGATTCCTTTGTCTAATAAGAGCGGTGCCACGCCCATTTTCCAAAATTTTTCTGTTTATGGTCTTCTATCTATCGTAGTACAGTAGACGCTCACAAATTAGAACCACTTTGTTTTTAGGGTGATTCTAATTTCTGAAAAATTATAATTCCTGGACGTTTTTTTTTTTTGTTTCAATAAAACCTTAAAATTTAAGTCAATTTGCATTGAAAAACTACAATGAAATTTTGTCTTATTCAATTTTATTCCCAAAAACGAGAAAACAAACATAGATATGCCTGTATACGAAATTTCATAAAAATATTTAAATCTGTGTATTATTACAGCTGTGTATAAAAATTAATTTATTACATTGCGATAAAAACATGTTTTTTGTCGGCCATGATTCTTATGCGAAAATTTATAAGACATTCAAGTCAGGTTATAAACCAGATTGAACACGGATGTTCGTAATCCAATCCACAAGTCACCTCAAAATTACAAAAAGTAAATACCAAGATTTAAAACACTTGTCATAGCACGATTGTCATAGCTTTTATGATAATTTACCACATTTACCTTACGACTTCTCCAGCAATGTGTAAACAAAATTACGTTTTCTTAATAAAAATATTAATTTTAGCTTTAAATTTAATATAAGTTTAAGTTTTGTTACTTTTTTTCTTTATAAAATACTAAAAAAAAAGAATTATATTGAACATTTTGCCATTTCATAACCGCTTGTGCGTGATTTTTGTGCCAACTAAAAATTGCGCAACCGCACATGAAAAAAGAGTCCTAATAATTCAATTTGTTTCTTTTTCTACACTAAGTTGATGTTTTAGCTAACAAACTGATCTACGTAACTATTTAAATTTAAGTTTGTACGCAGAAAGAAGTAACGGTTTTGAAATGAAACAGTTTTTTTGCTCTCCTGTAAAATTCAACCAATGTCCGCTACTCGAAAATGAAAATACCTCTTACGCAAAAATGCACTTTAAACGACGATATGTATGTATGTATGTATATACCCCAGTTGGAAAGTTGGTGCGGACGCATGAAAAGATATGTATACGAAAAAGTTGCATTACTTAAAGCATGTATTCCAAAAAAAACTGTGATTTCATTTAAATTCTCTGTTGTCTGGCAGCCAACATATGTATAGAAAATCGGATTCACTCTGGAGTGTATTCTAAAGTAGGCGAAGAGATCAGGTATCGACTCTCGGCTATAACATTGAATATACCAACAAAAACAATTATGAGAATCAGGGTTTCTTTAGTTTTGCTTTTTACAACGATGACACAATATGACGGTGATGGAATGAATTTCAACTTGATACCATGGTCCGAATCCGGAGGAGAATATAAAAGGACAACGCTATATAGCAAGCAGTGAAGGGGGGATGGTGCCACATTGAGAGCAGCAGAGGAGAACAAGCGGGAGTGAAGTTACATATTTGTAGTTGGAAATCGGATGGAGAGAGGATGAAGAGAAAAATGCAAACAAAAATTTATAAGTCGATTCACAAAGTGTCATAAAGTCATATGTCATATTAAAATATTGTAAGGACTTATAAACAACTTTTGCTCCGAATACCTGTGAAAAAGTTGGTAAGCAAAAACAGATCAAATACCACGATCCAAAAACATATCGTGCAGAGTTATATTTATTTAGTACACATACAGCATAGAATACAAAAACAAAATATTTATGACTTCCATAAAAGTGATGACAATATGACGTAATATAAAAGGTTGTAAATCCCCTGATTAATTATTTGTAAGTCATATTAGGAGGCATAAATTGAATGAGAGAGAGGGAGACCGATTTTATTGAGAAAATAAACCGTAGCTGAATGACGGCCGAAGGCGACTCTCATCCAGACATTCCCTTTTGCCTTACCTTTTCAGGGTAAACGGATAAATTACTTTCCTACGACATCACAATGAAAAAAAATCATGCATTTTGGAATATATAGATACATTTTATATTTAATATCCGCTTATAGATGACCATATATTACGTTTCCCAACTGGGACATATTTATGTATGTATTTATGCATGTAATTCAAATGCGGATTAACTATTGAGACAGCAGGCGATTTCCTGCAAATAGCCTGTCTTGTCCTGGCCTGGAATATCACGGAGCTCAAGTTGTTGATTGTTTTCATTTTCGTTTCCTTTGCTGTTATTGTTATTGCTATTGCCATTTAGTGGCTGACATTGGACATTGGCGTCATACCACAAATCAGTTTGATTAAAGCTTTTGTTACCTGTTTTAACTGTCGTATGTACATACATACATACATATATTTATTTTTAGATTAGGTAAAGTCTTTTTGTACAATTCTCCACTTCATTTTGGTCCAATTTTGGCTCCTTTGCTGTGACTGAGCGAGTTGGTTAGGGAAGAGCGAGTGTTGAGGTGGACGATGTTTATGGCAGCTTTAGGTTAATTTCATTTTCAGTCACAAACGATGTTAATTTGGTTTGTGACATTGCATTGTTGTCATTAATGTTGTGACTTTTCATTAAGAATTAATGATGGTCATTTAATGTGACACCACAATGTTGTTGTTACCTCGTGTTTCCTGACACTTTGTCGGATGTCGCATGAAAATAATAGCTTTGTTCGCGTACTTTCTCCAACAGCATTTACTCAGCAGCCTCCAACAGCCAGGTGTTGGAGAAAAATGTCAGCTATCCTCTCACAAGAGAAAAATATCGTAAGAGGTAAACGAACACAAAATTTGCAGAGTTCAACAGCTTTGGCAAACAGCTGATTTTTATTTACATTCACAAGCCCCAAATTCAAAGGAAAAAAAGGATTAAAATTAAAATGATAATAAAATTGGTGGAAATTATTGCTGTTAATTATGTATATATGTACATACATATAACATAAAAATAATAAAATAAAACATAGTTTTTTTTCTTATTTAATTTCTTTTGATTCGTTTTGGGTTTCGTTTTGGTCAGTCTTTTGTCACTTCGCGATAACCTCCTCAATCTAAAAATCGTTCGGATAGGCTCGCAAAAAGGTTTTTTGAAGTTCGGAAATGCATCCGGAACTCTCTTTTACAATAAATCGGCACTGTTTGTTCTATATAAATGCTAATGGAGTTACAATTCTGCCTGAAAACAGTGGAGATATATGCACATATGTATGTATGTATCTGCAATACAATTAACTTCATGTTGTTGTTGTTGTAGCCACCAAGACACTCCCCGAAGATTTTTGGGAGTGTAGGGGATGTGACAGTCCTTTGCCGGATAAATCCGGTACGCTCGGGTACTAGTCCCTTCTGACACTAGCCCGACTGTCGTGCGAACGTTTTTTTCTGGCCATAATCAACCTTCTAGGCCGGTGGATTTTAGTCGCGTCTTACGACAGGCATTTCTTACAACGGGTATATTCTAGACCCCCTAACCCGCTGGGGTTCGCTGTTACTATCTAATAAATAGGATTTCATTGTAATTATTATCACACTAACAATTGCTTTTCTTTGTACCCATGTCCATACTGTTTTCCACCGCAGTATGTCTTCGCGTCTGCTGCCCCGCAGAAGAGATTTCAATTTAATGCACCCGGCCCTGGCCATGCTTTAAAAAAATAACCCTCTATGGACCGATCCACAGTACTTTTGAGTAGAACAAACTTTTGCGTTGGCGGCATTTGGCCGCGCTTTAAAAAAAATAGCCCCAGCCAGCAAAATTTCCTTTCTCGAATTATATCTGCGGAGCGATCGGGAGTGTTATAATTAGTAAAATTAACATCCATAGAAGATTTCCCGAAAGTTCCAGTCGTTTGAAAATAAATACGGCGGGCGCATTATACTGAAGCCGACCCATTGCAGAACTACTCTCGGAGGGTGTGCCACCCACTGCCTAGAGTGGCTGCTATTTTTAAAAACCGGATAATTGGGTTTTAGTTAGAATTTGTTGTCTATCCAGGCTCAGTGAAACTTTCAGGAAATATTCTGTAGATGATAATTGATCTTATCTTAACACTTTCAACTATTATTAAATTATAATATTAAATAGAATTCTCCCGGCTGAGGGTTATTTTTGTAAAGCGCGGCTGAAGGCAAAAGGTGTTCTATACAAAACAACTGTGGATTGCTCCATGGATATTAATCCAGAAAGAGAATTCTGCCGGCTGAGGGTAATTTTATTGAAGCGCGGCCAAAAGCCGCCAACGCAGAAAGATGTTCTACACATACATACATTAATTTAACAAGGAATGTCTCCTGAACTATAAGCGTCCGGAGGGTAGTACTTTGTTTTTTGTGATCTGTGAGACCACCCCTACCCTCTGGAAAATTAATTGTTATCGGATCGTGGATCATTATATACAAATTTTCCCTCTATCCAGGCTGGGGATCCAACCCATGACCTCTGGTATGGCAGACTAGCCACTGTCCGCCACACCACAGTGGCCACAACACTCCCCACTGCACCACAGCGGCCCCGTTAATATATATTCCCGCAAAGGAGATTACAATTTACTAAGGTACATAATATGCATATAAATACTTCGCAAAAAGTATGTAACTTATTTTGCATATTTAATTTATCCATATTTGTTGCCAATTTAGTGTATTTTTCCAATTTTATAATTGATGTGTATATTTTGCAAATCTTGTTACTTGCAAAAATTCAAGTCAGCGGTTGTTTGATCAGCTGTTTTCCTGTTGGAAAATTGCTGTTGGCAAAAATGTGTCCAACAGAATTCAACAGCTTCTCACAAAATGAAATGTCAGTTTTCTCTCTCAGTTGGTTCTCTTCTGTTGGAGATTTGGCGTAAAAAAACGGCGACAAAGTGTTTGTTTTTAAAAGTCTTCGAAAAACATCAAAAAATATCCGTAAACGAACAAAACTAATGTTAAATATTTATTATACTCATAAATTATTTAAGTTAAATTATTATAGCGATTGAAAAATGTACTTAATCCAGGAGCTGTGTGATGTAATCTCTAACCTAATCTTCTAATAAAGTGCGACACTCGCACACTGTTTCCGTTTCTATCAAGTTTTTATGGTAAGCAGAAGCTTCGAAAGACGTTGTACTAAAATTGAATAAGGAATAGAATACACTCTCATGACACCGCCGGATAAGTTATTATTTGATGGGAATGGCATCTGGAATTGCAATCAAGCCTTTTGAAGTCGGCTGGAGGGTGATCTCAAAGCTGCCCGCTGCTCTCTTGGAATCTGAGATCTTCAAGGCTGAATAGTCTTCGGTGACTATGGTATATTATCTTCCAAAGTTAAAGGTCGGCGACGAGTTCATGCATTATATCTTGACGTTAGTTTTGAATAGGCGATACCAAAAGTGGTAAAAAGTACTAAATACTTAAGTATTATTGTTTTTTATTTTGATACGGAATATTTAAGAGCTTTCATCTTCCTATTAAATTATGTATGCGTAAATTGTTATTGCAGATATTTTCCCATCAAAATTTTTGCTCAAAACTCCACTGCCACTTGCGACGATGACACACGACTGATAAAGTTTGCGACTGCGCTGATGCTTTTGAACTTTTGCAGATAGTAATTTTTTCTTTTCATGTACTACAAAAAAGCGCCAGACAATAGATTTTTTGAGTGCAAAGCTCAATATAAAAACTTAGCGAAAATATACATAAGCAATGTAGATTAGACTAGTGAATGACACCTTAAGGAATCCTAACAGCAGTGCAACAACAAATAAGCAAACAATAAACCGGTGCGGCAGACCGACCAAACGACGCAGACAACCGGAAATCTCGTTTTTGTAAATCGAGCGCTTTTGTTGTATTAGGAAGATGCGAAACGGGAAGCGGCAAGGAAAGTACGTGAAAGTGCACATGAACGTGCATTGCGATGTCTGTAATGTATCTTTTTTTTGGTAAAATATTTTTTTTATTTTTGCTAAATGAAGGATATGAGCAAGTGCACTGAGTCATTCAAGATTATTATGCAGCAGGAGAAAACATTTTGTTTGCCATTTTGGGGGGACGAGGGAACAAAAAAGCAAAAATTATTTCCAACCACCGAAAAATGTGTCTGGCACAATATCCTTTATTCGGATGTTTTTGTTGCTGTTTTGATGCTGCAATTTAGCGATAAAACTTGCCAATTTTTTTAAGCGACTGTTTCGTTTTTATTATTCAGGGAATGTACATACTTTCTCATTTAATATCTATAACAAAACCTAATTCAAGCAGCACGTAAAGAAATATGATTTTGATCTTAAGCAAGCAAATATTTCAGGGAAGAATCATTCCTTACGGTCAATGTGGCTGAGATGACGTTGACTTCTGGTGTAACAGGATGAGTTCTTGTTTATCTCAAGCGTGCCCCCGCGATCCATAAAGGAGTTTTAAAGCTCATTGCTTTTAAAAAATAATAATAATAATCCGATAATCCAGAATATACAGCCAATTCGGAGTTAACTAGAAACTTAAGTGGAGGTAATCCGGAATATCTCTTGAGCTAGTCCTGAAACTTTTAGCGGATTTGGGCATTTTGTAATGACATCCCTGGCGAAAAATCTCTATTATGAATGAAAGTGAAGAATCCAAGGCGGACTTAGGACGATAGGCGCATAGGCGAATTCAAAAATTTCTAATGTAATTTGTTGTTGTAATTGGTAGAGTGTAATGTCATGACATTACAATCTACCTTTGGAAATAAAAAAAAAGTTTCCGAATTCGCCGCTGTGCCTACATTAATTCAACTGTTTTGTTAATCCGCAATATTTCCCGTTTGTCAGGGTATAATTTTAATCGAATTAAGTGTTGTGGTAATCGGGACTACCGCTGCCGTCTGTCAAGCCCATTAGTTGCGATGCCACCGCGAAACTTACTATATATTATGAGATATACAATATTTTACGGCAATAAAGCAATATCAGCGTAAATATTAATACACATGTAAGTATGTACACAAGGTAACTTTGTTGTAACGTTGAATATTTTTGCAAAGAGCACAAGTAGCGAAAGAGCCATCTCATAGCGACCCTTCAGAAGTCGACAAACCGATTTTATTTCATTCACAAATTACGTTAATGTACATAAGTATTGGGATGCCAGCACATTCCCTGTAGGGAAAATCTCTAGTTCCGAACTAGGTCACTTCTAGTGCATTTTTCGACACTAATAGTGCGAGCTAAATCTCTTTTGCATGTTATCAACTGGCGAATTTAACACGGCGATGTCCTAGGCGATGTCAATTGTCACTCTCTGCACTACATTTTCGATAGTTCCGAACTAGTACTAGATCCTACAGTTTACACTAGTTCGTTTATTGGCACAATTTCGATAGTTCTGAACTAGCTACAAGTACCTACAAATTCTACAGTGTTACATCTGCCGCTTAAGTGCAGCCTTTGACAAACTTCATGCAAGTGGCGCGATGGCCGACTGGCTAACGCATGTGCCTTTCAATCTGAGGAGCGCGGGTTCGAATCCTGTCGGTGTCAAGGTGAATGATAATTTTTTCTTTAATTTTTTTAACAAATTTTTTTTAATTTATTTATTTAATAAAATTTACAATAATATTTAGAAAATAATAAAATAAAAAAAAATTTAAAATAAGCCTGAAGGATCGGAAAAGCATAATTAAAGGAACATTTCATTTCATACAAGATGCAAATAGAAAACTCTTTATATAAAATGCTTCACTAAACATCTGAGAATTGTAGAAATATACAAAGCCGACGGAAATTGAACGAACGAAAAATTTTCATAGAATTTTTGTCATTTCGAAATTCCATACAAAAAAGTGTGTCTTATAATGGTCACTCAATTCACTCCTTCTGAACTGGTGAGGGTCTAACTACAATTGATCTAGTTCCCTTTTGACACCTTTTCGCTAGTTCGGAACTAGAAATTTTGCTCACTAGTTATTGAGTTCCCTGCAGGGATTATTAAGCTCGTTATACATTCGCATAAAAGGGACTAACGGGGCATGTATTGGTAAAAAAATAAAAACAACTTTATTTGAAGTTCAAAGGTCAATTTGTAGTTGGAGAGCAATGTTCCTCTTGGCGATCATAAATGGACTCATGCACAGCGAAAAGTTTCGAATGAAAAAGTGTGATTGCAACAGAAAGAGTCGGCCAATATGGTTACCCCTGCTGAGATTGCCCCCGCCTGCTACTTTTAGTTTTTCAAGTACTCAGCATATATTTTGCTAGCCAACAACAACTTATTTACCACAGCCAACGAAACTTTTTACATTTACCGAAAAATTTAATGAGTCTATCCAGCAACTAAAGGGGCATTAAGGGCCTCAAGGCAATGCAGAAGAAAATGTGGAAAAATGTATAAAAGTCATGAAGAAAAAAAGTTGCTAGAAAGCTGACACAAGAGTGCAGCTCATTGTTAGACGAATGCATAGTAGCTTTTACATCTAAATATGTACGAGTACTATGTACGCAACCACAAATGTACAAATGTTAGCAATATGCTGTTGTTGTTGTGTTCTCCCTCGTCATTTTCATTAATGAGGTTACCATACTTTTTGCGCCTTTTACATTTCCTTCAATTTCAATATTTTACTTTTATCCTGACCAAAAAAAAGCAAAAACCGGCAAATAAGTATATATATGTATATATGTATATACATATGTTCGAAAAAATTGTGTAAAAAGCCAGAAGGTTAAAAATTGTTTAGATTTGATAATTATATAACCTCTTGGCATTTACAATATCAACCATAAGCAAATATAATTTCGTTTAGTTGCTTTTACCTGTTTTTGTAAAATAAAATCTAATGCATTGCCTACTAAATGCGTTTTGAAGGGAAATGTTTAACCATTCAAATCATTATCTATCCCACGACAATGTATTCGTACCGCGAACGCGTTATGCAACTTGTTGGCAACATGTTGCTGGCAACTAGGTGCTAACCACACCTGGGTATAATCATACAATAAGAAATCGGAAACAAAAAAAATTGCAAAAAAACTGTTACCATCACAAAGGACAACAAATCAAACAAAAAATCCACACAAAAGATCTCTTCCAAAAAGAAGCGACAATGACGAAAGACATGCGCTTTTCTGTGACATCACACCCGCCAAAGCGAGCGCTGCTGTAGATACATACATACATATGTATGTACTTACCTATGCACACATTCTTGCAGCAGCTCATGCATTGGTTGGGGCATCATCTTCTTTTGTAAGCAGAAATTTGTTCGTCCTCAAGGCATCATTAATTTTATTTAACGGCTGTAAAAATTCATATCTCCCTTTGGCACTACGCAGTTTACCATAATTTGCGGTTATCACAAAGCGTTAATAATTATTTTATTCTTTTATTTCGAAAATGAAAAAAAATGCAGATAAGAAATTGTTAGCATAATATACTGCTCCTTCGTAAAATATGCAAATGATTTGTCAGTTAGTCCAGTTTTTTACTCCCAAGTACATACATGCATACATATTTGCCTGGCGGGTACGCACTAATGGGTTTCAAGAAGATCTAAGCGCTAAAGCAGCTCTAATATCCTCTAAATTGCTTGTAATCTCTGGCAATTTTTCAATTGTCGTCATCTTTTTTGTTAGTATCAGTCAGCGCACTTGCACCTAGAAATACATACATGAATTATATTTATAGAGATAAGAAAAAACATCTGGATATTGTGTTGGAGACATACATACATATTTACGAGTATCCAAGTGGTAACTTTTACTTCTAGGTAATGAACAACTTTTAACTTTGTACAACTTTTTACTTTTCAGCGAGTCTCAAAATATATATTAAAATGTGTTAGAAAGTAATTATGTATATCCAGTTTATATCTTACAGTACCTATATTCAGAAAAGAGCTTAAGAGAATATTAAGAGACCAGCAACTCAATTTATTAATAGCACTACCCGACAAAAAAATATGCTCGACATTTGATACCTGATTCCTATGTAGAATTTTCTGCTGATTCCAAATATGTAATCAGATGGTTCAAAAGTAGAACCTATATTTATATTTTCATTGAACTTCCAAATCTGGCAAATGTAAACTACTATAATAATAACACTAGTTTAAAGCAAAAAATACCAAGAAATCGGCGTATAAGAGAAAATTGGCATGGGCCCCCTGAGCTCAAAACTATTTATTTTTATTTTTGGTACGTTTAGGTTTTTGAGATAACGGTAATTTTGCGTTTTTTTGGTTATCACTTCATTCAAAAATATTTTTCGCTAAAGTTACATGTGCGATAACAGATCAGTACCTTGTTCAAAATGTAATTAAAATATGCTTTTAACGACATTTTGTGCAAATTTTTTTAATTTTGAAAATAGGTTTTTATAAGAAATTGGAAAAATCAGCAAAAGCTTTATTTCTAAAATTAGCCTATTAAATTGTAAACACTTTAAGCGTAGTTTTACCAAGATCCCATTAGTACTTTATTTTTAGCGATTTTTTGCAGGTGAAACGAAAAGGATATTTTATACACGGAAAGAAATTTGTATACTTGAATCAAGAAAAATGCTTTCTTGAACTTAATTTAGAAATTTTTTAGGGAAATAAGAAAAATTTACTTACTTATTACTGGAATTAAGAAATTGAGTTTTCCAAAAATGAGACAATTATTTTCTTATTCAAGAACACTAACAAAATCTATAGAAAAAAAGTGTTGAAAAAAAATGTTTAAATAAATAAGAACATCTTTTCTTAAAATTAAATTAAATGAAGAAAATCTTTTTGCTAATATCAAGAAGAATTTAAGAAAATTATGTTTCGATGAATTGGAACAACAAACTACAGCAAAAAAAAATTGAAAATAAATAAGAAAAGGTTTTCTTGACCGAAGTAAAATATTTCTTGGTCAATTTGAACGCCAAGGTTCTTTGAGCATATCAGCAAACTACAGCAAAAAAAATTGAAAATAAATAAGAAAACGTTTTATTGAGCGAAGTAAAATATTTCTTACTGAATTTGCATTTCCAAAGTAACATGTATGTTTTTCATTTGCCATCCGCTTTGCATATTTCTGAATATTTCTGCAATTCTCAGATTGTTAGCGAAGCATTTGGTATAAGGAGTTCACTATTTGCATCTTCATTTATATTAATTGAAATGTCATTTCAGTGAACAAGTCCTAGGAAAATAAGTACTAGTTGACTAATTATGGTTTTCTAATCCCTCATGATTAGTTTTCATTTTCCTTATTTTTTACGTTTTTAATATTTTTAGAAAATTTTTACTTGATTTAATATTTAATATTTTCTTATTTACTTAAGCTCGTATAAGAAAAGTGTTATGGGCCCGTCAGAATGAATACTTTTCCGGCAATCCAGCTCCGTTTAACTGACACATACTTCAATTTCATATATTTGTTACGGCAAAGTTGAAGTACTGAATGTGTCGATCGTCATTCAAATACATGTAATTCCACTCTGCTGTCAGTTAAACGGATTGCTGGATTGACGGAAAAGTATTCATTCTGACGCTCCTATTACTTGCAACAAAAAAATTATTTTTTTAATTATTTATTTCTAAAATCAAGAAAATAACACTTACCACAAGTAAATTATTTCTTATTTATTTAAAATCCAATTTTACTTGAAGCAAGAAAATGTTTTCTTATTTATTTAAAATCCATTTTTGCTTGAAGTGAGAAAACTTTTTCTTATTTATTTAAAATCCAATTTTACTTGAAGCAAGAAAATGTTTTCTTATTTATTTAAAATCCAATTTTCTTTGATTTTCTTGATATTAAGAAATTATTTTCTAAGTTCAAAATCAAGTCTAATTTTTCTTGTCTCGGCATTGATTCTAGTAAAAAATTCTTTCCGTGTAGATGAAAAACTTGGTTAGGTGACCCAACTATGTGAAAACGACTTCATAGCTCAAAAGGACATTAGAGCGATATATAGAGCTCCATCAGACTAAAATAATGACATATCAATTTTACAAATCGAGTGTCAAATAAAAAAGTTGCAAAAAAAAACTATATTTCCGCGGTATTTCGTGGTATAAAAAAAAAATTGTCCCGAAACCCTCTCAACATAAGCTTCATATATATGTGATGACTTTTGCAACGGTGAGCGTTCTCACAGAGAAATAAAAAAAAAACATGGGATTGTGATACCAAAGCCATTGGAATGTCAGGGACATTGAATGATGAGCCATTTTTGCTGGTTCCTTCTTCGTGAAGAACAAATGTACCAAAACGGCGAAAACTATCAACATTGAAACACTTTTAATATACATAAAAATAAAAAAATGGAGGTTAAGTACAGGATTGTAATAAAAAAATAAACATAGGTTTGTCCATTAAATCTCTTATAGCATTGTAATTTTTCTACGGATTATAATCCGGAAAGTGCCAAAATGTTCACTAATAAATAGGCTGTTGAGTCAAAGTTTGAAACCAGGAGGATATTTAATATTTCTTTAAAAAAATTACAAAAAAGTATATGAATGTCGGGAAAAAAACTGAAAATTTTCATTAGAAAAACATATTTTGATCGCTATAACTCCGTCAATTTAACGTCGATTTTAATTATTTTGGCTTTGTTGGAAAGGATACTTCATCCTCTCAAATTAAATATCGTAAAAATCGAGACGGTAATGGCGGCGATATTGACTAATTAGTAATCCTACTATTTTTTCTTATCTCAAAAACTGAAATTTCAAAATATCTCGAAAACTGTTCTACTTTTGAACCATCTGATTATATATTTGGAATCAGCAGAAAATTCTACATAGGAATCATGTATCAAATGTTGAGGATATGAAAATTTTTGAAATTTTGTAGGGTAGTGTAGTCAATAAATATAAATATAAATAAATTGACCTAAAATAGTTTTCAATTCATCTTTGACAAATGTCGTGAAAAAGGAATAAAGGATTAGGCACTCTGCATACGGAGCGTATAGATTTGAAAGCGTGTTAAATTTTTTATGCAGCGACGCTTCCCTGTGGGGAAAATCTCAGGTTCATAACTGGTGCGAACTCAATCTCTTTTGCATGTTATTAACTGGCGAATTTAACATGGCGATGTCATTGGCGGTGTCAATTATCCACAGCTGCATTGCCTATTCGATTGTTCTGAACTAACTAAAAATTCCTACAAATCCTACAGTTTTATATCTGCCACTTACATTAGTGCAGTATTTCACACGCTTAAAGCAAGTGGCGCAATGTCAAAGTGGAGAGGCGCAATGTCAAGTGGCTTTAAACCTAGCGAGCGCGGGTTCGAATTACTGTAGGTGTCAAGGTGGATAAAAACATATTTTTTTATTAAATAAAAATGTAAAGAAATATTTAAAAAGTAATAAAATACAAAAAAATAAGCCGATGGATCGGATAAGCATAATTAGAGGAACATTTGATTTCATTAAGTGAAGATGCAAATTGTACATCTAATATCTTTAAACGAGTAATTCTTGTAAATATATATGTACATACATATATTCGAAAACGGCTCGAACGAAATGAATTTTGGAATACTGGGGCTTTCTTAGCGAAATATTTAAAAATTTCATTTTTATTCCGAATTCCGAGATACGTGTCAAAACGTGGACCAGGCTGACCATCGAATGTTTCTGAGCGATATTCGTAACAAATGGAAGGTCTTGACTAGGACGTCAACATAGGACTCTTTTAGTTGTGGTGCCTAGGCCGAGTCCACAGATATGAGTCACAACGTGGGGATAACCCCGAAATGTTTCTGAGCGACATTGGTATGAAATGAAAAATGTGGAATTATGGCTTCAATATAGAGCTCTTTGCGATATAATGGTAATGATAAGAAAGACGAATGGAATGGGATGGAAAGGGGGGGAAAGGAGAGATGGAAGGAAACGAAAATGAATGGGTTAGGCAAGGAGAGAGATGAGAGGTAAAGAGAGAACGAATAGGAGGCGCAGAGAAAAGGAAGAATAGGGGAGAGCAGTAGGGAAAATGTAAAGGAAAAGGAAGAGGATAAGGAATAGGAAACGGAGATGAAAAAGTAAATGTAGGGAAAGGGAAGAAAATATTAAGACGATGAAGAAGGAGAGGGACATGAAGAAGTAAAGGTACCGCAGCGAAGCGAGACGGATTAACTTTAGTTCTGGATCTCGCAAACGGCTCCAATATTTATGATGAAATTTAGTATATAAGGGAACCCGGGGGCGAACTTCTGTAAAGTTCCATTATTCCACTCATTTTTTTAACTTTTTATTTCAACAAAGAAATGCAGCCCGAGATAAGCTCGGTCATCCAGGTACTATTCTTTATACAATATGCTTCACTAACAATTCGGCAATTGCAGAAAATGCAAAGCCGACGGTAGATGAACGAGCAAAAAATATATAGAATTTTTGTCAATTCGAAATTGCATACAAAAGTCCTATAGTGGTCACTAAATTCACTCCTTCTGAACTGGTGACAGATTAAGTACAATTTAACTAGTGCCTCTTCGACGCCTTTTCGCTAGTTTTGAACCAGAAATTGTGTTCTCTAGTTATTGATTTTCCTGCAGTGTTCTTATACGCCTTGAGATCTACACACGAGCGACATCAAAGCTCAGCTACACAAACCAAAAATAGGTCGATGGATGAGCAGTTAACTTTCTATAGAATGTCGAAAGGCACATTTCTTCTTCAAATCCTTTCCCTTGAAGTATTTTTATTTATTTTATAAAGGATCGGATATTTTTCGATTATTTGCACTCATCTTACTGCGCAATTTTCATAAATTCATTCTACAATTAATTTGGCATGCCTCAAGTTATGTATATTTGTAATTGAAGATGCTTAAGATAATGTTATTAGTCGAGATTTTCAAAAGAAATATGCGTTATTATATGAAAGGCAGGTAGCTCTCTGGGTGCAGTGAAATAACGCCCGTGGAAATAACGCCCAATTTCCAATTTTTGGTTGTTTTTAAATATGGCGTTTGTTTCTTTGGAAAAAGCGCCGCAGGCAAAAAAAACGCGCGATGTTTTATTCCAATTTTTCGGCTGCGGCGCTTTTTTTCCTAATACACTATATTTAAAAAAAAAAAACCGTCTGCGGGCTTAATTGCCCTTCCGAAAGAGAAATAAAGCCCATGGCCAAAACGAAATAACGCCCGCGGGAATTATTTCTTTTTCAAGAAAGGAAAAAACGCCGGCAGACGTTATTTCACTGCACCGCTCTCTGACGATCATCTCATCAACTAATAAGCTAATCATTGAGAAATCTGTTAAGGCAGTAAAGGACTTGAATACACAATTTCTGTCTATAATCTCATTACTTGTATTAACCCGTAATCTAATTCGGCAAATGTGTTTCGTATATGTACATATGTATGTATTTCTGTATTATCCCCAAAAATGCTTCAATTGTCATCGGCTAACATTTTATCAAAATAAGTTCAAAGCATCTGCTTTTCCCTGTTAGAATTTCCTTTTAAGTGCAATCTTTGCTACACGTCTAAAACACCCAAAATGACGCCAAAAATTTTACCTTATCAGTCTGTCAATATCCACGCCCATTTTTCAAAACACGAATTTCTCATTACGAATAAAATTTAACAGAAAGTAACGCAATACATGCATTAATAACGCTAAAAGAAGATCAAGCGTATGAGAGCGCACGATAAGCAAAGCTAGAAAGTCAGCAAGGAGCCAGTATATGACACACATACATACATACCGATGTACCGGTTGACATTTTCCTTGACTCGATTTTCCGCCGCATTGGGTTTCCTTTAGCAAGGTAATGATTCGAACGACACGGCACATCGACAACCATTCGACGATGCTTTCGCTTGTGTATCTGTTTGGTTGGATGCGTACGCAGGTCCCGTCAATTTTTCACTCATTTGAGGCAATTTGTCAAGTTGATTATTTAAAATTGCGTTGAACATGTGACAAGTGACATTTCATGTGGCCCGATGTCGCCACATGTGAAACACTGCCAACGAAATGTAAAAAGTGAAAGACAAGAAAGTCGAAAGCAAACGAATAAATATCAAAGGGATGAGTGTACCTACAGTCTTCGATCTTTGCTATCTTAAAACATGATGGAGGTCGAGAATTCAAAGGAAATTATAAAGATTTTCCTTTTTTATATTTCAATGTCAACAAAAATTAATTAATTTCTGACAGTGCAAGGTCTATAATCTTTCAATCACTGCAAGAAAGCAGAGGAAAAATCGACACAATCTTCGAACTAAAGTGCTTAAGTGCTTTTCCGCTGAGGCGGCATCGCTTCTGAGTTATGAAAAACTTTTGGACAACTGCAACATTTTCGATGCCACTCATTATTCTTAAGATGCAAGTCGTGCATGCTCACAAGTGGTTTGTATAAAAAATTATACAGGGTGGAAAACAAGTTTTTTCATATTTTTTTCAACTTATCTTTAAGATTTGTCTGACTACCAGTTTTTAAATAAAATTATCAAATTAATAATTGGTCAAACATTTCTAAAGTTTACTTTGAACAACGTACTATGCTGTGCTGTCTTAGGTCACCGGCTTTGATTAAGATTTTGACCGAAATATGTATTCTGAAAAAATACCCGTAGTTAAACCAACAACTTTCGGCTGTTGAATCTCCGTCTTTGATTCAACAGCAAAAGTATTTGTTTTTACAGCAAAGTTTTTGATCCAACAATTTATTCAAAAACGGGCGTTGTTGATTCAAAAACTTGCTTGCCTTTAAAAAATTTTTTGTGAGAAAATATTTTTTGGTGAGAAAACCAACAAAAAAATAATGATGGAGAGAAGATGAAGAGAAAAATCCAAAAAAAAGTTTATTTTTAGCAACAATTTTCTCTCCGTTGTTGATTTAAAGGCAAAAGTATTTGACCTAACAGTTTCCGTTGTAAACAAAACTAATGAGAACAAATTTTTTTAAATTTTGTTTTTACAATGATTCAAATAATTCATGGATTCCTTTTTAGGAAACGGAAGTATAAATAGGTTACTACAATTCAATATAATGTTGAATGTTCCACTATGTGATGATTGGATAGAATTTCAGGTTGATGTCATGGTTCGAATCCGGAGGAGAATATAAAATAAAGAAGAAAAATCAGAATAAGAAATAAAGTAGCAACCAGTGAATGATAAGAAGGAGAGAAGAATAGGAGAACAAGCGGAGGATACATATTTGCAGTTGGGACCCGGGCGGAGAGAAGATGAAGAGTAAAATGCAAACAAAAATTTATTTTTAGGTGAAAATTGTTTCCAACAATCTCCGTTATTGACTTAAATCAACAACGCTCGCACCTTTAAAACAACAACGGAGCATTGTTGGGCACATTTCAACTGCAGAAAGTAATTGATTTAACAGCGAAAGTCTTTAGATTTACAACGTTTTTTTTTCAGAGTATACATATGTATATCTTCAAACAAACTTTGGTTAGTTCCAAATGATCCCGGCCCTCAATTAAAAAAAACGTAAAATGAAAAAATTAAAGTTGGAGCAGCTCAGACATAAATTCGTGAGAGTAAAATTGACTAACATAAAGGTAGCGTTAATTGCTGAGAATGCCAATATTATATTTACTTTATTAGATGTTCTCCATTCAACTACACATTTCCTTTTGAGTCGCCCTGTTATCAAGTTACACGTTGTCCTAATATTGCTGCGTCTGCTGGTTCAATTAGCCGTCATCACGTACGCGCCGATACTAATTTTTCATTTACCCACATAGACAGCAATCAGCCGTACCTTAAGAAAAAAAAACGGAGCGCTGAACAAATACATCAGCTGTACAAAACAATTTACTTTAGAAGCAAAAGAACGCAGCCTAAACAAATTATTTCTGATGCCCAACGAACAACCAACTAAAAGTTCACAACCACCTTAACGACCCACAAACGGTTCGTTAATTAAAAGGTGAGCAATACACTTTGCTTGTATTGAATTGAGCAGCAATCCTTGCGACGCACTAACAACCCTGCAGGGAAACAGTTAACTAGTATGCCAAAGTGGTAGTTTATTAACTGGTATTCGTATGACAATACCATACCAGTTTATTTTGTCTAGTATTATACCAGTTAAATGCAGTTGAACCACAAACTAGTTATCAAAATACTAGTTTATAAACTGGTATCCAAAAGGCAGCATCATACTGGCTTATGCAATTTTCAAAAAAAAGCAAAGGAACTGAAAAAAACAGAGTGCCTGAATTTTTATACAATGAGCTTTTTTTTTTTAATTACTGAATATGTGGCTTAAGTTTTTTGTTTTTAAACTGAAATGGTACCTTAGTAGTTATTTAATTTAAGAAATACTTTTAAGATTCAAAACACCAAAAAAATTTTCTAATTAGTAAAAATCCAATTATTGTATTTTTTAAGAGCAGCGGTCACCTCCCGGCAGTGGGCGGCATACCCTCCGAGTGTATTTCTGCCATGAAAAAGCTTCTCACAAAAAAATGCATTCGCCGTTCGGAGCCGGCATAAAACTATAGGTCCACCCAATTAGTAGGAAAAACAAAAAGGAGCACACCTCGAATTGGGAGAGATTGTATTATTATATTATTGTCATAAGAATACCAGTTAATATACTACAATTTTGGCATACTAGTTAGCTGTTTCGCTGCGGGGTATGTACATGCATTCAAACAAATAAAAATTTGAAGTGTTTGCTAGGTTAGCAAAGAGTAACGTACAGACCGTCGCTCTGCCCAATTAAATGCAGCTATGTAATTCCCTATTAATAATAATTACATTCAATTTGGTCAATTAAAACTGCATATTTGCAGCTTACAATGCAGCAAACCATTATTTATTTACTCAAATGGCCACTCATATTGTGAGTAAATTGACTACGAAAAGAACGTACTTACGTATGCAAATATCGGGTATGTACTATTGCTTGTACAAGTTGGCAAAAAACAAACGGGAAAAGCTGTGATTTTTTATACCTTTCATGAGAATGAAATGGTATTATAACTTAGTGCCAAAAAATTTTTGTCGAAAGTACCAGAAGGAAGCGTGGGGGACCCACCAAAATATATACCGATATGGTCAGAATCACGAGCTGAGTCGATTAAGCCATGTCCGTCTGTCCGTCTGTCCGTCCGTCTGTGTGAACGCAAACTAGTCCCTCAGTTTTTGAGATATCTGAATGAAATTCGGAATACAGGTATGTCGTTATATGCAGCTGATCATTTGTCGGAACCGGCCGAATCGGACCACTATAACATATAGAAAACAACCGATTATTCAGATATACATGAAATTTTTGGATGTAATTTGTGCATAACTTCCCTATTTATACAGCTAAGGACATGAAACTTTGAAGTAGACGTGCCCATTTTGGCCCAAACAAGGTTACCGAAAATTGTCAAGATCGGACCACTATACCATATAGTTCCACAACATCCGATTATTCAGATATACACATTTTGGTGTATAACTCCTCCATTTTAACAGCTAACGGCCTGAAATTTTGAAGTATTTGTACCCATGTGGACCCAAACGAGATTGCAGAAAATTGTTAAGATCGGACCACTATAACCTATAGCTCCCCTACAACCGATTGTACAGATATACACATTTTGGTGTATAACTCCTCCATTTTAACAGCTAACGGTGTGAAATTTTGAAGTATTTGTACACATATGGGCCCAAACGGGATTACCGAAAATTGTCAAGATCGGACCACTATAACATATAGCTCCCATACAACCGATTGTTCAGATATGCACATTTTGGTGTATAACTCCTCCATTTTAACAGCTAACGGCGTGAAATTTTGAAGTATTTGTACCCATGTGGACCCAAACGAGATTGCAGAAAATTGTTAAGATCGGACCACTATAACCTATAGCTCCCCTACAACCGATTGTACAGATATACACATTTTGGTGTATAACTCCTCCATTTTAACAGCTAACGGTGTGAAATTTTGAAGTATTTGTACACATATGGGCCCAAACGGGATTACCGAAAATTGTCAAGATCGGACCACTATAACATATAGCTCCCATACAACCGATTGTTCAGATATACCCATTTTGGTGTATAACTCCTCCATTTTAACAGCTAAGGGTGTGAAATTTTGAAGTATTTGTACCCATATGGGCCCAAACGGGATTACCGAAAATTGTCAAGATCGGACCACTATAACATATAGCTCCCATACAACCGATTGTTCAGATATTTACATTTTGGTGTATAACTCCTACATTTAAATAGCCAAGACACCATTTTTTCTAATAAATCTTTCCATAAATGAACCCACAGAATTAAAATTATAAATTAAACTTAATCCGGCTATGTACATACATAGGTAACTTTTCATTTCCCCACTCATGAAAGGTATGAAGTCTTCGGTACGGCCGAAGACAGCCGCGCTTTTACTTGTTTTTTTTTTTCATTTCATACGCGGTACATATAAACTATACCTACCTACTGCAAAATCATACTACACGAAATTGCGACGATTGTAAGTCCTTAAGAGTAATTTCGGTGAAAAATAAAGAAAATTTAAACAGCTTACTCTTTGGACCCTTACTTTTTGGATCATTACGACCATCCTTCGAAAAAATGCCAACCACTTAATTAAAAATTTAAATGGAAAAGGAACTAAAACGTCGGCCTTTTGCAAAATCCTACAAGCTACGAGTATAAGCTAAAATGTAAAGTGGGCGATGGTTATTTCTTGAGAGATCTAATAGAAAGCTGTCAACGCCGCTTAGAGCTCATTATCAGCATGTCTGGTCGTGCTCTGATTCGTGATTTCATCTTTCATACAAATTCCTTCGGTATTTCTATCTTTCAAGGGTAATTTGGTGTGCAAACTATACTACTCGATCATCTACTGTAAATAAATGTTGTAGAATTGCTTATAGCAGCATTTTAACAGGTATAGGCTCTATCTACAAGCTGACTTTCAATGCGTTTGGTAACTTCCATGGTAGCTGAAAGCTTTGCCTCTAACACCCTAGTGTGATCAGGAAGTATTAGAAGGACCTATTTATTGGCCGCTTAAATCAAGTCAAAGAGCAATTTTAATTACATTCTCGAAAATATGTATAAAATTTTTTTTTTGCATAATTGGCCCTTATTCCCAATGTAAATGTGCACCCCAAAGATCCATACTGTTTGTGGGATCACTAGTGTCTTTGTCCCTTCCTGCAGGGATAATACATACATATGATATAATAAATTTATACTAGTATATGTAAAGCTGATTTATTCAGTGTTTTCCTCATTAGACTGCCACACTATAAACACAATAAATCAAGCAAATACATATATGTATGTATAGTACCTTGCAAAGATTCCGAGTACTCCATTCGTTCATCCATGGAGTGCTCGCTATGGACCAATCGAGTACACCATAACCTGCCACATTTTATACAAAAGATATGGTCCAATTAACATTGCATGTCATTGCAATGGAGTATATACTCCAGTCCCGCATAACATCAAATTAATCCATGGAGGACCTACATTGGATTAATTGATGGAGTACCTAACATAACTGCATATGTATGTATGTATACACGTCATCCGTCGTCGTCGCGATAAACATTTGGGTTTCGTTGTTTTTGTTGTTGTTTTTGCTGTTGTTGTTGTTGTAACGGTTTTCGTTGTTATGTTCGGCTAACTACGAACCGATGAAGATACATGAATCGCCTTCTAAGGCAGACTGAGGGCAATAACGCGACCATTACGGACTGCGAGCCTAGTGCTCAACCCACCTCCTGACGGTAGCTTGACGGTAGTATCGGTACGATGATAGTAGGAGGTTTAGTTCGGGTTAGAGTCCCACACTGACGGGGTAAAGTCTTTCGATGCTTCCTCCTCGTAAAAAAAAAAAACATGAATTGGTCGTTTGGGCTATGTTAATGGTCACTTTGAAAGTACTCCTACCTACCACAAATGGACCATATAATCCAATGATTTTTGCAGGGTGTGAATGTATGTACTTACATATGTATGTATTGTTATTTGCATTTTATTATTGTTATTATTATCCTCAATTGTTGTGATTATTTTTTTACATTTTTATTATGGCTAATATTTCACTTTCGCAGCAGTCGCACTTTGACATTGAAATCTGGCCGGCCACTCGACTTGGCCAGCCCGCCCGGCGCGCCGGCAGCCTTCTTTTAGCGGAGGCAATGCTGCATTGGTTGGCTTTTGATTGTTTTCTTTATTATTTTAGTAATAAAAGAAATCAATTAGTTGGTGCCTTTTTGGGTGCAGCAGTGCTTGCTTTCAATTGTCGGTTGGTTTTCATTCTCGAGATGAAGACTGAGTTTTTTTTTAGAAAATTTTATATTGCTAATTGCCGTTTAAAACAATGCAAATAATGAATTTGGAAAGTGATTGTTTGTTGTTTGGCAAGCAGTTAGGCAAAAAGTTGATTACATTCGATTCAAACCGATTTTGCATTGAGGTTTAATTGTGCCTTGAATGGTTGCGTTTTTCTCTTTTTTACACTCAGCTGTACGTAGTATACAGAGTACTCGTATAAGGTATTTGTTCACAAAATGGTTGTACGTACATACATACATGTCCTCCCTACGACATGGTCCTTTGAGCAAAAATTTAGATATTTCAACGAAATTTAGAAGAGAGTCTGAACTCTATAAAACACAGTACCATATTTGCGAAAATATTACAATCCCTTAGAACTTTATAAGACAACCGACCACCTAACTAGCTCAATCCTGGTATTTGGATTTCACATTCCCTAAAAGCCCGTCTCCACATAACTTGATTCACCAGAGAAACATGTAGCAAAACATCTCGCTCAATAACCCGTCTCAACGTGGCTAATCGTGATTCAGTTTGACATTTTTCTTTCTTGTTCTTCTTAAATGTTTGTATGTTTGCTTATTTTTGCGTCTTTGTTTTTATCTGTGTGAGATTTCGATAGATTTTCGATACAAAATTAGAGAAGACATCGATATCATCGAGGTTGGCAAGATGATTCAGAATGAAACAGTGTTTCAATCTTCACTCGCTCTCAGAAATTTGTATGGAAATTGGCGAGTTTCGGCACTGGTTTCCGTATCGAAACAAGATTGAGAGAGAAAATGCAGAAAATAAGAGCGAAACACGTTATGTGGAGACATGGTATAAATCAACTTGATATTCTTTACAACTCCCAAACAGTTAGCGGATTCGCCCAGTTTGCGGGATGTATGTTTTCCATTAATAACGTTGCAGGAATATTAAATTTTCTATGGATGAAAAAGGAGAATTTAATTACCCGTTGCGTCTAACCCTAGCCTTGCATCATAGTTTTATTAGTTTGGAACGTATTTTTAACTTATGCATATTTATTATCATCAAACTCTGTCTTTTAGTTTAATCCGATTTTTCATCATCCAGCATAACTAATGCAATATACCGCTGATCCCACTTTATTTCGGAATAATAAATTGTATACTTCGTCTAAGCCACAATCCGCAGCCAGACAACAAGATGTGCATACATATATAAGTATATTCGTTAGTATATCCCCAGCATAGCTTCATCACCAACTCAGCAATAAGTTTCAAGTAAAAGTTCTGCTAGAGTCCTACGTAAATATTAATTCTATTGCAATTAATTTACAACTTGCCACACGTTTCATCACAGTCACTAACAACGTGCAACACTCGGCCGTAGAGTTATATATATAGTTATAGATACTCCTCCCCCAAACCCGATTGCTGACGTCGACAAGTTGAGTACAATAAAAGTGGAGTTTATTATTTTGCATTTAACTAACGCCAACGGTGCTGAGCTCTCGGTCGGTAGAGATAACTTGGGTGACTCCAAAGTGCTGTTGTGGTTAGTGGTAACAAACGTAGCTACGTAAATACTGGAAAGACGTACTACTTTGGTATTTTGGCATTGCGTCTTGTGATAGAATTGTAGGCGTGAGTAACTAAATCTCTATGCGCTGCATCCGAAGAGGAGTAAGAGGTAAGCAAGGAAAGCTAGCAGTTTCCAACAGTGTTATAGTGTGTGTACTACATAATATACTATACAAAGTTTAAAACTTCCATAAATTTGTTATTGCTAAGTATGTGGAAAAAAATTCTTGAAACTTATTAGCGTTTTAATAAAATTTGGGTTTAGAATAGTTTGCTACGAATGTACCATAAGAACCTAGGAAATAAACTTTTCACAACAATACCCAAATATTTAAATTATGACTCCAATTTAGTCGGGAACATTGCAGGATTTTTTCGCACCTACCATGTAACTGCTGCACAAATCTGTTAGTAGGTGAACTTTTGGTTTATGTGGTGGGCACGCACATACTCTGAGCTAACAAAGCCAACTAAGAACCACTGCTGTGAACTTTCCGACCAGAGTTAATGTCCAGCGGTCGACACAATTTTTATGGTTGGTCTGTCCACTGTATATTCGCTTAAAAGAGTATCTACTGTAATATTTTATATGCATATACTTATACTTGTACATAGTTGACAAAACTACTCCTCGGACTTACGTTACGTTATGTTTACAAACTTACTCTCACAAAATGAAATGAATCAAGATTATAATTCAAGAGGATTGAGGTGCATTCAGAGGGCGTGTTTCCGTTCTAATTAAAAATTGTTGTACCTATAACTTGTATATTTGTAACCTTGTCGGATTTGAGTCGACCGTTACATTCATGTACATATAGACATATTTTCAAATGAAAACAGGTTTTAGCGTGTATTTAAGCTTTTAATTCACAAACAACTGAAAATAATTCTCTATCCCATCTTTCCCTACGTTTCCTTCAATGCCTTCATCTAAGATAAAAAAATCCAAATCAGCATGAGACATTTTCCTTGGTCTGTAAAGCGTTTTCATTATTTTTCATTTTCTGAAAAGGCTTAGAAGAATGCGCATTGGATTTTTCTGCCTATTTTACTTTGGCAGCTCGTTTTCCGACGTGCCACACTCGCAGCATTCAAAAGGGATTGGTCAGATGGTTGACTGAAAATTTTACGCACTTTGAATTTGCATTGGTGGTCTACGGGGCATTTTTATGAGTTCACAGCTTTGTCGGTTTGTTCCGGGCCGGCTGTTACTTCTTATGTAAATCCACCTCTTGCCGGACGAACGGCAAAGCGAATGAATGACAAAGGCGAAGAAGAAAGCAGTCGAATAATGATAAAGTTGCCCTTTTTGGGGACGTGATGTTGTGGGCTATGATTTGAGTTGGCGATTTGGTGCTAAAACAAAAAAAAAAAATGCTCGGAAAGTTTTTGTAATTACACATAGTAAGAAAATACAGGGTTTAACTTTGCTTATTAAACACAGTTATTTATTGATATACATATGCTTTAACTTTTTACTTTTTAGACATTTTTTGTGTAATTCTTATTCCCTACAGTAAAAAAATCGACATAAAAATTGGTAGAAACACGCCTCTATTTTACAGGATTCATTCCTCATTCCTCTAATAATTTCATTAATTTTCTAACTTTCTCTCTTTCCCTCATTCCTCTTCACACACCTTCTGATGACTTTGAAACCCCCACAAAGTTGTCAAAGACGGTCGCCGATAAAAATATTAATACATATAAAAATATTACCAATAACCCTGTATGACTTGGACTTGTCCCTTTTAAAATTGCGTTTGTAGCTTTCTGCTTCATTTCAGTTGTAAAGTTTGTTTTGAAAGGTTTTTTCTTAAAGCTTTATGCTAAGCCGTCGATTTTTTTGCCACCAACCCCCACCTCGGAAAATAAAACGCAATTAAACTCTAAAAAATTACTCTTTTCTGTTTCCAAAAAATAGAATCAAACTAAACCAAAGGGAAGCCGTTTCGCTTCCACTTCATCACGGTTTTTAATCGGCCTAAAATTCTATGTACCCACTCGGTGATATGTTTGAGCCCTAAGCACTGACAAATCGCGTGTTTCGACTCACAGGTTCTGCAACATGGCGCATAGTAAGCAGTTTAATAAGAAAGGTCTTCCGTTTTCCCTCATTCGCTGGCTTATTTATTTTCAAAGAAAAAAACACTCAACTGGGCTCATTCATCTATTCAGCCAGTTCTCTATCTTTAGCCCAATTTATCAGTGGCAGCGGCGAGTGAATGAACGAAGAACTTCGTGGTTGCGGTTGATATTTGACTTTGATGGAAATTCTGTCTGCATCGGTTCATTATGTATTATTCTTTTTTTTTTTTTTGTTTTGCCTTTCAAGGAATTTACGGATTTTCACCCACTCCCTTCATTTACCTCTGTATTTTTATACTCACATGTATGTACGTGGTGCACAGAGTATTATAATTTTAATTTTTGGTTGTAACACTTTAAAAGAAGAGTGACCGCTGTGGTGCAGTGGGTAGAGTGCTCGCCTGCTATACCAGAGGTCTCGGATTCAAACACCAGTCCGGACAAAACACAAAAAAAAAAATTTCTTATTAATTAAATCATAATTTTTGGGGTTTTAGTAATAGCGGTCATTTCTCGGTAGTAGTTAGGCGGCATATCCACCGAGTGTATTTCTGCCATGACAAAGCTTCTCACAAAAAATTCATTTTATATATGAAAAGTAAGGGGGGTAAAAGGGGGGTTGACCCCCGTAGGGGGAGCTATGGAACCCACTGGAAAATGTATATCAAATTAAAGGGAATCAAAATACCTATCGAGTGGTATAAAAATATTCAAAATCGGTTCAATAGTTTATGCAATTTAAAAAATGCATAATATAAACATTGACCTTTAATAACTTTTGTTATTGTTGTTTCCAAAAAAAAATTCACTTTAATACTCAGCTTAGCCATGTTTATCAATCCTCATATATCGTTTTTTGATTTTATAATTTTAGAAATTTCACATTTGTACCAGATCGTGCTATTTTTTCAACTTTGTGGGGCTGGGGGCACCTTTAAACATGCGAGTTGGTCAATAAAATTTTGCAGACTTATTTCTGGGATAGAAATGTGCCGTTCTGGCTTTGGAACAAATTGTATTTCCAAAAAAAAAATTTCACTCCACCTTAATGTACAATGATGTACAATTTTCTTTTTTTTTTCAGACCAAATATTCAAAAGGAGGCGTGTCTCCCCTCCTTTAAAAATACAGTTATAGGCCCATCTTTTCCTACAAACCTTACCTTCACACTAAAAACCTATAGGTTTTTAATACATATATATTATTGATTGCTTAGCGAATATTATCGAAAATAAGGTCAACGCTTTTATAAGGCAAAAATTCTCTATGTGTAACGAGTACACAGCTGATTATCTAATATTCAGTTTCACCCGAATTGGATTACCTTACCTGCTTTCTTTTGAAAGCGCACATCGGGTAAGTTATGTAGATATGTAAATACATACTTGTGTGTGTTTGTATGAAGGAAGGGTGACATTAGCGACAATGGCGGCATAGTTTTACGGCGTAGAAATAATCCGCTTTTCATGGATTTAAAGAATCCGAAATGTAAATGCACTTACGGCTGCCGCCGAAGAGTCAACCAGCAACTAAGCAATCAGCCAACTGCCAACAGCCAACACGTATCGCCGACAAGACAAAGCAAGCCATCATCATCATCAACAACCACTCTTGTTGATATCATCAAAGCAGCAGTGGCCAGCGCTAGGAGAAGTGTCAGAAACGACTTCTTCTTTGGTTTTTGTGTGATATCTCACCTCCCACGTGTGTTGTAGTTCCTCCACTTCACCACATCAAAGTTGTGCCTTCATTCCTTCTCTGTTTTCCTTATTTCTCTATTGTCATTAGACTCTTAATCTATTCCAACTAGTCCAGCTGCAAGCACCCGGACTTACTGTCGTTTACCTTTTATTTCAGTGTGCCTAAGTACTAGCGCTCTAGAAAAAAAAACTAGTTGGTTCTAACCTTTCCGAATGGCATTCGAAATTAGAACGGCTGATTTATGGGTTCGGATGCCGAATACAAAAAGCCAATACTGGTTCAAATTGCAGCTAAAAAGAGTAGGTATGCCTCAATTGCAACGATTGCCGTTTTCTTACTATGCTATTTTCTTTCAAGTCAATCAACACGCCAACCATCCCATTACTCCGCATATGAAGAGCGATAACATTTCTCTTATCGTCGCCACTGTGTTGCCCAATCCAGCGTTTGCCTTGCACGTATCTGTCGCCTCTAACGTTCCAAGTATTGTGTTTTTTTGTTGTGGCTGATAAATTCATCGGATTTCACTGTGATTCCATTTGTCAAAGCGTCGCACTTTCATTAATCATCGGCCCATCGGCCACTGAGCCATTCTTATGGGGTATATTTTAGCTGGATTACCAATTTCCTCTCGTCTGTCTGTTTATTTGGTTGTTGATGAAGTCAAATATACTTGGATGACATGTCATCCATGGAGTTCAGGTTGGATTGGCTTTTTCATTTGTGATAAGGACACTGTAAGTAAAACTAATGCTCTTAGTTATTTAAGTGTGCTTACGCTGAGACTAGGAATACGAAGCAAGCTTTATTTTAATTTCTTGATAAGAGCGCATGAACAACGAAGTAATGTTTCGTTTTATTAATAAGTGGGATTATCTTTTTTACGGCATCTTAAAGTTGGTCCGTTCGATTCCCACACGCATAACCAACACATTTGAAGGATATTAATAGATTCTAATCGAGAGAGAGGCGGTGGGATATAGTGGTGTAGGGTAGCCAGCAAACTAAATTACATATATTCACTCACTACAATAAAAGAGAAACGTTTTTACTCATTCAAGGTCCAAGTTGCAAAACTTTTAAACCAAGGCCTTAGTCTGCTTACCTTCATTTTTGGAGCATTTCTAGCTCAGTGCCTTCATGCGCTGTTAGCAAAGTTCATTATGTGCGTTAATAACAATTTTATAAATATTTTATAGCATTTACGTAATTTGCATAATTTTCGTAAAAAATCACGTCAACCGAATATGTGCAAAGCAATTAGCCGAAAAAATGCAAACCTATAACAAGGAGATGCCTACAACATAACAGTGAGAACATCGAGTTATGTATGTACATATATGCATTAGGGTGTAGCGTATTTTGTAACGAACGAATGGCATACCTGCACAAAGTTACCTTTCTAGCACAGAAGTAAGACTACAAAATATTAATAGCGTTTGTTGACTGTAGGAAAGTGTATGAGTTGCAGGAATTGTACCAGAAAAGAGCGAGAAGATCAGAGGATGTGAGCGAATAAAAAGTCTAGTTATTTGTAGGAATCCGCACACAGAATTTGTGTGGGTACTTTCCTAGAATATGTCAAATTGTAAACAGTGTTGCCACAGCCTCGAAAATTTGGATGCGTATCAATATCACCGAAAAATTTTTGAAAAAATAAATAAAAATTAATAAAATATGCTGCTTTTGGGGTTCTAACCCGTTTCACAATTTGATACCTACATGTTTTTTTCGTATCACCGAAAAATTTTTGAGAAAAATATTAAAATTAATAAAGTAAGCTACTTTCGTGGTTTTAACGATATCGTTTTTTTTTTTAATAATATAAAATTATAAAGATAATGCTTACATTTTACATGCAAATAAATATGAATACTTTTGTACTGTACCGTGTAATATAAAAGTTCTATAAAATTCAATGGGTCAAACGAGCTGGGTCTAGAATTATATTGGAGTCATTGAATCAGTTCTTAAATCTTTGTCGCGCTGCCCTCCTTTAAGTCTAAATTCCTGCTATGGGCCTACCAAAAGTTTGATAAAAATAACATTTGTTCTAAGCCAAAATAAAAATTATCTACGTATCATTCATATGTAATTGTGCTTAGGTGTTTTTTCATAAATTTAAGTACTCCCTGATGAAGACGATGAAGGTGTTCCACGCAGGATTACTGTATATGGGTACGTACGATTTTGCCCCAGAACGAGGATTATGTGGTATTTTCAACAAGTTATGCACCAAAATAAAGGTAGTTTGAAAAAACAAATATTTATATTTCGAAAACTATCGGCCTCCGGACTGTTCCGACTTCAGATATAGGATCGGAGGACGGCGCAACGTCCCTTTTATATACGGTTTTTACGTCCCCCTGGATCGGTAAAGGAAAGCGTGACCACGAAAAAAACCATGAAGAAATCAATTTTTGATACCAAAAGTTTTGAGGTTGTGGCAACCCTGTTCCTAAGCGTCATTTTTGACACTAAATAGCATTTCGCACAAATGCGTTTGTTGAACTTTTGCCTTCATCTTCAGTTTGACATAAAATAGCATTCTACCCGAAATCTCACCAAACAGACCTATTATTTGCCCCCATTCGATTAAAAACTTGAGAAAATGGAGAAAATGCTCGAGATGCATAAAATTCATTAGCTAGATAAAATTAATTTGCTAATTTCTCATAAAAATATATGTACATACATACATAATCTTTCGATTGAAAATATTTAAATCAGTGTCTCCTAACTTATACAAAAATTCTAAAAATTCGTGGAAATTTGAAAAATTAAAAAAAAAAAATGTCTGTGCTAGAAAGGCAACTTTCTACAGGTATGCCAATAATGATTTAAAAAAAACCAAACCCCACCTTAATGCGCATATGTTAACATTTTCCGTTTAAGCTTAGCCTTGGTTTTTGTTTTTGTCCATTTATACGCGCATGCGTACCGGCTCCACCTCTAGGTACTTAGCTTTGCCGACCGGCCGCATAGTCCAGTGGAGTCCAGTAGCATCGCAGCAAGAAACCAGTAGACTCATGTGTGTAGATATGTATGTATTATAGTTTTGTGGACATAAATTAAGTTTATTTGTGCCAAAAATCAAGTTTGTGGAAAATGGTAATAAAGTCAAAGTAAAGTATATACATACTATATTGTACTACATACAAAAGAAAAAATAAACGGTTCACAAAATATGCACTACCAACCACTGCAACTAAACAAAGTAAGCAATTTCGGCCGTCAGCCGAAAATTAAATTAATGTCACGTAATTATTGGTAATTTTTATTTTTTTTTTTGGCGAAACAAGAAATTGATTCCTGTCATAAGTTATGCAAATTTCTCATTCATATCATCCTCACATGCTGGTTGTATTCACATACATATACATATATGTATGTATGTATATATGCATGCATGTTTTGATGTATGTAGGTACTTGTATATATATGTATTTATGCACTGTGTTTGGCATTGTTTTGACATTGATGCCAAATTTCATGTTAAGTCAATGTTACGCATCTGACACAAGTGCATAAACAGGGTGCCGCCTGAACGACCGTCCATGTTGACCTATCAATAGTTTGCTTAAAATCGGACACATATGTATGTATAGCTGAAAATAAATAGATACGATATTGAGTAGATCAGTAAAATTAGTACATACTTATTGTTTTTTAAATTAAAATTAAGATATTCAAAATAAATAATTTCATATATATGATTTTATTGAGCGGACGCTCATTTTTGCCTGAAGAAATTGTTCTTACTACGACATAAAAAAGCAGTTAAAAAGTTACAAAAAAAGGCTCAATTTCTTAAAGAATAAATTTACACATTGAATATTGTACCAAATTCATCAAAGTAAATTTCTCATTCTGCAATTGAATGGCTCTCTTGCATGCATTCTTCAAGAAATACTTTTATTTCACAAAATTTCACAGATCAATGCTGAACGAAAAAAAATTAATACGTTATATGTTTACTCTGGTGTAAGCCTAAGTTTCTGCACTTAGCGAAAAAATGAAAAGATAATACTTTAAACAGCCAAGTCCGAGTTGTCACAAGTCCAGCTGCCACTTCCCTCACGGAAAAAAAAGTTAGTTGCAAAAATAAATATATTAAAAAGTGATTTATATTCAACTAATTTTAAAGTAGCTTTAAACAAATGCAGCGCGGGACAGTTTCTTGTATATGTACATATTTATATGTAAACACATGTTTTCAGATCTAAGTATGTCAAGATTGGGAGAAAATATTGTTTCATATTTATCATTTGAAAATTAACATAAATTCAATTGTTTCTCAAATATTGATTATCAACTTGAGAACAATTTGCGAAATTTGAGGAAAATTTGTTTCGCATTTTTACCATTTCTTGAATTTCGACATCAAATGCAGGATTAAGTTATTTATATTAAACTACAAGTAAAGTAGTTGAAAAGAAACTCAAGATAAAGTTATTTATTTTAAACTACTAGTAAAGTAGTTGAAAACAAATGCAGGATAGGGCAATTGACTGCTTGCTGTGACATCGCCGTGTTAAAAAAGTCAGTTCATTGCAAAGGAAAAAGTCACATTTTCAATTAGTTGTTATTGAAAATAAAGTAGTTTATAAAGTGATTTAAAATTAATTAAATTTCTTGTGTTTGTTATTGATGTGTAATGATATGAGTGATTTCGAAAAACTCGTAAACGACCTTTGTGTTAGTGAGCTGCAGTGTTCGTGTGAATAGCTTGATATTGTCAGTGGTAGGTAAGTAGACCACTGTGGTGCAGTGGGTAGAGTTCTCGCCTGCTATACCACAGGTCTCGGGTTCAAACCCCAGTCCCTACAAACACCAAATGAAAATTTTCTAATTAATTAAAATCCAATTATTGGATTTTAAGAAATAGCGGTCACATACATACATACAACAACAACAACAAGTAAGGAAGCCTAAGTTCGAGTGGAATTGAACATTAGATACTCAGCTGTATGCTCTCATTGTTTGTTTGCGTTTGTTCGATATAGGGTGTATTTTATATCAAACGAGTGCCGCATAAACAGGGCGCAGCCACGCCCATTTTCAAAATTTGTATCAATCATCCAAATAAGCATATAAATATTATTGTTAGTGCAAAATTGCATCCCTCTATGACTTTTAGTTACAAAGACTTCATGTTACAAATTCCAAAAGGGTGTTCCAGAAATATCTTTGTTAAAAAGTAGGCGTGGTCATAAACCGATTTCAATACATTTTTGCGTGTCTATTAACACAAGTTATAAAAGTGTATAAACCAAGTTTCGTCATAATATCTCAGTTATTTGTCGAGTAAAAGGCTCGTAGATTCCTTTGTATAAAAAGAGGTGGTGCCACGTCCATTTTCCAATCTTTTTTTATTTTTTGTTTCCGGTCTATTGTAGAACTCATGTCACAAAATTTCAATGAATTATCTTTATATTTGACAGAGATATCGCTTAAAATGTTTTTATAAGGCCCCTTTATAGTTCCCTTTTATAAAAGTGGGCGTGGCCGTCAACCGATTTTGATAATTTTTCGCCAAAACATTTGTCTAAGTAAGCAAATTACGCACACCAAATTTCATCGATATATCTTCAACGGCTTCTGAGTTATGACATATAAAACTTTCAATGTTTGACCCTTAATAAGTGGGCGTGGCACCGCCCATTTTCCAAAACTTCATCAAATTTCTTCATAAGGGCCTGAGCTCAATACGTGGGTAAAATTTTATCACTCTAGCTATATTAGTGCCTGAGATACCAAATTTCCGATTTTTTCTATATAGGAAAAGTGGGCGTGGTCATGGTCTGATTTCGCCCATTTTCAATACCAACCGTCCCAGTCTCGATACCAACTTGCATTTCAAATTTCATCAAAATATCTCAATTTTTACGCGAGTTAGAGTGTTTACAGACGGACAGACGGACGGACATGGCTCAATCGATTTCTCTTTTCACCCTGATCATTTTGATATATATAAGTCCATATCTATCTCGATTATTTCATTATGTTACAATCCACCGTTATGTGATTAAAACTATAATACTCTGTGTACTAGTACAGCTGAGTATAAAAACAAAAAAGAAAAAAAGCAAAAAACAAATCAAAGACAAAAACAGAGAAAACAAAAAAAAAAAACCAACAACAAAATATAGCAGCGATAATGTATAGAACAAATTATAAAAAACTATAGTTGCATTTTAATGCCAAGAAAACCAGAAAGGGGATAAAAATCCAATTTCGGAACTGTTTATAGATCAATGATCACAAATACTCGTAATTCAAGCTTTAATTTTCTTTTTATAATCCAACAAGAATTTTGTTGCTAATTTAAATCCTACAAACTATGGCAAGTGCATAAGTTTTAAACCACCCGGTAAGTAAATTCATACATGCTATATATTGAGACATACATGCATACATAGTAGATATCCCTGTTCTTATGAAAAATCATGTACGCGCTGACTCCGGCTTTTTTACCATCAATCGTCTTTTCATATTCAGCTGTTCACATTTCACAATGATTCACATTTTCGAGCACATTTTTGATTAGCGTTTTGTGTTATTGGAAATTCCATGAAACATGTTATCCATTCATAAATTTGTAGGACAAGCGCAAATTTAATTTATCACAATGTTAAGCAATTAATTAGAAACTGCCTTGTAAACATGGAAGAGAATTTGCTCGAAGCATGTTTGGCATTTATTAATAAGCTTACGTACATCTGTAGGTACTTGCAGCAACTGGGGCATATGTATTAAAAACTTAATATATGTACATATATATTTACATATATACATTATATACTCACATACATAAGCACATGCAATTTCAATTGAAAATTGATAAAAGTCAAATTTCTTTTCTGGTTAAGAAAGTAATTTCAGATTTAGAGTTACGAACTTCTTTACAAAACATTATTATGGAATACTTAAAACCACTAAAAAGGTACGAATTTCTGACTGTTAAATTGAGCGGATTTATTTTATTATTTATTGGTTTTATTTAAATTGAAGATATTCGGCATGTTTGCATCAGGGACGTAATGGTTATAAGAGAAATAAAGTAATGGTCGCTACGACGACCATTGAAACAAATTTTGGAATAGGGCATTTTTGAAACAATTTTTGAAATAGGGCGACCTTATTCTCAGCCGTCGATATACATATGTATGTACATACCAGGGCCGTGCGCACAGTTTATAAATTTTGCATTGAATTTTGACTCATAATTTTTGACAATATTAGTTACAATAATTTTACGGAAGAAGAATTGGTAAAAGTTGCAAAAAATAAGATTGGCCAATACATAAGTTCGGCACTTTGAATTGCACTTGGAGCTTTCCGAAATTACAAAGTTGTGTAGCATATGTTCGTTTGGCATTTTTTAAAAAATTGTACTGATAACAAAAAATGTTCATTTTGTGAAAACAGTGAGCAGTTTCAATTAACAAGTACTGTAAACAGTACACGGAAAGTAATTTGTAAACTTGAATCAAGAAAAATTTAATTTTAATTTCAATTTAGAAAATTTTTAGGGAAATAAGAAAAATTGACTTAATTATTACTGGAAATAAGAAATTGAGTTTTCCAAAAATGAGACAATTATTTTCTCATTCAAGAACACTAACAAAATCTTTAGAAAAAAAAATGTTGAAAAAAAATGTTTAAATAAATAAGAACATCTTTTCTTAAATTTACTTAAATGAAGAAAATCTTTTTGCTAATATCAAGGAGAATTTAAGAGAATTGTGTTTCGACGAATTGGAACAACAAAATACAGCGAAAAAAAAATGTAAAATGAATAAGAAAACGTTTTCTTGAGCGAAGTAAAATTTTTCTTGTTGAATTTGCATTTCCAAAGTTACATGTTTTTTTTTTCATTTGCCATCCGCTTTGCATTTCTGAATATTTTTGCAATTCTCAGATTGTTAGTGAAGCATTTGGTATAAGGAGTTCACTATTTGCACCTTCATTTATATTAAATAAAATGTTGTCATTTCAATAAACAAGTCCTAGGAAAATACTAGTTGACTAATTATGGTTTTCTAATCCCTCATGATTAGTTTTCATTTTCCTTATTTTTTACGTTTTTAATATTTTTAGAAAAGATTTGCTTAATTTAATATTTAATATTTTCTTATGCCTCAGACACACATGTGGTATGAGTATTAGAATATCAATATTATGATTTGGCTATGCTATGAAAATTTTCAATTAAACTACAATATGAGGGTGACACATATGTGGTATAGATCGAAATATTATTACTATACTACGATGTGTGTCTCTCGCATTACTTACTTAAGCTCGCATAAGAAAACTTTTACTTGCAACAAAAAAATAATTTCTTAATTTATTTCAAAAAACAAGAAAAAAACACTTACCCTAAGTAAATTATTTCTTATTTATTTAAAATCCAATTTTACTTGAAGCAAGAAAATTTGTACTTATTTATTTAAAATCCAATTTTCTTGGATTTTCTTGATATTAAGAAATTATTTTCTAAGTTCAAAATCAAGTCTAATTTTTCTTGTCTCGGCATTGATTCTAGTAAAAAATTCTTTCCGTGTACTATTCAGGACCTGGTTAACTAGGTTTTGATGAATCATAATGAGTTTCAGAAAAGTTAGAGAACATTTAAATTTATGGTGTATGGGTCTGGATGTCTGTTTAAGCAAATATGTTTATCTTAGCGAAAAATGTGTGCGAATGCAAACCAAAATTAAACCCCCCCCAAGGCTAATTCCTGCGCACGGCCCTGGTACATACATATGTAAATACTCATAACTTATGTATTAACTTACTTAATTAGCACGCAACCTTCTAGGCGATTCTGGCCGAGTCCAATAAAGCGCGCCAGCTGCTTCTGTTTCGTGCAGCATGGCGCCACTTGGGAACACCTAGGAAGTCAGCATCGCTGTCCACCTGATCTTCTCTTTCTTCTACTCATAACTCCCCTGCAGAAAACGGAACTAATCCAGTCGCTTGTGGAAATAAAGTATGTATTCCCAAATCTGCCACATTTCATATTGGTCTAATTAAAATTGCGATGTCCTAGAACAGGACCACATACAAAACTGCTAATTATTTCACATTAAAATATGCCCCAAATTTCATTCATTCAATAGTGAATGGTAATGCAAATGTGATTTGCACTACCATTCTATAGTGAATGGTAATGCAAATGTGGCTTGCACTACCATTCATTGCATTCCCACTACAAGTATGATTTCTGAAAACCTATGATCGTAGTTTAGGTATTAAGTGGCCAATCTATTTAATAACGGGAAGGAAGTTTGTAAGATATTCTACACATGGAATTAGCTTAGAAAATTGATAATTTTATATTAAAGATGAAATGTGTTTATGTTTTTTAATTAATGTTTTTGTGTAGTATGAAGCTTCAGCTATCAGATCATGTCAAAAATTTTCAAATGAATTCGAAAAAATAGGCGAATTTCCAATATTTTCTCAACAAATGCCATATGCAAAATACCTCTGTGAGCCACTGTATATGTATAAGTATTTTTTTACCTACGTGTTTAAAAGAAATTTATTAACAACCTTAAAACCTATTGATATACACAGGACATATTGCAATGCCGCGTTGGTTTCCAATCAGTTTTCTAAGCCTTATTCCATGTGTAGAATATCCCATAAACGTCCTTCCCGTTATTAAATAGATTGGCCACTTAATACCTAAACTACGATCATAGGTTTTCACAAATCATACTTGTAGTGGGAATGCAATGAATGGTAGTGCAAGCCACATTTGCATTACCATTCACTATTGAATGGTAGTGCAAATCACATTTGCATTACCATTCACTATTGAATGGTAGTGCAAATCACATTTGCATTACCATTCACTATTGAATGGTAATGTACTTTAAATGGTAATGTAAAAATGCCCATCCTTGTTTTAAATACATACATAAGTATTACAAAATTAAAATTAAATAATTTAACAATAGGAAATAGTTTTATGCCACTTGATAGAAGTGGTCCGATCTCTAGCCTGGTTATGGTTTTGCACTAGTCTGTTGCAACTCTCCAGCGCGATCGAAAAAACGAGTAATGCTCGTCAAAATAGAGCAATGGTCGTATCAAAATACGCTTATGTGGATGCATGGCAATAGCCCAATGATTAAATACATGTGACAAGTTTATCGCTAGTTAACTGTGGCATAAGTGTACCAAGTAGTCCAGTAATTTTCGCAGGATCAGAACAAGATGAAAATATAAACACATAAGTTCATAGATTAGGCCGTCTCGCCTTATATGGACCAAAAACAAAATCCACTGTAGGCCCCCCATATGATTTCTTTTTCGAAAAGATTTCTGGAAAATTTTTTAATTTATTTTTTTGGACACCGCTAGATGTCGCTAAAATTCATTTTTTGATATCTTCGGTAATTTTGGTCCGATCCCTAATTTTGATACACCAATCTCTTTGGCTATCAAGCCATGTTTGTCTCCTCTCAAGGAGCGTCCCTACCTTATAATTGTATTAACCCTATGTGTGCCGTTTATTCCACCTTAATGTAATTTTTTTCCCGGCATGTTAAACGTCGTCAGAAACCATTAATCTTTTGCAAAAGATCAGGATATAAAACACATTTAACATTCAGAGGAATATAAGTTTGTCGCTTCCTGTGGTCTTTTAGATTCATTTTACAAAGATATTTTCTGAGGAGACCCCTACCGAAATTTTATGGCAAATTATTGCCTAGAACATTTTTGCCCTCTAGCGACCTTAAAACTACTGTTTCCTGACTACTATATTTCGTGACTGTATAAAAAGGGGCAAAATAACCCTTTCTTAGGTACAGTAGAATAATCGCTATTTCAAAAGAGCCGTGCAGTGAATGTGTACGTGGCGCATATCTTATTTTCGATATTGTTAACACATTTCATAAAAATACTTACATACATATACCTATATATACCCTGCAGCGAAATTAACCAGTTGGAAACTAGAATTATACCAGTTTACAGGGTACAGTCAACTACTTGCTCGACTGTAAATTTCCCATGTAAAAATCTGGTATTTTTCGTGTGTTAATGTCCTACGAAATGGCAATTGTCTTCCTCTGCATAAGCTCATACCAGTTAAATACCAGTCGAACACATACAAAAAAAAGTTAGTTCACATATACAGTTGAAGTAAATACATTTTAAGTGCAGCTTTTGACATGCTCAAGCAAGTGGTGCGATGGCACACTGGTAAGGCGTCTGGCTTCGAATCGAGCAGGTCGCGAGTTCGAATCTCGTCGGAGTCAAGGTGAATAATTTTTATTTTACTTTAATTTTTTTTTAATAAAGATATAAAAAATATTTAATAATTAAAATAAATAAATAAAAATGAAAAAAAACCTGAGGGATCGGAAAACATAATTAATCAACTAGTATTTTCCTAGGACTTATTGAGACAAAGGGCAACATTTCATTTCATATAAGTGAAGATTAACACAATAAACTCTTTATACCAAGTGCTTCACTAATTGTTTGAGAATTGTAGAAATATGCAAAGCCGTAGTGAAATTGACGAACGGAGGAAACACATCGAATTTGTCTTTTTCTTACCAGCTGAAGAACTAATAGAAAGAAAACTGGTATGTTTTTTCCGTCTCCTACCAGGTGATCAGATAGTTTACTTGCATACCAGTTCACGTTTTCGCTGCAGGGTATATGTACATATATATATATATATATATTACTACGAGTATATGCATATGCATATGAATGTAGGTAAGTATAAACCAATAGTCTGGAAATAAAAAGTTTGCTTTCAGATAAAAGATATGTTCGTAGGTACCTAAATATGTACAAGAAACAATGAAATGTCATGTTAAAACGCCGCAGGTAATGAAAAATGTGTTTGCTTTGATTTTTAACTGCTTTATGGCAATTTCGATATGAATTCATACATACAGACATAAATGCATACATATATATCAATGTACATTCACATACATATATGAACATTGCAAAATACATTGTTATGTCTCATAAAATCCAAAAAAAAAATTTAAATGATAAAAACGCAACAGTTACATATCGACATAACGCATGAACCTGCAACTGGCTTTATGGCGCCACAGCAGGACGTACAACTCCAACAGTTACAAACTGATTAATTTATTATTAAATTTTCGTTGGAATTGCAATGCGGCATTTAACTGGCAACACTGCAGGCAACGACAATTTGCATAAAAAAATGCGAATAAGCTTTATTTCGGTCTGAGTCGAGCATTATATACCCAGTTGCAGGCTTTACTACCTAACTAAGGGCGAGCAGTAACTTGGGCTTATTGAGTGCTGCCGGCAATTGGCCTGATGAGTCTTAGTCTAAGGTGAAACAGCTGTAGCTACATCCAGCGCTTCAATAAGTTGTTTAGAATTTCTCTCTAGTTTCAAAAAAATTAAAATAAAACCTGGACCTGCGTTCGTTAAATAAATAAATAATTAAGATTAATTAAATTTCTAATGAATTGAAACCTAATTATTTGGCTTTTCAAAAAACCTCTATCACCCTTCGGTAGTGGGCACCAGCTTCTACGAGTACCTGCATTTCTGCCATGATCAAACTTCTTTAAAAAAAATTGAAGAGAAAAAATGTCAGCGAATCGGAGTACATGGAATTCGGATCCCTAAATATTGACTACTAATTTTTTATGCAAGTAATTCTGGTCGTAAAGATAATTCGCACAATTTGGTTGGGTTAGGTTAGGATCCCGAAAAGCTAATGGAGATGGAGAAAGAGTTATGCTACAAATAAATCAATATGTATTACGTAGTGTAGGGCAACTGGTTCTGCTATTTGCGACTCCTGAAATGCGCCAAAACTTCAGCCGCTAATCGAGGGAAAATGGATTAAAATATATCATAAGATATGGCTTTGCTGGATACATTTGTTCATACAAGTATGTACAATCGTTTAAAAAAATGTGAAATAAAAACGTTTTTACGATATATTAAAATTCGTGATTTTAATTGAACAAAAATTGTCGGTAAGCCAACAGTGGTGTGTGTTGATATTCACACAACCGCCCCAGGAGTTGATAAAGGGACTGGGCACGCTTTGGTGTTCGTTGCGATTGTGTGTGCTGTGGCTGTGTGAGGAGTATGGCGCTCCTCATCCATAACCCCGTTTTAATGATTCTTTTATTGCAAATGATTATTTGTTTTTCAATTTCCATTCCATTTGTTTTCAGACTTTTACCACAAGTGTGCACCGATTTTAACATTTTCCCATTAAACGTTTATTGAATGTGGTAGCCGGAGAATGCTGATACGAGTACGCACCCTGCAGTCAAATTGTACACTAAGTAATATAAAAATATACTAGTTTATCAACTGGTAGGAGCCGGAAAAAACATTCTAGCTCGCGTTCTACTAGTTGATCAATTCGTATGAAAATGACGAAGTTCTAAGTCTCACTAGATACATACATACATATGTATATTTGCTTAAGTTGAATGCAAATAATAAAAAGTTATATTTTACAAATATGAGAGTATAAAAACGAAATTTTCATCGATTTGAATCCAATCAATTCTCTAGGACCGACACACATAAGTAGACTTTCAAGTTTTATGGGGCCAAAAATATTTTATTTTCTACATCTATTCCAAATTGCTTGTTTAATGCAAAATTTAATAATTTGTGTTTAAAGTTGATTTTATTGAAAAATATATACAGTGACTACATAAAAAATCATACGCCAGAGTTTTTAAATTTCTTTCAAAGAGTTCTGTCGAAAATATTACTTTCTTACTTTCGATTAAAAACATAGACAATTTTTCAATAAAAATCGTTTTAAGCAGGATTTCTAAGCTTATGGAAAAAATCCAAAAAATCGTAGAAACTTCTAAAAGTGGATTAAAAATTTCAAAGTGCGGCCAGAATTTATAGAAGATTTTGAGGAGATTTCTAAGTGTATTGTTATGTAGCCAACCAATTTTAGTGTAAAAAATTAAATCGTCAATGCTGTGAAAAATTCCGTCGATTTTATAATTTTTTTCTGTAGGGTGTTTGCCTTACATGTACGTGAGACCGTTACAATTAAAATTTCCGAAAAGCCAATGAAAATTTTCAAAAAGTTGAATGTTGTATATCTATATATATAAAAATGATTTGGTATTTAATTGAAACGCTAAAACTTGAAAACGGCTGAACCAAATCAAATACTTCCTTAGGGGGGTTTGTTTGTTGTTACCTCGCGAAGGTTTAGTCGAAGAAAAAATTTAAAAATGTTAGGGGGGCGTGGCACCTCCCATACAACCTTAATTTTTAAAGCTGATTATCTCTAAAAGAGTTCAAGGTAGGGAGCTGAAACTTGGTATAGAGGTAAGTGATATCAAAACCCTTCTCACTCAGAAAAGTGGGGGTTATCAGAAAAGGGGGCGTGGCACCTCCCATACAACCTTAATTTTTAAAGCTGATTATCTCTAAAACAGTTTAGGGTAGGGAGCTGAAAATTGGTATAGAGGTAAGTGATATCAACCCTTCTCACTCAGAAAAGTGGGGGTTATCAGAAAAGGGGGCGTGGCACCTCCCATACAACCTTATCGAAAAATGGGGCATTGCACCTCCCATACGTACTTTTGAGGCTGAATATATCTAAAGGGGTTAGAGGAGGGGCCTGAAAACCATTATGGAGGTATACTATATCAATACTCTTACTTAGTTAAAATAGCCAATACTCAGTGAAAATAAATATCCGGAACAGAAACCTACACCTTTTCCAGTTTAGGTTCAGAAAGTTACAATTGAATTTCAGAAAATAACAATTGAAGTTCAGAATTTCCAATTGAAGTTCAGAAAGTTACAATTGAATTTCAGAAAATTACAATTGAAATTCAGAAAGTTACAATTGAAGTTCATTTGGAAATTCTGAACTTCAATTGTAACTTTCTGAACTTAAACTGGAAAAGGTGTAAAAATGTTGTGTATCGTGCAGCCTTAAACTGAATACTAAAATTATATATTTTTGAAGTTGTATACACAATGAAGTAGTGAAAAATCGTTAATTTTCTTTTAAAAATAATACCGATGTAATAACATTTTTTGAAATAAAATTAATAAAAAAATCTATCTTGGGCAGAACGAAGTTTGCCGGGTCAGCTAGTTATTATATTAAAATTGAATGAGCTGCAAAATTGCATACTCAAAAATCTTCTGGAAAAATGTAGCTTTAGAATTCTTAGCCCTTTCCATGATAAGTATTTCCTTAACTTTGAAAAATTGGAAATACTAAAAATACTGCCTAAAAAGTTAACAATAATCGCTGCTAAATATCTGGGTTACTTTCGAGCATCACCTACATTAACCGAGATATGCATTAGAAATATAAACATTAAAATCAAATATAAAACACAAAAAAGAAAATTATTGTAGGTACATATGAAAAACCCTGTTTCTAGTAGTGAAGTGCGGCTTTGTGCGACGTAATTTTTTGGCGGAAAAATACTAATTGTACTAGATATCATGTCCGAGGGTTAATTTGACTGAGTCTGATAGAGCAACATAACAAAATCAATTTTGAACACGAAAAAGAGTGATAATTTTTTTTTTAAATATCCCAACTTTAAAAGCTTAAAACTATAAACTTATAATTATTGGAAATAAAGGATATTATTGAAAAGTGTTAATAATTACTTGAAGATTTAGGATCCATCATGATTGCTTAAATGAAACTCTACATACATACTACTACAAACACTAGTTAAACACTAGTCCTTTGCATGCTGGTCCATGAATTTAATTTTTTGCATACAAGTTTCTCGCTTGACTGTCGGGTTTATGTAAGCCGTTTGCAATGCGAAATGATTTATTCGAATACGCCCCAGAGCCTCACTTACAATCTCGGCGCGTACGCGTTACTGCGCCTCTGTGTCACACACCCTCCAATCCGTTCAAGTACCTGTTGTGCGCTGCATCAGCAGTGATTACCAATAAAATATCAAATACAAAAAAAAAAAAAAACAAAAAAAAAAAAAAAAAATACGCAACTAAAAAACAAATACCGATGCTGACAACGGCAGCAATCCTTTTTTTTCAATTTGACTGCAATTTCGATTTCAATTTCTGTACCACCCGCTGATTTTTATTAATCATTGGTCCATTGGTGATCATGCAAATGAATTGTGTGCTATATATTAAATTCTGGTGTTGTTCTGCTTGAGAGATTTTATTTTTATTTTTTAAGAATTGTATTTTTGATAAGACGCATACATACCATAGATGGGCACTTTTAAGTACCAGTAGTAATTCATTATTTTTACCTTTTTTACTGCCTACTTAGAATTTTTTACAGTAATAAGTAGCGCTTTACTTGTTACTTAAAAAATTTTACAGTAATAAGTATGGCTTTACTTATTACTTAAAATTTTTTACAGTAATAAGTACCGCTTTACTTATTACTGTAAAAAATTTCAAGTAATAAGTAAAGCGTTACTTATTACTTTAAAAATTTTACAGTAATAAGTAATCTTTACTCGTTACTCTAAAAATTTTACAGTAATAAGTAATATTTACTTGTTACTCTAAGACTACTTAAGTATCGAGGATACAGTAGCCTAAGTATTGGCATACATACACACGCTCACTGAATGAGCACAAGCGCATGCGCTAACGAGCATATAAGGTATGATGCCCAATAAACATAATAGAAAAAATCTCGAACGTTGAAAACTACTAAACGTATTCTCAATTTTTTCTCAAATATACCGAGGTACGTACCTAGGTATGTATAAATTAAGAATATGCAAATAAAAACTATATTTTTAGAACAATGCTCGGTAAAACTTGGGAAGCAAAAATTTATTTAAAAATCAATTGTAAATTAAATGTAAATTTATCTTAAAAACAAAAGTACATATTTATTTTATATTAAATAAAATTGATCTTCATCCAAATGTTATTTGAAGCAGTGGCAGGAAATATCGTAATTGTATTCTAGGTTAAGGTTTTATAAAAATTGTTATATTCTTCACGAATGGTACAAGCCTTTTAAGTTGAGAACATTTGAGATGCATTTGGGTTTTGGTATACATATGTATGTATATAAGTTGCTTACAAATACATCTCAAATTGAGAATTAAGAAAAATGTGTATTGGGTAATTTAGTAGGAGGAACAGTAGGTAAGGAGCAGCGTTACCACTGTGATAAAATTCTGTCAGCATTGTGAAGCAATTTCTCGCTCGGTAGGTATAAGGATTTTTCTTTAGGTATGTATTTCGAGTAAGCAAATAACTGGAAAAAGAAAGTTTTCATCTGCTTTACTTAAAAATACAAGTTCATCGATTTTTCGTTGAAGTTTTTTTAATAAGATGAAAATCTTTTATCGATTGTGAGCACATAGAATATAGGTATGTATATCCTTGCAGGAAGAAAAATAATGAAATGTTAAAAGTAGTTGACTTTTAATTGGCTATTTTGAGACAATTGAAAAAAATCAATATGTATCACACAGCAAGAAACCCATTTTTAGTTAGTTCATTGACAAAAGCTTTCAAATTCCTGATGAAAATATTTTTATTCAAGGACATTTTAACTGATTTTGCTGTGAAAAATCCTCTTTTTTAGATTTGAAAAGCGAAGCAATGGAAATACATATGTATAGCGAAATGCTTGTGAATACCATGATTCTAAACTTGTATGCATGTAGCAGTTACATATGCAACCATTTCCCTTGTATTTTTTGTATAATTTTATAAACATTAATAATGTTATATTTTGGGACTAACTATTTTTCACCCAAAAAAAGTTAGTTTATAATTACCTTCCAAGTAATGCAGAAGTACACATGACTGACTTTTTTATCGCCATTCCCATACAAAAGTAGTTAGCCTTTTTCAAAGAAAATATACCATTAACAGTTACCACTAGTGTCTTTGTAAACTGTTTAAAGTCAGTTTTAAGTTAGATGCCCTTCCTGCAGGGGTATAAATGTAATAAACAGTTTTGAGAATTGGTTAAATTTCGAAACCCGTATTTTTTCATTCTTCATGTTATCCCAATCGCTTTTAAACAAAGTATCTCTTATCAAAACATGTAGGTACTTACATATGTAAGTATTTATTACTAATAAGTGTAGAAAGAGATAATGGTAATTTTTCCCCCAAAATTGGTAGATTTTTTCAAGTAGATGGTTATTTTTTTGTTCTGAGTGGCAGGTAGTAAAGACCAAGTTAGATGCAAATGCGTACATATATGTATATGTACATACACATGGATTTGCGCTACATTGGTAAAAAGGGGTGTGAAATTTGTGATGCCATGATGTAGATACCCTACATAGCCATACAGATACCCTAGAAATTCACATTAATCGGGAATTATTTCGGGATCGCGCGCAATGGAACATGCGACTGCTCGTAATTATATCTGAACGACGTTGGTCATAATAAATAATTTTTATTAAATTGTATGCATGTAAAATCATTTATACATATGTATGTATATGTACATATGCAGGTAAGTATTGGCTGGCCTAAAATTTGACATGACAGTAAATTATTGTTTCTTTTGAAATTCAAACAATACTTTTTGGTAAGCTTGCTTAGGTAGCCGACTGTGCAGTTTTGTTTTCAGAGAGAAATTACATTGAATTTCGTTACGGATACTTAGTTACTAGCCTAAAACTGGGGGTTAACGTTCGTTAATGTAAATTATCATATTTTTTGCAACTCAAACAATCGTTTTTGTATGCTTAGGTAGCTGTTAAATTTTTATTTTTCAGAGAGAAATTGAATAGAATTTCTTTACAGATCTTTAGTATTTAAGCAGAATCTGGGATTTCCCGCTAATGGGAATGCATTTCTCTCTCTCTCTCCCTCTATCGCTCTCCGAAAACGAAACTTACCAATACGGATAGTTTTTGTTTCAAAACAAGAAAATCGTGCATTCCCATTAGCTGAAAATCCCAGATTCTGCTTAAATACTAAAGATCTGTAAAGAAATTCTATTCAATTTCTCTCTGAAAAATAAAAACTTAACAGCTACCTAAGCATACAAAAACGATTGTTTGAGTTGCAAAAAATATGATGATTTACATTAACGAACGTTAACCCCCAGTTTTAGGCTAATAACTAAGTATCCGTAACGAAATTCAATGTAATTTCTCTCTGAAAACAAAACTGCACAGTCGGCTACCTAAGCAAGCTTACCAAAAAGTATTGTTTGAATTTCAAAAGAAACAATAATTTACTGTCATGTCAAATTTTAGGCCAGCCAATACTTACCTGCATATGTACATATACATACATATGTATAAATGATTTTACATGCATACAATTTAATAAAAATTATTTATTATGACCAACGTCGTTCAGATATAATTACGAGCAGTCGCATGTTCCATTGCGCGCGATCCCGAAATAATTCCCGATTAATGTGAATTTCTTTGTAGGGTATCTGTATGGCTATGTAGGGTATCTACATCATGGCATCACAAATTTCACACCCCTTTTTACCAATGTAGCGCAAATCCATGTGTATGTACATATTCATATATGTACGCATTTGCATCTAACTTGGTCTTTAATACCTGCCACTCAGAACAAAAAAATAACCATCTACTTGAAAAAATCTACCAATTTTTGGGGAAAAATTACCATTATCTCTTTCTACACTTATTAGTAATAAATACTTACATATGTAAGTACCTACATGTTTTGGCGATAAAAAAGTCAGTCATGTGTACTTCTGCATTACTTGGAAGGTAATTATAAACTAACTTTTTTTGGGTGAAAAATAGTTAGTCCCAAAATATAACATTATTAATGTTTATAAAATTATACAAAAAATACAAGGGAAATGGTTGCATATGTAACTGCTACATGCATACAAGTTTAGAATCATGGAATTCACAAGCATTTCGCTATACATATGTATTTCCATTGCTTCGCTTTTCAAATCTAAAAAAGAGGATTTTTCACAGCAAAATCAGTTAAAATGTCCTTGAATAAAAATATTTTCATCAGGAATTTGAAAGCTTTTGTCAATGAACTAACTAAAAATGGGTTTCTTGCTGTGTGATACATATTGATTTTTTTCAATTGTCTCAAAATAGCCAATTAAAAGTCAACTACTTTTAACATTTCATTATTTTTCTTCCTGCAAGGATATACATACCTATATTCTATGTGCTCACAATCGATAAAAGATTTTCATCTTATTAAAAAAACTTCAACGAAAAATCGATGAACTTGTATTTTTAAGTAAAGCAGATGAAAACTTTCTTCTTCCAGTTATTTGCTTACTCGAAATACATACCTAAAGAAAAATCCTTATACCTACCGAGCGAGAAATTGCTTCACAATGCTGACAGAATTTTATCACAGTGGTAACGCTGCTCCTTACCTACTGTTCCTCCTACTAAATTACCCAATACACATTTTTCTTAATTCTCAATTTGAGATGTATTTGTAAGCAACTGTATATACATACATATGTATACCAAAACCCAAATGCATCTCAAATGTTCTCAACTTAAAAGGCTTGTACCATTCGTGAAGAATATAACAATTTTTATAAAACCTTAACCTAGAATACAATTACGATATTTCCTGCCACTGCTTCAAATAACATTTGGATGAAGATCAATTTTATTTAATATAAAATAAATATGTACTTTTGTTTTTAAGATAAATTTACATTTAATTTACAATTGATTTTTAAATAAATTTTTGCTTCCCAAGTTTTACCGAGCATTGTTCTAAAAATATAGTTTTTATTTGCATATTCTTAATTTATACATACCTAGGTACGTACCTCGGTATATTTGAGAAAAAATTGAGAATACGTTTAGTTGTGAATTTTAAAATGCTCTGATTTTAAAATTTTGTATAATTTTTTTTTCAACGTTCGAGATTTTTTCTATTATGTTTATTGGGCATCATCTCTCAGATGCTCGTTAGCGCATGCGCTTGTGCTCATTCAGTGAGCGTGTGTATGTATGCCAATACTTAGGCTACTGTATCCTCGATACTTAAGTAGTCTTAGAGTAACAAGTAAATATTACTTATTACTGTAAAATTTTTAGAGTAACGAGTAAAGATTACTTATTACTGTAAAATTTTTAAAGTAATAAGTAACGCTTTACTTAATACTTGAAATTTTTTACAGTAATAATTAAAGCGGTACTTATTACTGTAAAAATTTTAAGTAATAAGTAAAGCGATACTTATTACTGTAAAACTTTTTAAGTAACAAGTGAAGCGTTACTTATTACTGTAAAAAATTTTAAGTAAGGAATATTCTTTTACTGCTTACTGTTTGCTTTACTGAATTACAATATTACTTCAGTATGCCCATCTATGATACATACATACATTCAGTGGCTTTATAAAAGGGCATAATATGGCCAAATTTCTAAGTTTAAATAATTCTAAAATTTCTTTTATCATTATACATAACGTTTTTTTGTGGCTGACGAAAAGTAACAAGTTCGACTTTTGGCTGACGAAAAATAACAAAATTGACTTTTGGCTGACGAAAAATAACAAAATTGACTTTTGGCTGACGAAAACTATCAATTTCGTTTAAACAACAACAATTTTATTTTAAAAACAGTATATAATTACTAATACTTTTCGTCAGCCAAAAGTCGATTTTGTTATTTTTCGTCAGCCAAAAGTCGAACTTGTTACTTTTCGTACAGAATTTTTTTATTGATAGCTTTCGCCAGAAATTTTAAATATGCTAGTTTTTGTATGGTACGACGATATGCATTAATGTAGATATGTATGCACATATGTATGTATGAATAGTCGACTTTTTGTGTAATATTTATCAAATATGTCTCATGAAACCATTAAAGGATCCAATTACTTCAACGATGACAAGAACAAACTAACAACAAATCAATTGACTAATTGACTAATTGAGAGAAACTCATGCAGGGGGACACAGAGAATGAAGAAAGTACATACTTATGTACATACATATGTGAATGCGTATCAAGGAGAAACGCCCACGAATTAGAGATGGGCGCCAGATTGACCCAAAAATTGATGTGGTTACACATCCTTTGAGATGGAACATGGGGATAAGCAGCATGAATATAACGCGTAAATTAAATATGTAAGTGGAAACCAGCAGACGACCTCATGCTTTCTTCCTCTTGGTTTTTGAAGGTAGCACATGTGTAAAGACATACATACATAGGTAAAGACATACATATTTGAATAATCTCTCACCAAAACGCCACATTTTGAGCTGCCAAAAATGTCCAACACCAACCATATGTGCATATAAATTTTAATTAATTATAGCTGTTGAAATAATTAGAGCCAATGTTGTGGTGTACAAAACAACCACGGAGCCATTGGCATGCAAACACCCATCAAAAAATCTAAACCTTATTTAAGAATTAATACAGCTGATTTAAAGGCTTAGGAAAAAACGACCTGAAAATTATAAGGGTAGCAAATTTGTATGGCTTAAGGCTGATTTTCCTGCGTTGATTTCATTAGGCTATAAGGAGTACTCTCTCTCAGCTTATTCCAAGGCCTATCCGCGATGCGAAATAAGACCTATATAAGTTTAGAAAGTTAGGAGAGACAGAGTGAGTGCATAACAGAAGCAGCGCTGCCAGCGTACCCTTTTTATACTCAGCTGTACTAGTACACAGAGTATTATAGTTTTAATCACATAACGGTGGATTGTAACAGAATGAAATAATCGAGATAGATATAGGCTTATATATATCAAAATGATCAGGGTGAAAAGAGAAATCGATTGAGCCATGTCCGTCCGTCCGTCCGTCCGTCTGTCCGTCCGTCTGTCCGTCCGTCCGTCCGTCTGTAAACACTCTAACTCGCGCAAAAATTGAGATATTTTGATGAAATTTGAAATGCAAGTTGGCATCGACACTGGGTCGGTTGGTATTGAAAATAGGCGAAATCGGACCATGACCACGCCCACTTTTCCTATATAAAAAAATCGGAAATTTGGTATCGCAGTCACTATTAAAGCTAGAGTGATGAAATTTTACCCACGTGTTGAGCTCAGGCTCCTATGAAGAAATTTGATGAAATTTTGGAAAATGAGCGGTGCCACGCCCACTTATTAAGGGTCAAACATGGAAAGTTTTATATGTCATAACTCAGAAACCATTGGAGATATATGGATGAAATTTGGTATGCGTGATTTACTTACTTAGGCAAATGTTTGGATGGAAAATTGTCAAAATCGGTTGACGGCCACGCCCACTTTTATATATGTGTAGTATAAAGTGACCTAATAAAAACATTTTAAGCGATATCTCTGTCAAATATAAAGATCTATCACTGAACTTTTGTGGCATGAGTCCAACTATGAACATAAAACGAAAACCACAAAAATTTTGGAAAATGGGCGGAGCCACGCCCACTTATTAAGGGGCAAACATTGAAAGTTTTATGAGTCATAACTCAGAAACCGTTGAAGATATATCGATGAAATTTGGTACGCGTGATTTACTTACTTAGGCAAATGTTTTGACGGAAAATTGTCAAAATCGGTTGACGGCCACGCCCACTTTTATATATGTGTAGTATAAAGTGACCTAATAAAAACATTTTAAGCGATATCTCTGTCAAATATAAAGATAATTCATTGAAATTTTGTGGAATGAGTTCCACAATAGACCAGAAACAAAAAATAGAAAAATTTTGATAAATGGGCGTGGCACCGCCTCTTTTTAGACAAAGGAATATGATTTCTTAACCTATAACTGCACAAATAATTGAGACATTATGACGAAACTTGTGGTAATATGTGTTTAAAATTTTAGAGACATCGGTTGACGGCCACGCCCACTTTTATATATGGGAACTATAAAGCCAAATCGGCGTATGACCACACCTACTTTTAGAATGTTCTTCAGGAATTTGTAACGCGACATCTCTGTAACTAAAAGTCATAAATGGATGAAATTTTGCACTAACAAGAATATTTGTATGCTTAGTCTGATGATAGATACAAATTTTAAGAATGGGCGTGACTACGTCCACTTTATGTGGCACCCGCCCTATATAAAATATACCGTGTTTCCATCAAACGCAAATAACTAGAGCAAACATCTGAGTATCTTATGTTATGTTTTTATACTCAGCTGTACTAGTACACAGAGTATTATAGTTTTAATCACATAACGGTGGATTGTAACAGAATGAAATAATCGAGATAGATATAGACTTATATATATCAAAATTATCAGGGTGAAAAGAGAAATCGATTGAGCCATGTCCGTCCGTCCGTCCGTCCGTCCGTACGCACTCTAACTCGCGCAAAAATTGAGATATTTTGATGAAATTTGAAATGCAAGTTGGCATCGACACTGGGACGGTTGGTATTGAAAATAGGCGAAATCGGACCATGACCACGCCAACTTTTCCTATATAGAAAAAATCGGAAATTTGGTATCTCAGTCACTATTAAAGCTAGAGTGATAAAATTTTACCCACGTGTTGAGCTCAGGCTCCTATGAAGAAATTTGATGAAATTTTGGAAAATGAGCGGTGCCACGCCCACTTATTAAGGGTCAAACATGGAAAGTTTTATATGTCATAACTCAGAAACCATTGGAGATATATGGATGAAATTTGGTATGCGTGATTTACTTACTTAGGCAAACATTTTGATGGAAAACTGTTAAAATCGGTTGACGGCCACGCCCACTTTTATATATGTGAACTATAAAGGGGCATAATAAAAACATTTTAAGAGATATCTCTGTCTGTGGCCGCTGTGGTGCAGTGGGTAGAGTGCTCGCCTGCTATGCCAGAGGTCTCGGGTTCAAATCACGGTCCGAGCCAAACACCAAATCTATTTTTCTAATTAGTAAAAATCAATTTATTGGGTTTTTTATGAGCAGCGGTCACCTCTCGGCAGTGGGCGGCATACCCTCCGAGTGTATTTCTGCCATGAAAAAGCTTCTCACAAAAAATGCATTCGCCGTTCGGAACCGGCATAAAACTGTAGGTCCACCCAATTAGTAGGAAAAACAAAAAAGGAGCACACCTCGAATTGGGAGAGAAGCTCGGCCATAAAACTCGTCAGAGTTATAATAGCGCCATTGTATTATTATATTATATTATCTCTGTCAAATATAAAGATATATCATTGAAATTTTATGGCAGCAGTCGACCTGCGGACATAAAACGAAAAACACAAATATTTCGGAAAATGGGCGGTGCCACGCCCACTTATTAAGGGGCAAATATTGAAAGTTTTATAAGCTATAACTCAGAAACCGTTAAAGATATATCTATGAAATTTGGTACGCATGATATATTTACTTAGGCAAATGTGTGGACGAAAAATTACCAAAATCGGTTGACGACCACGCCCACTTTTATATATGTGTATTATAAAGTGGCCTAATAAAAACATTGTAAGCGATATCTTTTTCAAATATAAAGATAATTCATTGAAATTTTGTGACATGAGTTCCACAATAGACCGGAAACATAAAATAGAAAAATTTTGGAAAATGGGCGTGGCACCGCCTCCTTTTGGACAAAGGGATATACGAGATTTCTTAGCCTTTAACTCGACAAATAATTGAGATATTATGACGAAACTTGGTTTATACACTTTTATAACTTGTGTTAATAGACAAGCAAAAATTTATTGAAATCGGTTTATGACCACGCCTACTTTTTAACAGATATTTCTGGAATACCCTTTGGGAATTTGTAACGTGACATCTTTGTAACTAGAAGTCATAAAGGAATTAATTTTTGCACAAAGAATAATATTGATATGCTTAGTTGGATGACTGATAAAAATTTAGAAAATGGGCGTGGCTACGCCCACTTTATGCAGCACTCGCTTTATATAAAGTACACCGTGTTTCCATCAAACGCAAACAAACAATGAAAGCATACAGCTGAGTATCTAATGTTCGATTCCACTCGAACTTAGGCTTCCTTACTTGTTTATACCTGATTTGTCAACAATAAGCAAAACTTTTTTGCAGCGTATGTATTTGGGTATGCATTTAGGTTTACATACATACTAGGGATTCCAATTTTTCCGATTTTTACGATCCCGGGATTTTCGGGATTTATTTTTTAAATCCCGGGATCCCGGGATTTATCCCGGGATTTGGACTTTAATTACACAGGCCGACAATATTTCCAAAAAATTTTCTAACTCAAATAAAATTCTACTTTTCTAAAGGATTTCGGTGCGCTGATTCTGAATTTGAAGTCGGATTTTCGGTAATGCGTTTAGGTTTTGAGATATTCGTGTCCAAAGAGATGAAAAATGCGATTTTTTGCTATATTCACTGCTCAATCTGTTAAATTATTTACTTTCATTAAAAGATGATTGCAGCTATTGAAAGAACGATCATTTCTCTTGAAAACAGCGCTTTCCTTTTTCGGGTATCTTATTCGGATATCTACGTTGTCTTCAAAAGAAATGATCGTGCTTTCAATAGATGTAATCAGTTTTTAATGAAAGTGAGTAGTTTTAAAAATATTGAGGAGTGAATATGGCCACAAACTGCGTTTTTCGCCTTTTTGGACATGAATGTCTCAAAAACTACACCGAAATCCTTTTGAAACGTAGAATTTTATTTCTGTTACAAACATTTTTCGACCAGTATTATTTTCCCAACATTTGGGGTTGAAAAAAGGAAATATATATTTCGAGGAACGCTACAACTTTAAAGTGCAAAGAAAAATTATTGATATTTCCAAGCTTGCCGAAAAATTCAGAAAATTAATGCAACTTCTGAATAGATAAATATCGGAGGCAAAATTTTGATATGAATTCCGAGTATGCAGCTGCGTATTTAATTTTAGTACAGTGTTGTAAGACTATCAAGTCTAATTAAAATTTTGTTTCCATTTTCTTCCATTATTTACTTTCCATGTCGGAAAATTCCAAAAAACATTTGAGAAATAAATGACCAAAAATCAGGAAATAGAAATTATCGAATGAATTTTGCCACAAGCTAAAAGCTTTAAAAATACCTAACGTACGTTTCCTTACAACGCGTACTTCAATATAAAAAAATTTAATTATTAAAAAAAATCAAAAATTTTAATCCTTACTTTAACTAATGGACTTTTCTATTCTAGAAAAAATGTCGCACTTTCTTCCGGCTGTCACATTTTTTTGTTCTCTTCTACACAGACACAACACTTTTTTGGGGATGTTTGTTCTATTGACAAAATATAAAACTGGCCCGACTGCGGGCAACATTTTCTGCTCTTAGCACAAGTAAAAGGTTGCATTATTTTTGTTTCATTAATCACATGAAAAATTCAACACTTTAATAGGGCACATGACACATGTTCATAATGCTGCAATGTAATAATGCAACATTTTCATTCAGAATAGGAAATGCTATTAGTATACAGATCTGAGACCAATAAAAATTATATAAAATATAACTTTTCTTTGCTATAATAGCGGAATATTCTCTCTTTATCTTATCCCGAAAATCCCGGGATAAAATTCTAGCGATCCCGGGATTTTCGGGGTGTCAAAAAGGGCGGGATCCCGGGATCCCGGGATCCCGGGATTGGAATCCCTAATACATACATACCCTGCAGCGAAAGTAACCAGTTGCAATCTAGAATTATAACAGTTTGCAAGGTACAGTCAACTACTTGCCCGACTGTAAATTTCCCATGTAAACATCTGGTATTTTTCGTGCGTTAATGTCCTACGAAATGGCAATTGTCTTCCTCTGCATAAGTTCATTCTAGTTAAATACCAGTTTGTATGGGTCAGAAAAATACTAGTAGCATCTACATCAGCGAATACCAGTTTAGGTATGCAAAAAAAAAATAAATTTTGAAGTCTATATATTTCATATGTAATTCATTATATTCATTCATTCAATAAAAATAAATATTGCTTAGATATACATACGTAGGTGGCAGTTCAGTTTTATAAGCAAAAACAAAACGTAAGATACATATTCAGTAATTAAAAAACAAGAACAGACACATTGTATAAAAATTCAGGCACTCAAGAATCTTAAAAATATTTCTTAAATTAAATAACTAATAAGGTTAAAAACAAAAAACTCATTGTATAAAAATTCAGGCACTCTGTTTTTTTTTTAATTTCTTTGCTTTTTTTGAAAATACACCCATTTTTGTGCAATTGCAATGCTTTTCCTAGCTGGGCTTCATCAAATTTCTTTATACTGGTAAAATAAACTAGTATGATGCTGCCTTTTGGATAACAGTTGATAAACTAGTATTTTGATAACTAGTTTGTGGTTCAACTGCATTTAACTGGTATAATACTAGACAAAATAAACTGGTATGGCATTGTCATACGAATACCAGTTAATATACTACAATTTTGGCATACTAGTTAGCTGTTTCGCTGCAGGGTATATTCAACATGCATACATATGTATGTATATACATATGTACTTATACAAAAAGTATCAAATAGCGCAGCCGACAGTCAAGTAAAACGATTCCTATAGGGGAGTTGAAGTAATCAAAGTGTCTATTCTTAAATTACAACAATGACCGCATTCAAAATTAACCCGACTAATATGAGGCATATTCATGCTATGGTGCATACAAACTATAAATGGGAAACTGCATACACCAAAGATTATTTATAAGTTCACTTATGACAGTTGACCTTTTCGGTTGTACCGTGTGAGTCAATTAATTTATCAGAAATTCAGAAAAAAAATTGAATAAAAATAATAATGAATTATTTATAACAAATATCAAGCAAAAAATAGCTATTATAAAACCAAAGGAGAAATACTGGTTTTAAATTGATTAACAAAAAAAAAATCACATTTGCATTTACATATCGACGCTTCCAAACAATACTTACTAAGTCGACTTAGTACATTTTCCCGTTTTTGGCGTTTCAAGTAGAGCGTGGCCTAATTTGGATGCTGTCTAATTTTGGTATCAATCGGACAATCCAATCAAAAGTTATAAGTAAAAGTGTACATATAATACAACTCGAGATTTTTAGAGAATAAAAACTTTGAGAGCTTGCCATGAAAAACCACGTAGCAAATTTTATTTTTTCTTACGGTTTTATATGAAGCGTAATCTGACTTTGATATTGTCGAGTTTTGGTGTTGATCGTTCAATCCAAACAGAAGTTACAAGTGAAAATATACTTAGCATACTACTGAAGTTTCATATCGAGTTTAAACTTTGAGAGCTTCTACTGTAAAACACAGTTTTCAGACTTAGTACAGTTTTGTTTGGAAGCGTCGATATATCTGAGAAAAATAACGAATTAAATCTGAGAAAAATAACGAATTAAAAATGATAAAAATAAAATTAAAAAGCAAAATTACAAAAATGCTATAAATATTGTCAAACTCGCGCTTTTTAATGACTATCCACAATTCTGTGTATCCAAACAATTACGAGTTCACTGCGGCGAATGAATACCGGCATCGGTCTTCTTTCCCTCTCTACGATACGGTGGCATGAAAGCAGAGATTTTTACAGCAAAATGTGTTTGTGGATAACCAGCTCTTAAACATATGTAAACGCAAAAGAGGATTTCATGCAATACAAATTTCTTCCTTAACACCTCTTCCGATTTTTGCACTATCTGTAATTAATTTCATGTCTTTAGCCGAGTCCAAAGGTAAAAAATATGAGGAGCCACTTAGCCCCAGTATTCTTGAAACCCCTCCAAAAACGTAATATGCACATTGAGCGTGAAAATCACTTTTGTCTACAATACAGAAGTTATGGCACTTCCTCTTCGAATACAACCTTTAGTAACTACCGTCATTCAGATGTTTCTAATACATCAGAAGGAGTAGCAGCTGCGGTCTACTGCAGTGAACTGAATATCAGTACCAGTATTAGGCTGCCAGATCACTGTAGTGTCTTTCAGGCGGAGGTCTTAGCGGTAAAGGGGGCAGCGGAAATGTTAGTCTGTAATCCCTTACGAAGGGGACGTATCAATATATATAGCACCTTATCTAGGTGTGTAGCGGACTGTAAAGAGGCCTTAAGGGTAATGTGTAGGGATAATAATGTCCATTTGTACTGGATCCCAGGTCACAGGGGGATAGACGGCAATGAGAAGGCTGATGAGCAAAGAAGGGGGCAGGTCTCGGAGAGGAAAACTCTATGGACGTTGCGTTTCCACTCAGTGAAATAAAGCATAAGTACCGTATGTATATGATAGACCAGCTTATAAGGCGTGGAAACAATCGCATGGCCCTAGAGTGTCCAAAATTTTGTGTAAGTCGTACGATCCGAACCTATCGAAATGGTTGCTTTCCCTGAAAACGGAAGAATGTAGACTTATAATCGGGGTCCTCACAGGACAATGCCTTTTAGCATCACATGTGTTCAAAATGGGACTGGTTGATAACAGTGAATGCAGGGGATGCGGACTGCAGGAGGAGACAGTGGAGCACGTTCTATGCACCTGTCCTGCATTTTCTAGGCTAAAACTACGGCTACTAGGGGAATTCTTCTTCACTGATATTAAACATGTATCCACAATAGAGGTAAAGAAACTCTTGGCATTTGCCAAAGGGACGGAAATGTTCTTCTGTTTGAGTCCGGGCTTCTAATTAGAGGTGCTCATGTTCAGTTAATTTTCTGGTAACACTACGGACTTATCTAGTCTATGTGAGGCTATAAGTGGCCAGGCAGTGTAGCCTAATATAACCTACCGCAAGTAGTTGAAGAAACTTACCCCAATTATGAAAATTTAGTTATCACACGATTTCCAGGTTACTAAATTTTCGATGTGGAAAAGATAAAATTAGTCTTGACCATAATTCAAAAATTTGCTATGTACATACATATACATATGTATTAGGTAGATACATACAAGTATGTACATTAGGGTGGGGCGACGTTTTGGGTTATAACTCTTAAATTTTTGCAGCTAAAATTCTGAAATTTTGTATTTAAAGCATTTATTGTACACAAAACGCTGTCAGTGAAAATTATCGGTATCGGAAGACTATAACATAGAGAACCCATACCGCGATTTTGGGCCAAGGAAAAAAGAGTGCATTCTAGTTTTCCTATACCGGAAGATAAATTAATATTATAAAATACTGTTCATATATTGTATTGACTTATCTTTAAGAAGTTTTCAAAAAAAAATTAAGACGTATTGTACACAACAAGAGATAATTGCGAAAATATGCAATTTTGGGCATTGAGCCTCCATAACCGGAAATCAGGCTATATCTCGAAAACGGATCATCCGATTTTAATTCGGATTTTATATATGGATTTAGCATAAAATTCTGCTTTAATTGGATGTACATATTGGCCTGGATATATTTTTGTCGATTTTTGCCCAATTTTTATTTTTAAAAATTCGTCATGGTTCATAAAAGCCAAATTCCGGAACATCAAAATTAATTTTAGACAAATATCGTGGAGGAGTTTTCTATTCGTAAAAATGAGAGGAATCCGAATTTCGATGGCGCGGTATCGATTAATTTCCCTCCATATAAATCGCCCCACCCTAATGTACATACATACATACATATATGTATCTCGCTTTTCCTTTTATACCAGCGTGTTCTAATTTGCGATGTTATTCATCACGAAAAAGAACCGCTTGTGCGCTGAATTCGTCACAGTGAATAATAAGAAGACACAGGAAAGAAAAATGAAATAATTATTGTTTTCAAATATTATCAGAAGCGATCCACTGTGCGTTAACGTTGGGCGGTTTACTAAGCTTTTGCTGGTTTGTTATGTCCATCCACTTCCCTACCCCTGGCTGTGGTGATTGTCAGCCTTGCCACTATTATTGCTGCTGGCAAGGTTGGAGTATTTATTTTCGCACAACACTTTTGCCATTTGCCATTTACATTTCGCGCCGCAGCCGCTCATTTTCGTAGTCATTTTTGTAAGGCCGTGACACTTTATTTACACATTATTAAATCGTTAATTATTGCGCGCTTAATATTTTAAACATACATATGTACATATTTATGTACATTCGCGTATAACATGCATATTTTTCTATACATACATAAGTACATACATAAATGTCTCTGTATGAAGTAATATGAATTTGCTCTGCGCAAAATTTAATATTTATTAATTATACTTTTTCGTTTTCGCTTTTATTCATGTACCTACATTTGTGCGACAGTTTTCAATGAATAAATGCTCTTTGCTATTTGGCCATTTTGTTCTTGGTTTTTTTTTACATTTCTTTTTATACCTTTCATGAGAATGAAATGGTATTATAACTTTGTGCCGAAAATCAAATCTTGAAAGTACTAGAAGGAGACGTGACAGACCCATCAATATATATACCAATATAATCAGAATCATGAGCTGAGTCGTTTAAGCCATGTCCGTCTGTCCGTCCGTCCGTCCGTCCGTCCGTCTGTGTGAACGCAAACTAGTCCCTCAGTTTTTGAGATATTTGATTGAAATTTGGAACACGGATGTGTTTTGATGCTCAATCGATCATTTGTCGGAATTGGCCGAATCAGACCACTATAACATATAGCTCCCATACAACCGATTGTTCAGATATACACATTTTGGGGTATAACTTCTCCCTTCTTACAGCTAAGAACACGAAACCTTGGAGTATTTGTACCTATATTGACCCAAACAAGGTTACCGAAAATTGTCAAGATCGGACCACTATAACATATAGCTGCCATACAACTGATTGTTCAGATATACACATTTTGGTGTATAACTTCCCCATTTAAACAGCTAAGGACATGAAATTTTGAAGTATTTGTACACATGTTGGCCTAAATAAGGTTACCGAAAATTGTTAAGATCGGATCACTGTAACATATATCTCCCATACAACCGATTGTTCAGATGTACACACTCAAAAAAAAAATTTCTCTCGATCAAAGACATAATTTTCCTTATTTTGAAATGCGTTCCAATACAAAATTTTCTTTGTTTTGTGTAAATTTTCTCAAAAATGTGGAAAAAACATAAAAAAAACATTCAAACAAATTCGTTGCCATGGGAATTTGTATGGGAATTTAATTTCTCAAAATTAAAGAAATCAAGTCTTCAAAACAAGGAAAGTTGGGAATGGAATGGCGCTTAAAGAATTTTTCATTATTTTAATGTATGAATTTTTTCAAAACAAGTATATGAAACCATGGTAACGCATGTAACAACAATATTTTATAAACCTTTTAACATGTTTTAAGGAAAATTTACTCAAAACAAAGAAAGTAGTGTTCAAAATAGGTAAACAATTTCGTTGACCCCTCCATATATTTTTTTTCTCTCAGTGCACATTTTGATGTATAACTCCTCCATTTTAAGAGCTAAAAGCGTGAAATTTTGAAGTATTTGTACCCATGTTGCCCCAAACAAGGTAAGCGAAAATTGTCCAGATCGAAGCACTATAACATATATCTCCCATACAACCGATTGTTCAGATATGGATATTTTGGGATATAACTTCTCCATTTTAACAAATAATGACATGAAACTTTAAAGTACTTGTACACATATCGGCCCAAATAGAGTTACCGAAAATTGTCAAGATCGGACCACTATAACATATAGCTACCATACAACCGGTTGTTCAGACATACACATCTTGTCGTATAACTCCTCCATTTAAATAGCCCAACACCATTTTTTCTAATAAATCTATCCATAAATAACCCACAAAATTGAAATTATAAATTATACTAAATCAGGCTATGTACATACATATGTACATAGGTAGCTTTTCATTTCCCCACTCATGAAAGGTATGAAGTCTTCGGTACGGCCGAAGACAGCCGCGCTCTTACTTGTTTCTGTTAATTCACTTTCTCGTTTTTGTGGCATTCATTCTGTTCTGTTTGTTGTAATTTATGCGCACATTTAAATACATTTCGCATTCATAATCGGCGCACATTGCGGTGGCGGTATAATACGGGCGTAATGATAATCGTCATTGTTCATTTCATGGTTTTCATGGTTTTCGCGGCGTTGATGGAATGCCTTTGCTGTCGCATTAATGGGAATGAGAGTTTGCGTTTGCGGTTGTAGTTTTGCATTGATGAAAGTGTGTAAATATAATAACGACAATTGTACGGGTGTGATACATATCTACATACATACCACCCATTTCTGCTGCTGCATACGTACGAGTACACTGTGGGGAAAAAAAACCTGTAAAAACTGCTCTTAACGGTGACATTGTTACATTTTTCATTGTTGACTAATTTCGTGTTGAATCAGACTTTTTTAGAGCTAAGGTAAATATTTTTCAGCCACCATCCGCATCAAAGCGAGATTTTTCAACATATCTCTCATCTGCGCCCACGCCCCGACGGAAGAGAAGGACGATGCGATCAAAGACACTTTCTATGAGCAGTTAGAGCATGCTTACGACCGCTGCCCCCGTCACGACATTAAGATTGTGCTTGGCGATTTTAATGCCAGGGTGGGTAAGGAAGGCATCTTTGGCAGCACAGTCGGAAAATTCAGTCTCCACGACGTAACCAGTCCCAATGGGACGAGGCTGATCGACTTCGCCGGGTCACGAAACATGGTCATTAGCAGTACCAGATTCCAGCACAAAAAAATACACCAAGCCACATGGCTGTCTCCTGATCGAAAAACGCGAAATCAAATTGATCACGTCATGATCGACGGCAGACACAGCTCCAGCATCCTAGATGTGCGCACAATCCGTGGTCCCAATGTCGACTCCGACCACTATCTTGTAGCAGCCAAGGTACGCACCCGCCTCTGTGCAGCAAAGAATGTGCCAACAGGACAGCAAGGAAAGTTTGAAGTCGAAAGCCTGCACGTGACGCAGACAGCCAATGAATACACCACTCGGCTCTCACTCCTGCTCTCTGAGAGCAACCCTTCACCAAACGATGTATCTGAGGAATGGGAACACATCGCTCGTTCACTTCGTATCGCCGCTGAGGAATCTATAGGATACAAGCGAGCCCACAAAAACACCTGGTACGACAAGGAATGTCGCGATGCCTCGGAAAGAAAGAACGCCGCCTACAGGGCTACATTGTGTGCGGGCGCAACGCGAAGCGTATGGGAGCGTTATCGAACGGCGAAGAGGGAAGAGAGGCGCCTTTTTCGAAAGAAGAAAAGGGAGGCTGAAAGGCGCGAGTGTGAAGAGCTTGAGATGCTGGCGGGTAGGAACGATGCTCGAAAATTCTATCAAAAAATCAGGCGGATGACTGAAGGTTTCAAGACCGGGGCAAATTTCTGCCGGAATGATAACGGTGATCTGGTAACTGATGTCCAGAGCATACTTAAGTTGTGGAGGGATCATTTCTCCTCCTTGCTAGATAATGGCAACAGTGAAAGTGCGGAAGGAGAAGATGTACGACCCGAATCCCCAATAGCAGATGATGGTAGGCATGTTCCACCACCTGATCATGACGAAGTGCGAATAGCAATATCTAGGCTTAAGAATAACAAGGCCCCGGGCGCTGACGGCTTGCCAGCCGAGCTATTCAAACATGGTGGCGAAGAGTTGATAAGGAGCATGCATCAACTCCTATGCAGAATATGGTCGGACGAGCGCATGCCCGACGATTGGAACTTAAGTGTGCTCTGCCCAATCCACAAAAAAGGAGACTCCACAGTACGCGCCAATTATCGTGGGATAAGCCTCCTGAATATCGCATATAAGGTCTTAGCAAGTATATTGTGCGAAAGACTGAAGCCTATCGTCAACAATCTGATTGGACCTTATCAGTGTGGCTTCAGACCTGGTAAATCTACCATCGACCAGATCTTCACAATACGACAAATACTGGAAAAAACCCATGAAAAAGGATCCGACACACACCATCTCTTTGTCGATTTTAAAGCCGCTTTTGATAGCACGAATAGGAATTGCCTGTATGCCGCAATGTCTGAATTTGGTTTCCCTGCTAAACTTATACGGCTATGCCAAATGACGTTGACTAACACCACCAGCTCCGTCAGAATTGGGAAGGACCTCTCCGAGCCGTTCGAGACCAAACGAGGTTTCAGACAAGGTGACTCTCTTTCGTGCGACTTCTTCAATTTGATGCTGGAAAAGATAATACGAGCTGCAGAACTTAACCATACAGGAAGCATCTTATATCACAAGAGTGTGCAACTGCTGGCGTACGCCGATGACATCGACATCATTGGCACTAACACGCGCGCCGTATGTTCTGCCTTCTCCAAGCTGGATAAAGAGGCTAAGAAAATGGGTTTGGCGGTCAACGAGGACAAGACGAAGTACCTCCTGTCATCACACAAAGAAACAGCACGCCTTGGCAGCCACGTCAATGTTGATAGCTACAAATTCGAAACTGTTAAGGACTTCGTCTATCTGGGAACCAGCATTAACACCAAGAATGATGTCAGCACGGAGATCCAACGAAGAATCACGCTTGCCAATAAATGTTACTTCGGACTAAGTAGGCAACTGAAAAGTAAAGTCCTCTCTCGACAAACAAAAATCACACTCTACAGGACGCTCATCGTTCCAGTCCTCATGTACGGCGCAGAAGCATGGACAATTTCAAAATCAGATGAGATGGCACTTGGAGTATTCGAGAGAAAAGTTCTTCGTAAGATTTGTGGACCTTTGCGCGTTGGCGTGGGCGAGTATCGCCGGAGATTTAACGATGAGCTGTACGAGCTTTACACAGACATCGACATTGTTCAGCGAATAAAGATCCAGCGGCTGCGTTGGGCAGGTCATGTCGTGAGAATGGACGAAGGCGCTCCGGCCAAGAAAGCATTTCTATCGAAACCCGCTGAACGCAAAAGAAAAGGGAGACCTCCACTGCGTTGGGAAAATCAGGTGGACAGCGATGCTGCCTCCCTAGGTGTTCCCAAGTGGCGCCATGCTGCACGAAACAGAAGCAATTGGCGCGCTTTGTTGGACTCGGCCAGAATCGTGTAGACGGTTAAGCGCCAATCAAGAAGAAGAAGAAATATTTGTCAGTTGGTTTAAATGTAAAATGGTTAATTTAGCAATAGTGTTTCATTTCAACAACAACATTTCCAATTTGGTATGGCTACATTTTCAACTTAAAGCGAGCATTGTCATATTAAATATATTTACATACATGCGGTTGTATATGTATATAACCGAAGCTTTCTCATTCGTACACTGTATTCGCTTACCAATATGAAATATTAAACTTGTTACTTGTTGCTTGCATAAGTGAGTGAGTTGTAATTCATAGATGCTTTTTCGAAAAAAGGTAAGTATTAAAGCATCAAGGAAGCAAGTTATACAATGTTGAATGTGACAATGCCGTTGGACTGAATCTAATGTTTATTCCACGGTTCGAATCTGGCGGAGAATATAAAATAGAGAACACAGTATAGCAAGCAGTGAGGGCGAAGAGAAGGTGCCGCAATGAAAAACAAGTAGTAGGGAAGCTACATATTTGTACTTGGAAACCGAACGGAGGGAGGAGAATAATGCAAACAAAAGCTTTATTATTTTTATCTTTTATCTGTATGTGTAAAATCTGAAAATAGCAATTCTTATAGTCGATGCAACAATTTTCAAGGTAGGCTGATTATCTTGACGTCATTTTTGTAGGATTTATATACGTTTTTTTCCCTCAGTGTATGCATTTAAATACATATGTAATGCTCATCGGACAAAAATTAGTAGGTACGCAAAAGTGCTTTATATCGCCAAAGAACAGCTGTCGGTAGCCCGATAGTCCTTTAAAACTACATATTTGGACGAGTCTTACGGAAAAACTAATTTCTGATGGACTATTATACCACACTGAAAAAACAACTTACTCAGATTATGGAAAAGTGGGAATGATTCGGCGCTAAAGACATATTTCCATATTTTGATGTACGATTTTCTTCAAATCAAGGAATAAAAACCACGTTTTAAAGAAAATTGTACATCAAAATATGGAAATATGTCTTTAGCGCCGAATCATTCCCATTTTTCCATAATCTGAGTAATTTTTTTTTTTGAGTGCATGTCTTCACATAACGTGTTTCGCTCTTTTTTTTCTGCATTCGCTCCCTCAATCTTGTTTCGACTCAAAACGAGTCTCGAAACTCGCCAATTTCCATACAAATTTCTGAGAGCGAGTGAAGATTGAAACACTTGTTTCGTTCTCAATCCTCTTGCCAAACGCGATGATATCGATGCCTTCTCTAATTTTTTATCGAAAATCTATCAAAATCTCACACAGACCAAAACAAAAACACAAAAATAGGCAAACATACAAACATTTAAGAAGAAAAAGAAAGAGAAATGTTAAATTGAATAGCGATCAGCCACGCGGAGATGTTTCGCTGGCGAATCAAGTTATGTAGAGACGGGCTTTAAGTAAGATGAGACGCGAGGTAGAGTATGAACTGATGTTGCCGGTAAAAATATTAAGCGTCAAAATAAATCTATTCTTTTTTCTGCACAAAATTTTTAAGAGCCCCATTTTTAAAAATCACTACCTACATATGTGACGGCTATGATTTGGTTTATAGGTTCCTATTATGAGAGCTAAGTTACATTGCGATCGGTAAGTACCTATGTACATTAGATACGTTTTTTTTCGGCAAAGTTTCTCAGATCTTCCCCCCGGCCACAGAATATGAAAATAGGATGTTGTAGGATAACTAAGCTGATTTTTATTTTTTTTTTTAGAAAGAAAACTGAGTGGACTACTCCAAAAACAGCGATTTTTTTTTAAATTCCATGATAGGTTTAGATTCATATATGAAAAAACCACAGAATTAAAAATAAAAAAACAAAAGATATATATTCTCATGTAGAATTCCACTTTAGGCGATCTTGGTACCCTCCCTATGGCTCGCACTAAGAAACTGAGTACACCGTTCGATTAAGCCGTTAATTCTACATGAGAATATATATCTTTTGTTTTTTTATTTTTAATTCTGTGGTTTTTTTCATATATGAATCTAAACCTGTCATAGAATTAAAAAAAAATCGCTGTTTTTTGAGTAGCCCACTCAGTTTTCTTTCTAAAAAAAAAAAAATAAAAATCAGCTTAGTTATCCTACAACTTCCTATTTTCATATTCTGTGGCCGGAGGGGTATGTTAGATCAAAAAAACGCATCTAATGTACATACATATTTTCTTTCTCTGTATATCAGAACACAATTGCTGTCATGTGAACCTTTGGTGACACTTGACTTTTTATATGCGGTCAACAATAATATGGCATCCCAAACAAGCACACAAAATGATTCGTGGTACTTAATGCTGAAATTAAAGCCGCTGGCTCAGCCAACACTAGAGCTCAGCGACCATAAAAGCCATCGGAGTAACCAAAAGCCGACATGCAAATAAAATGCACTCAATTCACCCGCTCCATCAATATCCACATTCGGCATAGAAAAAGAATGCGCTTAATTTTCCACAGAGAATTTAATGTCATTACACTTCATTATTGTCGTTGTTGCATTCATTGTTTCACGGAATTTATACATATGTATGTATTATTTTTATTATCTTGTTTGATAAATATAATGATTTTATGATTTACATATATACATACATATGTACATATACAAATTTACATACTATGTATGCAAATATGTATATTAACAGGCACAGGTTGATGCGTAAATATTTGCTTTTACGATTAATTCATATTGCAATTGTTGTTGCTGCAATTATTTATATTTTATTGATTTTCTTATGAAGTTCCACCAGATTTATAAGGTCAACCGCATCATGGCGGCAATTCAGTCGAATAACTTTTTATTCTGCTGGAACATAGAGCAGAGAAGGAAACACACGTTTGGTTTCAATAGAAAGAAAACTTAAATACACTCAGAGAAAAATTGCGGGCTAAAATCAAGCTGTGTCGTACTTGATTTAAGAATTCCTGAAATTAAGGAAAAATATATAAAATTTAAGTTTCTCCAATCTTGAAACTGGAATGGCATTCTTAAAGCAAGATAAAAATGTGAAAAATCTTGTTTTAAGAATGAAATTCTTAATTTGAGAATACTAAGGCCTATGTTCCTTGAAACGATACATACATACTTATATACATACACAATTATCAATAGACGTTGCTTTTTGGGTTCAAGCGAAACATTTTTTTAACAAAATAAAAAAATAAAAATTTGCATATGTACATATGTACGTACATTAATCGTAAAAGCAAGATGGAAGAAATTAAAGTATGGAGCATCCTTCCATTGGACGAGTCCCAGGCATACATGTACGTCTATAGACGAGTCAGGTTGGATGGAGCTCATCGAAGAAATTGTATGTGCAAACGCTGCGCCTGCGGGTTCGGATGAGAATTTAAAAAGCAGAAGATGACGAAAGCCTGAGGAAACTTCTGCTGGATTTTAATTTGGAAGCCGTTTTCCCATATTTAAAACGTGAGTTATCCGTTCGCTATATGTACACATAAATATGTACATTAGGGTTGTCCCCAAATGTATGGGAAAATTTTTATAGCATATTTCTTCAAACTCATCCCCTAGGTCGATGCTAATCTAGTCGAAGATACCACATATAACTTTTTGTCACGATCGGAGACGGTTAAGGGGTGTCAAAGTTCAAATTACAAACATTTTCAATCATATGCACTTGTTTCTAGAGTAAATGCAGGAACAGAAAATGTACATATTAGACATTTTTGTAACTTCACCAGCCCATATTTACATGTACATATCTGTGTTCATATGGAACAGTAGCTTAAGTACGTGTAAAGTGTACTTAAGCAAAAAAAAAATGAGCCAGTTTCTAAAAAGCTGAATAATGCTCAGAGAGTACGTTCTGCGGTTTAACTCTTTATCAGGCTCTAAACCAGTCAGTCTCAAGATTTTACTTAATAAGTAGGCGATCCACTTTAGGCGATCTTGGTACCCTCCCTATGGCTCGCACTAAGAAACTGAGTACACCGTTCGATTAAGCCGTTAATTCTACATGAGAATATATATCTTTTGTTTTTTTATTTTTAATTCTGTGGTTTTTTTCATATATGAATCTAAACCTGTCATAGAATTAAAAAAAAATCGCTGTTTTTTGAGTAGCCCACTCAGTTTTCTTTCTAAAAAAAAAAAAATAAAAATCAGCTTAGTTATCCTACAACTTCCTATTTTCATATTCTGTGGCCGGAGGGGTATGTTAGATCAAAAAAACGCATCTAATGTACATACATATTTTCTTTCTCTGTATATCAGAACACAATTGCTGTCATGTGAACCTTTGGTGACACTTGACTTTTTATATGCGGTCAACAATAATATGGCATCCCAAACAAGCACACAAAATGATTCGTGGTACTTAATGCTGAAATTAAAGCCGCTGGCTCAGCCAACACTAGAGCTCAGCGACCATAAAAGCCATCGGAGTAACCAAAAGCCGACATGCAAATAAAATGCACTCAATTCACCCGCTCCATCAATATCCACATTCGGCATAGAAAAAGAATGCGCTTAATTTTCCACAGAGAATTTAATGTCATTACACTTCATTATTGTCGTTGTTGCATTCATTGTTTCACGGAATTTATACATATGTATGTATTATTTTTATTATCTTGTTTGATAAATATAATGATTTTATGATTTACATATATACATACATATGTACATATACAAATTTACATACTATGTATGCAAATATGTATATTAACAGGCACAGGTTGATGCGTAAATATTTGCTTTTACGATTAATTCATATTGCAATTGTTGTTGCTGCAATTATTTATATTTTATTGATTTTCTTATGAAGTTCCACCAGATTTATAAGGTCAACCGCATCATGGCGGCAATTCAGTCGAATAACTTTTTATTCTGCTGGAACATAGAGCAGAGAAGGAAACACACGTTTGGTTTCAATAGAAAGAAAACTTAAATACACTCAGAGAAAAATTGCGGGCTAAAATCAAGCTGTGTCGTACTTGATTTAAGAATTCCTGAAATTAAGGAAAAATATATAAAATTTAAGTTTCTCCAATCTTGAAACTGGAATGGCATTCTTAAAGCAAGATAAAAATGTGAAAAATCTTGTTTTAAGAATGAAATTCTTAATTTGAGAATACTAAGGCCTATGTTCCTTGAAACGATACATACATACTTATATACATACACAATTATCAATAGACGTTGCTTTTTGGGTTCAAGCGAAACATTTTTTTAACAAAATAAAAAAATAAAAATTTGCATATGTACATATGTACGTACATTAATCGTAAAAGCAAGATGGAAGAAATTAAAGTATGGAGCATCCTTCCATTGGACGAGTCCCAGGCATACATGTACGTCTATAGACGAGTCAGGTTGGATGGAGCTCATCGAAGAAATTGTATGTGCAAACGCTGCGCCTGCGGGTTCGGATGAGAATTTAAAAAGCAGAAGATGACGAAAGCCTGAGGAAACTTCTGCTGGATTTTAATTTGGAAGCCGTTTTCCCATATTTAAAACGTGAGTTATCCGTTCGCTATATGTACACATAAATATGTACATTAGGGTTGTCCCCAAATGTATGGGAAAATTTTTATAGCATATTTCTTCAAACTCATCCCCTAGGTCGATGCTAATCTAGTCGAAGATACCACATATAACTTTTTGTCACGATCGGAGACGGTTAAGGGGTGTCAAAGTTCAAATTACAAACATTTTCAATCATATGCACTTGTTTCTAGAGTAAATGCAGGAACAGAAAATGTACATATTAGACATTTTTGTAACTTCACCAGCCCATATTTACATGTACATATCTGTGTTCATATGGAACAGTAGCTTAAGTACGTGTAAAGTGTACTTAAGCAAAAAAAAAAATGAGCCAGTTTCTAAAAAGCTGAATAATGCTCAGAGAGTACGTTCTGCGGTTTAACTCTTTATCAGGCTCTAAACCAGTCAGTCTCAAGATTTTACTTAATAATCTTGTGCGGGGAATTGGTAGAAAATTACGCAAACTTACGAATATCTTGAAAATTTACATTTCCACACAAGCTACTGTTCGATATGAACACAAATATGTATGTTATATATGTAAATAATGGAAAATTGGTATCAGAATTAAATATTTGTAATAACTATAGTTATAAGTAGTTTTAGTTATTGTTATAACATTACCTTAAGACCTGTTTTACATAAATAAATATTTATAGTTTTATAATATATGATGTGTTACGGAATACATATATGTATATGTATGTAAAAATTTAATTGTATATTATACGTATATATTACTATATTATATATATTACTATATATACATATATGTAAGTACATACATATGTATGTACAAGACAAAATATGTATAAGACAAAATAAAACACAATGTATTGAAATAACAACTTTAATTTTTTTATTTTGTTAGGTGGGTTAAATGATTTCGAATTTTGAATTTCGAAAAAGTGGAAAATCAAGAATAAATATTCTCAAAACAAAGTTGGACATTCTTTAAATAAGATTTTACATTCTCAAATCAATCATGGGCAATGCTGAAAATAAGTTTATATAAGCTTATTTCAAAATGGGAAAATTCTTAATATAAGTATTTTATTCTCAACAAGTAAGGAAGCTTAAGTTCGAGTGGAATCGAACATTAGATACTCAGCTGTATGCTTTCATTGTTTGTTTGCGTTTGATGGAATCACGGTGTATTTTATATAAAGGGAGTGCTGCATAAAGTGGGCGTAGCCACGCCCATTTTCAACATTTTTATCAGTCATCCAACTAAGCATATGATTATTATTCTTTGTGCGAAATTTCATTCCTTTATGACTTCTAGTTACTAAGATGTGACGTTACAAATTCCCAGATGGTGTTCCAGAAATATCTTTGTGAAAAAGTAGGCGTGGTCATAAACCGATTTTAATAAATTTTTGCGTGTCTATTAATACAAGTTATAAAAGTGTATAAACCAAGTTTCGTCATAATATCTCAATTATTTGCCGAGTTATGGGCTCCGAAATCTCGTATATTCCTTTGTCTAAAAAGAGGCGGTGCCACGCCCATTTTCCAAAATTTTTATATTTTTTGTTTCCGGTCTATTGTGGAACTCATGCCACAAAATTTCAATGAATTATCTTTATATTTGACAAAGATATCGCTTACAATGTTTTTATTAGGCCACTTTATAATACCCATATATAAAAGTGGGCGTGGTCGGCAACCGATTTCGATAAAATTTTTAACATATATTACCACAGGTAATAAAAGTGTACACACCAAGTTTCGTCGTTATATCTCAATTATTTGTCGAGTTATGGGCTCAGAAATCTCGTATATTCCTGCTTCTAAAAGTAGGCGGTGCCACGCCCATTTTCCAAAATTTTTGTATTTTTCGTTTTATGTCCGCAGTTGGACTCCTGCCATAAAATTTCAATGATATATCTTTATATTTGACAGAGATATGGCTTAAAATGTTTTTATTATGCCACTTTATAATACCCATATATAAAAGTGGGCGTGGTCGTCAACCGATCTTGGCAATTTTTAATCCAAACATTTGCCTAAGTAATTATATCACGCGTACCAAATTTCATCGATATATCTTCAACGGTTTCTGAGTTATGACTCATAAAACTTGAAATGTTTGCCCCTTAATAAGTGGGCGTGGCACCGCCCATTTTCCAAAATTTCACCATATTTCTTCATAAGGGCCTGAGCTCAATACGTGGGTAAAATTTTATCACTCCAGCTCTATTAGTGACTGAGATACAAAATTTCCGATTTTTACTATATAGGGGAGGTGGGCGTGGTCATGGTCCGATTTCGCCCATTTTCAATACCATCCGTTCCTGCCTTGATACCAACTTACATTTCAAATTTCATCAAAATATCTCAATTTTTGCGCGAGTTATCGTGCTCACAGACGGACAGACGGACAGACGGACAGACGGACAGACGGACAGACGGACAGACGGACGGACATGGCTCAATCGATTTCTCTTTTCACCCTGATCATTTTGATATATATAAGTCTATATCTATCTCGATTATTTCATTCTGTTACAATCCACCGTTAGGAAATCAAAACTATAATACTCTGTGTACTAGTACAGCTGAGTATAAAAATATCGTCCCAAGAATAAGAATATATTCTTGGTTTTAGCATTTTCGAGCTTAACAGACTTTCATAACGTTTTCGGCTTGATTCAAGCCCGCTATACTGAAATTTAGCTTGCTTTTTCTCTGAGTGTACATACATATGTATGTAGGTATGTACCCTGCAAAAAAGCCGAGTACTCCATGCACGAGTGTATAGAGTACTCGCTATGGACCAACCGAGTACTCCTCAACCTGCCACATTTCATATAAAAAATATGATCCATTTAACATGGCGATGTCCTAGGCAGAGATCACATACTCCGATTTCCGCATGACACCCGAGTAAGCCAAGGAGTACCTACATGGGATTAATCCATAGAGTAGGTACTAAAATTAATGAAATTTAATAATAGTTGAACAGATTTGAACGAATGCCGATTCAATTTGATTATTAGCATTATATACATACATAATTATGCTTTTCTTTAATAAAAAAAATAATAAAATGTTTCTAGCGCAATCGATGCAGATAAACGAGTCGCTCTCTTGGGTCTATGTTTATGATCACTTTGAAAGTACTCGAACCTACCACAAAATGATGATTTTTAATGATTTTTACAGGGTACGCTTACATTTTACTGAAATGAAAATATGTACATAGTATATACATATGTATGTACATTTAGATCAAATACGTAGTTATTTAGTGCGATCTTGTGTATTCTAATTAACCAGACAGAGTTCCCAACTTCGATACCCACATAAAAAAAGCTAAAGCTCTATATCCAATGGTTATTGGTGGTCACCTCGCGATTGTTAACAGTATACTTTTTGGGACTATTTCTGTTAATAAAGGTTTTTTTTTCCAGAGGTTCAAAAAACTGTTCCATTCTGCATTTGCTTTGACTAGCATCGCTTATACTATGTAGAATACCCTTAAAATTATATATTCTTACGTATGTAAGTAAGTACTTACATATGTACATATTTTTTATGTTTTATTTTTTTGTCGGTTCTTGATTAAAGAACATAATATTTAACTGGTCACAAGCAAATAGATTAAAACCAATGTTGATAAATAGTTTCTAAAAAGCGATCCCACAATTAAGATCTTCATTAGACCAATGCAAAATAATTGCCGGCGATCAATCTTCGCACGACCAAAGACTCATTTAAAAGGCCGGTCGTACAGCTGGTAGGTATGTGGTGTGAGCAAACGCTATCGCTGGACCAATTTCAGCGATTCTCTAACCACCACTCACCACACAGCAGTAGGCTAATCGACTAACATATGTATTGTACATACCCACCAAAAAATATAAGCCTTATTTAAGAATTAAAACAGCAGATATAAAGCCTTACAAATTAAGGCATGAAAAATATAAGGGTAGTAAATATGTATGGCGTAAGGCTTAAAATGGCCGCTGTGGTGCAGTGGGTAGAGTACTCGTCTGCTATGCCAGAGGTCTCGGGTACAAACCCCAGTCCGAGCAAAACACCAAACAAATTTTTCTAATTAGTAAAAATGCAATTATTGGGTTTCTTTGGGAGCAGTGGGCGGCATACCCTCCGAGAGTGTATTTCTGCCATGAAAAAGCTTCTCACAAAAAAATGCATTCGCCGTTCGGAGCCGGCATAAAACTGTAGGTCCACTCAATTAGCAAGAAAAACAAAAAGGAGCACACCTCGAATTGGGAGAGAAGCTCGGCCATATAACACGTCAGAGTTATAATAGCGCCATTGTATTATTATTATAAGGCTTAAAATAAGGCTGATTTTCCTGCGTTGATCTCATCAGGCTATAAGGAGTACTCTCTCTCTCTCTGATAGCACACCTTATTCCAAAGGCTTATCCGCCATGCGAAATAAGGCCTAGATAAGTATTAGAAAGTTAGGAGCAGACAGAGTGAGTGCATAACAGAAGTAGCGCTGGCAGCGTACTCCTGTTTTAGACCTGATTTCACAACAATAAGCAAAGCTTGTTTGCAGCGTAGGTACACACATCCATACGTGTTTTTTTTTTCTAAAATCAGCCCGCTGTTTTTATTCGTCAATTAATCAACAAGCCGTTCCCATATTGATTGTATAAAGTATAATACATCATATGTATGTATGTATGCAAATATGTACAGATATAGGTTTAGTTATAGATATATATATATATATATGTATGTACATAGTACCTATGTATGTATGTAGATATGTTTACCTACCATGTATGTATATAATTATAAACGTCACCACAGGTTGCATACTCACCGGCGACATCCTGCTGTTCCCATTTTATAAAAATTAACTTTTAGCTAAAATGTAAAAAAATAGCATATGTACTGTGTTCGTTTAAATTAGATAGGTGCATAATGTGGTAAAACGGAATTCTCAAGTTTAGTAAAATTCCAGGAGGCAGTTACAACACACATACATATGTACAAATGCTGCTTGTAAAATGTGAAATAAACTTTTCACGCGCGAATTGCTAATACAAGTGTATATATTCATAAAAATGTGTATGACTCGATTGGCTAAAGTTATGTTCAGACGAGCCAACTTAATTGAGTCACTGAATTTGGTGTTCAAATACCTACATACATACATACATATGTACATATGTATAGTAAAATTGTAGAAAAATAAAAATATACAAAAATATTCACTCCTCTTCTTGGCAGAGTTGTAGATATTTTAATAACATTTCACATATCTTCCATTTCTTTTTCGTGATCTGATTTAACTTTAAGTACGTTTTTCTTATTATTTACTATTAGTAAATTAAGCTATTTGTATAGTAAATGGAGCTCAATTAAATTTTCTAATTGCTGAAAAGCTCCTGATAGTCTATTAAGCGCATGTCTGTACGTAGTATTGACCAAAGAACGTTAACTGTAGCAACACATTCATTCGATTGGCTTTTCGAGCTTCTCATTCTTCAACTTCAAGCAAACGATTTAATCTCGATTTTGTGGCAGCTTAACGAAAGCGATTAGTTTTTCAAATTTCAAATCCTTTCGTTAGTTGCATGATTTATTCTCTTTTAAAGTTTTGTTCTGCGCTCGACATTTATCATTTATTTATAATTAGTATGGCTTACTTATTGCTCACGACGATTTATCATCAAATTAAAGTGAATATTTTTGAACACGTTAGCTCGCTCACCTCTTAATAGTGGCATAGCAATTAATTTGAATAATATAAAACGTACTTTAAAAGTTGTTTAATAAAGTTTTTTGTTCACCGAATTAGTTGCTTTTTAAGATGTACATATGTACGTCGAATATGGTGTGAGAGCCCTAAAGGAACTCGTAAGTCTTGACAAAAGAAAATTATTTTTGCAGCGATCATGATTCCATTATTTTATTTAAATTCAATCATGATAGCGACCCAAACCAAATATTGAATAAGAAATAACATATGAAATCTAAATTTGAAAGAAGAGTTAGGGTAAACTCTTCCACATTAAACTCATTACTGTAGCCGGATTCCAGTTTTCGCTATCGCCAAAATTCGCCAATTTGATTTTAGCAATTTTTAGCGGATTTAAGCGATGAACAAAATGAACCCGGATAAAAGGTATGAACACTTTTTGACAGTTCACTTAGCTAAAATGGCGATTCCGATATATTAGCTATAGCCAAAAATCGCCATTATTAGCCAAAACTTCGCCAAAATTAGTGACGCGAAAATTTTTTTGCCAAAAAGATTATTTAAGTTGAAAAGGTAAAAAACATATTAATTTTCTTTTTAAAATACCTCATAGCATTAACAATATGCATAAGTAGAGGAAAAATGGAGAATTGTAACTCAAAAAGGATAACGAAATATCAAAAATACACGCTACTTCCGCAAAAATATTTCTGCACGTTTGCGTTGAAAGTCGAAAAATTTCAACGAAACGTTCTTCTGCAATAGACAATGGAGCTGTGGACTACCGCAAAAGTTTTCCTTTACATTTCAAGTGATTTCCTATCTCGCTGAGAATATATGGACATGTGACACAAATATATAACTTCGGAACATATTAGTTTTGAACACTTATTTGTTTTCTCAATACTTATTTAATATAATATTTTGTAATCAATTCAAAATATTGTGGAACCGCGCCAAATATGTAAACAAACTTCGACATTTTTCTTCCACTACAACAGCCAAGGCAGATCTAGAAAGGTAGGTTCGGTGGCGAATTCAGAAACTTCTCTTCTTCTTCTTGATTGGCGCTTAACCGTCTAGACGATTCTGGCCGAGTCCAACAGAGCGCGCCAATTGCTTCTGTTTCGTGCAGCATGGCGCCACTTGGGAACACCTAGGGAGGCAGCATCGCTGTCCACCTGATTTTCCCAACGCAGTGGAGGTCTCCCTTTTCTTTTGCGTTCAGCGGGTTTCGATAGAAATGCTTTCTTGGCCGGAGCGCCTTCGTCCATTCTCACGACATGACCTGCCCAACGCAGCCGCTGGATCTTTATTCGCTGAACAATGTCGATGTCTGTGTAAAGCTCGTACAGCTCATCGTTAAATCTCCGTCGATACTCGCCCACGCCAACGCGCAAAGGTCCATAAATCTTACGAAGAACTTTTCTCTCGAATACTCCAAGTGCCATCTCATCTGATTTTGAAATTGTCCATGCTTCTGCGCCATACATGAGGACTGGAACGATGAGCGTCCTGTAGAGTGTGATTTTTGTTTGTCGAGAGAGGACTTTACTTTTCAGTTGCCTACTTAGTCCGAAGTAGCATTTATTGGCAAGCGTGATTCTTCGTTGGATCTCCGTACTGACATCATTCTTGGTGTTAATGCTGGTTCCCAGATAGACGAAGTCTTAACAGTTTCGAATTTGTAGCTATCAACATTGACGTGGCTGCCAAGGCGTGCTGTTTCTTTGTGTGATGACAGGAGGTACTTCGTCTTGTCCTCGTTGACCGCCAAACCCATTTTCTTAGCCTCTTTATCCAGCTTGGAGAAGGCAGAACATACGGCGCGCGTGATAGTGCCAATGATGTCGATGTCATCGGCGTACGCCAGCAGTTGCACACTCTTGTGATATAAGATGCTTCCTGTATGGTTAAGTTCTGCAGCTCGTATTATCTTTTCCAGCATCAAATTGAAGAAGTCGCACGAAAGAGAGTCACCTTGTCTGAAACCTTGTTTGGTCTCGAACGGCTCGGAGAGATCCTTCCCAATTCTGACGGAGCTGGTGGTGTTAGTCAACGTCATTTGGCATAGCCGTATAAGTTTAGCAAGGAAACCAAATTCAGACATTGCGGCATACAGGCAATTCCTATTCGTGCTATCAAAAGCGGCTTTAAAATAGACAAAGAGATGGTGTGTGTCGGATCCTTTTTCATGGGTTTTTTCCAGTATTTGTCGTATTGTAAAGATCTGGTCGATGGTAGATTTACCAGGTCTGAAGCCACACTGATAAGGTCCAATCAGATTGTTGACGATAGGCTTCAGTCTTTCGCACAATACACTTGCTAAGACCTTATATGCGATATTCAGGAGGCTTATCCCACGATGATTGGCGCGTACTGTGGAGTCTCCTTTTTTTTGGATTGGGCAGAGCACACTTAATTCAGAAACTACTTTTTTTTATTTACAAAAGTAGAGTGTAATGTCCAAATCAAAGCGAATTCACATCAAGGCCAATACGAATGAGCGAGTCCGAAGCGAATTCAGATTTTAATGACGGCGAAATATTATTTTTAAAATAACGCTCTATCAAATACAATAAAAAAATACTTGAGATATTTCTGAATTCGCCAGCGAGCTTACCTGGTAAATCTGTGTAAAAAAGTGCAAAAATAAAGCAAACTTAAATTTGTTAGGAGCAGATGAGCGTCGCGACGTCGAATGATCCCTTTGTTGTCCTTCACAGCATCAGTAATTTCAATTTAATTTCCAATAAAAACAACTTTTTTTAGGCGAACAAATTTACGCATACATAAAATTTTTGTCCAAGTTTAAAAAATTTTCTCTTTACAATAAAACCGTGTACATAATCCTCCATAAGGAGCCAACCAAACAACCGGCTGTGTCATCAATTCAGTGAGTGCTTGTTAGTTTTACGAGTACCTAGTCCTATTTGCATTTATGCAAAATATGAGACTGCATGTAGATATACGATTACATACATATGGACATGTTTTGATGTTTTGATGTGCTTGCTGTGCAGTTTTGATGAAATTTATAAACTTTTACAAAGGCGACAGCTGTCGTGCATTCAAAATTCGCCCTCGTTCCCAGTTTGTTCCCAAGGAGTTTCTTGTAAATGAGCGCTTTTTTTTTGGGTCGACAAGTGTTAACTCTGATACCAAACTCAGATTATAAATAAATGTACGTACCCTGCAGAAAAGTTTTGCTATCTGTTGACAAATCAGGTCTAAAAGAGGAGTACGATGGCAGCGCTGCTTCTGTTATGCACTCACTCTAGGCCCTATTTCGCATGGTGGATAAGCCTGTGGAATAAGGCATGCTCTCAGAGAGAGAGAGAGTACTCCTGATGGCCTGATGACATGAACACAGGAAAATCAGCCTTATTTTAAGCCTTACGCCATAGAAATTTTCTACCCTTATTTCTAAAGCCTTTAAATCCGCTGTTTTAATTCTTAAATAAGGCTTAGATTTTTTGGTGGGTATGTACATACATATATGTCTTTTCCCTGCAAAAAATTGTGCGATTAGTCTCGAAAGAGATTTGTCCCGGACAACTCTCTTTCGGGTACACTTGGCTACAATTACTCCCAATTGTACCCGGAACGGTAAAAATGTAGAGTAATTGTTGACAATTTTACTCAAAAGGTTATAAATCTACATTCGTACACGTTCAGGTATAAAAGGGTACAACTTCCATTTGGTATCCCATTGGCATCAAAGTGGAGTTCTCTACTTTCGTACTCGTTCAGGTATAAAAGGGTACAATTAGTCTCTCCATAGGACATGCTCAAACAAAAAGGAACACTTTATTCCATATAAAGAGATACAAAAAGAGAGTAGTCGCATTTTTTGCAGAGTTATGTCAACGATATATGTATATACATATATATATACAAGGGTAAAAAAATCAAAATATTTTTTTTATTATCTAATACCCAAAATTAATACTTTTAAACCCAATGATAACAAATATAAATTTTGGTCCCGATTGATGACGGGGTTACCTACTGGTGTTTCAAGGGGGTCAAAGTTCAGATTACCATATGCGACACTAAAAATGTAAGTCTTCGGCGGTATTTCGCGGTATCAAAAAAAAAATTTTTTTTGTGTCCCTTAACCCTCTCAACATAAACTTAAAATTTAGAGGCGGACTTTTACAACTTTTTTTTCGTATGGGGACCAACCCTATCTAATGTACATACATGTACCACAAACATTAATAATAAATTTTTAAATCGTACATATGTACATACATAAATACATATATAGAAAAAGAAGCAATACTCAAAAAAATGTTCTTAGGTAGTAAGAAGGTGGAAATTAGAAGAGGTTCTATGAACACTAACTAAAGAAGGCATCATATAGAAAGTTAAAAAAAGATTAAAGTAGAAAAAAGTAGCCCACCGGACAAAACAAAGTTAAAGGAAATTTTTCGTCCTTTTGAGTAAAGCGGCAAACTGGGTTGCCCGTCGCTCTCTCTATTTCACCCGAATATTGAAATGGGTAATTATACGTCAAATTGAACACTTTTGTTTTAATTATCGCTAAATTTAATGAAATATTCACCTAATATTTTGCGGAATTACCAGCTTTTCTTATAACTGCAAGGCGTTTGCGTTGCATGGAGTCGCCATTTCCTGGCACCTTTTTGAACTCTTTTTCATAGTTCATCGCTGTTTTTAGGTCCACATGTTCTGATAGCTCTCTTGATCACATCTCAGGTTTTCGGTAAGATTTATATCCGCATATTGTGCCGGCAACTCCATTACGCTCACTTTTTTCACGATGCCATGCTTTAACCCGCTTGCTCCTAGCATTGGGGCCGTTATCTTGTTGATGCAGCCACTTAAGTGGCATATTTTCTTCAGCATTGGAAAGCGTAAAACCGTAAAACATGCTAAGTTGGCCTTAATTTCAAGATTTCCGGAACTGCAAGCCCGTTTCTGTACACGGAGATATGAACATAACTGTATGTAAATGAAACCGAAAACGCACAAAAAAAGATTACAACATGCAAATCACTACATTAACCTGAAAACATCCCAACAATCAATTAAAAGTCAAACAGACATTTTAGAAGTCTGGAACTGCTATTAAGAACCCAAAGAAAGGGCAAAAAGCGATAACAACAATCGTTAGCCCCAAAAGCTTAACCGCACATCTGTGAGTTGGGCTAATGAATAGGAAACGTCACATTACAATGATACATACAGCAACAACTTAATTTTTGTTGTTGTTGTTGTCGCCAGCGACGAGAAACGACAAATGTCACAAGTGAATTGTCACTCACTCACACTCCGCATGACAAAAGTTTCTTGAGACATTGTCAGCGGTGGTACGTGTCGGCGGATGATGGTGGTGATGACAATGACATTTGCGACAGTTATGCACAGCAGGGAGCCGAAACTTGTAACGAGGTCATTTAAGGTTGTCAGCACGCTGCGACACGCCCACACACTTTCGCCACATACTAAATATTCGTCGCTCCTATATGTACATTAGACCGTCTCGCCTTATAAGGACAAAAAAGTCTTAAGTATTACTTCTGTGCTAGAAAGGCTACTTTCTGCAGGTATGCCAATAATGATTTAAAAAAAAAACCCGACTCGCTCCACCCTAATACATATGTTTTACGCTTCCTGTGGTCTTTTAGGTTTATTTTACAAAGATTTCTTCTGAGGAGACCCTTACTGAAATTTTACGGCGAATAATTTTCTAGAACATTATAACCTTCTAGCATCGACAATAAAGGGTTACTTTTACCCCGTTTTTTAGAAAATCAGGAAAAAATAGTATTTTTAAGGTCGCCAGAGGGTTAAAGTGCTCTAGAAAATTATTCGCCATAAAATTTTATTTCTGAAAATTTTTCTGTAAAATGAACCTAAAAGACCACAGGAAGCAAAAAACATATATTCCTTGGAATGTTTAACGTAATTTATTTTGGGGCTTGCAGAAGCGATCGAAATACTTATTTTGCACACTAAAAATAAAATTTCGTAAAAAAAATACGAAAGACTTTCGTAGTCTAGAGATTCGTAAAATGTACGAAAGTTTCGTATATATTACGAAAGAATTTTTCTCAACAAAATCTAATTTTACGAATCTTTCGTAAATATTACGAAAGGGCTTTCGTAAACCATTTTCTAATATTTTTTTCGTATATATTACGAAATATTTCGTAAATATTACGAAACACTTTCGTAAATTTTCTTAAAATTGTCTTTACGAATAATTTCGTATATTGTACGAAAGTTTTCGTAACATTATCAAAGGATTAAAAGATTTACGAAATACTTTCGTAATATATACGAAATAATTTCGTAATATTATCAAAGGATTAAAAGATTTACGAAATACTTTCGTAATATATACGAAATACTTTCGTACAATATTTTACCGTACAAGTTTTCTTTCATTGTGAAGTGTTGAGTCGGTGCAATAATATCAAAAATTATTTTAAGTAGTAAGTGCGTAATGAAATAATGTATAAAAAAATAATGCATTGTATATAAAAAGACAATATTGATATATAAAATAAACTGTGATATTTTCCAACTTGATTCAACTTAAGGGTGAGTACATTAGTTGCATTTACTTTTTCCTTTTTTTCGATCTTATCTATTTTCCTAAATAAATACTTAATAAAATTATATAAAGAGATATTTCTACACTCAGAGAAAAAATTTTAAAAACATGTGAAAACGTGCTTAAAATGGGCAAAAACGTATTTAAAAGTGATGTAGATACGACCTTTTTTATTTTAAAAATGTTCATTGTAAAATCAAGAAAAAATATTTAAATTTAAAAATGTTTATTTTAATTCAAGCCCTATGAGATTTTGAACCTAAAAGTTACGCTTTTATTCCCTTCATTTTAATTTTGAATTTAAAAATGATTCTATTTAATCCAAAATACATTTTTATTTCAAAACTTTCATTTTAAATTTACAAATTTTCATTTTTAAAATAAAAACGATCTCATTTAAAACGTGCATTATAAAAATAAAAATTTTTTTTATTTTTTTTTCTCCGAGTGTAGCTGCTTGAATTTTAGGGTTTTAAGTAGTTTCGCTTTATCTTTATCTTTATCTTTAGTTACTAAAATTAATATAAATATAAATGTAAAATATTAAATTAATAAAGAACTTTTAAATTAATTGAATAAATTTATTTTAGTGGATATTTAAAACTAAAATGAAATTATCTAAACTTATTTCTTATGCATATATAAAACATTTTGCTCTTAGCATTATTTTATTGATATACATATTTCGAAAAAGTTTTCAAATTTCGTTGAAATATACATCATATATACATATATATATGTATGAAATAATTGGGGTTTTTTTAGCTTTAAGCTAAAAAATAATTTGGTCAATTGTACAACAATTTGATAGCTCTAACAGCTTTAGTAAATGTACGAAAGCGGTTTCGTACTATTTACGAAATCTTTCGTTGCTCAAAAGTACGAAAGTATTTCGTAAATAGTACGAAAGCGTTTGTAAATACTACGAAAGTATTTTGTTAATAGTACGAAAGCCTTCGTAAATATACGAAAGTATTTCGTAAATACTACGAAAGTATTTCGTAAATAGTACGAAACCTTTCGTAAATATTACGAAAGTATTTCGTAAATAGTACGAAAGCCTTCGTAAATACTACGAAAGTATTTCGTAAATAGTACGAAAGCCTTCGTAAATATACGAAAGTATTTCGTAAATATACGAAAGTATTTCGTAAATACTACGAAAGTATTTCGTAAATAGTACGAAATAGCTTTCGTACTATTTACGAAACCATTCGTTGCTCAATTTTACGAAAGTGTACGATGAATATGTACGAAAGATTTCGTAATATTTACGAAATATTATTTTGAGTGCAAGGTTAATGATTTTTGACTACGTTTAACATGCAGGCATAAAAACATTACATTAGGGTGGTGCGAACTAAGTACTGGGTGGTAGTGACCCCAGTGGCGCACATAGTGTTAATAATATTACACTGCATAAGCTAAAGACATCGGTGTATTAAACTTAGAGATCGGACTATAAATGCCGAAGATATGAAAAAAACGCATTTCGCCGACATCTAGCGGCTACAAAAAAAAAAAAAAATAACAAAATTGTCCGGAAATGTTTCCGAAAAAGACATCATATGGGGAGGGGCCAATTCATTTTTGTGATACGATCTAATGTATTTACATACATACGTATGTGACAGAATGAACACAAAGTTTAAGTTTGCTTAATATTGTTTACTGACATACATAAACACATAACTAAATATACCCAATAAGCATTTTAGTTGGAAATGCATTTGAATTCCATTTGAGATCAAATCCATTTTCCAGTTTCCAATATTAGTTTTCAACTTGAATTCTATTGGAGAAACAACCCAGTCTCCCGCAAAAGGGCACTTTTTTCATATGAAAATATTCTTGTTTCCCCACTTGAAAAAATATTGGAATTCGACTTGAGTGCCATTGCTATTCTCCAACTAAAGTCAAACGTCAAAATAAAGCTTTTACGCAACAAAAGCTCAACCGATTGACATAAAGGAACAAACATGTAACAATTCGACACTTCCAAACAAAACTGTACTGTCTGAAAACTGTGTTTTGCAGGAGAAGCTCTCAAAGTTTAAACTCGATATGAAACTTCAGTTGTATGCTAAGTATATTTCCACTTGTAACTTCTGTTTGGATTGAGCGATCAATACCAAAACTCCACAATATCAAGGTCAGGGTACGCTTTATATAAAGCCGTAAGAAAAAATGGCTAGCGTAGAACTAAACTGGTCTATCTAACAAAATACAAAAGTGGAGAAAACAGATGAAACGCGTTTTAATGCGGTGTGCGAAAATTATTATAGAAACGTGTTTCATATAATATTTGTTTGTAACAACAAAACTTGTTACATAGACCACTTTAGAATTTTTAATTTTTAAGGAAGTTTGAACTACAAACTGGAAATTATATGAATAAAACAACAAAAACTATGTGAAAGGAAGTACTTTAATTGCAAAAATAACATACACATGTTCGTAAATGATCACATCTGCGTTAAAAGTAACAGTAACCTAGTTTTCTCCACGGCGAGCTGTTTCATCTCTGCGGTTTACATGTGGAGACAGGTAAAAGGGGTGATGAATCGGTGGTACAAATTTCAACATTTTTTGTATGTCCTGCATTTTTTTGAATTTCAAAACGTGTATGTTGCTGCCCTGATCTGGTGTAAAATCCTGCAAGAACTCTATGAAATCATGTAGGTTCACGCTAGATTTCTTTATATCGACGGATTTATATGTTTCACAATAATCATCATTAAACTGCATCATAGATTCGCCCTTGATAAATTTTGCCTTTCGCATTTGGGAAACTTTTGCACCATCGTCTACTATACTCTGGTAGTCCCTGAACATTGGCCGTAGTTCGTCAAATGACATAAATTTCCCCACCATATTATTAACATCAAAAGGAGCATGCTTTCTACAATTTTTTACCAATTCCATCCACTCATCTGATGTAAGATCATACTGGTATATGGTAGTCTATGCTAGTTGGACCACTTTAGAATTTCTTGAAATGACAAAAGGACGTGAATTCTAAAGTGACATTTTTAGTGTTTGGACACTTTGGTGCAGAAATAACACCTACATCAATTTTGCACGGATAAATTTATGATTTTCAAGTTCAAAAATGTACATAACTCGATTTCTGAAAAAATGTTAGATAGACCAGTTTAGTTCTACGCTAGCCAAATAAAAATTTGCTACTTGGGTTTTCATGGCAAACTCTTAAAATTTTTATTCTGTAAAAATCTGGAGTTGTATTATATGTACACTTTTGCTTAGAACTTTTGATTGGATTTTCCGATTGATACCAAAATTAGACAGCATATAAATTAGGACACGCTCTACTTGAAAACGCCAAAAACGGGAAAATGTACTAAGTCGACTTACTACAGTATTATTTGGAAGCGTCGAATTATGATTGTCTGTCTAAACTTCTTTTTCACTTTTTTGTTAGGCATTTAACAATAATTAATTATTATAATAACCACATTTTTTACACAAAAATTAGTTGAGTTATACATTCCTTTTTATATTTTCCTCTTCACTCACTTTTTAGTTAATATAATATAATAATATAATAATACAATGGCGCTATTATAACTCTGACGAGTTTTATGTCCGAGCTTCTCTCCCAATTCGAAGTGTGCTCCTTTTTGTTTTTCCTACTAATTGGGTGGACCTACAGTTTTATGCCGGCTCCGAACGGCGAATGCATTTTTTGTGAGAAGTTTTTTCATGGCAGAAATACTCTCGGAGGTTTTAGTTCACTTCTTGCTAATATGAATAACTTGAATTAATATTAATTATGCTCTCAGCTCTGACAAAAACAAAAGTGTGAACTCCAATGGTTAAAAAATTGAAATCAAACTTTGGAAAAAATGTTGTACATCAAGTGTAAAAACATGTTGGATGTAAACTTGAGAATTGATAATTTTCTCCAATATTGGATTCATGCTTATTGGGTATATTCAGCGAAGGATTGAGTGCTAAATTTGTACATACATATATACATATGTGATTTAGATTTTGATGCCAATAGCCTTCGAAATAAATGTCTTCTCTTGGATCCTGACTTTTGTACCAAATATAAGGCTCTACATATCGACTTAACTTTTAAATGAAATGGGTATATTGTCAACTTTTCTTTACAGGTAATTTCTGTTCTCTAATTAACGCTTTTTTAATTCGCTATCGCTTTAATTCGATTTTAGTTTTTGAATTGGTATAGGTACTATGTGTTTGCATAGATCAGCTACCATCTGCTGGGTATCTGACTCCAAGGAATCCAGAGAAATAGAGGGTATAGCCTAACATCATCCCATGCGCTAAAAATGGGAATGACGTATAGGCAATGCAATGAAGTCGATGCTTTCGGCACTCTGGAATATCTCCTCTTTCAATCACCAACATTTGGCAGGCAACGACTCAGATGCCCGGCTCTGTGCAGCGCGTAACAGAAACGACTGGCGTGTTTTATTGGACTCGGCCACAATCGTTTAGACGGCTACGCACCAATTAGGAAGAAGATCCTTATATTCTACATATACTGAAAAACAATTTGCTCAGATTGTGGAAACGTGAGAATGATTCGGCGCTAAAGACATATTTTCATTGTTTTGATGTACAATTTTCTTCAAATCAAGGAATAAAAAACACGTTTTAAAGAAATTTGTATTCAAAACAATGAAAATATGTCTCTAGCGCCGAATCATTCCCATTTTTCCATAATCTGAGTAATTTTGTTTTGGGTCTCCAAGGGACATTTAATCACTAAGGGTATAAAGAATCATACTCGACCAAACATTTCCGGGATTAACTTCCCCAACATGGACCGTAAATCCATGCCTCCGCACATCTATATGTACATATGTGTCAGAGACGCACTACACATTACATTGGCTAACATGATGGTCGACTTGTGGGAATTAATATAAAGCAGAGCAACAATTACTAGCTCAAGAAATACATTCAAACATACATATGAGTGTTAGCGAACCCAAGCTTTTAGATTAATGGAGAATGCACAAGCTTTGAAATTTCATGCTCACATATAAAAAAAATAAATTTGCTTGCCAAAAATAAAACGAGGATATTCTTTCTCAAATTTACTTAGGCTATGTATGTATGTAAGTGTAGTTAAAAATATTCTTATATTACCCATATACTATATGAAAGTGCATATAAATTGACAATTTTTTACTATTGTCATGCAAAAGCCAATCATGGCCCAATAACAAAGCCAATAATGTTCCACTCGCTCTCCCTGATCAAGTACAATAGAGTTAACATGCCCGTGTGACTTTGACATGCCAATTATTGTGAATTAAAGAACGCGATGCAAAATATTACATCATTCATTCACGTCGAACTTAAAAAAAAATTAAATTAAATAAATACATATGCATGTCACACAAAAGGTCAAAAGGACTATCAACACGTTGTCAACAAACTCGATGCTGTCATTTCTGACACCACCAACATCCACACACCAGAACGCCATGGCCAGCCCACCCAGCCCAGCTTTGGCAGTGTCACATTTAGTGAAGTCAAAATTGCGGCTGTCAACAAAGGTTTCAATATCTGAGTAACTGAGGAGGAGTAAGAGACATGCCAGCAACTGTTAAGACACGCCGAAAGAAGCGAAAGAAAGTGAAAAATAATGAAAAGAAAGAAATCTAAAGGATTTCTGCCTTGTATTTGCATTTGTATTTAGCTTTGAGTTGACACTTATCAAACTGTCGTCAGCTTATTTCTTCTTCGTCGTCTATCGATACCATATGCCTGTGACGTATGGAAAAATTGGAATTGATTTCTTGCAAATGAGACAGCACAATAAAGCTCACGTGCATATGTATGTATGTATGTATGTATGTATGTATGTATGTATGTATGTATGTACATATGAATTATCAAGTAGCAAGAAGCGTCGCAGTGAAGAAAGTTTTTTGAAAAGCTAAAGGCCCATTATGTATGTACTTAAATAGGAATTTTCGCCCTTTACTTCCCAATAGGCACGAATAAAACTTTCTTTCAATCTTTAAGAAGTTTTGTGGTTCTCAAATAGATATCCAACTATATGGGTGATTCCAGGATGGCGAACGTGACGTTCGTACGCATTCAAAGCTCAATAAAGTATGCATAGCCTTAAACAGTCTTCTTCTTATTATTATTTTTGGAGAGCACTTGAGTAGCATTACAATCGGTGGAAATAAGAACTAGGTACTATCGATTTGAAGTTTCTGAGATATTAGCACTTAAAGGGCGATGGCAAACGGGAAAAAAATCTTATGATGTTCCTGTTCGTCACCATTTAATATGCAGATAAAGAAGTGAAAGGGCTTCAGAACATTTAATTACATACATATGTATGTATGTATATTGTACAATAAGACTGAACGCTATGCCCCACATTGGCCTCAAGCTTAGTACTTGTGTGTGTATGCTAGTGCATCGGTGTTGTTTGAGCAATCAAACTGCTAACGCGAACGCTTCTTGGGCACAGCTGACAAGCAAATGTAATTTATTTTCTACAGCGAATCCCGAGCACAACGACAACAATGCAGTAAACATGTTTATACTCTGAACACATGAGAACAACATGCCACAAGGTTGAGCTATAGTAGCATCAACAACATTTGACGTAGCAACAGCAACGGACGGGTCGCATTTCATCTCAAAGCTCACTTACATCGCACATATGTACATATATATGTAATATATGTATGTACATACATATATTGAAATTCTAAAAACAAATGCAATATGTGTATGATGCTGTTGACCCACTTTCATTGACAAGGAGGCATCCTTTCAACGAGTACAGTTTAACTAACACAAACGTTTATTTTTGGGTTTTTTATATGTACATACATATATAGCTATTTTCAGTTATTTCCTTAGTCGAAACCGTAGTTTACCAGGCGTAGATACAGGCACTGCTGCCAACAAGGCATTCAAAAAATATTGCCTGCCATCCCAATGCTGGTCCGCAACAATCTGCAACCAGCTTTGCATGTGTTTACATATGTATGTATGTATGAGATCCATACTAAACAATGTGAATAACTGGGTTAGTAGAGCTAACACAGTGAATATTCAGCAAACGAACATTCATCAGCCGAAAAAGGATATGTACATTTGTATAACCTCAGCCAACTCAATGTCCTTCATACTTACAACGATCGAAAGTAAAATTCACACATTTCAACGACCGCGATGATGCAACCGACGCTCTATAATTATTATCACACACTCATATACAAAAATGGCGGCTAAAGCGCCTCAACGTATGCAATGGCCGAGTGTTTGCTATGCATATTATCAGTCCAGCTCGTCGGCGTATTTGTGGAGCAGAGCAGCAAATTTGGTTGTTAGTTCAATTGATACATACGTATGTATGTAGGTACATAATATGTGCATATAGTATATTAACGTTCAGATAAACAACAAATACATACATATGTAGTCCGAAAAGCTAGCTCTGAAACTCTAATTTTAAATGGCTAGGTGCTGTATCGGCTTCAAATCTTTATATGACGTTTTAAAATTTAAATAACATTATAAGTAATTTTGTTCTTTTAAATAATACTGGAAATTAATTGGACGAAAGCTTTTTCTCAGGGACCGTAATCATTATGAGTTTTATAAAAAAAAAATCGCCATTTAATCATTATATGTTGAGTTTTTTTATATTTCATCAAAAATAATAATTATTTTTTTAGTTTTATTTTTTTTGATCAGAAATAACACTTATTCCTTGAGCGATATTTAATCCTTCAGAAATAATCATTATTTTTTTAGTTTTATTTCTTTGATCAAAAATAACACTTATTCCTTGAGTGATATATTTATCGCTCAGAAATAATCATTATTGTGTGGGGTTTAGTTTTTTCGATCAAAAATATCACTCATTCACGAAGTTATATCGATGGGAATTTTTTAGTAATTATGTTCCAGAGCACTTTAGATTTGAGTTTTTCGACCTAAGCTAAAAAATAAAACTCAAAGAATAATGATTATTTCTGAGCGATAAATATATCACTCAAGGAATAAGTTTTATTTTTGATCAAAAAAATAAAACTTAAAAAAATAATTATAATATTTGATTTTTATGGATATCGTTTAAAATTTTTCGATCATAGTGGATTCGGATAGTGCTCTTTCAGACATGCACATACACAAACTCAATACTCTTCTACGATATTTGTAACTATTTGATTTTTTTCACTGAAAATATAACGAATAATGATTATTATGGGTCCCTGCTTTTTCTTGATTTTTTTAATTTTACTGATACATCGGACCCTCGATCCATGTTAATGTAAGTTTGAACATGTACATACATAGTATACACTTAGCATACGAATTCGCCTTCAAATACTTACTCGTTTAATATCAATTCTCCTCTAAAAGCTGTTATAAGAATGTTTAAATATATACCAGTTCATGCACTTGAATTTGGACTTGGTATTTTATCGGTTGACTGCAGATAAGTTACTTATGTATGTATGTACTTATTTATGCTTACAACTATTCCCTGGATGTGCAGGAGCGCTCTCAAATGCACAGCATACTCCGATGCTCTGACCGACTAGTGGCGCTAATGGTTGTCACTATTAATTAAATGCAGTGATAGCATTTGTAATTTGCAGATGGTGGTAATGGCTCAAATGGTTTAAATATTTAAATATGCCAAACGCACTTCGCATTCATCAGCAAAACTTGATTGCAAGCTTAGCAAATTTAGAGAATAGTACTAAACAAACAGCAGGTGCTGGAGTGTGAAAATGCATCACATAGATACTTGCATACATATGTACTTGTACAAAAGTTTATTTAAGCGCAGAATCACAAATGTGTACCTAGACATGGGCAGCTGGAAAATTATAAACACAATTTATGAGAGCAAAACAAATAGCTTACCCAATTTATATTAAATTAATTTGCAATTTTCGCAAAAGCAATATCTACCTTCTTCCATTACCCGTGTTGCTATCGCTATTTACATACATATGTACATATGCCCAAGAGGAAAAATAACAACAGTTGAGTTGATTTCAAGTGTTACCTTTTAAAGTGGTCATAAAAACAATGTATATTATATTCTGCAACGTAAAAAGTTGAAGAACAAATACTTATTAGCAAAGAAATTGTGTAAATTCTTTGAAAATATTAATTTAAAAATTGCCAATAGAAATTTTGCAAAACTAAAGGTAGCCATTAGTATCTTTTCGCTACTGGCCTTCCTTTAGAATATTAACTCCATAACGTTTTCACAACGAAATATCGTTTAATGTAATTTCAAGCTTGAAATTACGGATACTTTATAGCTAATGAAAAATGTCTACTAATTTCTCAGCAATTTTCCATTTAAATGCAATTTTAAGCTAAACATTGGCATTGATTAATTTGATCACATTTAAAATGCGAGTATCTTCATCACATTCACATTCTCCTTACACCTCACCACTAACTTTGCTTTTCCTTTACGGATATTCGTATCTGCCGAAGCTTTTGTTGGCAGACTATAAAAAAATCACTTTCTTATCAGCTTCAACAAAAGCTGAAAGAGTGCGGGTTGTGGGGTGCACCGCGCAGAGGTTTTTGACGAGCGATGAACTCAAATGGTGCTTGTAACGCGAAAATTAGATAGCAGGGAGGAAGAAGGGTGGGTACCTTCATTACATTCGTGCATACATACGTATGTAAGACTTTTCAGCATCTCAACAACAGATAAATAATAGCTAACAAACAATATGAATGAGTGAAATTAATTTCTAAGTGAAACCCGTCGCCGGTATAATTCATTCCTCAAGCACAATAAAAAGTAATCGGTTTGGACAGGAAAATATATGTAAATTTAATCCTCGCAATAATTAAAAGTGTTTTGCAGCCTTGTAGTTCGCATTTGGTCGAGAATAAAGCTTTCAAGTCCCACAATTCATATACACACCTACATATGTATATGAACGTACGGCAGGTGTGTAAGTGTGCTCCGTCCATAGCGGGCTGAACAATAAGATCTGTCCGCAAACGTGAATACTTATACAATGCAAAGTGCAATTTCACGACCGACTTTCCGATTCCCGCAAAGTTGACTCCAGTTATCCCATGTCCCGGGGACAGGAAACATTCCATGAACTTATTGCATAAGAGTTGAGCAAATTTTATATATATACAAGTACATACATGCATATATTGTACATAGGCTTAGCCCCACTTATAAAAATATTTATAGCCACTTGTGTACTATGTATGTATGTATGTATGTATGTAGCTATTTAATGCGCTCCTAGAGCGCTCAAGTATATTATTTCGTACAACAACTGCATATTCCTTTGAACTTTCACTAACAAAAATCGTTTAAAATGGATAAAGACGCATATCATTCATTGAAACGATAATACATCAGTCAAATGTGACAAGTGCGTGCCTTTCAAAGCAACAGCAATGCCACTGTCATACATACTTACATATGTAAGAATACGTGGCACAGAATGTCATGGCAGCTTCCACCGAGGTATCGTAAAGTATGGCTGTAACTCTCACAAGTGACACATAATTTGGTTTTTTTAGCATCTATACATATATGTATACTTGCTTATGTAAGTAGGTACGCAAAATTACAACTTTGTCAGCTTCCTAAAAGCGTTCAATCTTTGACGACGTGTGCCGTCATTGCAGGTGAGGCACGACGGCTTACTGCTTGCTTCATCCCACCCACAGCGATTCGATTATATACGCTCTTCATTTTAACTCTGATTATGTATTTTAAAACGCTTTCGATCTCTCAAGTGACAGTTTGTAATCTGTCATTAGAGGTGCACACAAACAACAAGCACATACATACATACTTATATGATTTATATGGATGGGATATGTTGAAGATAAATATTTCGAATATTGCTAAAATCTGAGCTTATGTTATGTTCAGACACAGCCTTAATTGAACATTAACACCCGTTATTCAATTATCAAGCCTAATGATTCTCAATTTTCCATACAAAAATTGACGAAGTTAATGCTTCATTAGGAATTAATGAGTTCTTAATGAAGAACAATTCTGCATGCAACCCTGTTAAAAGGCTTGTTTCATAAGTAAAATGAAATGTCATGAAAAGAGAAATGTGATAAGCGTCAGTGTCCACTAAACAGGTTGGTTCGTCAGATCAGCTGCATTCTTGTTCTTCTTCATCAACTATCAAATTTGTTTTTATTTCTGCTTATTCTATACGTGTTTACGATTGGTAAAAATTGTGAGCTGAATGTCAAATTATTTCGTCCTCCTTGCAATTTTGACATTTAAGTCACGAGAGTTTGATATTCAGCTCACGGCGTGTATGTGTGTATGTATCTTGAGCCGACCTGTTAAATGGGCCAAGTAAATTAAATATGTCTGAACACCAAATCTCAAGATGTTCAATCAACCCCAATTGACTTAATTAATTTTTATGTCTGAACATGATATTACGCTAACACGCATTTAGAGGCTCAAAAACAACCATCACGTGCAGATTGGATGATATTGTATAATCGTTCATTGATATTCTCCCCTCACTCTCATATAATGTGCGCTATTAAAAAAGCTATTGAATACAAACGGTTAAATAACCGCACCCACAATGAAATGATTCTTAACAAACGGTATTAAAGCCCGTCTCCACATAACTTGATTCACCAGAGAAACATGTAGCAACACATCTCGCTCAATAACCCGTCTCCACGTGGCTAATCGTGATTCAGTTTGACATTTCTCTTTCTTGTTCTTCTTAAATGTTTGTATGTTTGCTTATTTTTGCGTCTTTGTTTTGGTCTGTGTGAGATTTCGATAGCTTTTCGATACAAAATTAGAGAAGACATCGATATCATCGAGGTTGGCAAGATGATTCAGAATGAAACAGTGTTTCAATCTTCACTCGCTCTCAGAAATTTGTATGGAAATTGGCGAGTTTCGGCACTGGTTTCCGTGTCGAAACAAGATTGAGAGAGAAAATGCAGAAAAAAAGAGCGAAACACGTTATGTGGAGACATGTTATTATGGTGCTTAGTATGTATTATTATAAAGCAGGGATGGGCACACAAATACATTCAAACAATCTCCGAAAATTAGTGTGTGTTGGTGCGCCTACTGTAGGCCAAAGTGGAAAACGACAAACAATAATCAGTCTGCATGCAGATGTTGAGCGAGCAGGGTCATGCTGCGCACGCCTTGCGAAATTATGAAACAACGTACGTATTAGACCTCTGCACAATACCATTTGCCTCTTCTATATTTGCGAATACTCTATGCATTGTACAATTAGTCACAGCACAATTTCAATGCAGATACGAATAAAACCCATACTTTTCATTTGGAATACAAATACTATTTCTATTTGCTCTGTTGGAGCGATTAGTGTACACTATTCGCAACGATAGAATAGAACATAATAATAACCATGTTATTAAGTATTCGCAAATTCGTATTGGTTTGTTTGTTTATTTAATGTGCATATGGCATTAAGGTGGACCAAAAAATAAAAGCTCAACAAACATATGTTCCATTTTTTAGTGATAAGAATTGTTTTTCTTGTTCATTAAGGTCTTTGAAAAAAATTATGTATCATCACTGATATAAAAGGAGAAAGAAATTTGGAGGCATTTGCACGACCTCTAAATTTTAATATATTAAGGAAAAATTTTAGGTATAGATTTCCGTATTATATTCGCATGAAAATCGGGTTGTTCCGCGAATTTCGGGAGAACTTTATTTCCTTCATAAAACCACCTTAATATGCCAAATAAGTTTCCTAACTAATGCCGAAAAAATCAAAAGAATCGAAGTATTGGTTACCGAGTTATTTTAAAATATATAGAACAGTTGGAAATATGTAGATCGTAAAAAGCTCTGGTTCGAAATTTATTTTAGACATATGGTTTCTTGGGCAAAAAAGCTTGAAATTACCCAAATTTTTATAATTGAGATGTGTCCCTGTTAATTTTTTTTTGGCCACTACCAATCGACCCGCGCTAGTCTGTATGCATATGCACATACACACACTCACATTAGCAGCGTAATTTTGCTCAACACAACGTCTGGATGTGTGTTTATGAAAATATGTATGTATACATACATATATTTCGATTATATTCGAAGTATTCGCAAGTAGTGTACACTATTTGCAGAACCTTTTTAAGGCCATGTAATTGTCGCTACGAATAAGTATTGTATTGGTTCTGTTTATGGTTGTGCTCTACTTGCGCTTATTCTAAAACGACAGAAACAAGTAGGTACTGTAATTGGACGGCCGCGAATATTTTGTTGGTCGTTTCGAATCCATTCGTGCAGCCCTTTAGTACGTATACAAATACATGCGTATGTATGTTATATGCAAACTCTTGATAGTTTTGTTTGTTTTCTGGCTTCTGCAAATAAAACAAAAGAATTTCAAGCGACGACCACTTGCTTTCACGACAGTCGAAGGCAAATTAATTCTTTTTGCTAAGCGACGATCGCCTGGTCCCATCGTAAGCGCTCATTTTACGCTCTTTATTTGTCTGTATTAGTGACAATCGGTGAGTATACGTGTGAATCGCAAACAGCTGGTCTGCCCGCGGGCAAGAGGCTGCGCATTATAGTCCAACCATTGACCGACGGCGTCATATCTCTCAGTTACCTCACGCAATAGTTGAAAATCGACACCATTCACGCACGTAAACGCACGCATACCCAACGCAAGAATCAGTTGTTTTCCTTTGTTTACATTCTGCATTGTTTTTGGTTTGTTTGGAATGAGTTGAATAACAGCGTTACCATTGTACAGCAAAGTATACATGCAGTTTTTGATTTCGTAGTAACTTGTGTTTGGTTTCGTAGTAATTTTTCTTGAGAATCGTATTATTCATAGAATTTATTAATAAATAAATTTTTAAATTGAAAATGTTGTATCATGATAATTTAAAACCAAATATTAATTGCAGTTTTGTTTACTTCTGACTCCGTGCTTCTACATTTTCTACTACTATTTCTTAAAGGCTTTTAAGAATATGTACATTAGGCATATAAAAAATTTGGACGAAAAATTTGGCATACCACCACGTGGTGGCAAATATTGTACAAGTAATGAATATCACTTTTTTAGGTGATTTCGGTTCAAAAACGTTCCGCGCAAAAATGGATTTCTAAAAAAAGTCAGATTTTTTTTTTATTTTTTTTTAATATTTTTATTTTTACATTTTTGTCAATTCTTATAGTATGAAATAAGTTTTAAGTTTAAAGTATATGATGATTTACACCAGCGTTGGGCAAAGTAGCTCCTGGTAGCATTTTGCACTTAGGAGCCGACTTGGCACATTTGGGTGCAGGTGAGGGACGCAACCAAGTGCAGCATAAGGGGAGAAGAACTGAGAAAGAACTCACTAACACATAAGCAAGATTGAGAACGAGAGAGTATGTCGCCGCCTGTATTCGTGGCAGTGGTCGAAAATGAAAGTTTCCAATTGTGTCAAATTTGTACAAAAAGTGGTGAATTTTTGAATTTCATTGTGCAATCAATTTGAAAATCGTCTGCTGGTACCATTACCTTGATAAAATAAGTTTACAGCACATATTGTATAATAAGGATCTCATACAAAACCTTTCTTACGCATATTTGTGAGTCCTACATTTATGAAGATTACTTTATAATAAAGTTTATATGCCTTCATAATAAAAAAACAACCGTTTGTTTACTATGAAGCAAACAAAAATGGCATTGTGATCGAAAAATATTTATAACCTGAATTGAGTTTTGCAGAATAGTGCGAAAATCAATTGATTATACATAAGTGCCTTGCTACTTCCCAAATAACTGAAAACTGCATAGGCACGAGTCATTTTCCATCACTGGTTCATGCCTGGGAGGCAGTGTGCAGCAGTGTTGCCGCAGCGTCAAACAATTTGGTATCACAAATTGGTACTTTCATGGGTTTTCCTCGTATCACCTAAAAATTTTACTGACGGTGGTACAACTCGACAAGGGAGCAGCCCATCCTATTATCTAGGAATACAAACAACAAAGTCTATGTGATATTTTCTATCGTTGTAATATTGTGTATATGTATATATATATATATATATATATATGAAATAAAATGAGCATTTCTACGTACATGTTTTTGCTTTGGATTTAATACCAAAAAAGTATAGTATTTATTCCAATTTTCGGATAGATCTTATACCATTTCAACTATTTTTAATACCAAAAATATTCTAAAAATAATGAAGATTTGGTTTTGATTTAATTCCAAAAAAGTATTAATTTGACACTAAGAATAATTTCTGTCTCTCATGTTCTCTTCTTTTTTTTTAAACCAGAATAGTTTTAATTTTATACTTTTTGGCATTGTTATATATAAATACCAAAATGGTATTAAAATTAAACTAAAATTTTTACTGTGTACCCTATCATGTGCGTTAATACCACATGGATCTACTGCAAAAATTTCATAAAGATCGGTTGATTAGTTTGGGAGTCTATAAAGGACAGACACACATTCTTTTTTGTATAACAGATTTTATTTAATATAAGAGAATTTATAGATGTAAGTTCTTGAATTTTGACATTGCTAAAATAATATTAAAATAAATTATCCATCTTCTATGAATCGAATGTGAGTGAGTTTCATAAACCAAATATTATTTCCACTAAAATAATATATGTATTGTAGGAGCGGCAACTCTGGGGGAAGAGCGCCGTTGTCAACAGGGAGGGTGTCATTGTTTAAGGATTGTATAATAAATGTGTTTTAGTACTCTTTTCTACAACAAATACTACTACTCTTAAAAACTAATACTTATGATTTGCTACGATCAATGCTAAAAATATATACATATATAGTTTGTAAATAAATCGATTTGCATGTAGAAATGAAATACGCACAAACTAAATGTATATTATAAAGTCGTTTGCTACCTAAAAGTCGAAAATTTCAGTATTAATTACTTTTTTCGTAATTCTTGGCAAAAATTGTATTATTTTGTTTCCGTACTACGGCAACACAGTTTAAGAATTGTTGATCGTGGCTGAGAGTTGGTGGTTTTGGTTTTTGATTTTTATGGTGCTAACAGTCAACAACGAGTTGCCGCAACCCGTGTCAGCTGACACGATCTACCTTATGAGAGTGCCATATAAATGAAAACTCACCAACGACCGAAACATACGAGTACGCAGCCCGTACCGCAGAAATCAACGAGCATTTTGATTTTTGCCGGAAAACGTGTCAGCTGATTGCTTTTGCTCAACGCGGTGTTGCCGAACGAACTTTTTTAGCCACTAAAACATTTGAACGGTATTTTTCATTGTATTATTAAACGAAATCAATGCGAGTGTAAAATGTAATGGAATATATCTTTCTTCATAGGAAAAACAGCTTAAGATTACTTAAGCGAAATATGAGTTATTAGATAATTGTTTAGCTCATTTATTGAAAATAATTATCATTTATGTATATGTTATTAATTCACATGAAACCATTTTTAATACGTTTATTTTAGTTTCAAATAAACTTAAAATCGAGATTATCCAGTTATAACTTTTTTCGGAGCATAAATTCGCACAGGATGAAATAAAAAAGTTACATAAATGATGTTAGTAACTAGTAATTTACGATAAATAAAAGTAATTTTTATTTCAAAATTATCCCTTTTTACCATTTTTGAATGGGTCAACGGATAGCGGGCCAGCGGATAGTGAACAACTGATATTTTCCGTCATAAAATTCACACAGGGATAGGACCACGCCACTCAAAAACCCGTTTTTACACCGCCGTCTTTTGTTGTTGCGTTAAAAAATTAAGTTCCGCTTCGGATTCGTGTTCATGTCATCAAAACGCGTCGATTGACACCCCACTTCTTGAAAATTTACCAATTTTCACCGCTGTCACCTAAACTAGATAATTACCAAAACTTGGAATACAAAATCGCGCATTTTTTTTATTAAAAATTTTCGCCTGTGTCGCTTTTTTTCTTAAAGAAAACAATATATTTAAAAATTTAAATTGAGAATAAACATCGGTACTAAGTTTGGGTATTTCATGTGAAATTTTTGTGTCTTCCGATTATTTCAAATACGGTAACACTCACAAGGCTGTTCAAAATAGAAAACAGCTGATTTTTGTCTTTTCATACGGGCACGCACTTTGTCTAACTCGGAACGAACTCGGGCTTCGGAAACGGGTCGTCAACTCGTTGTTGACTGTCGGCACCCTTAGTGTTTCCGCGGGCTTCTTGCGATGAACATGACGAGCGAGGGAATATACGCTGATTTTAATTGTTTTGCATTCCCCTTATCACCGAAAAACAAATCAGCCCCTCTCCATCCTCTTGCTGGCTCCGAGACTGCTGCAAGAGCCAAATTTTCGCCCATCGCTGATTTACACAATGGTAAAATGTCTTGCACAATTTTAATTGCATGCTCTGCGCAGATGTACAAAACTTTTTTTGTTTTTTTCAGCAGTTCTCGTTTTGCGCGGAAACTTTATTGCAATTCCGCAAAAAAAAAATAATGGGGTTCATACTTTTTTATGCTCTATTCGACTATAGTATGCCGTTTTTCGTATTTGCAAAAATTGTAAAAAGTTATATGCCTAATAGTCAAATGTATTAAATGCAACAGTCAAAAATATCCACAATAGTCAAATTTAGTAAAGAAAACACAGCAGGAAAAACTTAATTTTCTTCTATTTAAATTTTTATCTCCATATAAAAACAAATAAAAACGATTGATACAATATGTAGTAAAATTTAGTAAAACAAAAAACGCCAAAAAACCTTCATTTTCTCTATTTACATTTTTATTTCCTTGTAAAAAAACAATTGCGGCAATAGTCAAATTTAGTAAAAAAAAACGCAAGAAAAAACTTAAATTTTTTTTATTACATTTTTATCTCCATATTTAGAAATAAAAATACACTTATGTTAACATAATTTTATAATCGGCAACATTCGGAATAGTTATTGAGGTACTTTGGGAGCATATTGAAAGATTCGTACTAATTTACTACAAAATGATCGCTCCGGCAACCCTGTTGCAAAGAGAGCAATCAGCTGACACGTTATTACGTGAAAAATCAAACTGAGCTAGGTTTCTACGATACGTGCGTTAAAGGGGCCTTCGTCATGCGTTGGTGAGTGGGCATTTACACTACAACTCCATAAGACAGGTTGTGTCAGCTGACACGGGCTACGTGCGTGCGTCGTTGACTGGTTGGGCTATTAGAGCTGCAAAACTATCGATGGCACTATCGATAGTATCGATAGTTTTTTTTTCGTGTCACTATCGATAGTTTTTTTCCACTATCGATGGTTATCCCTATTCATTCTTGTAGTTTTGTCCCAAGAGAAGAATACTGAATGTTAGGGAGGAGTTGGATTTCGATATCAAATTGGTCAAATTAATACCCGATTTTTGAAAGTTTTGATTTTCAAATTAAGTTTTTTATAAAAACTTGTAAAAATCAGAAGAAAATTTATTTTTTAAAAATTAGCCCGTTTAATTGTTAACGTAATATCAAAGATATCTGATAAAAACATTATTTTTAGCGATTTCTTTCATGTGAAACAAAAAGGATATTTTATGGACTAAAAAATCGGTTATATGACTCATCCGTGTATAGACAAAAGATAAAATTTGTTTGCGACTTCACCCTCTCATAGGCACGGTAGGCAGGAAGCGACGATAGGTTGCATGAAAATGTCGAGAAAAAAGGAAAGTGGGGTTGTGTTATGTGATGTTTATAGATGAAACATCCGTTGAAATTAAAATCCGAGCTGCTCCTTTTTCAAGGATATCCACATTTTTTGTTTTTTTTGAAAGGATCAAATATTGAGGAAATCGAATATTCGCCACCGTCCAAATTTTTCCGATTTCAATACATTATTTGGTCGCTAAGGGATACAAAAAAAGGTATTAAAAAGAAAAATGGACACCTGTAGTGGAAAAATCCAATGTGAACAGGACCTAAAGGATAACCACTGAAATATAAAATAACACAAAAAGTACCCACTTTAATTTGCGTATAACTCCTAAAATGTTAACTCTACGTGGAAATTTCTTATTATATGTTTCATTCAGAATAAATAAGGAAATATTTCTTTAATATACAATTTTAATGTACCTGCAGTGCTTAATGTACTTTTGTGCATCTAAAGTGAAAATTTCAAAAAAAAAGTACGTTTTTTTTATAGTGCTATTTTAAGTTCAAATATTTTTCTAGTTTATGTAAATATTTTAATCTAATGATCCAGCTCTCACTCCTACATATCTATACGTTAATACTAAAAAAGAGTTAGAGCTGAGATACGCGCCCGCTGTGCACGGTGGGCGGGAAGCAACAATAGGTTGCATGGGAATATCGTAAAAACGATGTCCCAACGAATATGTGCCTAGCTGTGTGCTGGTACTAATTTTCGTTTAAAAAAAATGTTGGAGATTTTATTCACGCTTGCTGTGTGTTTATGAAGTATATTAGAATATCATTTTACGTAAGTTTTTAGCCGGCGATCGTTTTTTCAATATTTTCATGCAACCTTTTGTTGCTTACCGCCCACCGTGCACCCCTAGCGCGTATTTCAGCTCTAATTCTTTTTAATATTAACGTATAGATAGGTAAGAATGAGAATTGGATCATTAGATTAAAATATTTACATAAACTAGAAAAATATTTGAACTTAAAATAGCACCATAAAAAAAGTACTTTTTTTTTTTTAAATTTTTACTTTAGATGGACCAAAGTGCATTAACCACTGCAGGTACAACAAAATTGTATATCAAAGAAATATTCCCTTATTTATTCTGAATGAAACATATTATTAGGAATTTTCACGTAGAGTTAACATTTTAGGAGTTATACGCAAATTAAAAAGGGTACTTTTTGTGTTATTTTATATTTCAGTGGTTATCCTTTAGGTCCTGTTCACATTGGATTTTTCCACTACAGGTGTCCTTTTTTCTTTTTAATACCTTTTTTTGTATCCCTTAGCGACCAAATAATGTATTGAAATAGGAAAAATTTGGACGGTGGCGAATTTTCGATTTCCTCTATATTTGATCCTTTCAAAAAAAACAAAAAATGTGGATATCCTTGAAAAAGGAGCAGCTCGGATTTTAATTTCAACGGATGTTTCATCTATAAACATCACATAACACAACCCCACTTTCCTTTTTTCTCGACATTTTCATGCAACCTATCGTCGCTTCCTGCCTACCGTGTAGGGTTAGCGTTAATCAGAGGTTGAGTAAACGGCCCTTAAGCTAAAGATATAGATACTCATGAAGATGAAAAGGTTTAATTTAACCAAAAAATGCTATATATATAAGTGAAGTATTTAATTCCTATTTGTTGTTCTTTTGTTAATTAATTAATGTTATGCGTTAAAAAAAATTAAAGACTTTGAAACAGAAAATGTAAACAAAACCATCCCTCTTTTTAAGGTTTAATTTAACCAGAAAATGCTATATACATACACAGCGAAAAAAGTACAATGGTTTTTTCAACCAACTTCTTGGTTAATGTTTTATTGGTTGATTTATTCATGTCAAAAGGAAAAAATGTACATTTTCATTGTACCATTAACCAATATTTTGGTAACAATCAATATCAAACAGAAAGTTGGTTTCCCCAACGTGTATATTTGTTATATTGACGAAAATATTGGTTAATTCATATCTAAAAAAAAGTAAAAATATTTACGAAGCTTTATGGCCAGTGTTGCCGCTCAAAAATTTCAAAAGGTGGCCCAAAAAATTAAAAAAAGTGGCTCCAATTTTTTTTAGCTAAACACATTTTTATATATTTTTGTGGTTTATTTAATGCTTAAAGAAAATGGAATTTAAAATATTCTCTACACTAACGCAGCGTTAATATGATCGTTCGTTGGCAGACGGAATAACCCGAGAAAGGCAAGGAATTAAAAAAAAACTGTTATAGCGTTCGTTGAGCCGTAGGAAAGTGCAAGAACCGTAGGAATTTTACCAAAAAAGAGCGAATATGAGTGCAAAGAATGTAAATTGTGGTAAAATTCCTACGTGTCTTGAACTTTCCTACGGATCAACGAACGCTATATGTGTTTGTGTGTGTCTGGGCTGCTCCGTGCGTTTTCATTATCTTAACGAACAGCCCAAATTTCAAAATATTCAAGGGTAGTGTTGGCAAACAAATTAAATAAAGAACCTTTCGAAACGGAGAGTTGCTAATGCAAAGTAAAATAGTAGCAAAGAGGTTTTTTGATCTTATATTTAAGAAAAAACTAAAAATTATTTAATAATTATAATTCTGAAAGTAAAAAAGGACCAAAAGTTTCCCGAATTTTTAAAAAGGTTCAAATATTGCATATTTTCAAAAAGTTGGGTTCAGGTGGCCTGGCTTTAAAAAAGGTTCAAATTGCCACTTTAGTCGCCCAAGCGGCAACGCTGTTTATGGCTTCGGCTCTGTTGTTACCATCGCCTTCAACACCGTTTGTGCTTGACGAAGCTGGACCCGAATTGCAGAGAGCGAGAGAGTGAGTATTTGGAATTTTCTTTGTTATTCAGTTAACATATTAACGCTCTCTTATAGATAATACATAGCAGTGCTGCTACTGGCATAAAAATATAACCAACAAATTGTTTAATAGTAACAAGAAATTGGTTGAAGATTTGAACGAACATTTTGTTATATCAACAAATATCATGGTTAATATAACCAAAAACACTTTCTAATATATCAACAATGGTAATGGTAATATTAAACAAAATTGAAAATTCACATTCATTCCATTTCAAGTGTGAAATTAGAACTATTAACCAACTTCTGGTTGATTTTTCTCTCAGTGTAAGTGAAGTATGTATCTAATTCTTATTTGATCTCTTATTTAATAATTGTTTTGCGTAAAAAATTAAAGACTTTTTGGAAAGAAAACTGTAAACAAAACCATCCCTCTTTTTATTTTAGTGAAATATTCATAAAAAACTATCGATAGTATCGATAGTTTTTTTTTCGACTATCGAAACTATCGAGTGGTCCGACTATCGATGGTTTTGCAGCTCTACTGCGCATCGCTGTTATAAAGGAATATACCCTGCAGGGAACTCAATAACCAGTGAGCAAAATTGCTAGTTCAGAACTAGCGAAAAGGTGTCAAGAAGGAACTAGCTCAATTGTAGTTAGACCCTCACCAGTTCAGAAGGAGTGAATTGACTAACCATTATAAGACACGATTTAATTTGTATGCAATTTCGAAGTGACAAAAATTCTATGAAATTGCTTCGTTAGTTCAATTGCCGTCGGCTTTGTATATTTCTGCAATTCTCAGATAGTTAGTGAAGAATTTTATATAAGGAGCATAATGCAATCAACTTTTGGCACATAATGCATTGGAATGTGTAGCTTATACGAGTACTCTAAAAAAACGCTGTAAATCGAAAGACGTTTGCAGTTAAATCAAGAACTTTCCGCAGCTGAAATGTGCCCAACAACGCTCCGTTGTTGTTTCAAAGGTGCAAGCGGTGTTGATTAAAATACTTTCGTATTTAAGTCAACAACAGAAACTGTCGGGTCAAATAATTTTGCCTTTGAGTTAACAACGGAGACTCTTAGAAAAATTGTTCAATAGTGAGTAGTTAGTGATTGTTTTATATGGTTGGATAACTCCACAAATGTAAAAAAAATTAGGAAGATCGAGACCGTTGATAGCGGAAAAAACCGTGGACCCGGATGGCGCCAAAATATTATTGGGCAATATTGGTATCAAATTAAAGTTCTTAACTAGGGCTTTAATATGGACCTCAATACATGACAATTTCTTAGCCAATTTGCGATATACTGGCGAATAAGTGGTCTAGGATGACTACAGAATATTTTAAAGGATATCGGCGACATTTGAGTCCAATTTTTGACTTATATGTGTCGAAACGGTTGACACAGCAAAATGGATTGGCTTTACATTGAAATCCTAGGTAAAATTTTTATTTTGATACCCATATTGCCCAAAAATGTTTTGGCGCTATCCGGCTCCACTTTTTGTCCGTTATCCACCGTCTCGACCTTTGTATTTTTTTTACATTTGTAGAGTTACCCACCCACATAAAAAAAATCACGAATAACCCAAAAAACCGCCTTCAAGAGCAAAATTGTTAAAAAATTTAAGAAATTTTAAGGTATGTTACCCTTTTATACCCGACTTTACTTCATTCAAACTTGATAAACTCATCCAAATTTTATTCGATTTTTAATAGCTACATATACGTTTATGGAAAGCGCATTAAATAACGCAGCCTACCGTGTGATTTAGTTGAAAAATATATTCCGATTTCGGGAAGAGTATAGGGCAAGAAATTGAAGATTCATGAGAAAAAAAAGAAAATGGTCACTTTAGGCCTCGATATTACCTTCCCTGGGTAGTGTATCATAAAACGGAATACGCCATTCGATTTAGCGATTAATTCTTCATATGGGTGGGTATACATTTTTTTGTTCAAAATCCTAACTTTTTTCAGACATAAATCTAAACATACCTTGAAATTCTGGGAATTTGCACGGTTTTCGGTGTAACTCCATCCAGTTTTGGAAAAGTTAATTTTTTTTTCAGTTTACTTACTCTAAATCATCCTATTTTCATATTCCGGTGCCGGAGGGAATATATAAAAAAACTCATCTAATGTACATACATAGGTAACTTTTCATTTCCCCATTCATGAAAGGTATGAAGTCTTCGGTATGGCCGAACACAGCCGTGCTCTTACTTGTTTTTGTTTAATTTCTTACAAAAAAATATTTTCTCACAACAAAATTTTTAACAGCCGGCAAGTGTTTGGACCAACAACGCCCGTGTCTCAATGAGCTACGGAAAGTTGTTGGATCAAAAACTTAGCTGTAAAAACAAATATTTTGGACTTGGACGGAGATTGAACAGCGGAAAATTATTGATTTAACTACGGGGTTTTTTCAGAGTATACGTAGATATTTACAAAAGAAAATATTCTGCTGTAAAATTTTGTATATGTTCTTACGTCTATTTGGTGATTATGACTCGATATTAAGATGAAAGTATTTCTTTCGATACCCACCGGTGGAAAGATCTGAATGCCTTGGCCTCGAAGAGCTTCCAAATAGTCGTCGATTGAATCCCCCAGCTCCCACACCGTTAACTCTAACCTATGTGATTGATGAACTTGAAATGAACTCTAAAACGAAATTTAAAGCAGCATCAGTGATTTAGTCTAAATTTTTAATCAGAATTACTTTTTTCATTCTCCGTACTTTTTTAACATACATACATACCTTACATTCATTCATCTCACCTTTATCGTACCGTAAAATTAGTCAATTGTGTGTTCTTCCTTGTGCGTGTACTTTGCTACACTTGCTGCATGGCATTTTTACTTTATGTGTTTTGGCAAGTGGAAATGACAAATGACTTCTTAATTTTCAAATATTTTCGGCATATCGCAGATTTGATTTTAATTGCTGGCATTTATCACACTTGGCTGCGTGTTGACACCCGGCAGCAAGAGCACGTCAATCACAAAGTGTTTAGGAAAAAAACGTGAATTTAGAGAAGATGGCTTAAAAGGTATTTACAAGATATAAAAGGACGTATGTACATATATAAACACATGTACGTATATAAAGAAATACTATTTATGTATTCTATACATGCTAGGGATGCCAATATTAGGCCAACACAGTGATCCCGTGTTTTTTTTTTTTTTTTTTTTTTAAATTTGTCGCAAAGAAAGTCTTTGAAAAAAACATTTAGTCGTAATAATTACAAAAAGACGCGAACAGAAGTCTCGCAATAATTATCCACATAGCACTTTCTAAATTTATGAGTCATATTCGAGAGTATTTCTTTTTTTTTTTCGATGAAGAACCACATACTTTTTTTTATAAAATATACTAAACTATTTATCCCAAATGCAAAAATTCCAGGAAAGGCTTAATTTTATGTACATACATATTTGATTCTACTGATTACTCTGCTGCCAGAAATTCCTGTTATAAGTACACCCAAAAAGCCGTCTTATCCGATTATGATAAAAACAAATTGCAGGTAAGCGTTGGGTGCTCACACCAATCTGAAATTCTGTGCGTACAGCTAAGAGCAATTTACTTAGTTGAAATTTATGTGGATTAATTTTACAAATTAAGAAACTAACATTTTAATTAAAATGCCATCGCATAAACATATATATGTATGTATGTATTACGTAATATTAATAGACTGGTGCGGATATAACTCTAATGAGTTTTAAGGCCGAGCTTCTCCCCGGATTCGAGGTGTGCTCTTAATTTTTGTTTTTCCTATTAATTGGGTGGAACTACAGTTTTATGCCGGCTCCGAACACATGTAAATATGTAAATTATGTACATATGTATATGTATGTAGTAGGTACATATGTATATGTATGTAGGTACATATGTATATGTATGTATGTATGTATAGATATATGGGCTGCAGTGAGAGATAATCTAATTGTTTAGGCTTCTCTTACATTTTTACGGCACATTTCTAAAGCATTCAATTAATTTTTTATTTCATTTTTTGACCCTTTCTTTATTTCAGATCGGGCTGCATCAAGCAGATATTTGTTTAAGGTTTAAATTTAGTTACAATTAATACTAGCAGATCAGAGCGCAGGTGTTCCTTTACATAATTTGTTCTGAAATATTTCAGTACTGGTAAATTCACATACATATGTACCTCATATATATGTATATGTTCATAGTGGCAGTCTTAGTAAACCTTAAAGCGCCACTTTTTATTGGATTACCTGTTTCTGTCACTTTTGGTGGAATCCAATTGGCTAAAGTATATACCAATAAATAAACATATGTACATATATTACACTGAGAGAAAAAAAATATATGGAGGGGTCAAAGAAATTGTTTACCTATTTTGAACACTACTTTCATTGTTTTGAGTAAATTTTCCTTAAAACATGTTAAAAGGTTTATAAAATATTGTTGTTACATGGTTTCATATACTTGTTTTGAAAAAATTCATACATTAAAATAATGAAAAATTCTTTAAGCGCCATTCCATTCCCAAATTTCCTTGTTTTGAAGACTTGATTTCTTTAATTTTGAGAAATTAAATTCCCATACAAATCCCCATGGCAACGAATTTGTTTGAATGCTTTTTTATGTTTTTTCCACATTTTTGAGAAAATTTACACAAAACAAAGAAAATTTTGTATTGGGACGCGTGTTCAAAATAAGGAAAATTATGTCTTTGATCGAGAGAAATTTTTTTTTGAGTGTAGATGGCATTAATTTCCTTTTTTTCTTTTCGGCTTGATAAAAGGAGAATTTAATCTTGTGCAGTTAGCATTAGTTTGCAATGGATTTTTGATTTTGATGGATTTTTGTTCCACGAAATTAAAGTTCGTGAAATTTTACTATATGTTTCCTAACAACATATTTCTATACGACATGTATTTCACCCTTTTTTTCCTTTATTTAGAAATCACTCAGGTACTTTTCAAAGCTGGCAACCCTCCACTTTTCAAAGCTGGCAACCCTAAAGTTTGTCCCAGATTTTGGTAGGCAACCTATGTTTTTTGGACTCTCCTCATTGCCCTCTTTCGTCTGGTGTATCGTTTTTTAAATAACTGATAAGGGACTCCCCTAAGGGACCTAAAAAATTTAGTTTTTGTTTTAAATATTTAATACCTTCCATTTATTAATATGCTTCAGTGATGCCAGATAATCTGCACTAAAATTCCCACAGAAATTGGAAAAAATTCCCTCAATTTCCCACATTTTAAATAAAAAATCCCACAAAATTCCCAAACAATTTAAAGTATTTATATCAGTAATAGAATATATAGCGGGCAAATAAATTTTTAATTAATTTTATGATTAAAAATCTGTGAACTTAAATTAAAATAACATTTATCAAATACGCCCAGCAAATTACAAAATGAGAGGAGGAGAGGAGAGGGGACGAGTACCCTACTTGCATCTGTACCGTCAACTCGTTTTAAGTTTACACTTGTTTGACATTTCGTTTTGCGTACTTTCCAAAATACAAAAACAATGTTGCCATACCAAATCTCAAAGTAGAAGTAAACACAAAAAGCTTGAATTGAAGAAACGACTTGATAAATGTAAAACGGGAAAGAAAGCTCGAAGAGAATTGATAGAAAAAACTTAACCATGTAAATCCACGCTATAGTGATTTTTATGTTATCAATCTAAATCTTATTAACAGTTTTGAGTAAATTTTCCCAAAAACATGTTAAAACGGTTTTAAAATAAAGATGTTTACGCATCAAAATTTCGTTACCATGGTTTCATATAAACTTGTTTTAAGGAAATTCGAATATCAAAATAAGGAAAAATTTATTAAGCGCCATTCCATTCTCAACGGTCCATGTTTGAATGTTTTTGAATGTTTTTTACACATTTTTGAGAAACATTACTCACAACAAAGAAAATAATGTATGGGAACGCGTGTTGAAAATAAGGAAAAACATGTTGCGAGAAGTTTTTTTTCCAGTGTAAGAGTCACGATCATTTTAAGTTAAACTCTCAATTATACATAAACAGTTCTGCAACCAAAAAATCCCTTTTTTTATATGAAAAAAATTCCCTTTTTTCCCTTTTAGAAAATTTTATAGTGAAATATCCCTCAAAACGGGAAATTTCCCTCAATCTGGCACCACTGATATGCTTAGGATCTGTCAGTTACCACTGTCCATTGGTAAATAACAGATGGGGGGATATATTTGTTCTGTCGTATCTTAGACCACAAGGGAATTTTTAAATCAACAACGCCGGTCTTTGAATTCACTACGGAAAGTTGTTGGATCAAAAACTTTGCTGTATAAACAAATACATTTGCTGTTGAATCAAAGACGGAGATTCAACAACAGAAAGTTGTTGATTTAACTACGAGTATTTTTTTCAGAGTCCCTATAATATAATCTGAGATTTTTAGAGAATAAAAACTTTGAGAGCTTGCCATGAAAACCAACGTAGCAAGTTTTAATTTCTTCTTGCGGTTTTATATGTATAAAGCGTATCCTAACTTATACCATGTCTCCACATAACGTGTTTCGCTCTTTTTTTCTGCATTTTCTCTCTCAATCTTGTTTCGACACGGAAACCAGTGCCGAAACTCGCCAATTTCCATACAAATTTCTGAGAGCGAGTGAAGATTGAAACACTGTTTCATTCTGAATCATCTTGCCAACCTCGATGATATCGATGTCTTCTCTAATTTTGTATCGAAAATCTATCGAAATCTCACACAAACCAAAACAAAGACGCAAAAATAAGCAAACATACAAACATTTAAGAAGAACAAGAAAGAAAAATGTCAAACTGAATCACGATTAGGCACGTGGAGACGGGTTATTGAGCGAGATGTTTTGCTACATGTTTCTCTGGTGAATCAAGTTATGTGGAGACGGGCTTTTAGATAGTGCCGAGTTTTGGTGTTGATCGTTCAATTCAAATAGCAGTTACGAGTGAAAATATACTTAGCATTCTACCGAAGTTTCATATCGAATTTAAACTTTGAGAGTTTTCCCTGAAAAACACATTTTTCAGACTTCACTCAAAAAAAAAATTTCTCTCGATCAAAGACATATGTAATTTTCCTTATTTTGAACACGCGTCCCAATACAAAATTTTCTTTGTTTTGTGTAAATTTTCTCAAAAATGTGGAAAAAACATAAAAAAAACTTTCAAACAAATTCGTTGCCATGGCATAGATGGGCATACTGAAGTAAAATTGTAATTCAGTAAAGCAAACAGTAAGCAGTAAAAGAATATTGCTTACTTAAAATTTTTTACAGTAATAAGTATCGCTTTACTTATTACTTAAAATTTTCTACAGTATTAAGTATCGCTTTACTTATTACTTAAAATTTTCTACAGTATTAAGTACCGCGTTACTTATTACTGTAAAAATTTTACAGTAATAAGTAGTCTTTACTTACTACTGTAAAAAGTTTACAGTATTTCAGTATTATTTACTGTTTACTGTAAGACTACTGAAGTAGCGAGGATACAGTAGTCTAAGAATTGGCATACACACATACGCACATTGATGAGCACAAGCGCATGCGCTAACGAGCATATGAGGTATGATGCCCAATAAACATAATAGAAAACAAGTAAGGAAGCCTAAGTTCGAGTGGAATCGAACATTAGATACTCAGCTGTATGCTTTCATTGTTTGTTTGCGTTTGATGGAAACACGGTGTACTTTATATAAAGCGAGTGCTGCATAAGGTGGGCGTAGCCACGCCCATTTTCTAAATTTTTAGCAGTCATCCAACTAAGCTTATGAATATTATTCTTTGTGCAAAATTTCATCCCTTTATGAGTTACAAAGATGTCACGTTACAAATTCCCAAAGGGTGTTCCAGAAATATCTTTGTTAAAAAGTAGGCGTGGTCATAAACCGATTTCAATAAATTTTTGCGTGTCTATTAACACAAGTCATAAAAGTGTATAAACCAAGTTTCGTCATAATATCTCAATTATTTGTCGAGTTATGGGCTCCGAAATCTCGTTGATTCCTTTGTCTGAAAAGAGGCGGTGCCACGCCCATTTTCCGAAATTTTTCTATTTTTTGTTTCCGATCAATTGTAGAACTCATGCCACAAAATTTCAATGAATTATCTTTATATTTGACAAAGATATCGCTTAAAATGTTTTTATTAAGTCACTTTATAATACACATATATAAAAGTGGGCGTGGTCGTCAACCGATTTCGCTAAAATTTCGAACATGTATTACTACAAATAATAAAAGTGTACAAACCAAATTTCATCATAATATATCAATTATTTCTCGAGTTATAGGCTAAGAAATCTCGTATATTCTTGCTTCTAAAAGGAGGCGGTGCCACGCCCATTTTCCAAAATTTTTGTGTTTTTTGTTTTATGTCCATAGTTGAACTGCTGCCATAAAATTTCAATGATATATCTTTATAGTTGACAGAGATATCGCTTAAAATGTTTTTATTAGGTCACTTTATAATACCCATATATAAAAGTAGGCGTGGTCGTCAACCGATTTTGACAATTTTTCGTCCAATCATTTGCCTAAGTAAGTAAATCACGCGTACCAAATTTCATCGATATATCTCCTACGGTTTCTGAGTTATGGCTTATACAACTTTCTATGTTTGGCCCTTAATAAGTGGGCGTGGCACCGCCCATTTTTCAAAATTTCACCAAATTTCTTCATAAGGGCCTGAGCTCTACACGTGGGTGAAATTTTATCACTCTAGCTCTATTAGTGAATGAGATACAAAATTTCCGATTTTTACTATATAGGGGAAGTGGGCGTGGTCATGGTCCGATTTCGCCCATTTTCAATACCATCCGTTCCAGTCTTGATACCAACTTGTATTCCAAATTTCATCAAAATATTTCAATTTTTGCGCGAGTTATCGTGCGTACAGACAGACAGACGGACGGACAGACGGACGGACATGGCTCAATCGATTTCTTTTTTCACCCTGATCAATTTGATATATATAAGTCAATATCTATCTCGATTATTTTATGGTGTTACAATCCACCGTTATGTGATTAAAACTATAATACTCTGTGTACTAGTACAGCTGGGTATAAAAATCTCGAACGTTGAAAAAACGTTTATACACATTTCTAATTCCAGAGCATTTTGAAATTCACAATTAAACGTACCTATTCTCAATTTTTTCTCAAATATACCAAGGTAAGTACCCAGGTATGTATAAATTAAGGATATGAAAATAAAAACTATATTTTTACCACAATGCTCGGTAAAACGTCGGGAAGCAAAAATTTACTTAAAAATCAATTGAAAAAATAAAATTGCTTTTCATCCAAATGTTATTTGAAGCAGTGGCAACAAATATCTTAATTGTATTCTAGGTTAAGATTTTACAAAAAAAAATTAAGTCAATTTTTGCTTCCTGACGTTTTACCGAGCATTGTGGTAAAAATATAGTTTTTATTTTCATATCCTTAATTTATACATACCTGGGTACCTACCTTGGTATATTTGAGAATAGGTACGTTTAATTGTGAATTTCAAAATGCTCTGGAATTAGAAATGTGTATAAACGTTTTTTGAACGTTCGAGATTTTTTTCTATTATGTTTATTGGGCATCATACCTCATATGCTCGTTAGCGCATGCGCTTGTGCTCATCAATGTGCGTGTGTGTGTATGCCAATTCTTAGACTACTGTATCCTCGCTACTTCAGTAGTCTTACAGTAAACAGTAAATAATACTGAAATACTGTAAACTTTTTACAGTAGTAAGTAAAGACTACTTATTACTGTAAAATTTTTACAGTAATAAGTAACGCGGTACTTAATACTGTAGAAAATTTTAAGTAATAAGTAAAGCGATACTTAATACTGTAAAAATTTTAAGTAAGCAGTAAAAAGGGTAAAAATAATGAATTACTACTGATACTTAAAAGTGCCCATCTATGTGCCATGGGGATTTGTATGGGAATTTAATTTCTCAAAATTAAAGAAATCAAGTCTTCAAAACAAGGAAAGTTGGGAATGGAATGGCGCTTAAAGAATTTTTCATTATTTTAATGTATGAATTTTTTGAAAACAAGTATAAGAAACCATGGTAACGCATGTAACAACAATATTTTATAAACCTTTTAACATGTTTTAAGGAAAATTTACTCAAAACAAAGAAAGTAGTGTTCAAAATAGGTAAACAATTTCTTTGACCCCTCCATATATTTTTTTTCTCTCAGTGTTAGTGCAATATTGTTTGAAAGCGTCGATATGTACATATGTATATAAAATAGAATACTTCAGCTTATATAAATGCGCTCTAGATACATTGGCATGTGTACTAAATTATACTAAAATGGTATTAGTCGCTTTTATTTGCCAATATTTTTAGTGTTTACCATTGTAATATTAAATTAAGATTGGACCCCATCAAGTGAGCACAACTTCAATGCAGATTAATGCCGCCTTTAACCTTACGATTACCAGAGATTTTTATGTACGAGGTTTACCAATACCCACCCGGGTGACCCACATACATTTGCTTGCGTTTCGCATGCTTTCTCCTGCTTCAATTTTTTTTACGCAATTGTATTTCGTACTATTATAATATATAAGCTTGCAAATTAGTAAAGATATTTAATTTTACTATATTTCATAAAAATTAAGTAAAAAAAAAGAACAATGAACACCCTGAAATAAGTGTACATAAAGTAAAAAATTAAAAATTTTGCCTCCTAAGGCAAATTTTGACTTAATAATAAGACTGCGGTATACACTGAAAAAACAACTTACTCAGATTATGGAAAAGTGGGAATGATTCGGCGCTAAAGACATATTTCCATATTTTGATGTACGATTTTCTTCAAATCAAGGAATAAAAGCCACGTTTTAAAGAAAATTGTGCATCAAAATATGGAAATATGTCTTTAGCGCCGAATCATTCCCATTTTTCCATAATCTGAGTAAATTTTTTTTTTTTTGAGTGTACTTATTATTAACTTGAAGTTGCCGTTGGAGCACTCAAATTCAGAAAATCGTAAGTCAAAAACAAAATAACCGATCGAAACCGAGGCGAGCGAGTTGTAAAGGACTTGGCTGACCCGTAAAACGACTCCGTGGAATCTTCCGCATGTATAAAATTTTTAATAAATTATCATTAGTTCATAAGTGGGATGATGTCTATGGTGGGAACAATAAATGAAAATAAAATATATATACACTGAGAGAAAAAAATATATGGAGGGGTCAAAGAAATTGTTTACCTATTTTGAACACTACTTTCTTTGTTTTGAGTAAATTTTCCTTAAAACATGTTAAAAGGTTTATAAAATATTGTTGTTACATGCGTTACCATGGTTTCATATACTTGTTTTGAAAAAATTCATACATTAAAATAATGAAAAATTCTTTAAGCGCCATTCCATTCCCAACTTTCCTTGTTTTGAAGACTTGATTTCTTTAATTTTGAGAAATTAAATTCCCATACAAATCCCCATGGCAACGAATTTGTTTGAATGTTTTTTTATGTTTTTTCCACATTTTTGAGAAAATTTACACAAAACAAAGAAAACTTTGTATTGGGACGCGTGTTCAAAATAAGGAAAATTATGTCTTTGATCGAGAGAATTTTTTTTTTTTGAGTGTATGTATGCATATTGTAAATTAATTCAAGCCTTCCGAGGTGTCAGGAGCATGTGAGGAGAATTTAGCTGGCCTTTCGCATTATTTTTAATGCTCTAGATCAGACATCGGCATTTTGACTCATAAGAGTAAATGAAAAGCATTACACACATTTTAGCCAATGTAGCGCAAGCCGCATTTATGACATACGGAGAAAACGAACAAAGTGGTGTCAAGGTTATTCAGTGTAAGGCTTTCTCAGAAAGCTCTACTTTATCCTAATTATGCTAAGGTCTATTAGGCGTAATGTTACTGGAAGACTCCACATAAAATCGGCAATTGTATGGACTTTAGGTACTATTTGCTACAAGGAGTGAATTTGTCAATGCCATTTCTTATTTCTAAATAAAAAGGCTAATCTTCCAACAGGTCGATGACGAGTAAAGATAAGAGGAAAATGCTTTGAGTGTTTCGATATAAAAATAAACCCGAAAAGTCGTGAATTATGCATAAAATGCACTAAAACCATTTGCAATGAGCATAATATGAACCAAACAAAATGCATCAATTGTTGTAGATATCCTTCAGTATTTCGGTTGGTTAGAATATAATTTATAGTCAATAAATTTTCTAAAAAGTTTATAAAAATAATCAAAATATAGTTAAACGATAAATATAAAAAGTTAAAACAGCAAACATACGCGCATATACAAGTATTTTCATAGAAAATTGGACTGGGTCACGGGTGGGTATTGGTATACTACGTATATAAAAAGTCAAAATCGAAAAGTGTATATTCCGGATGAAAAAAACAATCAAACTTGTTATTACCTGAAAGAATTCGAAAAATTGATCAGTGAGTAAAAAGCATTTTAAAATCCGTCAAATAGTTGCTGAGTAATCGCAAAAAGAAAACGCAAAAGGTCACCCGGGTGGGTATTGGTAAACCTAAGGTTAAATTAATTAATGAGCTAGAGTAGTGGCTATAAAAAATAAAAACCTGTTTCTAGTCCTCAGAAGATAAAGATAAATTAAATAGTTCGGCGTGATAAGCAAATAGTCAGTAGTCGAACTCCCAATAACCATCAAATGCTTTCTTTTCAATTTTAATTATGTTTTTAAGCTTTGATTTGTTTTGTCTTTTATGTGCTTTTGATGTTCATATAAACATATTCATTAGTGAGTCTCGAATGAGTGCAGGTGTGTATGTTGCATGCATATCTACAACAAATAAAATTATTTCTATAGTTAACCAAGTAACTTTGATGTCTGTGCGACACTCTTTATCAATCTCCCGATCGGGACCAAATTTTATGTGTGGTGTCTTTGGCCGTAGTTTAACCGATTTAGAGGATGAGACTGAAATAAAATGTTCTTTTGATTTTTAAAGACCACCCTATTGTATATCCGTGCAAGTGTATTATATTTTTATGTATGAATCCAAATATATTTTTATATATTGTCGGCAGCTGTTGCGGCTTATAAAGAATTATAATTTTGTGGTCAAAATTAGATTAATGAATCACTCAGTAGCGCACCAATGAAGAAATAAATCTAACAAAACTTAACCAAAATGATCTTAGGTTGTGCAACAATGCAGGCAGGCGATGAAGGGCAGCAGCCACCATTACTGTTCTTTACTTATACTCATATGTATGTATGTATGTATGTATAATACATAGTACACAGTCAGTATATATTTTGTAATGCGTAATTTACGTGCGGTCAATTCAACCATGCTACGGCATAATTAAAGTGTGGCACGTTGCTGATGATGTAGCTACTGTTGCTGTTGTTGCTGCTGTTGATCAGCGTACCGCGTATTTGCGGTCTATACACGTTACACGCTCAGGTGAATGAGTCGTGATGTTTAATAACCTAAATCGGTTATAACGCTTCACATACATATGTACATAGGGTAAGGTGGGGTGCCATTGCCACCTTTCTTTGAAGTCTCATATCTCAGACATTTTTTGAGAAAACCAAGATTTTAACAATTGACAATAACTACACGGGATCACAAAATGAGATTTGTTGTCTGTACTTTGGACGCCACTATCATATCTACATATATGTGAAATCGGTCACTGATTCCGAAAATCGAGTTCATTTTTCATTCTACGGGAATGTTTTTCAGATATCGGCAATTTACCGTTATTTGGTCAATGGCTCCACTTAAGCCTGTATATCTCTTTAACACATTGAGCTATCTAAATTGAAGTGCCGCCATACGAAAGAAAATTAAATTTCCTAAACATGGCTCCTACTCTGAAAAAAAAACGTTGTAAATCTAAAAACTTTCGCTGTTAAATCAACTACTTTCCGCAGTTGAAATGTGCCCAACAACGCTCCGTTGTTGTTTCAAAGGTGCGAGCGTTGTTGATTTAAGTCAACCACGGAAACAGTTGGATCAAATACTTTAGCCTTTAAGTTAACAACGGAGATTGTTGGATACAATTGTCACCTAAAAATAAATTTTTGTTTGCATTTTACTCTTTATCTTCTCTCCACCCGGGTCCCAACTGCAAATATGTAGCCTCCGCTTCTTCTCCTCTTCTTCTCTTCTTCTTATCATTCACTGGTTGCTGTCTTTATTTCTTATTCTGCTTTTTGTTCTTTATTTTATATTCTGGTCCGGATTCGAACCATGACATCAACCTGAAATTCTATCCAATCATCACATAGTGGAACAATCAACATGATATTGAATTGTAGTAAACCTATTTATATTTCCTTTTTCCTAAAAAAGAATCCATGAATTATATGAATCATTGTAAAAACAAAATTTTAAAAAATTTGTTCTCATTAGTTTTGTTAACAACGGAATCTGTTGGGTCAAATACTTTTGCCTTTAAATCAACAACGGGACTTTTGTGGAGCAAATTTTCTGCTAAAAAATAAACTTTTGTTTGGATTTTTCTCTTCATCTTCTCTCCATCATTATTGTTTTTGATGGTTTTCTCACAAAAAAAATTTATAAGCAAGCAAGTTTTTGAGACAGCAGAGCCCGCTTTTGAATCAATTGTTGGATCAAAAACTTTGCTGTAAAAACAAATACTACTTTTGCTGTCGAATCAAAGACGGAGATTAAAAAGCCGAAAGTTGTTAATTTAACTACGGGTATTTTTTTTTTAGAGTAAAACATTTTTTCTCTAGGAGTTGTAGTTTCAATTTGAAAATTTTAAATTTTTTACGACAAATTTGGAGAAAAAATTTACTTTGTCAGGCAAGATCTTTAAAAAAGTTTTTACCTCTAGTTTTACTCCTTTACGTGAAGGCCCATTCTATTGGCAAAAAAAAGATAAGCTATCAACTAAGAAAATCCATGGTAACATGGAAAAGTTATAGGCGATCATCGAAATATAGCCAAATACATACATTATTTTTCATTCTTTGAGATATTTTCTTGACATCCCTCATAAAAATTATAGGGTTATGTTATTTACTGACTTTCGTTTTATTTTATAATACACATTTAGGGGATTCACATTTAGGGGATCGTCACAAGTCATAATATTTTTTTGTTGAACACACTGTTTGTGTACTAAATAAATACAAATCTGCACGATATGTTTTTGGGTATTTGATCAGAAATATTTTCTTTTGCTGGTTAATGAATTACACTATGTTACAAAAAAACAAGAATTTCAGGTATGGGGCCTTCCCCCAAGTATGGGCCTACTGAGCTCGGAAATATTTTTTTTTAATTTTTTGTATGGTTAGGTTTTTTATAATAACGGTAATTTTGTGTTTTTTGGTTATCACTTCATCAACAAATTATTTTCGCGGAAGTCACAAACGCGATAACTGCTGAAAGACAATCAAAATGCGCTTACAACGATGTACAACTTGTAGTAATTGAGTTAAACCTCGCTGAATGACAGCGAATGACTTTAACATGGTTGAGTCATCTAACCAAGTTTTTCGCCCATAAAATATCCTTTTTGTTTCATCTGTAAAAAATCTTGGCAATATTAGGCTTAAAGTGTTTGCAATTAAACAGGCTAATTTTTAAAAGAATAAAACTTCCTGAATTTTAGAAATTCTTATAAAAAACATAATTTGAAATCAAATTTTTTTCAAAAATTGCAAAAAAGTACAAAATTTTGTCTTTGACCAGCTGTCATTTAGCGAGGTTTGTTTCAATTACTTAAAGTGTTACATCGTCGAAAGAGATACTGTTTGTGATTATCGCAATTACGACTTCCGCGAAAATAATTTTTGAATGAAATGATAATGAACAAAACACAAAATTACCGTAATCTCAAAAACCTAACCATACAATAAATAAAAAAAAAAAAAATTTCCGAAATCCGCAGGCCCGTGCCTATCTTCCCCCATACCTGAATTTCTTGGTATTTATTTTTTAATTATTTGTTGCGTAGTGTAATTGAAGCTGGACGCGTGTTAATGGTATTTTGAAAGTTTTCTCATTCCTTTTATGAGAATAATCCCCTTGAGATTTGCGTATTGTGGCGCGGTTGTGTATGATTGCACATCAAACTTGGAGCTAAACAAGTTGAAAATATTCAACCTAATGTATCTTTTGTACGAACCAACATATCTCGGTAAATGAAATTAAATTTTACCATTCGCTTTCATTATTTTCTCATTTTTTCTACAAATAGATTGGCTAATAAAACGGTCACGTTTCAAACGGCCAACAAGTTTGTACTTTCCTTCTTTTTTTGCTCACTGACTTGCGCTGCGCTGACGTCCGAATCACCTTCAACGTGACTTATCGGCGATTTCTTGGCTTATCCTTCGAACTTAAGCCATACTAAAATCCAAAAAAAAAGTTCCACGGAAATTCTACTGTGCAGAAGCACACAAAGGGCACAAACTCTTTTTTCCCGAAAAAGTTCTTCAGCACGTTTTGCTTGCAGTTGAAGAGACGCGGATAACAGCAGTTCAAATTGCTGGCAACATTGGCAGCACTAGCAAGCACATGGGGACGATTTTCATAAGATTCCTTCATCGATTTTGAAAGCATTAATCGATTAAAGATTTGTATTAGGTAATGTGAATGTAAAGAAACTTTGTGGTTTCTTTTTGCTGATGGTCTATTGATCTGCAGCATATGAGAAGACGGGTCAGACTCTTGCAAAGGTCGTCATCTAGAAGATTAAATGTGTTATTCCCTACTTCCGACGGTATGATGGGCGATGCTGGTTGAGCAGACATATTTTTGGATCTCCGTAAGCGAGGTTTATTCAATAACTTCAGCAGCTAACCTCAGTTAATAGCAGCTCACACTCAGGCCCACAAAGAGCCGAGCCGGGCCTCTGGGACAGTTCGCGTTTACGGGGCCCCCTACTCTAACTCTAAAATCATGGAAGTAATATCAATTGTTCGAGTTATACTTAACTCACATCTGGGTAAATTCTATTTCGTCACATCACTTGATGAATGTCATGTATTGATTGAAAATGATAATGAATGCCAAGAAGTTACGTTGCTATTTCCACGTCAACAAGGTATGTGGTGGCACTAATTGTTGTAAAGGACTTTCCAGTATATGTTTGTACATATACACATATGTATACATATGTATATACCGAATTTGCGCGCGGTAACAATAAAATCCCACTTAAAGTACTGAGGGACTTACGTGGCCAAAGCCAACAAAAACCGGGCATAGTTAAACAAAAAAAAAAAAACAGTGACATCAGCTAAGCAGACAGAGTACAAAAGAACAACATGTTAAGAATGAGAAGTGGCGAAAAGCACAAGGATTCATTAAGCTAACTTTTAGTCAGTTACGATTGCGGACGTGCCGGCGCAAAGTTACGCCCAGCGATAATTGTTGGCGAACAACTACCCTTACATTGAAAGTATTTGATTATTGTAAAAGAACTGAAACTCGTGCGCATATAAGCAATCTATGGTACATTCAAGCCAAGTCTGCGAGTTTGTATGGAAGAAACAAGCAAGCACATACACATCCGCATACATACGAAAGGGGAGACAGCACCGCCTTTGGAGTGCTCCCCAAGCACATACCAGCAACACCAAGGAGAAAGCATACACTCGAACAAATGTAGTTACAATCAAAGGAGCCCAATGAAAATTCGTTAAGCAAAACTAAGTCGCCGAACGCTTTTTGGTTTCTACATGTACATATGTATGTGTATGTAGGTATGTATGTACATATATCTAAAATAACTTTGCAACGTGGGAAAACTTCCTTATTTTCAATTGCGCGTGTTATCGAAACACAACGAACGTCAGATCTAAACACATGTACATACGTGAAACGCATGCATATATATGCATGTACTCGTACATATATGTACGTTTTTTTGCAAAAGGAAGACCGACGCCAGCGAATGGACGGGCACGCTCTCCTTTATCAAAAGGATATCATTTCATTTATTTACGATGTGCTGAATTTCAATTGAACGCATTTCAGTCCAAATAGAATTTGAGTATTTCGATTAGCGTAAAGTAAACGCTAAGTTTTAGTCAAAGAAAGTCAACAACAAATCAACCAGGGAAGGCTATCTAACCAACGAGCCAAGCAAATAACTAACCAAGCATGTATTTAAGCAGCCAACAAACAAAGTCTCAGTTAGTCATGCTCCGAGCGTCTAACAAGCTTTTAAATAAAAAAGTCTACATTCGGCGAAATCATGAATATCCTCACTTTGTACTCTCAGCACACAACCGACAATCAAAGATAGCTTCAATTGGCGTGCAGATACTTAGCGCAAGTAAGTAAATGCCATTGCGATTCCTTTCAATTCCAATTTGATTTGAATTTCTTAAGAGCTTTTCTCTTCTTTCCTAATGCACATACACATACATACATATGGACTTGCATACATACAGTGTATGTATATACTACATACAGTTGAAAAAAAAAAACAAAAACCGAACTCCGACTTTTCAACATTTGGCAATACTCTATACAAAGTTGATGGAAGTTAAATTACAAATACCCGCATTAAAATTAAATTTTCAACAAAATTCATTTTTGTTTTTTTCTGTGCGCATATGGATGTATGTGCAATCGAATAATAATGTACCTTCCTTCAATGTTCTACAATACTCCTTTTTTGAAATACATATGCACAATGCACATTAATTCTCCACAGATGGTACCAACACCAAATTTTGGTGTTTCTAAAGAAAGAAAGGTAGAATAAGCCAAGCGAAAAGTGCGTGCGTCAGAGACTAACCGCTTTTTAACTCCTCAATTTGCTTGATGCTAAAATCGCAATTTTTTCTGCGAAATACTAAGAAATAAGCGAGTTTTTAAGCTTCAGAAAGATGAAGATTAACATTACTTGGCTAATGATCAGCCCATAAGTACTGTGATATAGGGAAAGCAGCCGAGTATGAGACTCAATGGAAACATTTCTCTCGCATATTCCAAGGGACATCGCATCTTATGCGGCCATTGTAAAAGGCTTGATATGCCTTTTCTTCTCATTTAGCTACTAATCTAAGGTAATAATTGCCGTGGCAGATTTACCAGGTAGGCGCACGAGCGAATTCAGAAATGTCCCATGCATTTTGTTATTGTAATTGGTAGAGTGTAATGTCAAAATGATATTTCGCCATTGTTAAAATCTGAATTCGCTTGGGACTCGCCCATTCCTATTGGTCATGATGTGAATTCGCTTTGATTTTGACATTACTCTCTAGCTTTGTAAATAAAAAAAAGTAGATTCAGGTTTCGCCCGTGCGCCTACCTTTCTAGATCTGACTTGGTACTTGCGAGTTACAAAGTTCTTTAAAGTTTAAAAGGTTTAACTGTGGAAAATGTTGCTAGAAATTACTTGCTCTACTTATCACCTTCCCTAACCACTCACTTGCCAACGAACGGTTCGGAAATGTCAATCAAAATTTTTGGTGGGTCGTTGGTAGACTTACTAGACTGACTTCACAAAGGTAAGGTCAAATCATCATATTAACCCATATCGTCCTAAGCAAATTTTTTTGAAGCATATCTTGATGAAATTTTCACCTTTAAGTAAATTTGAGCCTCTGAATTCAAATCTGTTATCAAAAAAATTATTAAAATTTTAGTTTTTGAGATATCATGTGTTCGATAAATCGAACACTCGGCCTATCTGTATACATTTTTTTGGGTTTTTCTTCCTGCGAACAAAAGAAAATGTATGTTCCTTTTTTTGTTCATATTTTATTTTTTGATGAGTGAAACAGAAAAATAACATATTTAAGTCAAAATTAATTTACTTTTGGTTTTTTAAATGATACATATGACTCAAAACAATGGGTATAAAGTGAAAAATGGCATCTCTTGCACAAAAAGGAACTTGGTTTGCCTTACAATTTGTATCTCCATTTCTTATTATTTTCGATTTTGACTACGAGATATTGTCCCTTGATTCGCTGCAGATTTCTCGGATGAGCATCATTTGAAAATCCAGGTCAATCATTACGTCCCTTTTGTCGCCTTCCGCGACCTCCATATCCTCAGAGTCCTTGGATTCGTCATCCGCTGTCATTAGCAGAGAATGTGCAATATCCACCTTAAAATCTTGTTGGGGGAGAATATTTATTTTAAATAACGGCGAATGAAACAGTCTAGCTTCCATGCGTTGACGATAGCTGAATTTAAAGTCGAAATCCATAAAGGCCAATACCACTCTTTGGATCGCATTGCAATATGATAATTCTGTGCTTCATTGTCGTTCAGATCTACTGCGCCAATCCCTATATTGTAATTCTTTATTAGCTGGGGCTGGTTATAGTTCACAAAACGGCCGGGCATAAGAGTTTTCCCTTCATTGTTGGTTTTCTGTTTCTTCCATTCTTTCACAGACACCATTGGCAGGATCTGCTCGAAATAGGTGTCAAGTGCAACCCCGCTATTATCATGCCAACGACAAATCAAAATACTGTTCTGGGTATCAAAACAGAAGTCATTATTTCATTTTTCGAGTTTTCTTCCAGATTTTAATTATGCACCACCAATACCGTTTGCTCGTACAGTGCCTATGGTCCTCAGGAAAAAAAACCACTGAGTAACGCCCAGCGTTCGATAAATCGAACAGCTAACTTTAAATATATGGGCTGTTCGTTTTATTGACTTTGCAAATAAAATTCAAATTAAAACTTGAATTTTATTTTCTTTCCAAATGAGGTGTATACTAAATTTTATTTAATATTGGTATTTTTTATATATTTTGGCAATTTCAAAATCATATTAAAATTAGGGGTTTTTCTTAAACGCCCCGTTCAGAGAAAGCTGGGGGCTTAAAATTAAATATTTATTTTCAATTACAGAAAATATTCCACAGTATTAAACTACATCAAAATTTTGGGTTTAGGTTCTGAAAAACAGATCAGAAAAATGTTGAAATTTGCTGTTCGATTTATCGAACATTAGTGAACTTTATTCTTTGACGTTAAATGAATATTTTAGAGTTTGCGCGTAGGTATTTCCCGGTTGTTTTTTTTTCAGAATTTTGTATGGGTGTGCGTTCGTTTGACTCTATTCTGCAAATGAGTTGATAGCGAGATATTCCATTTCTCACTTCATCGTATTTGTGCGATATCGATTAGCGATTACAGTTAACCCTTCACTTATTCAACTAGCAGAAGATTTATGCATTACACAACTTAAGTGCGGTTCAAGTAAATAATCTAAAGAAATTTAAAGAAAAGTTCAATCACATTTCGAACAGCACTAACGTCAGATTAACGTTAAACTTGGATTAAACAAGCACTGGAAAACTTAAATGGTATGCACTGATCTTGAGCTATTTCGCCTCAAATGCTCGCTCAATATTTATGCAGCTACACATACAAACATACATGCATATGTAAATGCCCTGTAGCTAATATAAGTGAAGAGAGTTCACAACTAGCTCAGAACTGGTTCTAAAGGGATGTAGAGCGGTAGGGTTTATTATTGTGATTTGATGAAAAATTTCTGTTTACAGCTATTACTTTAAAGTTGAGCAACAACAAATATAGCACTTTACAATAATTTCCCTTTTTGCTGTCGTTTGCTGGGTAGTACAAATGGAATATTACTTGGCGTTTGTAGGTGAATAGGAATAATTCAAAAACTTGATATTTTATGCCGCATTTATTTCCAGTATGTTAAGAGTTCTGCCGGCTGAGGATTATTTTTGTAAAGCGCGGCCAAAGACCGACCATTTTTCTACTAGCTCTGAAGTGCTTCTATTAGAACTATCTCGGAACTATTGATCTTTGAACTATCGCAGGACTGTCCTCCTGCAGAGGGGGATAATTGCCACTTCATAGTACATCTCCATGTTAAAAAAGAGAGTTGAAAGCATTGCGTTGGGATAGAACGATAACCTGAACTAGTTATGTACAGTGATGCCGTTTTGATACAATCGTATCAAATGTGATACTTTTTTAATCCCAAGATACGTAGATACTTTTTATTTTGACGTAGAACAAATTTGATACCTTTTTAATCAAACTCAAAGAATATTAACCTATTCTTTTTCGTTTTTAAGATTTTCTAAAAATTGTAACAACCTGTGTTTGCCGCGAAATATATGTATTGTGAAAGTCTTGAAAATACCAAAAATGGGCAACATTTTATCAAACTGTATAGTAGGCATCACTACCCATGGCAGGCATGAGCAAAGAGCGTTATGTTTTATATTAACCATTATTTTAATAGCCTTTATGATTTTCTTGAATTAAATTGAATTCGAAAAATCTAAAATGATACTATTCATTATCTTTATATTTTTATATTGGTAAATGTAATAAAAAAACGATGTCACGTTAAAAACACGAAAGCAGCTTATTTTATTAATTTTAATTTTTTTTTTTTTTCAAAATTTTATGTGATACGAAAAAACAAAATTGCCGTATCAATTTGTTATACGGGTTAAAAGCCCGAAAACAGCTTTTTTGATTAACTTAAGTTTTTTTCCAAAAAATTTTCGGTGATACTAAAAACCATGAAAGTATCAATTTTTGATACCAAATTTTTTGAGGCTGCGGCAAGACTGGTTATGTACTAGCCTGTATCTAGCGCGATTTCGCTGCAGGGACCTGTGTACATAAATATATTATGATTGTATTTACTTAATTAATAAGACTTTAATACAACGCATTGCGAGCATATGGTGCAACTCCCCATTATTTCCACTTGCTAATCTAAGTGCATACATACGTACATATCCAAATATCTACAATATGTATGTATGTATATGACTGCATATGCGTACCCTGCAAAAAAATGTGCGATTAATCCCGAAAGAGATTTGTTCCGGATTGATCTCTTTCGAGAACAATCGGTCCACAATTAGTCCCCGATTGTTCCCGTACGGGTATAAATGTAGACTAATTGTAGACTAATTGTTCCCGAAGGGGTATAAATGTAGACTAATTGTAGACCAATTGTTCCCAAACGGGTATAAATGTACATTAATCGCTTTCATCCCGAACGGGTATAAATGTAGACTAATAATGTAGAAATTTTACAAAATATACAATGTACTTAAAAAATTGTAGAACAGCCGGTAAAACGAATTGAACACCCTTTCATTTAATAACAATGATGAATAATAATTTTAATTTTAACAAAATGCCTAAAATATCCTATGAAAAACTCCTTTACATTACGCTCATATAATGCATACTCAAAACTTGCATTTTTTATTTATTTATTGAGATTTTTTTACAAAAGTAAAACATTATACATATAATCCTTAGAGCGATTGATATACATTTGTACCCGTTCGGTATGTTAGTGATTAATCTACATTGGTACCCGTTCGGGTATACAAGTTGACAATTAGTCTCTTCATAGGACATGCTCGAACAAATGCGATCAATTCACTCCATATAAAGGAATGTAAAATTGTATTAGTCGCATGCTCCCTTGCGATTGATCCCGGACATATCCCGGATTAATCGCATTTTTTGCAGGGTAGGTACATATGTATGCATGTATTATCTTTCATATTATGGCCATGTGTGTTATTTGCATAATCTATGAATTTGTGTATCTTCACGTTTATTGAATATTTATGAGTCAATTAAAATCTCAGCAACATAGTGTGTTATATGTATGTACATTAGATAGGGTTGGTCCCCATACGAAAAAAAAGTTGTAAAAGTCCGCCCCTAAATTTGAAGCTTATGTTGAGAGTGTTAAGGGACAGAAAAAAAAATTTTTTTTGATCCCGCGAAATACCGCCGAAATCGTTTTTTTATTGTAACTTTGTTATTTTTCATCCGATTTTTAAAATTGATACGTCATTATTTTCGTATTTTGCAGCTCTACACTTCCTTCTAATGCTCTTTTGAGCTCTGAAGTCGTTTTCACATAGTTGGGTCAGCTAACTTATTTGTATGTCCATGAATTATCCTTTTTGTTTTGCCAAATGAAAGTGCTTCAAAATTCATGACAATGTTGCCTTTAAAGGGTTTTACTAAATTCATAAACAAAGAAGTTACATCACTACGAATATTTAACGTAGCTATTATTTAGTTTATTTTTTTAAGCAATTCAATATATGTAAAGTTGTAAAAGTCCGACCCTAAATTTGAAGCTTATATTGAGAGGATTAAGGGACAAAAAAAATTTTTTTTTCTGATCCCGCGAAATTCCGCCGAAATGGTTTTTTTCTTGTAACTTTGTTATTTAACATCCGATTTTTAAAATTCATTATTTTCGTATTTGGAAGCTCCACATTTCCTTCTAATGTCCTTTTGAGATCTGAAGTCAAATAACAAAGTTACAATAAAAAAACTATTTCGGCGGTATTTCGAGGGATCAGAAAAAAAAAATAAAAAATTTTTCTTTAATCCTCTCAATATAAGCTCCAAATTTAGGGTCGGACTTTTACAACTTTACATATACTGAATTTCTTAAAAAAATTAGTTAAATAATATCTACGTTAAATAACTTCTTTGGGACGTAACTTCTTTGTTTATTAATTTAGTAAAACCGTTTCAAGGCAACATTGTCATGAATTTTGAAGCACTTTCATTTGGCAAAACAATGAGAATAATTCATGGACATACAAATAAGTTGGCTGACCCAACTATGTGAAAACGACTTCAGAGCTCAAAAGGATATTAGAAGGAAGTGTAGAGCTTCAAAATACGAAACTAATGACGTATCAATTTTAAAAATCGGATGAAAAATAACAAAGTTACAAGAAAAAAACAATTTCGGCGGTATTTCGCGGGGTCAAAAAAAAAATTTTTTTTGTGTCCCTTAACCCTCTCAACATAAGCTTCAAATTTAGGGGCGGACTTTTACAACATTTTTTTTCGACCCTATCTAATGTACATACATATGTACATATGTATGTATGTATTGACCAAACTCAAGTTGTCGCCCCGCCACAGAATTCCCACACTTCTTAGTAGCAATCGCATTGAAATGTGGTTAACCCGAAAACCCATTGGAATTATTATCAGTAATCCTTCCCAGTTTGCGTATATGAGCTTAGTTAAACCCTGAAAAAATGTCGACTACTCTATGCACCAGCCGAGTACCTCATAATTAACCGAATCTCTTGATGTTTTTTCAAATTAATTATTAGAAAAGTAGTGTAATATAGCTAAGTTGAAGAGGACAATCACGGCGATAGTTTCCATCTTTGTTTCTTCGGAACTCAGTTTGCAAAATATCATTAAGCAATATTTTTTCCTTTTATGGGAATTTTGTATGAGCTGTTGGCCAGTATAATTTTTTTTTAAATTTTTTCCTAGACGGAGAACATTGAAAAACTCCAATTATCCTTAAAAATAAAACCAAAGGATTAAAAAAGAATTCACGTTTTAAAAAACTATGAAAATATTCACAGTTACCACAATGTTCGCGCTAAATTTAGTTTTACCGTCGAATAACAATAAATTTTTAATAAAAGTTAATGTAAAACTTTTTTAGCGAATAAATAAGCAATAATAATATAATATCTATAAGTAAATTCGCAAAAATATTTCGGGAACTAATTGTTGGCATGGAGATTATCAACTAAGATGCGAATCATAAAATCTAAGAGAAAAAATTTTGTGCTGATTTGAAAAATTCTTACCCCATTATCTTTTTTAATAAAAAATCAATTTTTCCTTCTGGTTTACGCACAAATCTCTATGCACTTGCTTCGTCGCAGACCTGTTTAATTTCGAGTACAATTACTACTCAATACAATTACTTCATAAAGTATTTGTAATTAAATAGTAATTGCTTTTCAGCTGAGATTCAATTAGTACTCGAGTACAACTACTTGTAATTGAATAGTAATTGGAATTACCATCAATTACCAAAAGTAATTGAAAGGAGTTGAAAGTAGTTGACAAAGTAGTTGAAGTACTTTTGCCAATTACTTTCAATTATTTTCAATTCCTTTCAAGTACTTGATACCATTTTTATGTATTTCAAAAATTTTTGTATTTTTATTTAATTTCATTTTATATAAATTAAGCGGAATAATTTAACGCTTGTTTTATTTTTTACAAAGTGGTAGCTTTTTTATGACAGCCTAAATGAACTTTACATATTGTCGAAATTGCTAATGCGCTTTTATAAATGCAGCTTGAACACTACATAACACCGCCAGCTTTAGAATCGCAAATAAATGGCAATAAATCTACTATTATATAGCGCCATCTACCGTAATATAGCTCTTTGCTAAATAATAAACACCTGATCAATTTTGTTTTTGCACAATGTATAAATGATAAAAAAGGCTACGTGGTCGTACAGGTGCAAGTGAATTTGTTGTGTTTTTGTTAATTATACGGTTTGATTTATTTGTATAAGGTTATTAATTTTTGTTATTAATTGCAGTGTTGAGAGGCTGTTTTCTTTTGCGGGCATTATCAACAGCCCCAGAAGACAGTCCATGACTGACTTCTCATTCGAGAAGTTGGTTATTATGAAGGCTAACTATAAATATTGTTCGCAAAAATAAAAATTGAACAACCTATTAATTATTTCTATTTACCTAGTTTATTTTTAAAATAAGCGTTAAATTATTACGCTTTATTTATATAAAATGAAATTAAATAAATAAAAATAAAAAAATATTTTAAATAGATAAAAATGGTATCAAGAACTTGAAAGGAATTGAAAATAATTGAAAGTAATTGACAAAAGTACTTCAACTACTTTGTCAACTACTTTCAACTCCTTTCAATTACTTTTGGTAATTGATGGTAATTCCTATTACTATTCAATTACAAGTAGTTGTACTCGAGTACTAATTGATAAAACGTAATTGTACTTGAAAAGAATTGATTACTTTACACTAAAACCAAAGTATTTAAATTACTACTCATTACGATTAGTAATCATTACTTAACAGGTCTGCTTCGTCGACATAGCGATAAATATTAGGTGTTCGCAGGCCCGACGAGAGGGGGGGGCTGAGGGGGTCAATTGCCCCGGGCCCGGGCTTTAGAGGGCCCGGGAATCTCAAAATGATATCCAAGTTTTTGCTTACAGAAAATAAACAAACAACACCTTTAATCACCTTTCGTAGATAGCAATCATTTTAAATTTCAACAAATTTTATAAATCTCTTAACGTGTCTGCACCTCACTTAAGGAATTGTTGGTTTTGGCGTCGACTTTGCAGGATAAATTTGAATTCGCTTTCTCTTGCAACAGAAAAATTTGGTATGATGCAAATTCTTACACAGCGATATGGGTATTTCCTGGGCGTTTCGGACTGAGAAACTGCGTTCCGGGCGCTACAAAAACACGTCCATTTTTTTTAAGTGGCTAAAACAGAGGCATTAAACTAAATTTCTAACATACTTTAATCATTAGCCGTGGCCTAAATCTTTCCCTCTTTCATAAAACGATACAATATTTCGCGATATTTCTGCCTCAAAAGTTCAAAAAATCGCATACCGTCCGAAACGCCCAGGAAATGCCCATATATATACGTGTATGTATGTATGTAAACAGCGATTCGCCGAAAACAAACGAAGCTTGCGAAGCTAAAATTTGCTTTGGTGCTTCGTACAGTTGAATTCGATTGCTGTTTCACTAAAGTGTTCAGCAGGATCAGTCTTTTGATATACCAAATTCCTACCAACAAATATTTGTATTCCAATTTAAAGAAATTTGTTTCATACAAATAAAGCAAAATGTATTTAAACAGAATTCATTCAGACCTATGGTCCCATGGACAATATTACTCAGTATGGCCCAGCGTTGCGTGATTCGAATCAATTTTGATTTTAAATCAACTTTCAAATAAAGAATCAACTTGATTCGTGATTCAAACTATTTTCAAATAAAAGATAATTTTTATTTGTGATTCATTTCTCAAAAGAATCAAAAATACCCTTTGATTCGTGATTCAAACCATTTTCAAATCAAAGATAATTTTTATTTGTGATTCGTTTCAAAAAAGAATCAAAAATACCCTTTGATTCGTGATTGAAACCATTTTCAAATCAAAGATAAATTTGATTTGTGATTCATTTCTCAAAAGAATCAAAAATCTTTTTTGATTCTTGATTCAAAAAATATCTTTGATTCGAATCAAATTTTTGATTCGAATCAAAAATTTTATTCGAATCAAAAATTTGATTCGAATCAAAAATTTATTACGAATCTTGATTCAAAATATATTTTTGATTCGAATCAAAAATTTGATTCGAATCAAAAATTTTATTCGAATCAAAAATTTATTTAGAATCAAAAATACTGTAGCTAATATCAGAATTATTCAAGTACCTTCTCGGTAACTTAAAACACAAAAATGTATAAAATGCACCAAAAGTGCAACAACAGCCAAATTGTATGCTGACGCCAAATATGTATATGTGTATGTATGTATGTACATATATACATATTTCTGCCCTGCAAAAATCATTGGATTATATGCTCCATTTGTGGTAGGTTGGAGTACTTTCAAAGTGACCACTGACATAGCCCAAACGACCGATTCGTGTATCTGCATCGGTTCGTAGTTAGCCGAACATGACAAAAACCAAATTTTTATCGCGGCGACGACGATATGTGTATACATAAATAACTACATACATACATATGTTTGTATGTATACACGTCATTCGTCGTCGTCGCGGTAAACATTTGTTTTTGTTGTTATGTTCGGCTAACTGTTAGGTACTCCATCAATTAATCCAATGTAGCTACTCCATGGATTAATTTGTTTGTTATGCGGGGCTGGAGTATATACTCCATTGCAATGACATGCAATGTTAAATGGACCATATTTTTTGTATGAAATGTGGCAAGTTATGGAGTAATCGGTTGGTCCATAGCGAGCACTCCATGGATTAGCGACTGGAGTACTCGGAATTTTTGCAGGGTGACTGTCGTATTTACGTTTGTGCTACGCCGTAAGTACCCTGCAAAAATCATTGGATTATATGCTCCATTTGTGGTAGGTTGGAGTACTTTCAAAGTGACCACTAACATAGCCCAAACGACCGATTCGTGTATCTGCATCGGTTCGTAGTTAGCCGAACATAACAAAAACCAAATTTTTATGGCGACGACGACGATATGTGTATACATATATAACTACATACATACATATGTTTTTATGTATACACGTCATTCGTCGTCGTCGCGATAAACATTTGTTTTTGTTGTTATGTTCGGCTAACTATTAGGTACTCCATCAATTAATCCAATGTAGCTACTCCATGGATTAATTTGTTTGTTATGCGGGGCTGGAGTATATACTCCATTGCAATGACATGCAATGTTAAATGGACCATATTTTTTGTATGAAATGTGGCAAGTTATGGAGTAATCGGTTGGTCCATAGCGAGCACTCTATGGATTAGCGACTGGAGTACTCGGAATTTTTGCAGGGTACATACATACATATGTATGTATGTGCATAGGCCCTGTAAAAATCATAGGATTATATGATCCATTTTGCGGTAGGTAGGAGTACTTTCAAAGTGATCATAAACATAGACCCAAGCGAGCGACTTGTTTATCTGCATCGGCTCGTAGTTAGCCGAACATTGCTACGAAAACGAAATGTATGTACATATATAGCGATAACGACGAAGCAAGTGCATACATTTGTATGTATGTATGTATGTACATATGCATGCTCGTTTGAACGTGCACGATTCAGTAATAAAGGGTAGGAATGCAAATTTTGAGGCCCAACATCGATACATCGATGTTCGATGTATCGAAAAAATTACGCGACACAAAAAATGCTGGTGATTGCGCTAGAAAAATTTTAATATTTTATTTTAACTAAAGAAAAGCTTACTTATGAATGTATGTAAATTGAATTGGCAGTCTTTCAAAACTGTTCAGAGATTATTAAATTTCATTAATTTTAGTACCTACTCCGTAAATTAATCCCATGTGGGTAATCCTTGGATTACTCGGGTGTCATGCGGAAATGGGAGTATGTGATCCCTGCCTGGGACATCGCAATGTTAAATGGACCATATTTTTTATATGAAATGTGGCAGGTTGAGGAGTACTCGGTTGGTCCATAGCGAGTACTCTATACAAGCGTGCATGGAGTACTCGGCTTTTTTGCAGGGGGCACTTGGGTGCATATGCATACATACATATGTATGTATATACCCTATAACACAGTGATAGTCATTTGATATATCATTTGAGGTGCACGTTTGATGGAAATTTCTGTCACACACTGCCTACAAGTTTCCATCAATTTTATATGGACGGTATGAAAAATGTGATGAATGTGTTCTCCAAATGATGTATCAAATGACTATCACTGCTATATGTGTTAGTGACACTTAGTGTTTGCTGAGAATGTGTTGGAGTTTCCATCATTCCTGTCTTACAGGATATGTACATATGTATGTACATATCTCCATAGAAGTAAGAATTAGAGTAGATATATGTACATGTATTATAGTAAATAAGTAGTACATAAGAAATTTTGTGTATAGGTAAATAAGAATCAATTTTACCAATAAATTCACTGATTGAATTGCTGTTCGTAAAGCAACACAACAAACCACTTTCGTTTAATTTGAACGGGTTTAAAATATGCATATGTATGTACCTATAGTGAATCCAAAATATATGTATTTCAAGTAAAAGATACTTTTAGTACGAGATCATTTTGGGTAAATGCATTATTATTATTTATTTTTAAATTCTGTTATTTTATTCTTTTTTTGGGTTCATTCAATGTATGTAAAATATATAAAATATAAGTACATAAGTAAGTACATGTGTGTGGATATGTATAAGAGAAATTTACATATGTATGTATATTCATTTACATATTAAGGGGTAAGTACATATGTACATACATCATATATATGTAAGTATGTACATATGTATGTGTTAGATTACATCTGTATTTTATATGGAAATGAAGTCAGGAGGTAAGTGTTGGTCCCCATGCGAAAAAAAAGTTATAAAAGTCTCCCCTAAATTTTAAGCTAATGTTGAGAGGGTTAAGAAACAAAAAACGAATGGGAGTTGTTTTTAATATTTTCGTTTTTCAACAAAACCACAACAACGAAATCAAACTCTTATATACATGCATTATTAAAAGTCGTTTAAGTAACAATGAAAAAGAATGTAAAGAGATAAATTTAAAACCACTGGTTGAATTTAAAAGTATATGGGTTACTATGCTTAAAACAATTCTACATACCTAGTAAACTTCAATCGAAAATGGGCAAGCTCGAAATTGATATTAGAGGCATGCTCTAGAACACATTTTTCATAGAATTTAATGCAGAATCCGATTTTTCTACGAACAGTATGGCTTAGAAAATTGACCCAGCCTAACGTATGCACATACATATTTACATATCGAAACCACTCTTTGTATGCATACACCTAACCATAATTCATTCATCCTTTCATTCATTTATTCGTTATATACCTACATATATGTATGTAAGTATATACATACATATATATGCACAAATGCTTGGCTAAGCAACTGCGAAAATCTGCTTGCATTTCCTCCCATACAAAGTAGACGTTTGTTGAAATTTTAGATTTTTTGCATTTCAACTCGCGGGGGTGGTGGGATCACGTACTAAGTATTTTTTTATTTGAAATAAAGTTTTGATTCAAAATAATTTTTTGATTCGAATCAAAAGTTTGATTCGAATCAAAAATTTTATTCGAATCAAATATTTGATTCGAATCAAAAATTTTATTCGAATCAAAAATTTGATTCGAATCAAAAATTTTATTCGAATCAAAAATTTTATTCGAATCAAAAATTTGATTCGAATCAAAAATTTATTAAGAATCTTGATTCGAAATCAAGTTTGAATCAAGAATCAAAAAAGATTTTTGATTCTTTTAAGAAATGAATCACAAATCAATTTTATCTTTGATTTGAAAATAGTTTGAATCACGAATCAAAGGGTATTTCTGATTCTTTTTTGAAACGAATCACAAATAAAATTTATCTTTGATTTGAAAATAGTTTGAATCACGAATCAAAGGGTATTTCTGATTCTTTTTTGAAACGAATCACAAATAAAAATTATCTTTGATTTGAAAATATTTTAAATCAAGAATCAGAAAATATTTTTGATTAGTGATTCAGTCAAATCAAAATCACGCAACCCTGGTATGGCCCAGTATGAAACTGGATGCGCCTTTTGAACAATACATTTGACCCACCCTAATATGTATATTTCTATGTAAACATATTTACTTGATCTGTATTAATGTATAAATAAATTAAAGTTCTTAACTATGTACATATATATTCATTGAATTTTGATTTTTAGAATTTGTTCATTTAGTATGGAGGCCCATAGTTATTTTAACCCCGGGCCCGGATTTTCTCTCGGCGGCCCTGGGTGTTCGTTACTATGCTCGGCTAACTACAAGCTGTTATAAATACATGAATTGATCCTTTGCAGCTATTGTAAACGATCACTTTGTAAGTGCTCCAATCTACCACAGATGGAGTATATAATCCAACGATTTTTGCGGGGAATACTTAAGCAGAACACAAAAAATCATATTGGCATGTATGTTTGTACATATGTATATATGTAGGTAAATGTGTATGTATTTATATATGTAAATCGCAGTATTAGTTTTATAAAATTATTCGAAACTACAATTACATATATGACTGTCATACATTTGCATGCACATTAGGGTGGGTCAATTTGTATGGGCTTTTTCTAAACCATAGCTTTCTTAGCAAATTCGGATTCTGCATTCAATTCTATGAAAAAAAGTCTCCTAGAGCATGCCTCTTAAATCAATTTCGAGCTTGCCCACTTTCGATTGAAATTTATGTAGAATTTTTGTTTAGTATAGTAGGTTAGGTTAGAGTGGCTGCCATAGGGGCACACTTAGGCCAGTGCAGAGGCCCATTGTGATACCACAAGAAGAAAACAGATTACTCCTCCTTTCTAAACCAGTTTGATAACCTAATGAAATTCACCAGGTCCTTTATGTCGACAACCGCGACTTTAGATAGGCTATCGAGGAAAGGTGTCCCAAGAAAGCGTCGTCTGGCGCTGTTAAGAGCCGGGCAATGGCAAATGAGGTGTTCGATTGTCTCCTCTTCCTCATCATCTTTGCAGCTTCTGCAGCATCTACGGTAGGGTGCACCCAGTCTCTCTGCGTGTCTCCCGATAAGGCAGTGTCCTGTGAGCACCCCCACAAGGTTCGAGATTTCCTCTCTCCTTAGAGTACATATTTGACGAGATCGCTTGTGGTCCCAATTCGGCCAGGTTTGTCTTGATGTTCGACATACTGGGTTCTGTTGCCATCTATCGCTTGCCAGTTTATAGATATGCTGTTTAAGCATTAGCTTGCATGTGGCAAACGGCATACCTATGCGTTCTTTGTCAGGAAGAACCTGCTCGGTAGTGCCTTGCCTTGCAAGCTCATGTGCCATTGGCGTAGTAACGGGGGGGGTTTTGGGGACAAAACCCCCCCCGAAAGATTTGTTTTGACCATAAAACCATCTTTAACTAAGAGATGCTTTATTAGCATACATTTCTTTTTCAGGAAAAAATCAATGAGAATAGTAATTTTTCGAAATTGGTAATTCGAAATTTAGCGCTTTTTCACGAAGTATTATTTATAATTCTAGCGTTTTTTGAGCCGTAGGAAAGTGCAAGAACCGCAGGAATTTTACCACAATTTACATTCTTTGTACTTATATTCGCTCTTTTGTGGTAAAATTCCTACGGTTCCTGCACTTTCCTACGGCTCAACAAACGCTACAATTATTATACGGTATTGCTGTTATTAACATGCTAATAACAGAAAAGTAACGCCAATTATTCAAATTTCAAGTTTTCTTTCAATTACTTATCATCTTAATCAAATAATATTAGTATAAACTACAATGGGAATTAGCACAATAGATCTCATTATAATAATAATACAATGGGAATAAATATAATAATAATACAATGGGAATAAATATGCAATGTATAAGAGTAACTGAACTTGAGATTTTACTTAATGTCTGTCAAAATGGAATATTAAAAAACTAAATTATATAAGAAAATTATTATTTATAACCGTAGCACATAGGTAGATTTTCAAGTTTTATGCGGCCAAAAATATTTTATTGTGTACATCTATTCGAAATTGCTTGTTTAATGCAAAATTTTAATAATTTGTGTTAAAAGTCGATTTTATTGAAAAATATATACAGTGACTCAAAAAAAATCATACGCCAGTGTTTTTAAATTTATTTCAAAGAGTTCTCGAAAATTTGACTCTCTTATTTTCGTTTAAAAATGTAAAAAAATTTTCAATAAAAATCGCCTTAAGCAGGATTTCTAAGCTTATGGGAAAAATCCGAAAAATCGTAGAAATTTCTAAAAGTGGATTAAAAATTTCAAAGCGAGGCCAGAATTTATAGAAGATTTTGAGGAGATTTCTAAGTGTACTGTTATGTAGCCAACCAATTTTAGTGTAAAAAGTGGAATTCTCAATGCTGTAAAAATTTCCGTCGATTTTAGAAATTTTTTTCTGTAGGGTGTTTGCCTTATATGTACGTGAGACCGTTTCAATTAAAATTTCCGAAAAGCCAATGAAATTTTTCAAAAAGTTGAATGCTGCATATTATTATATTACAATTGAATGAGCTGCAAAATTGCATACTCAAAAATCTTCTAAAAAATGTAGCTTTATAATTCTTAGCCCTTTTTATGATAAGTACTTCCTTGACTTTTAAAAATTGGAAATACTAAAAATACTGCCTAAAAAGTTAACAATAATCGCTGCTAAATATCTGGGTTACTTTTGAGCATCACTTACATTAACCAAGATATGCGTTAGAAATATAAACATTAAAATTGAATATAAAACACAAAAAGAAAATTATTGTAGGTACATATGAATAACGCTGTATCTAGTAGTGAAGTGCGGCTTTGTGCGACGTAATTTTTTGTCGGCAAACTACTAATTGTACTAGATACCATGTCCGAGGGTTAATTTGACTGAGTATGACAGAGCAACATAACAAAACCAATTTTTAACATGAAAAAGAGTGATAATTTTTTTTAAATATCCCAACTTTAAAAGCTTAAAACTATAAACTTAGAATTATTGGAAACCAAGGATATTATTGAAAAGTGTTAATAATTACTTGAAGCTTTAGGATTCATCACGATTACTTAAATGAAATGCTTTAAATAATAAATATTCAAGTTGAAACTAGCACTTAAAAATATGTAAGAAAAAAAACAAAAAAATTTACTTCAGATATGCTAAGTTTCGACCATCTGGGGCAAGTGCAGAGTATGAGGTCGGGAAAAAAGTGATGAATTATTGTTCCCCATTATATTTCCCCATTCTATTTCCAATGCGCGTAGATTTCCAGAAGAGAATATGAGACTTACTTTTGAAGTATAGTTAAAGGCCCTTGGCAACTGACAATCTGGCATGTCAAGCAGTGTGTATATGTGAGTTTTTTTATGTGTGTTAGTGCAATCGGCAGTCGTCGTGCTACACGTTCTTGTTGTCGGGCTCGCATTGATGATAATCAAATCTTTTAGATATTTGCGTCAATCACCCGACACTCACACATATGTATACACTGCTTAACATTCCAGATTTTAAGTGGCCAAGAGCCTCAAGAGTTTGATATATGTATAATAAGCGATATTTGTGTACTAAAATGTAAAATTATAGTCTGAAAAAAAATTACATTTCGCTAGCTTGGAGTGCAAGCTGTGTAAGTCCACTTTTATGAAAAAGTGTATTTTTATTTAGAACGCTAAAAAAATCAGATACGCACCGCGCTAAGCAATTCTGAGATACTTGTCATATTTCTACTCGTTGTTATTCAGTGACACGCAAATTGTGTAAGTCCAAAAAGCGAAGAAAATTGTGTAAGTCCAAAATATTTATATGAACAGAAAATTTTTTTTCATTTCGAATTTTGTTTGTTTTTTGTTTTTTGTCTCTCCTACAAAGTTTTAAAAAAGGACTTACACAATTTGCATTCTAAGCTAGCGATTTTTATCATTTGTAAAAAAAATGTAGTTTTTTTTGGTAATTTTAATTTTGGTAAATTTTATACATTGGCTGTGACCCCCCCCGAAAAATTCTCTTACTACGCCACTGTCATGTGCCCTACAATTTCCCTCGATATCCCTATGTCCCGGGACCCACACGAGGTGCAGACGGGTCTGTTTGGCCATCTCCTGCAGAGATCGGCGACAGTCCAGTGTTAGTTCAGAATTGAACGAGTTGGAGCCGAGAGACTTAATTGCTGCTTGGCTGTCGCTGAAGATGAATAGATCCCTGTGGGTAGGTTCATGTCCTATACGGTTGACAGCCTCCATTATGGCTGACACTTCAGCCTGGTAAACGCTGCAGTGGTCGGGTAATCTAAAAGCTAGCTGTAGTCCTTCAAGTCCTGTGAAAAGACTCCACCTCCAACTTTGTTGTCTAGTTTCGAGCCATCGGTATAGATGGAAATGCTACCTGGGGTTGGGTAGCACCGATTTGGCTCTTCCCACTCGTCCCTTTCTGGAATCCTTGTTTCGTAGTTGCTGTCTGCAACTATTGTAGTAGTACAGCGGTCCGTACTACCGGGTAGAAAACCTAATTTGCTTAGAATGCTAGAGTGTCCTGTGGCTTTTGTATGCCATCCGGATGACTCCCTTAAACGTAGAGCTGACGTAGCCGCTACTTGAAAACCTGCTAAATCTAATGGCAAGATATCTAGAATGGCCTGCAGAGCTTCGCTGGGCGTCGTCCTGTTGCGCCACTTATGCTGATCATGCTAGATCTGTGGACTCTGCTCAGAACATTAAGGTTTGACGCCTTACTCAAAGCAGGCCACCATACTAAGACTCCATATAGCAGGATTGGTCGAATGATCGCAGTGTAAATCCACCTGCAAATGCTGGGACTAAGTCCCCACTTTTTGCCTATGGCTCTTTTGCATGTGTATAAAGCAATATATGCTTTGTTTTGACGCTGAATGATATTATCCTTCCAGTTCAGCTTTTTGTCCAGAACTACCCCTAGGAACTTAGCCTTGTCGGCCAGGGTCAGGCGAACGCCATTTAGTTCTGGTAGATTTAACGGTGGTATTTTATACCGCCTAGTATAGAGGACAAGTTTCACCTTATTTGAATTGACACTGAGCCCACAACGAGAGGACCATGCTGAGATCTCTCGCAGTGCTACCTGCATCAGATCACATAAGGTCTGTGGGAACTTCCCTCTGTATGCTAAAGCAAGGTCGTCCGCATATGCCACGACTCTCCCGCCGCCCCAAACTGCGTCTCTTTTTAGAAGTGAGTTGACAGTGAGGTTCCATAGCAGCGGGGAGAGGACACCACCCTGTGGTGTGCCTCTGAAGACGTAGCGTGTAGATTTGACCTCGCCCATTGATGAGAGTACAATCCTTCCCCTCAAAAGTTGATCAATCAACCCAATCAGAGATACGTCAACGCCTAGGTGACTTAAAGCGTTGCTTATCGCCTCTGGGGTGACATTGTTAAACGCGCCTTCGATATCTAGAAAGGCCACAAGGCAGAACTCCTTATCGGTCAAGGATGATTCAATGGTAGAAACCAGACTATGTAATGCTGTTTCGGTTGATTTCCCTTTAAGATATGCATGTTGATATCCAGAGAGAAGTTTACTATCAATTGTAATAGAGAGGAAATTACTTATTATCCTCTCCAGCGTCTTGAGCAAGAAGGAGGAAAGGCTTATTGGCCTAAAATCCTTCGGCTCATAGTGCGAGGCTTTCCCAGCCTTAGGAATGAATATAACCGAGACGCGTCTCCACGTATTCGGGATATGATTGAAAGCAAGACAAGCAACGAAGATGCGTTGAAGCCAGCTTGCTGATGTCTCCAGGGTATATAGGAGTTGTGCAGGAATGATCCCGTCTGGTCCCGCAGCTTTGTACGGTTTGAAGCTTTTGATTGCCCACCTAACCCGTTCCTCAGTCACAGGTATATTAACAGCGATACCCGTTGATGATATCGCCAGTCCGTTTCGCGAGCTACCAGGAAAGTGTGTGTCCAGCAGCAGCTCTAGAGTTTCCTTTTCCGAATTCGTCCAGGATCCATCAGGCTTCCGAAGGTAGCCCAATGACGTTTGTGTCCTTGAGAGCACGCATCTAAGTCTTGCCGTCTCATCGACGCTTTCGACTCCGGTACAGAAGTTCCTCCAAGAGGTTCTCTTCGATTGTCTCAGGGCTTTTTTATAAGCCCTTAGATTTTCTTTATATTGCAGCCACTCGGGCTCATTGTCGAGTCGTTTGGCTCTATTGAATTGCTTCCTGCAAGATTTTCGAAGTGAGTCCAGATCGCAGGACCACCAATGAGGTTTCCGCTTGCCACGCGGTCTTGGTTCCGGACAAGCTAAGTTAAAAGCGTTTGAAAGTGCATTAGTGAAGGTACCGACCAGATCCTCCAACTCCCCTGTCGATGAGGGATTACAGGGTGGAAGATCCGGTAGCCCCTTAACAAATAGTTCATTGTGAAGATCCCAGTTCGTGTTACGTGGGTTCCTTTTTAAAACGGATTGTTGAATGGAGAAATCTAAGATTATTTCTATATATCGGTGGTCAGAGAAAGAGTGTTCATCAAGAACGCGCCAGCCGTTGACACCCTCATAAGTTTTTTCACTACATAAAGTGAGGTCTAGTACCTCTCTTCGATTTTTTGTAATAAATGTTGGTTCATTACCTATGTTACACACTACCATGTTAGTTGTCAAAAGGTAATCAAAAAGTGACTCACCCCTTTCATTTGTGTCAGAGCTGCCCCATTGAACATGATGCGAATTTGAGTCCGCTCCGATGAGTAGATGGCCGGGGCAATATTTGGCCACCAGGTCCATCATCAAGCCTTGTGGTGGAGGTGTGAGTGAATCATTGGGCATATACACCGATGCCAGAGTTACCGGTGTGCCCTTGATCGTTGTGCTGGCCGCAGTAATGTCCCCGTCGCTGAAGTTAGGCAAGAGAAACATTGTTAGCTCGTACTTAACCAATATACAGGTTCTTATATTACCTTCAACACAAGCTCTGATGAGCCTGTAACCAGTGGCCCCCAGTCCGCAAATCCTCAAGTTATTCACCCAAGGTTCTTGGATGAGGACCACATCAACGTCGCCTTGAGAAAGGCGACTGATGAGAGCGGCTGAAGCCGCTTTAGATCGGTGGAGGTTTATCTGTAGCACTCTCATGAGTATCTACAGCCCCCACCGCCTCAACCACCGTGACGTCGGCAGCCTCTTCGTCGATGTCCAGCACGATATCCTCCATTGTCAAATCATGCAGAGCATCTGCACAGTTTGACGTGGCGGACTTCATGCTGTCCACGTCGGAGAGATCCGCCTCCGCTTCGGGCGCCTCGATGTCCGAGTCCACCGAGGTTTCCGGAGCGGCGGCGCGCTGAGCGTCGCCACGGTACACGTGAATTATGACATCCCCGACGCCATAATTCACCCTACCCTGGCACTGTTTAAGTGGCTCGAGAGCCTCCTTATTTAGCGCCAGGACCACCTCCCTTCTCGGGCCCACTGCGTCTTCGACTCGAATGACGCTCCAATTCTTCGTAGGGAGGGATGGGTTCATAACCTGCAGCATCGTGAGTATCCGCTCAGGAGCTGCTGGGGTTACAGGAACCCATACCCTGGCCCTAGGCCGAATCGGAACGTCCTTCCAGTCGACGACATCTAGTCGCGCACCGGGGTACACCTCGCCGACCCTCGCGACCGCAGCCTTATACAGGCTAACGGTCCTTGCGTCATCGCAAGCGAGCACCTTAATCTGGCCCTGGTACCATCCCGCGTCTCTACCACGTGGGGGTGGTCCTGGAGACTCCAGCACGACGTCAAGGATGGCGTCGGTGATGGCGGCCAGGACCCACAACCACTTGTCCTTCGGGATGGCCCCACGGTCATTTCCGCGGTCCAGGACTCCAACGAGGATCCTGTCCCTGGCAACCTCGGCGAAGGTTGGCTTTGGCACACCGGCGTGCTGCTGTAGCCGCTTCGGATGGGGCTTTAACTCCTCATCCGATCTCTGGCGCTTAAAGGGAGTGACACTTTCCACATTTTTCCCCAACACGTTTTGGAACGATGGCAGCAGAGCTTTCGCCCTAACTACCGCCTCCCTCACGTCCTGGGGCAGCGTGTCGAGTGCCACCCCCCCGTATCGTTTGAGGACCTTTGCGGCCCTCCGTTTATCCCCATATTGGGGTTTATTGTCCAGGGGGAGGCGGCTCGTAGTTTCCCTCGCTGCCGCTCCCCCGGTAGATGTATTAGCTTCGGCTACCTTCCCCTTCGGATCAGCATGGCCAGGTCGTGAAACCACTGCCGCTGACGTCGGGGGAAAAGTTGCCTTTAAGGCGCTTGATGGACCCCTGGCCTCAGCAGGAGCTGGACGGCTCGCCGTTTCCAGCGTTGCCGTGACAGCAGCCCTGCTGGTGCTGGGCTCCATCGTAACACCCTTCAATGTATTGAAGGCTACCTTCTCCTTTGGCGTACTATGGCCAGGTCGCGAAACCACTGCCACCGCCTCTGTGAGAAAGGTCGCCGTACCAACACTCGATGGACCACCCGCAACAGTGAGGGCTGGGCAGCTCGCCGTTTCCAGCGCTGCCGTTCCAGCGTTCCCACTGGAGTTGGGATCCATCGGGCGTCGATCGTCCCTACTTTCGGCTACCTTCTCCTTTGGCTCGGTGTGGCCAGGTCGTGAGACCATTGCCACCGCCTCGGCGAGAAGGTACGCCGTTCCAGCACCTGGGAGGTGTTCAGCATCAGCAGGAGCCGGATGGTTTGCCGTTTCCAGCGCTACCATTCCGGCGGTCCTACTGGTGCTGGGGCCCCCCAAGCCGCCAGTCAAAGTTGTTGTTCTTTGGTGAGAGGCAAGCCTCCCACCCACGTGGACGCCATGTAGGCGCGAAAGCGTCCTTGGCGCTTGCGCCGACGCAGTCCTCCTCCGAGTGGAAGAGGACGAAGTTTTTTTGTTTTGTTTTGTTTTGGTTTTTAGATTTGTGTCCATGCGAAAAGGGCCCCAACTCGAAGCCTTTCGTGCAGTCACTAAGGATCCCAGGTTATGTGTGAAATCAGGGACAGCCTGGGGAGGTTGGAACCCCCGCCGTCATGTGGGGGGGCCCAGAGCCATCCATGCAAAGACAGGAGTAATCTCAACTGCACCTGCACCGCCAACTTAACGGCGACGGCTGGGAACGTACTCCGAGACTTGCCAAGTTTTAACGGGGCGGAAGACGGTTGCGACATTAGCCTGACAGCCATTTTTGTGGGGTGTCACCCCCACATACTCAGGTGTCAGATTGCCACGCCCGCCAGCCCGAAGCAAACTAATCCGAATAGAGAAGCCAGAGAAAGTCCGTAGACAAAGCAGGGTCAAAATGGAGGAGTGGTCCTCACCTACTTTATCTGTTCCCCGTCCTAGATGGTTGGGGTTAACAGTGCCACCAAACGTGAAGGAAAAGTAGGAGATTGAGAGTGAGAGGTGAGAGGCTTCATTTCCGAGGATCGGCCATCGAGTTAACACATCACTAACCTTTTTGGCACCCATATAGTAACCCATATTATTTTAAATTCAACCAGTAGTTTTAACTTTCTCTCTTTTGTTTCTTTTTCATTTTGTTTGTCAAGTTAACGACTTTTAATAACATACATTATAATGTATATAAAATGGTTTTGAGAGAAAATTCCTTCCCAATACGTATACGTAGTAACAATAGTAACAACTTAGCCCAGTTCTGGCGACTTGGCACCCCATTTTTTGGTTGCCATGATTGAGTTGTGTATCTACTTATCTGAGCTTTCTTAGTCATGTTTTGGTCATTATAATGGTTATTCTTAACCAAAAATAAATATACCTCTTTAAAATGGGGTTTTAACAAAAAAAAAAAAAAATATCACGTATTTTCGCTGACCTGTGCTCATACGCTAAAAAAAATAACAGCTATTTTCCGTCTTTGGTATATACATTAGGCTGGATCAATTTTCTCCGCCATACTGCTTCTAGCAAATTCAGTTATTTCATATTTGATAATAAAAAATTGTGGAATATGGAGATTACCATTATACTTTAAAGCTTAAACGAATGTGGGATTCTTTAGTAATGTTCTCGTTTTTCTATATAACAACAAGAACGAAATCAAGCTTTTATATACATACATACATACATTGTTAAAAGTCGTTAACTTTACAAAGAAAATGAAAAAAAAAATATATATGTACATATATAAAGCAAAAATTATCTACTGGCTGAAATTAATAGAATATACATATATGTATATATTACTATACTTAAAATAATCCTATGGATAAGCTGGAGTTGATTTTAGAGGCATGCTCTAGAACACTTTTTTCATGGAATTTAATGCAGAATTCGAATTTACCAGCCTAATATACATATGTACATATTTTTTGCATTTAGAGCGAAATCAGCCTCAGATTGCTTTAGGCATAATTTATGTACATAAGTACTTTGTAGGACGTGTTTACTTACATTCTGCATTTCAATTTTGTAAATTTCGCACAGAGCAAAACAGGAAATTGGAAAATTAATAAGGCGTAGGCATTTATTGTTGCACATCCTTTGTATGTTTACGTTCGGTTTGGTAAAGATTATTAGATAATTGTTTTCTAATCAGGTTAATAACCTACTTTAAGCAATTCTCTAGGCACAAAAGTAAACAGACATTTTAAATGTGTTTATGCATTAACTATTAACAATATGAAAATGTATATTAATTATAATATTAATCATAAAAAAGGCAAATATTTTATAATTATAGTCGATTTTTCTATTACGCGACCGTGAAAAGAACGCTCAACTAGCTAAACATTAGTTTTAATTTTTTTATAAGCACTCCACGTTAGAGGGCTTAGGAAGAATTCGAATTTTTGTCATTCACCAACAGAGTTCGGTTGTGTTCAGCTAGTTACCGGTTACCTGCCTATAAAATAATACAATTGGTTGTTGTTTATCCTATAAGCATCTATTACAAGTATCTATTACAGTGAAATTTTCTTTTCACAATAGCTTTATCTCTTACTGGCAACACCGTTGTTCAGGTCGACTAACAGCTAAGAGCTTTCAGCCCAACGCGCTTAACATAGCTTGTTGGCTTGGTTTTTGTTGTTGTTTTCATATTATTCGCTTATTTAGCTAGTGTTTTTTCGAACTTGCGTGCAAAAGAATGTGGCTTATATAAATTTTATGGACATAATATCTTTTTTCTTATAATAAGTACATATTTACAAACATGTACCTATATTAGATGGGTTTTGTGTTTGTATAAGATTCTTTAAACCTTCTCGGATCCTCCCTCCGGCACCGTAATATGAAAATAGGGTGTTTTATAGTAAGAAGACTGAAAAAAAATCTCACTTTTCCAAAAACTGGATTCATGAGAAAAAAGAAAATGATCACTTCAGACCGCAATATTACCTTCCCTGGGGAGTGTACCAAAAACTGAATACGCCATTCGCTTCAGCTTTTTTTCTTGTGCAAAATCCTACATTTTTTCATACATAAATCTAAACATATCATGGTTATCTATATGAAAATATATGTTTCCGCTTACGTATGTTATGCAAAGTTAATGAACCTATTTATGTATTTTTCTCGTTCACAACATTTAATTTTGATAGCTGACACCAGCGTTGCAAATAAGCAGGCAAGTAGTTTTTTAGCGAGTTGAAGCGCTTTTTCAAAGTCGTTAGCAAAATAAAATCGTTATTTACTTGAAAATACATACAAACTTGAGAAATCAAAAGTGAATAAGTGTTCGCAAAGTTTGTTCAAAGCGATATGTGCGTATAATTGCTGAAGTTTTGTATCCTTACCATAAAAGGAAAAAAATTAGTCGATACGGTGGTGCCAGTTATGTACATATATGTACATATAAACTGAAATCTACTTCTCAGCGAAATGCGTTTCACAAAAGTTTTAATTTTACGTATTGAGGAACGATTTGCGTAATTCCTTGTCAAATTTGGTTTGGAGGCAAAAAGCTTTCGGTGATGTACCATATTCAGTTTCTTTTTGTGTTCTTACGATTACGGAAAATCGCTCCACAATACGTTATCCTGTCAGAAAAAGAAACAACATTAAGGTTATAATTTTGAACCCCAAATATGTCTGGCAAAGTTTGTGTGAATTTAGAAATTTATTTTAAATAGCGGAACTACAAAATTCTTCGCAAATACGGATTATTTCAAAGAAATTGTAAAAAGTCAGTACAAAAAGCAACTAGATATTAATTACCTCTCCCATCGAGAGAAATAGTACTTGTGTGGGTTTTATATTTGTAGTAGATGATTCTACTAATGAGATTTTGCTTCACATTTCACTCTATAACCTCGTAAGCGCCCAGAATATTCTAACTATCATTTTTTTGAAGTCAAAATAGATTAATAAACTTTATATCAAGTAAGAGCGTGGCTGTCTTCGGCCGTACCGAAGACTTCGTATCTTTCATGAATGGGTCTGATTTTGTTTAAGTTACACATATACGTCGTCTGGGTCCACATGGGTAAAAACACAACAAAGATCTATGTCCTTAGCTGTTTAAGTGCAGAAGTTATACCCCAAAAAGTCTATATCTGAACAATCGGTTGTATGGGAGCTATATGTTATAGTGGTCCGATTTGGCCGATTCCGACAAATGATCAGCTTCTCCTAAAAATACACTCACATTCCGAATTTCAAGCAGATATCTAAAAAAATGAGGGTCTACTTTGCGTTCAAACAGACGGACAGACGGACATGGCTTAATCGCCTCAGCTCATGGTCCTGATCATGTTTGTACATATATATTTTGGTGGGTCTGTCACACCTCCTTCTCGCACTTTCAAGATTTGTATTTCGGCACAAAGTTATACCATTTCATTCTCATGAAAGGTATAAAAATACCAATAATTTTATTTATTTTTTGCTTGTTTTGATTGCAATGATTTTTATTTTGAATTGGAAAGCAACGTGAAATTTTCTATAAGCAAAGCCTTGCCAAATTTATATTTCAACGATACTTCTTAGGGCCAACTTTTCCACTGGCAATTTTTAACTCGTTTGCCAAAGTCACAGCAGTCACAAGTGCGGTACTGCAATGATCATCATAACTTACATTTGTATGTATAAATATATGCATATAAATGAGGCGCTCAGCGCCAAAATGGCCTAAGCCCAAAAAAATGGTTCTGAGAAAAACAAAGTTAAAAGAAAATTCGTTTTTAAAATATTTTTACTGATTTTTTATTAATCGTAAATAAAGATTAGTTGTAATCATTAGGTGTTAATTAAATTACATAAAGACTGTTTTAAACGGTTAATACAATAATTAAAGTGGGTTAGGCCATTTTGGAATCCATATAAAAAAAAAATATATTGATAGGAACTGAGGGTTAGGCCATTTTGGCTCCATTAATTAAAACATACAAAATTTCTTCACATAAATAATAAAAATAATTTTTAGCGTTTTAAATAATAAAAATTAATAATAATTGTTATTCGTGTTCTTTCTGAATATCTTCGCCTTCAGCTCTCGAACTTATTTTTGAATTATTATAAAAATCATGCTTTATGGGAGGTATGAACTCTTAGAGTTCCTGTAAATCCTTAAACTTTGCAGCTTCAATGAATCTTCCTCCAGGATAAAGCGGTTCCAATTCCAGTCTACGAACTTGCAGGAGTTCCTCTTTGAAATATCAACTTCTTGAAATAAACATCTATGACATTTAAATATTTGTATTGAATTATAAATGACTTCACATTTTGGAATCGAAGCCACTGAATCTTAAGCCATTCAACTTTTGAAGTCTTGTCTGGGGAGATTTTTATGTTTGTCACAGTTTCTCGATTAAGGATATGCTTTTAAGAGCATCTGCCGTCATCTTTACCTAGTGAAATGGTTCAACATGGCTAACTTGGTTTATTTTTCGAATATACTCTTGATTAAAACATAACATGCGTTTTTGGCCTAACCAACACATCTTTTTTATTTCTAGGATTCGATTTGGCCTAAGCGGCTTAGGCCATTATGGCATCCACATTTGTTTTAAGTGTGCATAGACGAAAAAAAGTTTTCAGCAGGTAGTATAACTTAGTGTTATACTATACAATAGGGAGTTTTTTTAGTATTTATTTCAAAAGGTTCCGGTTAGATCAGCATAGTCAGTTTGATTTTTTTTGAAATGAGGGTTAGGCCGTTTTGGCACTGAGCGCCTCAAATATGGTAAGAAATTGTGAGAAATATATGTACATACATACATACATATGCTTTACCGGCGCCTAAAGCTCAGAACGAATATTTCTACCATTAGCGCAGGAAAACTTATGGCACATACATCTGTACATACATAATAACATACATACATACACCCTTTTTCCCTACGCTTCTTTGTGCATTATGTAACTGAATTTGTTGCATGCGAAATTCCATAAGTGCTTATGGCACTCTTACAACTCTTGCACTAACAGCTGACGTATCCTTAGCCGAATTTAGGGAATCTTTTCTTTCGTCACTTGGGAGCTCTGTCATCATCTTTGTATTTATGTAAGCACATACTTAATCTCCACATTATACCATACTTCTTCGCATATTATTTGTAGAATTTGCACTTTTTCATGCTTTTAAGCACGTAAAGGGTTTTAGTTTAAGAAATCCACATCATCCACATCATCATCTTTACAGACACATTCGCACATGTGTATGTATGTACATTAGAATTTTAAGGAATCATAATATTTAATACATTGATAATGCGAGCTCTCAAGGACGAGTTCACTTCAATTTGATCAAAACCCTGGGACTATTTACAGTTCGTACGAAAAGCATTTTCGATATACATATTTACTAAACTGATTGCTGTGCTACTAAAGTGCTTCTTACATGTACTTACCTATTCCCTATTGATGATCTAAATATCAAGTCATCTGATGATCTCGTAATCATTTGATTAATCGCTAGTGATCAATTAACACCTAATCAACGTACATATATCGCCGTCTTTACAAACAACGCCCACTCACTTTTGCAAATTAGTGTAATCCTATCTTAATTCCTTCCGATTGCTACCATAAATTCGAATGTACAAACCAACAGAGCCTTCTTTTTAAAATTGTGCACGGAAAACGCTATGCACCTCACAAGTTTTACTTTCCATAAGCATTATCCATACAAAAAAATATCCAAAAGTTTGTTATTTCTTTTTTTTTTTTGTGAGTAGATACAACTTCCGTTTGGTGCTGCTGTAGAGTTCAGACCGCATATAGAATAAACTAAAAAACATCAGCCTTTCTCTCCCTTCACTTGTCACCGCTATTTCACTTATTCACATCCAGAACAGTTCGTGTATTACTGTATGTACTTACGCGACAACATAAAAACATTTTCCTGCCATCAATCCTGTTCCGCATTTTGGAAGCTTCCACCCAAAAAAAGTTGGTAAGTCATTTTAAAACGTTACATACATACATACATATGTGCATATATGATATTTCGGTTTATTGATGTGTGTTACAGAAAAAATGCATGGCATATGTTTTAAATTATGTGCATACCCAATAAACACAACGGATTCGCCTCGAATTCGCGTCGGATTCACTTTCTCTGATTATATTATCGCGGCGATAGATCGGCGAATCCGAATTCGTAGGTATGTCACCTACCTAACACTGGCGATTCGAATTTTTTATTATTAGCGATTCGAGAATTTTTAATTTCTCTGATTGTTTGCGATTCGAAAATTGGTTCATTAGCGATTCGAGATTTTTATAAATGGCGTTTCGAAAAATTAAAAGTTTGGTTTACTGGCAATGGGTTAACTCCGTATAAAATAATACAAAGCACTTAAGATATTTTTATAAGGAAAGTTTAAATTTCATGAAATAATCAAAGCTTTTTCAAATAAATTTAAGCAGTAAATAAAGTTCTCTTATTTAAACAATTTTGAATTGGTTTTTCTACATACTCGTATCTATTTGATCATAAACCGATTTGATCTCCTTTCGCGAACTCGCCTAGAATTCGCCACGGTAACATCTGCGGAATTTTAATATTCGAGTTCAGGTATAAATGTAAAATTTCAGAACTATGTATAATGATTTTTTAGTGCAAAACAACTTAAAAAAATTAAAAAAAATGATATCGCGAAAATTTATTTTATCGAACTTGCCGCGAACTCGAGGCGAGTCCGAGAAATTACATTTGCCGAAAATCTGCTTTCGCGAACTCGCCTCGAATTCGCCGCGATATCATCCTCGCGTCTGTGTTTATTGGGTACATATATTTGTACATACATACATATATTTGTACTCGTATTATGTGCTAAGTTTGATACAAATATCAAAAATATCGCAAGCAACTAAGCAAAAATATAAAGCAAAGAACACATCCGTACATAAAAGCAATTCTTATAAGAACATTTTACGAATGGATATCGGCCAGGACGTTTATTATAGAGAGGACATTACATACATACATATATACATATGTATGTGTATGTTTGTTCTCAGTAATTTTTCATTATTAGCAAAAGTCCCTTTGGATTCTCTTGAAAGATATACGGCCATTCATAGATACGGCCATTCATTGTTTTAAAAACGCCCTATTTCAAAATTGTATTCAAAAACACCCCCTTTCAGAGAAAATTTCATATACATATATTTGGCTGAGATAGGGCGTTTTTGAATAAATTTCTGAAATAGGGCGTTCTTGAAACAAATTCTCAAATAGGGAGATTTTTTACTCAGGCGTCGAAATAATCCCTATATCCATTATTACGAAAACATTAACCATTTCAAGACCAATATTTTTCGGTCATACCATAATAGTTTTTATGGATTAATAATTTTTTTTATAATTTTTGAATTCCCGGGGAATGTTTCTGTTGGTGTCAGGAGTTAACTGAAATAGTTGTTATCGAGAATTGAAATAAATATTAATCCCTATAACTGGTATGGATTGATAAAAAAAAAATATGCATCTTCAAATAATTGTTTTCAAGAATTTTCCATAGCTGAATGATAGCAGTTATAAGATTATTTTTATTAAAAAATTGTTAGTGGTATCCGGGGCTCATATGCCTTCATATCGCTTTCATTGCACCGCCCCACTAAAAGACTTCAAGCTAAAAAGGAAATATGTATTTTAAGCGCATAAAACTGCATTTACGCATATAAAAATATGTACATATGTACGTACGAATTTGTATTAACGGAATGACCTCGTATGTTTCATACAACTTCGCATCGAAAGTTTATATGTAAATTGCTGTTGTTGTTGCGGTACTATATTTAAAAGTCTATGCAAACTCGTGGGAGTTCGTTTGGCACAAAGTAATAATAATATACAGGGATGTGCGTATACGGACCACCTTCGAATAAGCATCATCGCTGTTGTCGTAGGTGCACTTTGGTGCAAGAAGTTTTTATGCATACATATGTACATATATCTATACATACACCCAGCTCTGCCAACAATTATTAAAAATTTCCTATTAACGTTGGTTTGTAATGAGCTTGTTTTTTCAACGTAAAATCTTACAAAAAATACCTGACTAAGACCTCTATTGCGATTGTCGATTATCAGTAGAATAGAACCTTGTCGATTGCGTTTTGGTTTGGTATTGCGTAACTTGATCGATCAAACTAAATCATTGTGAATGGTTTACTGAATTACAATCAACGGTTCTGAGATTGTTTACGTTTTTGAAAAGTTGTAAAAAATAAATTTAAGTACAATTCTTAAAATAAATCAATTCTAAAACAAAAAAATTTAAATTGGTTGGTATTGAATTGTAGTTCAGCGACAACGAAGATGAAATAGCATCTGCAAGCAGTGTTGCCGCAGCCTCAAAAAATTTGGTATCAAAAATTGATACCTTTATGGTTTTTTTCGTATCACCGAAAATTTTTTGGAAAAAACACTTCAATTAATCAAGAAAGCTGTTTTCGAGCTTTTAACCCATATAACCCGCTGTGGTGCAGTGGGTAGATTGCTCGCCTGCTATGCCAGAGGTCTCGGGTTCAAACCACGGTCCGAGCAAAACACCAAAACAATTTTTTCTAATTAGTAAAAATCCAATTATTGGGTTTTTTAAGAGCAGCGGTCACCTCTCGGCAGTGGGCGGCATACCCTCCGAGAGTATTTCTGCCATGAAAAAGTTTCTCACAAAAAATGCATTCGCCGTTCGGAGCCGGCATAAAGCTGTAGGTCCACCCAATTAGTAGGAAAAACAAAAAATCCGTCACTGCTGCGACCCATACACACATCCTTATTTGTAAGTGAAAGAAACAGTTGACTTTTTGCCAGTAAAACCTGCACTTGGCTACATATTGCTCGCTTCCAGCAGTACCGTACCTTCACAAAGCGTTTATTATTAAACCGATGAAGGTGGGTAGGAAAATTGGTGTTGAAAAGTTTTAAAATCTTCTGTGGTTAAGCGTCACTTTTATCAGAAATCCGCATTGACGTCCAGCAGATGCTTTTGGACGTGGGTACCTATGTATGTGTGCGTGTGGAGAACGAAAAATGGACTGCGGTTATATAGTTAGTATATGTACATATATAAATGTAATAGCAATAATATAATACACTGGCGCTATTATAACTCTGACGTGTTTTATGGCCGAGCTTCTCTCCCAATTCGAGGTGTGCTCCTTAACATTTTGTTTTTCCTGCTAATTGGGTGGACCTACAGTTTTACGCCGGCTCCGAACGGCGAACGCATTTTTTGTGAAAAGATTTTTCATGGCAGAAATAAAATCGGAGGGTACGCCGCCCACTGCCGAGAGGTGACCGCTGCTTTTAAAAAGCCAATAATTGGGTGTTTGTCCGGACTGGGGTTAGAACCCGAGATCTCTAGTTGAGCAGGCGAAAACTCTACCCACTGCACCACAGCGGCCATGCCAGCGGTATGCATGTAGCTGTGCGTAAAAGAGTATTCAAATTGAGCTCTTTATACCTTTCATGAGAATGAAATGGTATAACTTTGTGCCGAAATACAAATCTTTTAAGTACCAGAAGGAGGCGTGACAGATCCACCAAAATATATACCAATATGATTAGGGCCATGTGCTGAGTCGATTAAGCCATGTCCGTCTGTCCTTCTATCCGTCTGTCCGTGTGTGTGCGCACAAACTAGTCCCTCAGTTTTCGAGATATCTGCATGAAATTCGTAATGTGAGTTTATTTTTAGGAGAATCTGATCATTTGTCGGAATCGGCCGAATCGGACCACTATGACATATTTGTAGCTCCCATACAACCAACTGTTCAGATATGGACATGAAATTGGAAGTATTTTTACCCATATAGACCTAACTAATGTCACCGAAATTTGTCAAGATCGGACCACTATAACACATAACTGCCATACAACCGATTGTTTAGAATCTATATCTTAGATATAGATATTTTGGGGTATAAGTTCTGCACTTAAACAGCAAGGGCCATAAAACTTTGTAGTTTTTTTACCCATATGGACCTAATCGATGTATGTGCATATATGTAAATATGTATAAATTAAAAATCAGACCTATTCATGAAAGGCATGAAGTCTTCGGTACGGCCGATGACAGCCGCGCTCTTACTTGTTGTAACTTAACATTTTTGCCTGTAAAATGTTGGAAAAAAATATATTCAAGTGTTGATATTTTAAAAGTCAATGTTGATAACTTTCAGAAAGTTTATTTACTGCGCTGCAACAGAGTTTGTTTACTTGCATATTTATAACTTTCTGTTTTTGCTTTTATTTGAAAATACTTTTTTTCATTCTATGGTATTTTTTCGAAAACTTTTCATTGTAAAAGTAAATGGCTTACAATAAACGTTTATTTATTTAACACTACAGCAAAGAGAAAGTATGTGCACATAATATATATGTAATTACTTATTATAAATGTTAGAGTGCGACAATTTGTATGGAAGTGAAAAATCTCATACGCGGAAAATGTCCTTGGGATCATTCCGATAGGCTTTGCTCAAGAAGCCGTGGGTCCTAAGTCGATTCCTAATCCCAAGTATTTAGGGGGAAGCTTCCTTTTAGGTAATAAAATATTTTGTTTTATTATTATATGTACATATGTATGTATATTAGGGTGGGGCGATTTACTAACCTATAGCGCGCGATCGAAATTTGGATTCCTCTAATTTTTCTGAGTAGAAAACACTTCCACGACATTTGTCTAAAATTAGTTTTGATGTTCCGGAATTTGGTTTTTATGAACCAAGACGAATTTTTGAAAATAAAAATTTGGCAAAAATCGACAAAAAATATCCAGGCCAATATGCACATCCATTTGAAGCAGAATTTTATGCTGAATCCAGATATGAAATCGAAACTAAAATCGGATGATCCGTTTTCGAGATATAGCGTGATTTCCGGTTATGGAGGCTGAATGCCCAAAATCGCATATTTTCGCGATTATCTCTTGTTGTGTATAATAAATCTTAATTTTTTTTGCAAACTTTTTACAGATAATTCAATACAATATATGAACAGTATTTTAAAATATTAATTTATCTTCCGGTATAGGAAAGCTAGAATGCACTCTTTTTTCTTTGGCCCAAAAGCGCGGTATGGGTTCTCTATGTTATAGTCATCCGATACCGATGATTTTCGCCGACAGCGCTTTGTGTACAATAAATGCTCTAAATACAAAATTTCAGAATTTTAGCTGCAAAAATTGAAGAGTTATTCCCTAAAACGTAGACTTATACTTCTGAAATTTGTTTTTTGCTTCCAATAGTACGCTATGGCGTATGAGTAACCTTGAGTTTTTTTTAGAGTTGACTAAAGTAAAAAAACTAGTCCCAAACAGCATACGTCTACGTTTTGGGTTATAACTCCTCAATTTTTGCAGCTAAAATTCTGAAATTTTGTATTTAGAGCATTTATTGTACACAAAGCGCTGCCGGCGAAAATCATCGGTATCGGATGACTATAACATGGAGATCCCATAACGCGCTTTTGGGCCAAGGAAAAAAGAGTGCATTCTAGTTTTCCTATACAGGAAGATAAATTAATATTTTAAAATATTGCTCATATATTGTATTGACCTATCTTTAAGAAATTTGCAAACAAAATTAAGATATATTGTACACAGCAATGCGATTTTGGGCATTCAGCCTCCATAACCGGAAATCAGGCTATATCTCGAAAACGGATCATCCGATTTTAGTTTCGATTTCATATCTGGATTCAGCATAAAATTCTGCTTCAAATCGATGTGCATATTGGCCTGGATATTTTTTGTCGATTTTTGCCAAATTTTTATTTTCAAAAATTCGTCTTGGTTAATAAAAACCAAATTCCGGAACATCAAAATTAGTTTTAGAAAAATGTCGTAGAGGCGTTTTCTACTCAGAAGGATGAGAGGAATCCGAATTTCGATTGCGCGGTATCGATTAATTTCCCTCCATACAAATCGCTCCACCCTAATATATATCGCTAGCTTAGAGTGCAAATTGTGTAAGTCCTTTTTTAAACTTTGTAGGAGAGACGAAAAACAAAAAATTAAAAAATTTCGAAATGAAAAAAAATTTCCGTTCACGTAAATATTTCGGACTTACACAATTTGCGTATCACTGAATTACTACGAGTAGAAATATGACAAGAGTCACAGACTTGTTTAGCGCGGTGCGTATTTGATTTTTCTAGCGTTCTACATAAAAATGCACTTTTTCATAAAAATGGACTTACACACTCTAAGCTAGCGATATGTATATACATACATACTTATGTACATTTATGTACATACCCAATAAAAACAGAAGCGAGGATGATTTTGCGGCGAATTCGAGGCGAGTTCGCGAAAGCAGATTTCAGCGAATGTAATTTCTCGGACTCGCCTCGAGTTCGCGACAAGTTCGAGAAAATAGATTTTCGCGATATTGTTTTTTTTCTATTTTTTTTTTTTTAAGTTGTTTAGCACTAAAAAAATCAACATAATATTATGTAGTTCAGAAATTTTATATTGAGACCAGAACTCCAATACCACAGGTCCGCAGATGATATCGTGGCGAATTCGATGCAAGTTCGCGAAAGTAGATCAAATCAGGTTTTAGTTAAATAAATAGATATTTATGAGTATGTAGAAAAAACAAATCAAAATTGTTTAAACAAAAGGACCTTATTTAATGCAGCAATGGAGCAAAATAAATATTACTGCTTAAATTTGTTTGAAAAGCTTTTGTTACTTCATGAAAGTTAAACTTTGTATATAAAATATTTAGTGCTTTGTATTATTTTATACGGATTTAACCAAGGCCGTATCTAGGGGGGGGGGGATGGCAGGGATAAACCCCCCCCCCCCCCCCGAAATTAATGCGATTAAATTTTTTTTATAATATAAATATGCTTAATTGTATTTTTTAGAAGCATAGAAATCATGTAAAAAGTTAGTCTCAATTATTATTTGTATCTATGTATGTACTAGCAAGTACCCGGCTTACTTCGTTGCGCCGCAAAAATTAAATATACTGATGTTTAGCTTTGAGTAGAGTGCAAAAATGGGTTACACATTCATATTTTGTGCTTGTTTTCTGCAAGGAATGTAATATACCACCCTCCTTTAGATGAAATGCAAACACTTTAAAATTAAACAACGTTATAAACAATACATTTATTAACAACAAAAAACTCAAAGTTATAATAATTCAAACAACGTTTGTTACCTACACAGAGCGAAAACCACCTAATAAAATAGAACAAAAGTAAGAAGATATCTCTATAGTTTTTCTTTAAGAAGAATCCCTACTTACTTTTAATGGGATAGTCTTTTTAATAAAATCAAGAAGAAATCTTCGAATATATATGTGGATATCTCCTTGAATTAATAAAGAAGGCGTTCTTCTTATTTTTATTAGGTTATCTAATTAAATTTATTATAAAGTTAGTCTTATATACATACATACATATGTAAACTGAGTTAGCGGTTCACAGTCGACAACAATAATGCGTAAAGAAAAGTTGAGTATAAAGTTTTTTATTTATTGTAAGAAGGTATACTTTTAAATAAAATTAAAAAGATTTACCTCCCAAAAATAAGAAGAAATCTCTATGGAAATATCTTCGAAAAATTGAGTAAGAAATTTTCTATTTATTGTGAGAAGGTATACTTTTAAATAAAATTAAAAAGAAATCTCTATGGAAATATCTTCGAAAAATTGAGTAAGAAGTTTTCTATTTATTGTAAGAAGGTATACTTTTAAATAAAATTAAAAAGATTTACCTCCCAAAAATAAGAAGAAATCTCTATGGAAATATCTTCGTCTCTGACTTCTGTCCTCTTTTTGGGCCACGAAGCTGTTCAAAGAGACAATCTTCTTATTTTTATGAGGATTATTTGGCTCTGTGTACATTAGTAGGCAAATTAGTTCATAAAATAAGGTACATCTTGTTCATTAATTAAAAACTTCCGTGGACACAACATTCTTTGTTTTGTTGCCATTTCCAGGTACCTATAAGAAAACTCTGGTTTTGTGGTGAACCAGTTCGCGACAGAGCGACATACATTTGACCGTGAGAAAACATCTCGTTGCGATGGTCTACCCCAATATAGCTAAATGTTTGCCCTTGGGGCTTACAAAAAAACGCAAATTTCACTCATACGACCCATGAAAAGGGAACAATGTTCCATATAGTTTAAATCCGGTCTGTAGTTAAATGCTGATTTCGTATGAATCGTCACATGTCTCCTCTGCATTCCACGCAACCGTGAGTTCTCTAAACGATTTGCATATTCAGCGACTGTCCCGTTTCTTCTTAACCTAATTGGGGGCCTGTTTCCAGAAGATATAGATAACTGCGGTTTTGCCTTTGGCATGTCTAAGAAATTGTTTAACAAAATCATAAACTTATAATTAACTTAATTGGGTAAGAGTTTAATTTAAAATTTTACCATTGAAATTAATGGTGATTTCGTTTCATCAAAAAAATGCGCATTTTTGTTACACTCTTCAATTTTCCGTTTTCGTTTGCAAAATGAAGGTAAAACGTCAAACAGAATATGTCTTCTTTTTTTTAGTGGTTTTATTAGGCTAGTGGATCTAGTGGTAATTTAGTGTAAAAAAACTACATAAGTTTTTCACTTGCTACCCTGTTTTCGTTTCCTAAAAATGTACACTTCAGTGGTGTAAAAAACTCACATTTTTTACCCTCTGAAGCTTTGACAGGGTAGCTGGTTGCACTGAAAATCAGCTGACGAAAATTTTATTTGACAGATAAATTTGGTGAAATTAATTGGATTTTGCAATAAGAATTAAATATGGGTGATAAGCGAAACCTAATTATTCATGCACATAGCATAGCAAACGGGGCAGATATGTATGTAATTTGAATTTGAAATGTTTTTTTTTTTTAGTTAATCCCCCCCAAAATGAAATCCTGGCTACGGCCTTGGATTTAACCCATCGCCATTAAACCAAACTCTGAAATGGCCAATATAAAAAATCTGAATCTGAATGAACAAGTTTTCGAATCTGTAGTAATAGGTGACATGCCTGAGAATTCGGATTCGCCGACCTATCGCCGTGAACTATTGCCGCGATAATATAATTGGAGAAAGCGAATCCGACGCGAATTCGAGGTGAATCCGTTGTGTTTATTGGGTACATATACTATATTATCAATTTGTTTTCACAAGCACGAACAGTATAAAATGTGACATCTCTTAGAATAAAAAGATAAGATGTAATCATAATCGTTTACAAAAAAAAACGTTCAATACTCTGAAAAAAAACGTTGTAAATACAAAGACTTTTGCCGTTAAATGAACAACTTTCCGCAGTTGAAATGTGCCCAACAACGCTCCGTTGTTGTTTCAAAGATGCGAGCGTTTTTGATTTAAATACTTTTCGTATTTAACGGAAACTGTTAAATGAAATACTTTTACATTTAAGTTAACAGTTTTTACTTTTAAATTAACAGCAAAAATTTTTAGTCCAAATGCGAGCACTGTTGATTCAAATACTGTTCGTATTTAAGCTAACAACTTTTGCTTTTGGATTAACCGCAAAAGTTTTTGGTCCAAAAACGGGCACCATTAAAGCAAATACTTACGCATTTAAGTTAATCTCAAAAAAATTGTAAACAATAGTATTTTTTTTTTAATATAATAGATATTATTTTATTTAGTTTTTTTTTATATAATATATGTTTACATAGTAATATTAATACTAAGGCCCGGTTTCACCAAACAAACTTTTTCCATTCAGTGATGGTCGTTTGATGCATCATTTGAACAACACGATGTGTGGAAAGAGACACGGCCACAAAGGTTTGCATCACATTTTCACACCGCCAATATAAAGATTATGGAAACTTGTAGGCAGTAGTGGCACAAATATCCATCAATCCTGCACCTCAAATGATATATCAAATGACAATCACTGTCTGTAGGGCTTTTTACACACACAAACACATAAACACAACTGATTTTATTTTATTATTTCATAGCACATTCTTTATATTAACTTACATTATTTTCCGACCGCCAGATTTGTAGGTTTCTGCGCAATCATCGCCGACAAGTTTTACCTCGATTGCTCGCTATCGGAAAATGGGATAATCAAACATATCTAATCTGAAAATATAAAATATATGTATGTATTTTTAAACGTACAGATGTACATATAATATTAATATATTATAATAATATATAAATATTATTATTGTGACTTACCTTTATTTGTATTTATATATTGCATATACATATGTATATGTATGTATATATTTTTCCCGAAAATTTAAGTTTGACAAAAATTTTTTCTATTTTTTATTTACTTCAAAATTTTTCAACAGCAAGGGAATTTTTGAATCAAAAACTCCCGTCTTTGAATTAACTATGGAAAGTTGTTGAATCAACAACTTTGCCGTTAAAGCAAATACTTTTGCTGTTGAATCAAAGACGGAGGTTCAACAGCGGAAAGTTGTTGATTTAACTACGGGTATTTTTTTCAGAGTATTAAAAAAACAAGTAAGGAAGCCTAAGTTCGAGTGGAATCGAACATTAGATACTCAGCTGTATGCTTTCATTGTTTGTTTGCGTTTGTTCGATATAGGGTGTATTTTATATGAAACGAGTGCTGCATATACAGGGCGCAGCCACGCCCATTTTCAAAATTTGTATCAATCATCCAAATAAGCATATAAATATTATTGTTAGTGCAAAATTGCATCCCTCTATGACTTTTAGTTACAAAGACTTCACGTTACAAATTCCAAAAGGGTGTTCCAGAAATATCTTTGTTAAAAAGTAGGCGTGGTCATAAACCGATTTCAATACATTTTTGCGTGTCTATTAACACAAGTTATAAAAGTGAATAAACCAAGTTTCGTCATAATATCTCAGTTATTTGTCGAGTAATAGGCTCGTAGATTTCTTTGCATAAAAAGAGGCGGTGCCACGCCCATTTTATAAACTTTTTTTATTTTTTGTTTCCGGTCTATTGTAGAACTCATATCACAAAATTTCAATGAATTATCTTTATATTTCACAGAGATATCGCTAAAAATGATTTCATTAGGTCACTTTATAATACCCATATATAAAAGTGGGCGTGGTCGTCAACAGATTTTGGTAATTTTTCGTCCACACATTTGGCTAAGTAAATATATTACGCGTACCAAATTTCATCGATATATCTTTAACGGTTTCTGAGTTATGACATATAAAACTTTCAATGTTTGACCCTTAATAAGTGGGCGTGGCACCGCCCATTTTCAAAAATTTTTGTATTTTTTGTTTTATGTCCGTAGTTGGACTCCTGCCACAAAATTTCAGTGATAGATCTTTATATTTGACAGAGATATCGCTTAAAATGTTTTTATTAGGCCCCTTTATAGTTCCCATATATAAAAGTGGGCGTGGCCGTCAACCGATTTTGATAATTTTTCGTCAAAACATTTGCCTAAGTAAGCATATTACGCATACCAAATTTCATCGATATATCTTCAACGGTTTCTGAGTTATGACATATAAAACTTTCAATGTTTGACCCTTAATAAGTGGGCGTGGCACCGCCCATTTTCCAGAACTTCATCAAATTTCTTCATAAGGGCCTGAGCTCAATACGTGGGTAAAATTTTATCACTCTAGCTATATTAGTGGCTGAGATACCAAATATCCGATTTTTTCTATATAGGAAAAGTGGGCGTGGTCATGGTCCGATTTCGCCCATTTTCAATACCAACCGTCCCAGTCTCGATACCAACTTGCATTTCAAATTTCATCAAAATATCTCAATTTTTACGCGAGTTATCGTGCGTACGGACGGACGGACGGACGGACGGACGGACGGACGGACGGACGGACGGACGGACGGACGGACGGACGGACATGGCTCAATCGATTTCTCTTTTCACCCTGATCATTTTGATATATATAAGTCCATATCTATCTCGATTATTTCATTATGTTACAATCCACCGTTATGAAATCAAAATTATAATACTCTGTGTACTAGTACAGCTGAGTATAAAAATCCTAAACTGACGGAGCGCCGACTAACTGACGACAGCAACAAATTTATCCAGATTTGCAATATTTCTTCTTGAATATCGGATTATTTTATTTCTGTCTGACTTACATACATATGCACGTGTTCACATGCCATCAAGGTTGTTGTTAAAATGATTGCATAGATTTCCTTGTTGCATCACCAGCAACCCTCGCTTCATGCACAAACTACTTACGGATGCAAAGGGTGCAAAATGTAGCAGATAATAACTTGTGGAGCTTTGAGTGTTGTTACCATTAACTGCACTATCCGTAGGTGTGGTATGTACATACATAAATACATACATATGTAGGTATATGCATTTATAATTGGGTTTATATGTACATACATATGTATAAATATGACTGTATGTAGTTATGTACATAAACATAATATTTTTTATTTGACTAAGAGGCTCTTTGATTTGCTAGTGCCTTCGTGTTTGTTCTGTTTTTTTTTTACTTTTAATTTCTATTTTTGTCGTTTCTACTTCCGTGTTTCCACAAATCTTTTCTTTTTGTTTTTTATTTGTTTTCACTTGGTACTTGTTCAACTTTTTAAGAAGTTCGGTTACATTTTTCCTACAGCACATTGCATTGCACCTCATTTGTTTAGTCCTGTTTTACTACAATATTGGTGTTATCGTGTTTTATTTCGTACATTACATAAATACTTACATACATATTCTCTTTTAAACTTCATAACCGCCTAAGTGAAACTTTCATAAACGCGCTTCCGATACTTGTGCCAAAATTAGATTTGAATTTCTGAATCCCTCATAACATTAAAAGGAAATATAGAGCTTCCAAACTTCCCAAGGCCAAAGTTATGTTCTAGGCGTCAGAAATTCAAATATCGTTTTTGGTGCAAGTGTCGGAAAGGCGGTTAAGATAGAGTCAGTTCATGAAGTTTCAACGACGTTATGTATGTATGTTAACGAAAAAGTCAGTGTCAGGCTCTTACAATTTGTGCTTCTTTGTGATTCTCATAATTTCAAATTGAAAACTAAAATCCATAAATAGGCTACGTACGAGTATGTATGAAAATATTAGTTGGGCAAAGTAATTTGGTCCTTCACCACAATAGGTAATAATTTTTAAATCTCGGGCGCTGAAAGGAGCCTTGAAGACATCAGGAATGCCACCTGATGGTCCTGTAATTTCCAAAAAGTGTCGGTCCAAAAAATGTCGTTACTGAAACCAAAAAGCTCAATCTAGAATGAATCAGCTGAAGCAGTGAATGATATGGATAAATACTCCCCAAAAGTCCAAAAAAATAAGTCAAAGTTTGAATACGCAGAACTTAAAATGATAAACCTTCGTGCTACGTACATATGTACTTTGTGAAATTTTGTGAGAGAGCAGTTAATGCCTTACCATGAAAATAAAACACATGTATATGTGTACTCGACTGCCCGGGAAAATGTATAAAATCAAATCTTATCACATTTATGACGACAAATGACATGATATAAAATTTTTCGTATGTCGGGGCGTATGAGTAATTAATTTCCGATTTTAAAAATTAATAATATTCTAATGTTTTACCCGAATATAACCCGGCTACCCGGAATAAACGGGTATTACTTGGCAGATATAGTTGATTAAGTTAGCTGATTAAGGTTACGGTACGACTACTGTTTTACGGTAGAGCACCAATAACTGATAATATTGTTTTCTAATAAGGTTGGTTGAATCAGCTGTTTTATGATCTTACAGATACGGCACCAATGTCTGAGCTTTTAAGTACGCTTGAGGGAAATTTGCCCTTACCGTATCTTTACTTAGATATAAATGGTATGTCTTGAGTACCGTTATCCTCTTCTACCTCTTACACAAATGTCCCCTCACTTTGTAACTTTTATTAAAAAAGGAAAAAATAACTTTCCCAAAGTATTCATATACTACGAGCTCTAACGACTACCTCGGGGGCATTGAAAGTTTCTTTTGTGGCATTTTCCTACTCTCCCACTCCTCCTCCATCAACGCACTTACATATGTACATGCAGTAAGAAGTTTGAGAAGGAGCGACAAAATCTTCAACAATGTTGCAAACACCTGCCCCCAAAGGATATTCCTACACTAAAAAAAAAAAAAATACCCAGATTATGGAAAAATGGGAATGATTGGGCGCTAAAGATATATTTGCATTGTTTTGAATACAATTTTCTTTAAAACATGGGTTTTATATCTTGATTTGAAGAAAATTGTACATCAAAACAATGAAAATGTGTCATTAGCGCCGAATCATTCGCACTTTTCCATAATCTGAAACAGTTTTTTTTTGCAGTGTACATATATGTACATATTTATGTATGGACATATCGCATATATACTTGCATAAGGCTATTTCCATACGTACATATGTATATAAATACCTGCCTGCAAACTTTCTTTCTTTTTATTTATTTTTTTTTTTGGCAATTTGCTTTGGCAGTTTAGTGACTTTTGGCGGTTAGTAAATATGTATACATACATAAATACATAAGCACACATTTATAAAAAGTTGGCTTTTTTCCTTTGGCCTCTTTACTTTTTTTGGGCGACGTGAAACTCTATTCTGATGATAGTTACTGCCAGCATTCCTTGGGGTAAGCGTCTTACGTTATGCTTTTTTGCCGTTCTGGTTACTTGGAACAGCAAGAAATTTGTGCAACTCGTATTTACATTTTGCATGCTTTGCATTTTATCCTTATTTTTATTATTATTATTTTCTTATTCTCCATGCTCCTATGTTATTTACTCAATTCTTTGGCGTTCATTCACTTCATCATCAACAAGATTCAAGGAAAGAGTGCATGTTAAATAGAAACAAAATTAAGTAGAGAAATCTATGCTAGGTGAAATTACCGAATATAATATACCCTGTTGTTTGTTTTGGTAGTAACAAGTGTTACAAAGTGAGTCGGCCGAATACCTGGGAGTTATTCTCGATAGGAAGCTCAACTGGAGAGGAAACATCCAGGAACGCGTAAATAGCAAAACTGTGAAAGCATTGATTTTTATATTTGGCTGCTTTTGATTTTAGCAATATGAAATTAGCACAAAATCAAAATTAGCAGAAAATGAAAATCAGGCAAAATCGCTCATTTTGATATTTGGCTGCTTTTCATTTTGAGCAATATGAAATCAACGCAAAATCAAAATCAGGCAAAATCGTTCATTTTGAAATCAGGCCGCTTTTGATTTTGAGCAATATGAAATCAGCACAAAATCAAAATCAGGCAAAATTGTTCATTTTGAAATCCGGCCGCTTTTGATTTTGAGCAATATGAAATCAGCGCAAAATGAAAATCAGGCAAATTCGCTAATTTTGATATTTGGCTGCTTTTGATTTTGAGCAATATGAAATCAGCGCAAAATCAAAATCAGGCAAAATCGTTCATTTTCATATTTTTTCATATTGATTAACTGCGACTTCCGATTTTTTAAAAGCGGAATCAAAATCAAAATCAACAGAAATGAAACTTATGCCAGTTTTTTAAACACTGCTTTCACCATTCGTGTTTCGGCACAAAGTTATAATACCATTTCATTCCCATGAAAGGTATAATTATTTCCGTGCAATTAATAATTTTGATTTTAAGTATATTGATTTTTCAAGCGTAGCTCCTTACTACAACGCTGGCATCCCCAAAATCTTATTTATAAGTTTATTAAACCAATTTCTATTTCTAAATGTTAACGAATTAAGTAATCCTCTCAAATAAGAATTTTAAGTGGACATGCATAAGTAATTAGAACGCACCGAAATACTTTTCCTACAAATACTCAAGCCCAAAGACGCATATTCGATAACTTTGTGTATATCTAACCACTTTCTTTATAACCGATATATTCAACGCAGCCAAGCAACTTATGAAATACCACAGCAACTTCTTCAATCACGAACAAAGAACGTATGCCATCTGAGGCAAAAAAATAATGAAGCAAAGTACTGGTCAGACTTTTTCCTAATCTGCAAAAATGAGGCATTAACTGGCGCAAGCTTTATGTTTCTTTACTAATTTTAATGTCATAACAAATAGAAAATCCCCATATGAGAGCAGCTCAGTTTGTCGTGCATTTGTAATAATCGCTAAGCATATTTGCCCAATTCACATTTACTGTACTTAGTCCACTTAAGAAATTTTCTTAGTTAAAGTTGTGTACGATGTCAGACAACTTTATTTTGTACTAATCCCAAACTGACAGTGAGCATAGAAAATTGCATGTACCAACAAACCACTTCATCAGCGTTGAACAGCTTGTAAAAGTAGTACATACTTCATATGTGATGTAATGTTCGGAAACAAGTGCGACTGTGACTCCTTAGGAGCGCGCAGCAAGCAATGCATAAGTATATATGTATATATAAGTATGTACCTACCTAGCTTGTAATTCAAAATGTTCTCAGACAAAATCAGTGAGCGCATGCATTCATGTACATCACAGCGTGGTGCAAAAGCTTGCTGACACACGCAACTGGCTGTAGGCGTAATAAACGTCAAAGCAAAATAGAGCAGGACCCACATTTCCTGCAGTCGCAATGCAGCCATAGGGAAAAAAAGAGAACTTCATTCGTCAATCTTCTTTTGTAAAAGCCCGTCTCCACATAACTTGATTCGCCAGCGAAACATCTCGCTCAATAGCCCGTCTCCATGATGCTGATCGTTATTCAGTTTAACATTTCTCTTTCATGTTCTTCTTAAATGTTGGTATGTTTGCTTATTTTTGCGTTTTTGTTTTGGTCTGTGTGAGATTTCGATAGATTTTCGATACAAAATTAGAGAAGGCATCGATATCATCGCATTTGGCAAGAGGATTGAGAACGAAACAAGTGTTTCAATCTTCACTCTCTCTCAGAAATTTGTATGGAAATTAGCGAGTTTCGACAATAGTTTCTAGGTCGAAACAAGATTGAGAGAGCGAGTGCAAAAAAAATAGCGAAACACGTTATGTGGAGACGGGCTTTAAGATAAAAAAGTCTATGATTTCAGAAATTTGATTGCGTCACCTTGTGCGAGCGGAAAGTTCTTCACAACATACATATGTACATATATGGAATGAATGGGCCCACATATAATGCATATACATACATACATATGTAGGAGGAAGCGATAGTTTCTCTACATCCTCGCGGAAGCTGCCAACAAGTCAACAGCAATTGAATTCAATTGAAGCAGCGCCAGTGAAAACATTTGTTAAACTAGCAAAATTGCAATCAATTGGCTGCATTCACGCATGCGTACACGTAGAGATTTTTCACATACAAACGCATTTACACAAACGAGTGAAGTCGCGGCCCACTTAGTATACCATCAGCTCGCATGTTGCACTCGCCCACGCCGCCATGATGAAATGGGCATGCATGCACACATATGTACAAATGTATGCATTGCAATAAGAAATCAACTAGTCATCTGCACATTTGCATTGTGTCGTTGGTGTGGGCGTTAACTGAACCAACATTATACTACATGTGCTGGAAAGTGCACGACGCTACGCCGTTGTAATTGTAAGTGCGCAAGAGCAACGCTTTGTCGTATAAATGGTTTTTAACTATGAATGCTCGCCATTTTCACAGACTTGAGTATTTTTTTTTCTTATAAATATTGTAATGCAAATTAATTTCCTTCCTCTTTTATTGCAGAACAAAAGCTTTAAACGAATTTAAGCCTTTAGACACTGTCAACAAACGTAAACACGAAAGTGACATTGAAAAATTTTGCAATATTTATTTAATTCCACTTTCAGGCGTTGAAATACATACATACATATTTTACGTAGAATACATATGTATGTATGTATGTATGTATGTATACATATATGTATGTACCCTGCAAAAACTGCGATTAATCCGGGACGTGTCCGGGATCAATCGCAAGGGACCATGTGACTAATACAATTTTGCATCCCTTCTTCAGAATTCTGAGTCAAAGCGTTTAGAAAAAAACGACTCAACCATTTATTCAAATACTCAAGAAGTTAAAGCTAATACCGAACTATCTCAGTGAAGTTTTATGGTTATAAATATCGTACTGGGAGCTATTCCTGATTTTAAATGCATACACAGAGCCAAAAGACCACCTAAAATGACCTGTAAATCAGAACAAAGTTTAGCGGATTTCTCTACGCTTTCTCTCCAATAAGATGCCCGTCTTATTATGACTGGATATCTCATTTTAATAAAACTAAGTAGATAATCTGTAAAACTAATATGAAAACCTTTTCAATATTATTAAGAAGATAACCCGTGGATTTTATATGAAATCATTTTCAGTAAAATTTAATGGATAACCCATAAAACTAAGATGAAAGCCTCTTATATAAAATTAAGAAGATGACCCCTAGAATAAATATAACATAAATTTAGCAGATAACCTGTAAAATTAAGAAGAAACCCTGTTTAATATTATTAAGAAGAGAATCTTGATTTTCATCGGAAAACATAATTAGTCAACTAGTATTTTCCTAGGACTTATTCAGACAAAGGGCAACATTTCATTTCATACAAGTGCAGATGGACATAATAAACTCTTTATACCAAGTGCTTCACTAATCGTTTGAGAATTGTAGAAATGTGCAAAGCCGTAGTGAAATTGACGAACGGAGGAAACACATCGAGTTTGTCTTTTTCTAACCAGCTGAACAACTAATAGAAAGCAAACTGGTATGTCTTTTTCCGTCTCCTACCAGTTGATCAGCTAGTTTACTTGCATACCAGTTCACGCTTTCGATGCAGGGTAATAAGAGCTCTTTTAAAAATAAAAAGTTATCCCTTTTAATTTCTTGAACATGTTATTGCACACATACATAAAAAGTGGCTGATGCAATAACTGTTATGCATATTTCTATTATGCACGAGTATATCCATACATGTACGTATGTTAAGACGTTTATAGCAAAAATTTAATTAATAAGGGCTCTTTTAAAAATAAAAAGTTTTCCTTTTTAATAAATTCAAAAAGGTTCTAGTAAAAATTAGAGGATGTCCTTATTGATTTTCTTTATAAAAATTTTCTCATAAAAACAAGCAGATTTCTTTTAACAATTTAATTTTTTTGACAAACTGACATAAAAAATTAATAAATAAGAAGTTATCTCCTCGTTTTCAGACGGTATCCTTTTCAATAAATTTAAGAAGAAATTCAAGCTAAAATCTAGAAGATTTTCTAGCAAAAATTTCTTCAATCGCTCTCCTTGGCCAAATAGCTTTTTTAGATGGCAGTCTCTTAGTTTATAGGTGAACTTTTTGGCTCTGTGTACTTTCACAAAAAAGCAACTAAACAACTAAAAGTAAATAGATTTACATTTTTCACCAGCCCACACTTTCGATCGACTCCAATTTGCATACCTTCAATCTCAGGAGACATCCTTTGCTGCATGAATGGTTGATTACCGAAGAAGAAAATTCTCTGTCGAGCCTGCAGGCCAATCAGTGTTTTTCCGAGCAGTCAACGGAAAAGTTTAATGCATATGTATGTGTGCTGAATAATACAGTGCTCACCTGCCGCGCAAGCGGTCCCGGGTTCGAATATTGACCAAAATCAAAACTATAAAAATACGAAATTCAAAGATTAAATAAATTAATTGAATAACCTACGGAACTCACTCCGAGTATTCTTATGTATATCTGGTATGAAAAAGCTTTTCACAAAAAATTCATCAGCCGTTCGGAAATGGACATAAAACTGTTGGCCCACCCAATTCGTTGGATAGAATGAAGGAATCCACCGTTAATTGGAGAAGAACCTCGGCCTAAAACTCGTTAAAGCCATTGCGACTTCACAGAAATATGTACATACATACGTATGGTTTTAACATAAATGGATACAAAACACGAAGCAGGATAATTTGAATTTGGTTTTCACCTCTTTTGTGCCTTTTTAAACGGTTTTATTTAGCTCACCCCGTTTGTTTTATTATTTATTCTTTATTCTTGGGTCAAATTTAGTAATTCAAATTTCACCCTCTTCCTGTCAACCGATTAATCTGAAATTTTGCACGCATGTATAACCCCGATGACAATGCAATATTATGAAAAAAAAATTCCGATAGGTGGCGCGTGGGTCGCTATATTTACAAAAATCGCATTTATGGTCCGATTTGGCTGAAATTCGGAACATGTATTACTACCTTGAAAAGAAATATTTTCTTAAAAAAAAAAATTCCGCTAGGTGGCGCGTGGGTCGCTATATTTACAAAAATCGCATTTATGGTCCGATTTGGCTGAAATTCGGAACATGTATTACTACCTTGAAAAGAAATATTTTCTTAAAAAAAAAATTCCGCTAGGTGGCGCGTGGGTCGCTATATTTACAAAAATCGCATTTATGGTCCGATTTGGCTGAAATTCGGAACATGTATTACTACCTTGAAAAGAAATATTTTCTTAAAAAAAAATTCCGCTAGGTGGCGCGTGGGTCGCTATATTTACAAAAATCGCATTTATGGTCCGATTTGGCTGAAATTCGGAACATGTATTACTACCTTGAAAGGAAATATTTTCCTAAAAAAAACTTCCGATAGGTGGCGCGTGGGTCGCTATAGAGGCGTTGGACTGCAATAAACTATCGGGCAAGAAACCTTGCAATAATGAAGCACTAAATGAATTAAACAGAATGCGAAATAAAAACTAAAAACTAGAAAATAAAAATAGGTAAAAAAACTTTTTAAGTTAAACGGTTTTATGTTATACATACATTGCAATGTTTAAGATAAATGTACTAAAAACCAAAAAATAATAAAATAGATACAGTCGTGGGAATTATAAACATTTGCATAGACTAGACTAAAATAAAACCGAGGGGCACGTCAATTGTCTACAAATTATCGACTTAATGTGCGATAGAAGAATCGTTTAATTCGTCGTTAGGCAGTTGGCCCGCAGACGGTGAGGAAAATACTTACTATTTTCTTGCTCATGGAAATTCCAATAGTTATACACTCCATGTTAATAAAAGAGATGTTTCAACTAGTTTATCGTTGGACATTCACACGAGGAATCGTTTCACTGCTCGTAGTTTGTCTTTAATCGACAAAACATATGATAAAAGTACTACTCGCTCACCACTATGAAACCCTAAAAATCGCTTATAATCGAGCTTGCTAGCTTTTTTCCACATTCTAGCCCTACTTATCACACGTCCATCGTTGTCGGTTGAACATCTGCCTAATTATAGTGTAACATTGCAAAACAAACATTTTAATCAACGATTGTAGACAATTGACGTGCCCCACGGTTTTATTTTAGTCTAGTCTATGCAAATGTTTATAATTCCCACGACTGTATCTATTTTATTATTTTTTGGTTTTTAGTACATTTATCTTAAACATTGCAATGTATGTATAACATAAAACCGTTTAACTTAAAAAGTTTTTTTACCTATTTTTATTTATTTGTATATTTTTTTTTTGCAGCACAATTGATTGAAATACAACTGCTTTCTTCGTGCATTACTCATACGCTCTGTAGAACACAATAATCGCAGTAATACACTAAAGGCCCAGCTCGTTAGAGTTGAGTATAAAGTGGCTTTTTTTAATGCGCACACATTTATATGTAAGTTTGTATGTGTATGGGTATTAATATTTGAAAAACATTTTCCTCACTTCGGGGAAGTTCACTGCTCCTTTGGGTGTTTAATAAAATATACATAGTATCTACATATTATGTATGTGTTAACATATGTACATGTACACCGGGTATGTGCCTATGCATACGTATGTGTAGGTGTATGTTTTTTGTTGAGTTGCCGTTTATGCACAGAGAAATCATAATGATTTTCCTTTTGTAATGCTATTCAACAAACGTCCCTCGGTTGCGATAAATTCACGCAGTACACATTAGTGATGGGCGAGTCCGAGATGTTTTATTCGATTCTCTCGATTGTTGAAACATCTCGAATGCTCTCGATGGTTTTCATTCGTATTGGAGTCAAGTCGTAAATGGCCGTCAGTCGAAACAATCGCTCGTTTTCAAAGCAACCCTACATTTCGGACTTGCTGCAAAAAATACATAACATTTGTTGTTGCCGCTTGAATATCAAAATTGCTTAAAAAAGTATACAGTGGTACAAATCTATTGCTGTTGTTACTGCTCGTAAAATTAATTTGTTTCGTAAGCGGCTCACTTCAGAAAATTTATTAATGTATTAATGTTTAAATAATTAATTGTATTTATTAAGCACGACACTCTTTAATTGTGATTGCAAAAATGCAGCGTCTATATATAGCATATTTTTCAATTTGGTTCATTTATTTACATATGTATTTGCCTCACTTCCATTAACAATCCTACTTTCTTCATCAACAACACTCATTCAGTTTATTTTATCAACTAAAACAAATCATCAACTCAAACAGCCGGCCCGCCGACTCGGAACAGCCGCAAAAACATCTCGCTTGTGTAGTCGAGATGTCATCGAAACAACCTCCGACTCGCCGACTCGGAACAGTCGCAAAAACATCTCGGTTGTGTAGTCGAGGAGCGAGTCAACTTTTGACTCGATTGTGATTTTGCAACGATGGCGATTCTCTCGATTGTCTAAACATCTCGGACTCGCCCATCACTAGTACACATAATACATACGTATGTACATACGTGCATACCTACAGATGTACATATGTATGTACATCTATACATACATATGAAAATTGAGCCATAAAAGACGAGAGCAAAATTTCATCAGCATAAATTTTTGTTTTGGCTGATTTTTGCTGACTTTTTCATTCAGATTTCATATTGTGTTATTGTTATTTATTTAAGCCTATATACATAATATAAAACACAGATATACATATACATACATACCCCACAGTCAAATCAACTAGTTGCGAACTAATTTCCTAGTTCGCCATCTATCATTTGTCCATATTAGCAACAGGTATTTTTAACACGGTGATATCATCCCCAGCCTAAGCATCCACATCATACCACTTGACTGATTTAGTTCTCAAATGCATCTCACATTTTCAATTTGTCCAAGTGATGCTGTATCTTAAGTTGAGGAATTTCATTTTCTCAGCCCATCTCGAAAGAAGCTCAACTTTCAAGTCTTTCTAAACTTATGAAATTAGCTATAATTATCATTGGGGGAAAAATACGATCCGTGCTAAAATAATTGTAATCAAAGTATATTTTTGTAGGCAATTTTTATACTTAGCAATTTCGTATGTATGTATGTAACATTTATATAATTGGTCGTATTTCAAACGCGGCAAAAGAGTGGGAAATCGCAGTTTAATTTTTTACGATTTTTGGCCAACATAGCGTTATGCATTCATATCGGTATCTAATTCTCATTTAAAAATGTCCTTATTTATTTTTAAAATATCCTCAAAAGTATAATCGAAAAGCTTCAAGAAGTGACCAGTTCGAACATTAAACAGCCACCGCTTGACGTTAAGTACTAAACATACCGTCTTTATATTCCCGCATGTTCAACAGTGGGTATATATATGTATTTATAACATTATATTCTACACAAACTCAAATGCGAATACGTGCCCGGTTTATTGTCATCGCGTCGAGACCGCTTTTTAAAATGTAAATTTGTCTAAGTTCTCGTTATTGCTAGAGGGAAAGGAAAAGAAATCTTGAGATTATGAAAGCCAAGTTAGCCTGATTAATGCCCAAATGCAATTTACAAATTCCAAAGCAAATCATATTTATTTTATAAGTACAAACTCTTATGCAACAGTTGAAATTTCTTTTATTTTCTTTCAAGTAAACGAATATGTTAATACGAGTATGTACGAATACATATGTTCAAGTTTCTAAATATTTGGGTTTGCACGCATTCTTATGTTCATCGTCTGGAGTCTCTGGATACCCGCATAATTTCCAAAACTTTTTCATTTTGACATACATATGTACATAGTAAATATGTACATAACTATATTGGAATATTTTCCATTATTCTTATGCCCCTATTTTGGTGGATTCGAATCGTATATAATGTATGCATACATAAATATGAGCTCGTTTATGCATAAAATCACCATTCATTTATAAAGAAAAAAATATTCAATGTGAGCATTTATGTCGTTTAGTAAATTGGAAAATGCTCACTTAAGTGTTAATATGTATACATACATGTGTACATTTGCATACAAACACATATTCAAATATACCCTGCAGTAAATTTCTAGAGACAAGCGGTATTGCTTCGCTATATAATTACTTAGTCACCAGTACTACTTACCATATAAGCGACTCATAATGTAATTTCGTATAGACATTTAACATGTAATTTCATTGCGTTTCCACAGAGGTATTGACAAATCACCTCTTTTGGGGCCATACGGCGACACTGAAACCATAGATTCTCTGGTGCTTTTGTGTTAACCCGTATACACTTTTTTATACCATTGCGATATTTTCTAATAATAAAACAAGGTAAAAAAATTTATTTAAAAAGCTTTGATTTAATATTAAAAAATAAATTTTTAATATTTTCGAACAAGATTTATATTAGTCCTTAGTTCCTTCCATTCCACCAATACTGTTTTATAACATTAATATCTAATGCCCTAAAATCAGGCAATAAACTTGCTAATCTTTTATATTTTATGCCTCGATAATATTTGCAATTTCATTCGTGCTCTGGCATAATAAGCTGTGGTCATATGGAATAGTAACTTAAGTCTACTTAAGGAAAAATGAGTCAGCTTCGAAGAAGCTTAAAGAGACATCTCAGAGGGTACATTCAGTAGCTTTTCTAAACTCCTTTTCAGGCTTTCAACCAGCTCCAGTCTCAGTTATTTTACTTAAAAATCTTGTACGGGTACCTGCTAGAAAACTGCACCAATTTACGAATATCTTCAAAGTTTGCCATTCGGAATAAGCTAATGTTCGATATGAAAAAAGATATAAAAGTATAAAAACAACAAATCCGAGAGAAAAGCCCGCATATCATGCGGCAAGCTTAATAACTGCGTCTGTGTTACATACCCAGACGGGCATCGATCAGTTAGCTTTCATGAAAGTTTGGATATACGTAGGTCTTCCGATAAAACATCACCAACTCTGTACTTACATATGTATATTAGATTGGAGCCACCCAAGTAGTCATATAAGAACTTTGCGGGATTGAAGAACTGTTCTAATTGGAGTCCTATAGAGCCCTCAGAGTTCTCATACTCCATCGAGATCGCTCTTTTAACTGCAGGGCTTCTTCTTTATAAGAGTATATCCAGAGATTAGCGCTAGATATTTCTATGTTTCTTGCTGGACTCGTGCTAAAAAGAAGTTATTAAATTGTAGAAAATATAAATTTATAAAGTTTTGAATTAAGCGGACGAGCAACAACTTTTCGACGAACAAACTTGAATGAATGAAAATCGAATGAACGAATGAACTTGAATGTCGCGCAATGTACATAAACCTTAGTTGTAACACTCATTCGATTTACCATTTATGAGGCCACAGAAAAGCGCGCTGGAGTTATTGTCCATAGAAAACAACTTCACTTTCCAACTAAAATTATTTCCGGTTATAAATGTCGAAACGCCTACTATTTGTGTTTAAAGATTTGAAAAAAAAGTAAACAATGTAATCTCTTATACAAAAGCCAGAAAGAAAAGTGGAGAAAAGAAACAAGTAAAAATTAAACAAATGTATGCAAATTTTCCAAGCAGTTAGCGCCAAATGGAAGACTAAGCAAGGGACCCATTGTAGTAAATATGCCAGGAAACACCAATTTCATTACCAAAATAGCTTCAAACGACAGAAGGACCGAACATCTTAAACGTATTAAAGTAGCAAAAGAAAAAATGAAATGAAGTTGATGGACATAAACGAAATAAGCGCTTAGTTACGAGTGTATTTGTAGTAGAGAATGGCACGACGCGTCGTAATACAAACGGGAGATACATATGTATATATGAACGTACATATGTAAACAAGTTAAGCAGTAAGACAACAGCCTATCAACATAATGTCAGAAAATCAGAAGAGGGAGACATGAACAAAATTAGGCTGAATGAACGTAATGGAATTGCCTTAAATGAATGTCCTGGCGAGTACATTCATAGCTCGTAGAACAAAAAAAAAAGCACTAAAATATGGCACAGAAAAAGGAGCATTGTCTGAGACAGTGAAGGGGAGTAAAGATAATAATCATAAAAGAAAAATTCTATTATCCTGCCGAGAAAGATGTTCTGCGAGTGCCGAATAAGGTTTGGGAAATCCAATGAAATTTGTGAGTGAACATAAGCTTTGCAACCATCTACAAGCTTCATTTTAAAGATTACAAAATACTAAAATGTGCCCGGATACTAAAAATAAGTTATTTTATGTTACGGCTAGAATAGCCACATAATTACCATAATTTAATAGTAAAAATAAATTAATAACAAGTAAGGAAGCCTAAGTTCGAGTGGAATCGAACATTAGATAAAGTATACTTTAACTGTTAGTTTGCGTTTGATGGAAACACGGTATTACCTTCTATATTATTAATACGCTAACATAAATTTTGTTCCACCTTCTCCGTCGAAACTATTGAACCGAATTTAAAACTAAGAACACCATTCGAAAGGTATTGCTCTCAAATAGAACTGCGCCAATTTTGATTAAAATTTTTGGAAAATGCGTCCACAATCGTCGTTGGAAAATTGCCGTGTGGTTGTTGTTGCATGCTTTTGAACACAACAGCGCTGTTTCAATGCACATGCATAGGCGAGTATGTGCATGCTCACCAAATTTACTATGCAATTGCGAATTCGGCTGGATGTGGTGTGTAGTTTCAAAGAAGTAGAAAAATAAAAAATTAGCAAAAGCACTACAACAAAAACACAAAGTCAAGTAATAAGGATAAGAAAGAATAAGTAAGAAATAAATTGAGGAAAGAAAAGAGCAGAAATGGAAAGAAAGAAGTGGGTAGGAGAATAAGTATTATTTTCGATCAAAAAAATAAAACTCAAAAAATAATGTTTATTTCTGAGCGATAAATATAACACTCAAGGAATAAGTTTTATTTTTTATCAAAGATGTGATGGACTCGCCAGATGTTCCATGGCAAGGCCTTCTATCATGCCTGACATGTAATAGCGATGACCAGATTTTTGCTGGGCTTCTACGATGTTTGCAAGTATTTGATTTTTTTCACTGAAAATATAACGAATAATGATTATTATGGGTCCCTGGATTTTAGCATTTTTTTGTCCAAAGATATTAGTGACTGAGATACCAAATTTCCGATATATACTATATAGGAAAAATGGGCGTGGTCATGGTCTGATTTAGCCTATTTTCAATACCAACAATCCAAGTCTGGATACAAACTTGCATTCCAAATTTCATCGAAATATTTAAATTTTTGCGCGAGTTAGAGTGCGCACAGACGGACGGACAAGGCTCAATCGATTTCTTTTTTCATCCGCCCAAAAAACACACTCGGCTTCATTTCTAATTCCTTTTTTTAATAATTTAACTTTTAATTACTTTACTATGAAAACTGTTGCTGTTTCCATTTTTATTAAAAATTAATTATGATGTATTGTGGAAAAATTATTTAATTAAAAAAAAAATTAGTAATAAAATATAATAAATGGGTGTTGTGAACATACTCCTAACGAGTTTTAAGTCGAGCTTTTCTCCAGATTCGAAACGTTGCCGCTATTTTTCGAAAAACCAAATATGAATTTTAATTAATTATAAAATTAATTAATTTCATGTTGTGTGGTCAGGGCTCCATTCGAATTCGGAACCCCTGGCACTGGAGACAAGCACTCACCCACTAATATATAGAGGCACCAAAAACAATTATTAGATTTAAGAAAACTAACAGTTACTCTACGGCAGTCGTCGGTATATCCTATGAGTTCATTTCTGTCATAAACTGTTTCCCTCTGCCCTGGCAGTTGCCCCTCAGGATAAGAATAAGTAGCGTAGAGATTAGTGAAGAAAGTTTATATTTTGGTAAACTAATGTGGCAAGTATATGTATGTAATACTCATAGTTTTGCCACTTACAAAATTGTGGATGCAATTTATGTGTTTTTTTAGTTCAGGTATCTCGGAAACTAGATTTTCCACAGGAAAATAAATAGTATGGTAATCGGAAACAGGAATAATATTTTAATTTATAAAAATGCTTTTTCACTTTTAGGGGGGCCGTTTACTCAAGCTCCGGTTAAGCACTTAACCACAGATTTTTGTCCGGTTAAGCAATTTATTTGACAGCTCACCATACAATTTACGTCAAACTAACCAGCGATTAAATTAATCAGATGTTGAGTAAACGGCCCTTAGTGGACAAAAATTGGGTTACTGTATTTTTCAATGGTGCAAACAAAATTTTCCCGGCCTAATGTACATACCTAATTAGCAAGAAGAGGCTTTTTGCTTCTTCGGCAATGCTTTAGCCAAGCTCCACCTCCATGAAATAAGCTTTTCGTAAATTTAATTGCAATGTCAGTGGTTTGGTTACATGGATTCATGTTGCACGTACGAGGCATTTAGGGTGTCAGCTGAACTAATGCCATCATTATAGAGCACAGGCGAACCTCTAAGTATGGCCACGTACTTCACTCAACTAGCCCGTTCGCGTCATAACTACTTACTTTTGCATGTCTGACATTTACACGTAACTAATACTAAATACTACAAACGTGGCTATTTGAAGTATAACAGTGTAACTGATTCATACAAGTTGCTGTTAAAAATAATTAAATGTGTGCGAATTCGATGAGACTTGCTTTAGATCAAGAAGTACTAGCTAATTACGTAGCAACTTAAACTGTCTGATTGTTCCCATTAATCGAAATATTGCAAGTTCTCACTGCCACTGAAAGATCTGTTTACGTTTTATTAAAAATCGGTTCGTTCAGGATAAGAAAATTTATCGAATTAATAAATTTATAAAAAAAAAAACAAATGGTGGAGTGTTTTGTGTTTTCTTTATTCACTTCGAAGGTTTATTTTAATTTGTTTTTATATACATAAATAACATTATAGTCAGTCGCCTTAAGCTGTAAGGGAAAAAATGTATATTCTATATATATACTCGTATACATATACATATATATTAACCTGATACAAGATAAGTTACACTGTACGCCCCTCCATTAGCTTCACTTAATATGCAAGTGAAACTTTACGTTGCACGTACTTCGTGTACCACGCAAGTTGATGCTGCGTGCCACCCTAAGTAGACTGTCAGCTTACATATCACACTATCTTACTAGCAATAATACACACTCCTCTCATGTCTTTCACATTTTGCCACCGGCTAGCGGCCAGTTACTGTTGTGGATTTTTTCTGTCCATATTTTTTGACACTATGATTTATGGTGCGAAACTCTTCATTTCATACTCCATTAAAACGAAAAAAAATATATATATTTAAAAGAAAGAAAGAAGCAGGTGGAAGTGAGTATCATAGTATAATAGTAAGTTAAGAGATTTCATAGCACTCGCTATATTTTGTCATTAACATAATATTAAGTCCGGAAAAGTCGATGAATCTAAAGTCACAAATTAATAGCCCGTTTAGAATGCATTGACCAATTTTTCCCCCAAAGGCAACATTCACTGCACCTTATATCATAAAACGTTTGCCAATTATAATTGCTCTTAAGCAACAGTGGCTGCCATCAAGTGTAACAGCAAAAAAAAAGAAAAGAAAAAAAAATAATGAAAGTATAACAAACTGCAAATTTTATGTCTACGGGGATAGCCTCGCTCGTCAGCGTATCCGTCAATCTTTGGCAAATTATGAAATTTTCTATTATTTTCAGTTTTCGACGGTGTAAATTACCAAAAGCTCGCAGGCAAACAAGCCACCGCAACCGTCAGCGCTATCCTCCTCCTCCAGTAGATATCGACGACTCATCGTCAAGATGTTCTTCCACAATTTTTTATTTTATACCTTTCATGAGAATGAAATGCACAGTAAAAATTTTAGTTTAATTTTAATACCATTTTGGTATTTATATATAACAATGCCAAAAAGCATAAAATTAAAACTATTCTGGTTTAAAAAAAAAAGAAGAGAATATTGAGAGACGGAAATTATTCTTGGTGTCAAATTAATACTTTCTTGGAATTAAATCAAAACCAAATTTTCATTATTTTTAGAATATTTTTGGTAATAAAAATATTTTAAATGGTATTAAATCTATCCGAAAATTGGAATAAATTGTATACTTTTTTGGATTTAAAAATAAACCCCCATAAAATTTCCAGTGGATATACTGCAAATAACCCATTATCCCAAAGATTAATGAGAAATTGAATAAGGTTAACATAGTTTATTTACATAAAAATCCAAAACAGTAGTAGCAAACACTAAAGTACCTTATATATCGAGCCCTAATCCTCATAAAAGTGTATCCAACGAAAAGTAAATTTTACAGGACACAGTTTTTTTAATTTGTTTTGCATGCAGTTTGTATGCAGCCTTGAAACTTATTTAGTCTCTAACTTCGAAACTGCACATTTCACAGCCATGAAATTTTGGGCGTTGATGCATGTGATAGTAAATTGTTGATTTCCATAAAAAAGCTGAAGTCGATAATTTTGTTGGATACACTTTTATGGCGGTTAGGGCTCGTTATATACACATATTGTCACTTTTATACTAATATTTTGGAGATGTCCGGGAAATTTCGGCACCGTCGCGGTTCTTGCAGTGATACTGCCTTATGACTGAAACTGCCTTATGACTGAAAAAATAAAGCAAAATTTACCCTCATGATATTTAATTAATCTCCTGCATTACTTACTTGATACAATTATTAGATTCGGGCCATTTATTTGAGTATATTTGATTTCTCCTCCGGACTACAGTTTTAGAAACATTTTGTTTGATTTTATTTTCACTTTTTTCTGATAATTTTTTTTTTAATATTTTTTTGGCTTTGATTGCAAACCAAAAATATTTTGATGGTAATATAATTGAGAAAGAGAAAGTTTTTTATACTTTTCAGGATTTGTTTTAAACCATAAATGATTAAACTTCTTTAGAGAGGATTTTAATACTTTTCAAGACTTTATTTTGAAACTATTTTGGAATAAATAATATTGTAAAACTTCTCATAGTTTAACAAGTAAGGAAGCCTAAGTTCGAGTGGAATCGAACATTAGATACTCAGCTGTATGCTTTCATTGTTTGTTTGCGTTTGTTCGATATAGGGTGTATTTTATATGAAACGAGTGCTGCATATACAGGGCGCAGCCACGCCCATTTTCAAAATTTGTATCAATCATCCAAATAAGCATATAAATATTATTGTTAGTGCAAAATTGCATCCCTCTATGACTTTTAGTTACAAAGACTTCACGTTACAAATTCCAAAAGGGTGTTCCAGAAATATCTTTGTTAAAAAGTAGGCGTGGTCATAAACCGATTTCAATACATTTTTGCGTGTCTATTAACACAAGTTATAAAAGTGAATAAACCAAGTTTCGTCATAATATCTCAGTTATTTGTCGAGTAATAGGCTCGTAGATTTCTTTGCATAAAAAGAGGCGGTGCCACGCCCATTTTATAAACTTTTTTTATTTTTTGTTTCCGGTCTATTGTAGAACTCATATCACAAAATTTCAATGAATTATCTTTATATTTCACAGAGATATCGCTAAAAATGATTTCATTAGGTCACTTTATAATACCCATATATAAAAGTGGGCGTGGTCGTCAACAGATTTTGGTAATTTTTCGTCCACACATTTGGCTAAGTAAATATATTACGCGTACCAAATTTCATCGATATATCTTTAACGGTTTCTGAGTTATGACATATAAAACTTTCAATGTTTGACCCTTAATAAGTGGGCGTGGCACCGCCCATTTTCAAAAATTTTTGTATTTTTTGTTTTATGTCCGTAGTTGGACTCCTGCCACAAAATTTCAGTGATAGATCTTTATATTTGACAGAGATATCGCTTAAAATGTTTTTATTAGGCCCCTTTATAGTTCCCATATATAAAAGTGGGCGTGGCCGTCAACCGATTTTGATAATTTTTCGTCAAAACATTTGCCTAAGTAAGCATATTACGCATACCAAATTTCATCGATATATCTTCAACGGTTTCTGAGTTATGACATATAAAACTTTCAATGTTTGACCCTTAATAAGTGGGCGTGGCACCGCCCATTTTCCAGAACTTCATCAAATTTCTTCATAAGGGCCTGAGCTCAATACGTGGGTAAAATTTTATCACTCTAGCTATATTAGTGGCTGAGATACCAAATATCCGATTTTTTCTATATAGGAAAAGTGGGCGTGGTCATGGTCCGATTTCGCCCATTTTCAATACCAACCGTCCCAGTCTCGATACCAACTTGCATTTCAAATTTCATCAAAATATCTCAATTTTTACGCGAGTTATCGTGCGTACGGACGGACGGACGGACGGACGGACGGACGGACGGACGGACGGACGGACGGACGGACGGACGGACGGACATGGCTCAATCGATTTCTCTTTTCACCCTGATCATTTTGATATATATAAGTCCATATCTATCTCGATTATTTCATTATGTTACAATCCACCGTTATGAAATCAAAATTATAATACTCTGTGTACTAGTACAGCTGAGTATAAAAATAAGACTTTTTGGCATTAAAATTCAAATTTAATTCCGAGAATGATTAAATTAAGTACCAAATGATATTAGAAATAAACTATAATTTTTTACTGTGTGGTATTATAACTTTGTGCCGAAAATCAAATCTTGAAAGTACTAGAAGGAGGCGTGACAGACCCATCAATATATATACCGATATGATCAGAATCATGAGCTGAGTCGTTTAAGCCATGTCCGTCTGTCCGTCCCTCCGTCCGTCTGTGTGAACGCAAACTAGTCCCTCAGCTTTTGAGATATTTGATTGAAATTTGGAACACGGGTGAGTTTTGATGCTCAATTGATCATTTGTCGGAATTGGCCGAATCGGACCAATATAACATATAGCTCCCATACAACCGATTGTTCAGATATACACATTTTGGGGTATAACTTCTCCCTTTTTACAGCTAAGGACATGAAACTTTGGAGTATTTGTACCCATATTGACCCAAATAAGGTTACCGAAAATTGTCAAGATCGGACCACTATAACATATAGCTCCCATACAACCGATTGTTCAGATATACACATTTTGGTTTATAACTTCTCCCTTTTTACAGCTAAGGACATGAAACTTTGGAGTATTTGTACCCATATGGACCCAAATAAGAATACCGAAAATTGTCAAGATCGGACCACTATAACATATAGCTCCCATACAACCGATTGTTCAGATATACACATTTTGGGGTATAACTTCTCCCTTTTTACAGCTAAGGAAACGAAACTTTGGAGTATTTGTACCCATATGGACCCAAATAAGGATACCGAAAATTGTTAAGATCGGACCACTATAACACCGACAGAATTGAAATTATAAATTAAACTAAATCAGGCTATGAACATAGGTAACTTTTCATTTTCCCATTCATGAAAGGTATGAAGTCTTCGGTACGGCCGAAGACAGCCGCGCTCTTACTTGTTTTGTTTGAAATGTTTGCCAACCTACATACACACATAAGTATTTACATATTTACCAGTCCATTTGTATTCCAGGCTATACGTGTGTTAAAATTATGTCTAAATTCTTGGGCTTAAGAAATTGATTCAGAATGTGATTAATGACCCTTCATGTCGAAGTTTAGTATTCACTTAGATTTGCCACCATTTTTTCCTTAAACAATTACCCTTGATGTCGCACTTTCCCTAGTAATTGCCTTTTGGAGGCATTAAAATAACACCAATGGGGAAGCGCCATGAGTTTTTCCAATTACTACAAATAATTAATGAATATCTTGCACAGCCTTTTTCGGGTGTGGATTTAAGTATGTATTTTCCGTTTAAGTCTAGCTAGAAAGACATCATGGAATGGTTCTATGTGTCTGAAAATTTTTATGGCCTTGGAAGTAGGAAACAATTTCCGGACCATAAAAGTTTAGTTATCAAGTCTGTAATTTGTCTCGAAATGCTGCAAATTCAAGCTTATCCTGTAATTCCTTAAATGATCTTATGATGTGTTTTTGCAACTAGTACCAAGATTAACCTTAACTGCTTCCGAAAATGATATTTTGCCAAATTCTTCAAAACTTTCTACTATTACTCCTGACTATCTTTCTGAAAATTATTTAAAACAAAAACGCTTTTATTTACTCCGCCATATTTCCATCTCTACATTTTACTGTGCACATTTTTGAGTAAACTATTTCATCACCATTTTCTAAGTCTTCCTTTAACTTCCATAATTAATGTATGTATGTATGTATAAGTCTCTGCATATTTTTGTTTTAAATAACATATATGTAAATTTGTTCTTCCTAAAATAAAGAATTATTACCGCAGTTTTTGGTACAACTCTTTCAAACATATGTATGTATGTACATTAGGGTGCTTTTAATTTGTATGAAAAATTTAAAAGTTCATAAAAAGACTGTATCGCCCCCCCCAATCTGTAGTAACATGGCCAAAGATATCACACATAAATTTTGGTCCCGACTGGTGGCGGTTAAGGCGTGGCGCATTAAGGTCAAAGTTCAGAAAACTCTATGAAGGGTCAAAAAATCAAAATATTTTCTTTAATTATCTAATACCCAAAATTAATACTTCTATACCCAATGATAACAAATATAAATTTTGGTCCCGATTGATGACGGTTTACTGGTGTTTCAAGGGGGTCAAAGTTCAGATTACCATATGCGACACTAAAAATTTAAGTCTTCTATGGCAATCTGAACATTGACCACCTTAAAACACCACTAAACCGTCATCAATCGGAACCAAAATTTATGTTTGTTATCATTGGGTATAGAAGTATTAATTTTGGGTATTAGATAACTAAAAAAAGTATTTTGATTTTTTGACCCTTCATAGAGTTTTCTGAACTTTGACCTCAATGCGCCACGCCTTAACGCCACCAATCGGGACCAAAATTTATGTGTGATATCATTGACCATGTTACTACAGATTGAGGGGGCGATACAGTAAAATATCGTTAATTTGAATTTTAAACGCACTCTAATGTACATATGTACTTACATATCGTCGCTCAAATTTCATAACCGCCTATGCCAAAATTGAGATTTGCAAAACTTTAACTCCTGGCGCCCAACTCTATCAATTCATACCATAAATCTGATTTGGAAAAGCTCATGAAGCTCTACATTTCCTTCTAATGCCCTTCTCAGGTCTAAAGTCGTAGAGTTGCGCGTGAGGAATCCAATCAAAATTTTTGGCACAAATGTCGATTAGGTTGTTATGAAGTTTAAATGGCGATATGTAGATATTAAAAAAAAACACTTGAATTAGAAATTTGGCTAAGAGTCTTGTATTCTTTAGCTGGTCTACACCATTTCAACTTGTACTTCAGAAATTTCCAAGTATATTTCACAAATTTTCAAAGTGAAATGTATAGAAAATTTCTGAAACACATTTGGAATTTGCTGAAGTATAACCTGAAAGTGTGTAGTACTTGGGCATACCTACACATCAAACAGGATTAAAAACAAGATATCAGGATATAACCGAAAATCTATGAAAAGCACCAGAAAATATAAAAAAAGAATCACAATCAATATAATACGCCATGGTTTTTGACCTGCAACCATAAATACAAACTATGCAGATATCCCTCCATTTGCAGGAAGAATTTTGTGTGTGTGTGTGTTTTTTTTTCATTCTGAGGGAGCACATCGTAAACATAAAGTAAACAAATTTTGCTCTATGTCAGTAAAATAGCGCTTGTTATGCGGCACGTTTGTCGTAATGGCTATTACTGTTTGCCATATAATTTCATGCGGCTTTATCTTGTCAGTGAAATGGCCGAAAAGCGAAAAAACATACAAATGATTGTAGCAAGTTGAAAGCAAAAATGCAGTTATGGCAAACATGAGAGCTTAGAGCAAAAGGAGTAGAGCAGAGAGCAGATTTTTTTGTTCTTTATTTTTACATGCTTTATTTCCTTTCTGATTCTGATGAATTTTTGCAGCGTATTTCCGTCGCCATTCAACCATTCGTCGACAGGCATTTAAGCTGCGGCGAGGCAAGCCTTTCCGGAAATGTTGGCATTTGGCTACGCAGAAGCATTTAACGTAGAAAAAATCCGAGCGCGGCTTTTATTTGATGTGCGACAAAGACCCAAAACGAGGAGAGGTGGTGGGGGAAGAAGGAAAGTTATGAGGCGACCATACACACTTAAGGGCCAAAAAAGAAAAACCAACATGAGATAAACAATAACACAAACAGAAACACTTGCAGAGGCAAATATTTCAGCTGTGGGCGGCAAACCGAAAAGAAGTCGGCAAACATTTGGTTGGCTGGTACTTGTATTATGTATGTGCCCATGTATGTATGTATGTTGACTTGATGCGTTACGGAAATAAAAAAATATAGCTATAGGTACCTTTTAGTGAACATGTATGTATGTAAACACACTTACCAAAGGTTAGCTATTCCAATTCCACTCTTTTTTCCCACATAAGCTCTTCTACCCTCAATTTCCAACTTTATCTGCTCTGGTTATGACAAAAAATGTGAAGTCTCCCACGCGCTCCCAACTTAATTCGACGCCATCAGCGGCAAAGACTACTTAGGGGAGTTAGAAGGAAAGCTTTGAAATGCTTCCAAATCTCCGAGAATGACAGCATAAAAGACGTGCTTAAAATATCACAAACACTATTCGCTATATGATAAAATACTAAAAAAAAATGGAATAGTACGGTGTACATGTCAACGTGTGCCCATTTATCATCTAAGCAAGCAAAGGTTTTTTCCACGCTGCTTCCTTATGCATATGTACATATTTACCTACATACACACATATGCACATTCCCACCAAAAAATCCAAGCCATATTTAAGAATTAAAACCGCAGATTTAAAGGCTTCCGAGATAATGCCTCAAAATTATAAGGGTAGTAAATTTGTATGGCGTAAGGCTTAAAATAAGGCTATTTTCCTGTGTGTATGTCATCAGGCCATAAGGAGTACTCTCTCTCCGAGAGCACACCTTATTCCAAAGGCTTATCCGCCATGCGAAATAAGGCCTAGATAAGTATGAGAGAATTAGAATAAGACAAAGTGAGTGCATAACAGAATCAGAGCTGCCAGAGTACTCCTTTTTTAGACCAGATTTGTCAACAATAAGGAAACATTTTTTGCCGGGTACATATTTACATACATATGTACATACTTTTCGCTGCAGCGCGCTGGTACGTGTTGCCTACAACTGCACGTATTCTTTGCTTAATTTTTGTAAACATTTTGCGCTTTTTTCGTTTATGTGTTTCTTTTTCAACTTTCTTTTGCCCACCGCTTTTACGCTCTAATTTTCTTGTTAGAACAAACTGTATAGTTTAGCTCCTAACTCGAAACGTAAGTGAAAGAAATAAGTAAAAAAAAAAAAATGCAAATAGGATGTGTTGCATACATTAAGGCGACATGAGCACAGTATTTTTACGTACGGTATACCTTCATTTATCCAATTTTCTTTATATGTACATACTAGCAAATACCCGTCCCACTACTCTTCCCTAAATCACACTATGCCACTCACTTCCCTATCGGACTCTACTCGACATTTCCCGTTTCCTCTGTCTATACTACTCTCTCCCTCTACCGTTCGTTATCAACAACTTTGCATGGGCTGTCGGGTCCACATATCGGTCTGTATTATGTAAATAAATCGATTTAGGTATCGAAATAAAATTAGTTGTACATTAGAACCCTGATTACTATTTTGATACAAATATTGCTCGAGCTATTCCGGTCCATGTTCGGCAACCGATTGCGATATCGGTATAGCGTTGAATATACATATATGGAAACCCTGAACAGCACCCTTAATTTGATACCAATATTTGCGGAAAAATATTTGGGGGCCACCCGTGTCTACGTTTTGGTCTCTATCTTGAGAACAGACTAGAAAATTGGAATGGAATGAACTCTCTATTGAAGCTCTGATTGATACGATGTATTGTGGAAAACAAAGAAATCTGATTGATACCTTTAATTTTATACTAGTATTGCTCATAAAAATTTCGGAGGTATCTGGGTCCATATATTGTCCTATATCTCGGGAAGGAGTTGAGATACCAGAATTAAATGTGGTCATCATTTTAATCTAATACCAGGTGATCATAATGTCAAAATTTGAAGGAGATCGGCCCGCTAGTTTCGGCGTGCATAACGAACAAACAAAAACAAAAAAAAATAAACTTTCATCCTTATATATGTATGTACATATATTAAGGTGGTCCAAAGAATTAAAACCCTAAAAAATCATTGCGGAACAAGGCTATTTTTATTCTAGTATTTCTAAAACAAGATATTTTCACCTTTTTTAATGATAAAAAATATCTTTCTTGTTCATTAAGGACTTTCCAAAAACTTATATATCATCACTGATGTAAAGGCAGAAGGAAACTTTGAGGCATTTGCGCGAGCTCTGAACTTTAATATATTAAGGCAGTATTTTCGGCACAGATTTCCGCAGTACAGCGTATTGAAATTGTTACATTTTATTTCATTTTTCACATTTGTGTGCTCCATAAGCATTAGGGTTGTTCATTGTTAGATGACAGAGTAAAACCCTTCCGGTACCGTATGCATGCCGGATTAGTCACATTTCTTGCGGAGCTATTATGACCACCCAATTAGTAGGAAAATCAAAAATTAAGGAGGGCGCCTTCAATTGGGAGAGAAGCTCGGCCTTAAAACTGTTTAGAGTTATAACCGCGCGAGTGTATTATTATATTATTATGAAGAATTATACATTATTTGTGCTATGTGCGCAATTTCAGTTAAACAACCACCCTAACAAACTAACAATGTGACTCGCGTGTCTTCCGCTGTTAAGCAAACCAGAGCTGGGGCCTGTTTTACAGACATTTTTTGACACATAGCCAAAAAAAAATTTTATTTCATGCAACGAACTCGTGAGATAAGAACATGAAAAATGCCAATGGAAATGAGGGACACACATTTGAAGTAAGCACTTCAAAGTGCCCTGTCAGTACTGGCTTCTTCAATACTCACTACATTTGGCCTATGCATACATACATACCCTCCAAAAACGCTATGCTGATTGTTGACGCATAAGGTATTAAAGAAGAACACGCTGGCAGCGCTGCTTCCATACTCTCTGCTCTGCTCCAAGGGAATTGAGTTTGTATGAACAAAGAGAGTACAATGTGTGGCGAACGAAATAATTGCGTATTATAGATTTTTGTTTCAGTTCAAAATTTCTACTGACATGCAATGAAGTGTTTGGTGCGGATGTTTATCTCATTCCGAAAAAAAAAACTTTCATTTGATACCAATATCGTCCAGAAATATTGACAAATAAATAGGCTTGATTTTTATAGCTCACCAAAAAAAATAAAAATCTGAATAACGGTTATTCAGTCCCAAAACAGTTTTTTGGTTGCCATAGCCGTTATTCAAGCCCAAAACACTTTTTGGTTGCCATAACGGTTATTAAGGACCAAAAGAAAATAAAGGTTATTTCTGGGTAACCTTTTCACCACACTAGAGAAAAAACTCGTTATTTTCGGTCCCTGTTTATTAGGAAATAATCGCAACGCTTAAATCGCGGAAAAATGTGAATTATGCAGCTAAACAAACACACATTTTTACTAAGGCATTTATAAGGTATAAATACACAACAAAAGGCCTGACTATCAACCCATAATAAGGCCTGAAATAAGACTTATTTAGCTTTGGGATAAGCCTTAGGAATAAGGTGTGCTCTCAGAGAGAGAGAGAGAGAGAGAGTATTTCTTATGGCCTAATGACATCAACACAGAAAAATCAGCCTTAAAATATCCTTAAAATAACCTTAGCCCATACAACTTTACTTTCCTTATAAATTTCTGGACTTATTTCCATAAGCCTTTAAATCTTCTTTAATAATTCTTAAATAAGACGTAAATTTTTGCTGGGTGTGTATGTAAGTACGTATGTGTAGATTATGTGTAGCCAAGTAAGACACATAAAATTAATGCACTGCAGTAATAATAAATGCTTTTATGAAAACCTATGCGTCCTCCAATCTTAATTTAAACTTATACCATATTCGTTTTTCATGTACATACACCCATATGCACATATACATATTTATATTATGCATACAAATTTTATTTACCAAATTCATTCGTTCACATATCCTGTTTTATATGACTCTATCCTGTAGAAGAGTTCAAATTTATGTGCGGCATTACGTTCGTGCTTTCAAAGGAACCTTTTTTTGATAAATGTTTGCAGTTTATGGAAATTTACTTATTCATGTAACTAATGCACAAGCTTGTATGTTGTGCGTAAGCATATGAAAATATGAGTTTTGAAAAATTTGCATCTCAAAGTATTTAACAAAATAAACGAGAATTGAGTTGAGGAAAATCGGGTTCTTCCTGTGAAAAATATAATCAGGTACTTACTTTTAATCAGAGAAGATCTTCAGTTTTCAAATTAAATTACCGTAAATTTTTTATAGTTTTGATTGAGGTTCACCTGCACCAAATAGTTGAAAATATTGTCTTGTTGTTCTATACTGTCGTTTCCTCGTCAGGCATTGTCCTATGCGTATGTATGTATAGCTATCATAAATTAATTTAATCTCCTACCGTGATAGTTTCAGTAATTCGGTGGATATCTCCTGTAAACTTATTATGAAGAAGAAGAATTTATGCAATGGTATGGTAGTATTCAAATTTATTCAATAAATTAGGTCCACATTACAATTAAATTGACTTAATCCTAAAGATGTGAATGATAATTTTTGGCTTTAAGAAAGTTCTTACAAACTTTTTGAGACGTAAAGGTTCCTCTCGCAAAGCATTAATATTGTGTTATGTAATACACTGGCGCGATTATAACTCTAACGAGTTTTAAAGTCGAGCCGCTCTCCCAATTCGAGGAGTGCTCTCTAATTTTTGTGGCAGGCTGTCAATCTACCCACCACACAAAGTTGCCATTCACATATGTAGTTTTAGGCAGGTACTTGATTATTCTATTACCGGTATTCTGTAACTCTGTCTCGTCTCAAGTCTCTAAATTTGAGAATTGAGACATGAGGCGATTTTTGTGACTTGAGCCAATTTTGGTATTCTGTAAGCCGCAGTCACAAAAAAATCATGTAACGTAAACATTGAAATATCGATAAATGTCATATCTCATCACTATTTACTTCCACAGTGCTATTTACACTTGATCGAAATAGCGGAAAAAAGTAAGTTAGCAAAACCAGCAAAATGTTATTATTTTTCTAATTTCATACAAATAAACTAGCTTTATTACAGAAAATAGCAAGCGAACAAGCAAAGAGCGAACAAATTTGTAAGTTTTTATAAATTTTGACGCTTTATTTAGTTCACCTCAATGTTTTGTTTATTTTGTGACCTCCTCGCCACGAGGTCACTAATTTTTTGAGACTTGAGACGTGTAAGCGAGACAGAATGGCAAATTGTCTCAAAATCAACCTCACCACGAAAAAGTCTCAATTAGTGACTTGAGACAGCTTACAGAATACCAGTATACATACATATATCATATTATGTACATTAAACGAACACAATATTGTTGCCAAAATAACAATTTTATCTAGACTTTTGCTTCATTCATAAAGATTTTGCCGGAAAGAAAAAGTTGGAAAGAAAGAAATTTAATAAACTTCTTTTGTTGCAATAATTGCAAAGGCAAGGAAATTAAATTTAAAAGATTGACCATAAGTGAATAATGTGAGAGATGCTTTTATGGACCATAGAACACAGTATGTAATACATACATACATATGTGACATACATACATACATATATTTTTTATTATAAACATGCAACATATTACAGACTAATAAATATAAATCAGCTTTCATTGGCAATTTCGCTGCTAACAAAAATGGGAAGGCGGTACAAGATGTTTTAACTGCTTCTCATTCCCAAACCGTTCTTAATGTTTATATGCCAGTAAGAGGAAATACAGCTTGACGGTCAATAAAGATGAAGCTAAGAAAAAAATAATAATAACCAACTGTTGTAGTTGAAAATAAATTGAGAGTAGCTGCCGCACAATTACAGTATGTGGTGTGGCGTGTGCGAGCGAACGTTGGCTGGCAGGAGCAACAAAAACGCTCCGCGCAAATGGTGTAGATGGCGAATAAATGGAATCAGAAAATGAATAATGGCAATTGTGGCTGATAAATCCAGACGAACGAGCGCAATTGCGCCGTCAACAATCGAAGAAGTGCAGCTTTTTTATGCCTTTTGTTTCTTTTTTTATGTGTAAAAATTATTAAAGCGTAAAGCACATTATCGAAGCCAAACCACTGCCGTCACCGCCGTCGAGCTAAAATGGCTTCATCATAATAGCCAAGGAAATAAAGAATTCGACGGTTCGCTATTCGTTGTATTGAAAGCGATGTCGGTTGCCATAAATTTAACAAATCAGTTCATCCAATTAGTAAAAACGCAACAAAGTTGATAAATAGATACCACACAAAAAAAGCAGATACAATAAAATAATCAAATAACATGAAGTTTGGTTGTAGCTGCAAAATATATACCTAGATGTGAGTTTTAACGGTCAATGGTATTGACCTTTCTGCCATTTTTAAGTAACAAATCATTGTTATTCTCTTCATGCCATTCTGAGTCGGTATGAAACTCTATCCTCTTTGCTATCTAAGTATTTAGAAAGTAGAAACATATGTACCTGAACGCCAGACTGGGAAAGTAGAAAAGTTTGTTAGCGCATCGAGCACATTATGTTATATTATATTCTTTTATATTTTATATATAATATTATATTCTTTTTTATTTTATATATAATATTATATTACATATCTAATGTATATTATATTGTTATACTCAGATGTACTAGTACTAAGAGTATTATAGTTTTAGTCACATAATGGTTGATTGTAACGCCATGAAATAATCGAGATAGATGTGGGCTTGCATATACATATATATATAAATATGATTAGAGTGAAAAAGACGCCGATTGAGCCCTGCTGGTCCGTCTGTCCGTTTGTACGCACTCTAACTTGCGCAAAAATTTTAATATTTTGATGAAATTTGGTATACAGGTTCCTATCCAAACTGGGACGGTTGGTATTGAAAATGGGCGAAATCGGACCATGACCACGCCCACTTTCACTATATAGTATATATCGAAAATGTGGCATCTCAGTCGCTAATATAGCTGGAGTGATAAGATTTCATCCACATTATGAGCTCAGGCCTTTACAAAGAAATATTGTGAAATTTTGGAAAATTTGTGGTGCCACACCCACTTATTAAAGGAACAATTTTGAAAGTCATAACTCAGAAACCGTAACAGATATATCGATGAAATTTAGTTCACGTGGTGTACTTAGGCAAATGTTTGGACGAAAAGTTGCCAAAATCGGTTGATGACCACGACCATTTCTATATATTGTAAAGGGGCCTAATAAAAACATTTTATACAATATCTTTGTCAAATATAAAGATAATAATTCATTGAAAGTTTGTGGCATGAGTCCCACAGTAGACGTGAAACCAACAACATTAACAATTTGGAAAATGGGCGTGGCACTGCCTCTTTTATGCAAAGAAATCTACGATATTTCGGAGCCCATAACTCGACAAATAATTGAGATATTATGACGAAACTTGGTCTACACACTTTTGGCGCTTCTAGTAATGCGCGTTCAAAATTTTACCGAAATCGGTTTGTAACCACGCCTACTTTTTAAACGGTTTTATTTAGCTCACCCCGTTTGTTTTATTATTTATTCTTTATTCTTGGGTCAAATTTAGTAATTCAAATTTCACCCTCTTCCTGTCAACCGATTAATCTGAAATTTTGCACGCATGTATAACCCCGATGACAATGCAATATTATGAAAAAAAAATTCCGCTAGGTGGCGCGTGGGTCGCTATATTTACAAAAATCGCATTTATGGTCCGATTTGGCTGAAATTCGGAACATGTATTACCACCTTGAAAAGAAATATTTTCTTTAAAAAAAAATTCCGCTAGGTGGCGCGTGGGTCGCTATATTTACAAAAATCGCATTTATGGTCCGATTTGGCTGAGATTCGGAACATATATTACTACCTTGAAAAGAAATATTTTCTTAAAAAAAAAATTCCGCTAGGTGGCGCGTGGGTCGCTATATTTACAAAAATCGCATTTATGGTCCGATTTGGCTGAAATTCGGAACATGTATTACTACCTTGAAAAGAAATATTTTCTTAAAAAAAAAATTCCGCTAGGTGGCGCGTGGGTCGCTATATTTACAAAAATCGCATTTATGGTCCGATTTGGCTGAAATTCGGAACATGTATTACTACCTTGAAAGGAAATATTTTCCTAAAAAAAACTTCCGATAGGTGGCGCGTGGGTCGCTATAGAGGCGTTGGACTGCAATAAACTAACGGGCAAGAAACCTTGCAATAATGAAGCACTAAATGAATTAAACAGAATGCGAAATAAAAACTAAAAACTAGAAAATAAAAACAGGTAAAAAAACTTTTTAAGTTAAACGGTTTTATGTTATACATACATTGCAATGTTTAAGATAAATGTACTAAAAACCAAAAAATAATAAAATAGATACAGTCGTGGGAATTATAAACATTTGCATAGACTAGACTAAAATAAAACCGGGGGGCACGTCAATTGTCTACAAATTATCGACTTAATGTGCGATAGAAGAATCGTTTAATTCGTCGTTAAGCAGTTGGCCCGCAGACGGTGAGGAAATTACTTACTATTTTCTTGCTCATGGAAATTCCAATAGTTATACACTCCATGTTAATAAAAGAGATGTTTCAACTAGTTTATCGTTGGACATTCACACGAGGAATCGTTTCACTGCTCGTAGTTTGTCTTTAATCGACAAAACATATGATAAAAGTACTACTCGCTCACCACTATGAAACCCTAAAACTCGCTTATAATCGAGCTTGCTAGCTTTTTTCCACATTCTAGCCCTACTTATCACACGTCCATCGTTGTCGGTTGAACAACTGCCTAATTATAGTGTAACATTACAAAACAAACATTTTAATCAACGATTGTAGACAATTGACGTGCCCCACGGTTTTATTTTAGTCTAGTCTATGCAAATGTTTATAATTCCCACGACTGTATCTATTTTATTATTTTTTGGTTTTTAGTACATTTATCTTAAACATTGCAATGTATGTATAACATAAAACCGTTTAACTTAAAAAGTTTTTTTACCTGTTTTTATTTACAAAAATATTTCTAAAACGGCCTTGTGAAGTTAGCAACGTGACATCTCTGGAATTAAAAGTAACACAGGGATGAAATTTTACACTAACAAGAATATTTATACGCTTGTTCTGCTTATAGATAAACATATTTAAAATGGGCGTGGCTGCGCCCACTTTATGCGGCACCTGCTTTATATAAAATACACCGTGTTGCCGAGTATCTAATGTTCGATTCCACTCGAACTTAGGCTTTCTTACTTGTTTTTTTTTTTTTCTCTCACAGTGAAGATGTTCGTCTGGACGGCAAATATTGGGACTCAGCAAATACATACACACATATGTACGTGTGAAATAAATGCCAGCACTATGATGCCAGCGCTATGAAGACAACTGTCCCTCCTCAATCGTGTTGCTAACAAAGGAATGTTGGACTTGGTCAAACAGCGCTCTTGAGCTCGGACTGTTTGCGTTAGCGATTTTGGTCACTTAAACAACACATTCACTCATTCATCCATTCATTCACTGCAGAAGCCAATAAGCTTTGGCGCATCATTGGCGTGCTTTTATAAAGCTTTGTCAACAGCTGCTGCGGATTTGTCGTGACAACAAAAAACAACACAAATAAATAATAGCTTAAAAAAACTAAAAAACACGCTTTAATCTTAAAAATCGTACTAAAAATTGAGAAATAATTTAATTAGAAACAAAATGATGAACGAAAATATAAGTATTTAAGGAAAAGCGTCGGGTGGTGCTCAGTATGTCAAAAAATATTTAAGATCGCTGTTTTTAACTAATATTTTTATTTTGACTTTTTTGAGATTTCATATAACGTACTCTTTAATTTCGCAACTAGGTATGTATATTTTTGTACTAGTTGTACGAATCGAATATTTTCATATTCAAATATTATTGAGCACCCCCACGCTTTTCCTTAAATACTTATATTTTCGTTCATCATTTTGTTTCTAATTAAATTATTTCTCAATTTTTAGTACGATTTTTAAGATTAAAGCGTGTTTTTTAGTTTTTTTAAGCTATTATTTATTTTTAACTTTTTAGTGAAAATTTTCATTAAAGGATGTTTTATGCGGACGCAAGAATAAAAGTAAAAAGAAGTCTGATGAAGGGATGTGGTGATCTCCGAAATAGATATACATACATATGTATTTATAACTTCTACCAAAAATATTAATTTTTCACATAAATTTTTTCCTTATAAAAAAAAAAACATTGGTCATAAGAGCTCAAAAATGAAGCCTAAACGAAAAAATATCAACTAATATGTACTATGTGTATCGAAGCAAAACTATTTCAGTTTTTAATCGGAGATATGCTCTCCTTTATTTGCCTGTGCACATTCACAATGAACAGTCAGTGCTCCAAAATATTCTCATTGTCCTATTATCACTTCCATATTTTCTTGTATACCAAAAATAGTAAACAACTTCTTGAAAACAAAAATTGCCAAACAGATGTGAAAGTTGCCAAGAAACCAACAGCGAAAAATAACCTATTTTGGTAATTACCAAGTTCGGCAACCGTGCTATAAATAGAATTTGAACCAGTAGTGAGTTTCTGTAAGAAATCGAGTGGATTTGTCTATTTTGATGACGTCACGTCGATTCTATCAAAACTTCTCTATTGATCGATAGCGAGTGTTTCTACAAGCATTAATCGATAAAATTCGGAACAGTGATGGAAATGAAACGCCAATCGAGAACTTAAACGCCAAAATAAATGTAATGCTCTAAGCACATTCGAACCGGCGAGCGAAAAGCAGCCAGCTGTCAAAAGTAAAATGCACACGTTCTTATGGGCGCACACATTTTAACGCCAGCACGACTTCACGGCAGAAGGGTTGCATTTATCGCTGCCGTAAATATAGACCTATTTCTAATTTGACTAGCGACAATGCGCATGTACAGGCAGAAACGTGTGTATGTGTGCATTTTGGGAGTACAAAGACGCTCCTTAAGAGACTACAAATCCTTTAAATATATATTAAATATATTTAAATGTATATTCATTAATATATAGTATGTACATATACCCATAAATAATTTGTTTTAATTAAAATATACTTACATTCTGGCTGAATTCGGCTGTTTTGTCCATTTTTTCGACCGGTGAAAGCTTTCTCACCGTTTAAAAAGTTGGCGAGTATATTGATAGATAATATATCGACTATTTTGCTTACAGAAACACCTTTAATCGATCATTCCTACTGAATTGGAATGGAACATATCAGCTGATTTGTCAGTTCTATCGATCCATTCGACTCATTTTCATACAGAAACGCATGCATCGAGAATGACGTCATGATGACGTCAAATCGACTATTTCAGTAGAGAACATTGATCGATATGAGTTACAGAAACTCACTACAGGGTTTGAAATTGCTTAGCTACTTTTGCTTTGCTTTTGCTAATGAAAAGTAAATTAGCAAACTCGGCCAGCGAGTAAAAAACGAGAACACGATTCATTCGCTTCAGTTTTCAGCTGAGCCGTGTTTGCTTGTATAGTTAAGCAAAAACAAAGCAACGCGATTTCGGGGATTTCATTTTACTTCCAGCAATTAGTTGTCTTTGCATTTTTTCTGCTTTTGCTTATTGCATCTTGTTAACATTACCAGAGTTGAGTGATGGTGAATTACAGATTTGAGAGAAAAGTTGAAAAAATTAGCAGCGCGCTGTAGAATGGAATATTACTTTACATTTGTGCACATCTGCTGATATTCTTAGTTTTATTCACATACACCGATTTCACCAATGCACCAAATTCCTAAAACAGCAAAGTAATTTTAAAATTTTCTTATCGAATTTCAATTATAAATAAATTTAAGAATTAAAAAAAATCAATTTAAATTAGTTTCAATTTGACTTCTCTGGGATTTTTTTCTTTCTGTATTAAAAAATTATAATTCAATAGATGCTTTTGTGTACACAACAATATTATTATTGTTGTTTTTTGATATGTTTGGGGGACAGTAGGATTTCGTTGATCAGTCATCAGAGTCTAGCAGCTGCTGTGCCCCGATACACAAGATTAAGGGTTTTGATGCAGCCACCAATTTATTATTGCTCAATAGATGTATGTACATATGTATGTACATTAGGGTGGGGCGATTTGTATGGAAGGAAATTAATCGATACCGCGCGATCGAAATTTGGATTCCTCAAATTTTTCTGAGTAGAAAACTCCTCCACGACATTTGCCTAAAATTAATTTTGATGTCCCGGAATTTTGTTTTTATGAACCAAGACGAATTTTTGAAAATAAAAATTTGGCAAAAATCGACAAAAAAATATCTAGGTCCATATGCACATCGAGTTGAAGCAGAATTTTATGCTGAATCCAGATATGAAATCGAAACTAAAATCGGATGATCCGTTTTCGAGATATGGCCTGATTTCCGGATATGGAGGCTGAATGCCGAAAATCGCATATTTTCGCGATTATCTCTTGCTGTGTACAATATATCTTAAATTTTTTTGCAAATTTCTTAAAGATAGGTCAATGCAATATATGAGCAATATTTTAAAATATTAATTTATCTTCCTGTATAGGAAAACTAGAATGCACTATTTTTTCCTTAGCCCAAAATCGCAGTATGGGATCTCCATGTTATAGTCATCCGATACCGATGATTTTCGCCGACAGCGCTTTGTGTACAATAAATGCTCTAAATACAAAATTTCATAATTTTAGCTGCACAAATTGAAGAGTTATTCCCTAAAACGTAGACTTATGCTTCTGAAATTTGTTTTTGCTTCCAATAGTACGCTATGGCGTATGAGTAACCTTGAGTTTTTTTTAGAGTTGACTAAAGTAAAAAAACAAGTCCCAAACAGCATAAGTCTACGTTTTGGGTTATAACTCCTCAATTTTTGCAGCTAAAATTCTGAAATTTTGTATTTAGAGCATTTATTGTACACAAAGCGCTGTCGGCGAAAATTATCGGTATCGGATGACTATAATATGGAGATCCCATACTGCGATTTTGGGCTAAGGAAAAAAGAGTGCATTGTAGTTTTCCTATACAGGAAGATAAATTAATATTTTAAAATATTGCTCATATATTGTATTGACCTATCTTTAAGAAATTTGCAAAAAAATTTAAGATATATTGTACACAGCAAGAGATAATCGCGAAAATATGCGATTTTCGGCATTCAGCCTCCATATCCGGAAATCAGGCTATATCTCGAAAACGGATCATCCGATTTTAATTTCGATTTCATATCTAGATTCAGCATAAAATTCTGCTTCAAGTCGATGTGCATATTGACCTGGATATTTTTTTGTCGATTTTTGCCCAATTTTTATTTTCAAAAATTCGTCTTGGTTCATAAAAACAAAATTCCGGAACATCAAAATTAATTTTAGGCAAATGTCGTGGAGGAGTTTTCTACTCAGAAAAATGAGAGGAATCCAAATTTCGATCGCGCGATATAGGTTAGTAAATTGCCCCACCCTAATGTACATATGTATTGATGCATCATCTATTTCTTCAGAGAGGGTGACAATTAAATTTCATTGGCATAGGTATAGAGATGGTTGATCGTTGCTCATCAACGAGGTTGATGGGTTGGCCATCAACAAGATGAAATGGACAACAAAATGTTTTTACATTTTAAAAATTTCGAAAATTTTAAAATAATTAAAAAATCGATGTGGAAATTGTAAAAATACTCACCGGTTGTAGCAAACTGGTGCATTGTCGTATGGTTTTTAATACAGAAAACGCATTGATGCGCAGATTCGAGTCCCAGTAAAGTCAAATTGAATTTAATTTTAATTCATTTTTTTAATTTTTAATTTATTTATAATTCAAATTCGATAAGAAAATAGTTAAAACACCAGCGGTTTTGGGAAATTAGTGCATCGATGGAATTGGTGTATGGGAGGAATAATGGCCATATCAGCAGATGTGCAGAAATTTAATATAACATTCCTTTCTACAGACGAACTCGCTCTACTTCTGTTATTTTAACAGCCAGCTGTGTTGAATTAAAATTTTTTATTCACCAGATGCACTAACAGAATTTTGTTGGGTCTCTGGCTTCCACGATTATTCGTAGTTGCAACTTCTCTGTTCATCTACGTTCTCTGTTATTGGCTTGCATACGGGAGTGAATTGAATGAAATTCATAGAGGCTATTTTGAAGAGAGGTAACATAAAAGCCACAATGAAGCATAGAGTATAATGTTGAATCTCATTATATGATGTCGTTGGGTTGAATCCCATGTTGATGTCACGTTTCGAATCCGGAGGTGAATAGAAATAATAGAACACAATAAAAGTAAAGTGAATGTTTCAAAAAAATAATAATTGAGTTATAAACGTTTGCAACTCTTAGGATGGGATGAAGTTACATACACACATACATACATACATACATACATACATACAGGTAAAGCTAATAAAAGCGTGTTAAAAAATAATAATTGAGTTATAAACGTTTGCAACTTTTAGGATGGGATGAAGTTACATACATACATACATACATACATACATACATACATACATACAGGTAAAGCTAATAAAAGCGTGTTAAAAAGGACTGGCGGGAAACATCAATACTGCTGCCATTTATCCTGGCTGACTTTTTGCCTTTTTCTTACTTTGTTAAAATACATATATAGATACGATTCCCATCTTTCGTTGCCTTTCGCACAAATGTTTGAAAATTGCTAACAAAGTAAGAATTATAGTGCTTTCAAATTTCTACTTTGTTTTTTTTTTGTTTGTTTTACATTTATCCAAATTATGACAAATTGTGATTGCTGATTCACTTCTTCTTCTTCTTTTTTCTTCTTCGTCTCGCTAGAAGTGTTTTTATATGAGATGTTAATGTCGTTTGGCAAATGAAATGAAGTGAAATGACACACTATATCGAAGGCCATCGACCATAACATATGTATGTAGTATGTACATTAGATGCGTTTTTTTCTTTAGATATTCCCTCCGGCACCGGTTGTTTTAGAGTAAGTAAACTGAAAAAAAAAAAATCACTTTTCCAAAAACTGGATGGAGCTACACCGAAAACCGCGCAAATTCCCAGAATTTCAAGGTATGTTTAGATTTATGTATGACTAGCAAATACCCGTTGCTTCGCAATGAGGAATAATAGTTAACCAAATCAAGTCAACTCAAGTCAAATCAAGTCAATTTAAGTCAATTCAAGTCAATTCAATTCAAGTCAAGTCAAGTCAAGTCAAGTCAAGTCAAGTCAAGTCAAGTCAAGTCAATTCAAATTCAATTTAAGTCAATTCAATTTAAGTCAATTCAATTCAAGTCAAGTCAAGTCAAGCCAAGCCAAGCCAAGTCAAATAAAGTCAAGTCAAGTCAAGGCAAGTCAAGTCAAGTCAAGTCAAGTCAAGTCAAGTCAAGTCAAGTCAAGTCAAGTCAAGTCAAGTCAAGTCAAGTCAAGTCAAGTCAAGTCAAGTCAAGTCAAGTCAAGTCAAGTCAAGTCAAGTCAAGTCATGCCAAGTCAAGTCAAGTTAAGTTAAGTTATTCCGGGGTTATCTGGGCCCATTTAATGACATTGTCTAGCCATTACTGCAGCTCTATATTGAAGCCCTTCCCAACACTTTTCATTTGATACCAATACCTCTCAAAAACATTCGGGTCCGCATTTTAACCGATTTCTGGGGATCCGGCCTAGGAATCATTATGAATAGAACTCCACGTAAAAGCCTTGTTCAAAACCTTTCATTTCATAACAATATTGCTCCGAAACATTCCGGCTTAATCCGGGGCCACATTTTGACCCATATTTGGGGACCCGGCCCAGGCATCACAAATAACATAATTCTACGTCGAATTCCTCATCAATACCTTTCATTTGGTAGCAATATCGCTCAGAAATATTCGAGGGTCATTCGGTCCACCTGTTGACCCTTATCTGGAGACCCGGCCTAGGCATCACTATTAAAATAGCTCTATATTGAAGTCCAGATCAAGGCCTTTCATTCGACACATCCCGACGTCATCCAGATCCACCTTTTGACCCATATCAGGAGACCCGGCATGGAAATCACAAAGAAAATAGATCTGTGTTAAAGCCCTGCTCAATACCTTTAATTTCATACCAATATCGTTCAAAAACATTCCGGAGTCATCTGCGTCCACATTCTTACCCAGACTGGGGAGGATGTCTAGCATAGATGGGCACTTTTAAGTACCAGTAGTAATTCATTATTTTTACCCTTTTTACTGCTTACTTAAAATTTTTTACAGTAATAAGTAACGCGTTACTTATTACTTAAAATTTTTTACAGTATTAAGTATCGCTTTACTTATTACTTAAACTTTTTTACAGTATTAAGTACCGCGTAAAAATTTTACAGTAATAAGTAGTCTTTACTTACTACTGTAAAAAGTTTACAGTATTTCAGTATTATTTACTGTTTACTGTAAGACTACTGAAGTAGCGAGGATACAGTAGTCTAAGAACTGGCATACACACACACGCACATTGATGAGCACAAGCGCATGCGCTAACGAGCATATGAGGAATGATGCCCAATAAACATAATACCCCCCTTGCGGGGGTCAATCCCCTTTTACCCCCCTTACTTTTCATATATAAAATGTACATAAAATTAAAGGGAATCAAAATACCTATCGAACGGTATAAAAATGTTCGAAATCGGTTCAGTAGTATTTAAGTAATTGCAATTTAAAAAATGCACAATATAAACTTTGACCTTTAATAACTTTTGTTGTTGTTGTTTTAAAAAAAAAATAATTCACTTTAATACTCAGCTTAGCCATGTTTATCAATCCTCATACTTCGTTTTTTAATTTTATAATTTTGAAAATTTCATTTTTGTACCAGATCGTGCTTATTGCTTTCAACTTTGCGGGGCTTGGGGCAGTTCAAAACGTCATCCTATCGCCATAAAATTTTGTGGGGTTCATTAACTCGTATAAAGGCAACTTTTCATTGCTGGTACGTTCAAAAAAAGAACACAAAAAAAATCTCCATATGATTTCACTCCACCTTAATGTCTAGGCATCACAATGAAAATAACTCTATGTTGAAGTCCTGCTCAACACCTTTCATTTGATACCAATATCGCACGTGTAGGTGCAGGCGTTCTTGAGTTATAGCATAGTATGCATGTGCAAACAGGTTTTTGATTGCCACCGAGACAAACAACAAACCGTGCAAAAACAAACATATGAGTCGCCTGCGCTGCCTGGCACGACTGCGACGCCTCCACTGAACACGGCAAATGACCAAACGAATCTGTCTATGCTTGCGCTTTTTTGAGTTTTTCGAAATTTAAAACCGGGAAAAGGGTATTAAAGTCTCAGAAATGCGCAAAAAAAAGTACATGGTTGTCGAGAATTTACCATTTGTGACATTTTAAAAAAAGAATTATTAAAATCGGTCCAGTACTTTTTGAGTTATCGCGTTACATACATTTTCCATACAATCAATTTTATATAATTAGTATAATATAATTAGTATAGAAAATTGTTAGGATTTTGCACAAGAAAAAAGTTGATATCTACTCATACGTAGAATTAACCGCAAAAGCGAATGACGTATTCAGTTTTTTGGTACACTACCCAGGGAAGGTAATATCGCGGCCCAAAGTGATCAATTTTTTTTTTTCATGAATCTTCAATTTCTTGCCCTATACTCTTCCTGAAAGCGGACATTATTTTTTTATTAAATCACACGGTAGGCTGCGTTATTTAACACGCTTTCCAGAAATGTATAGCTATTAAACATCGAATAATATTTGGATGAGTTCATCAAGTTTAAGTAAAGTAAAGTCGGGTATAAAAGAGTAACATACCTTAAAATTTCTTAATTTTTTTTTAACAATTTTTGTCTTGAAGGCGGGTTTTGATGTGTAAACATCTTTGCTGTAGCTACGAGTAATTTCAAAAGTTTACGCGTAAACCGTAAATGACCTTTGTGTTAGTGCGCTGCTCTGTCCGTGTGAATCGCTTGGCATTGTCAGTGGTAGGTAGGTAGATAGACATGTACTTACAAATGCTTGCATGCATAGCCGTGCAAATGCAAATATCAACAACAACAACAACGAAGCGAAGCGAAGTTGCTGTTGTTGTTGTTTTCTGCAACAATGCGACAAATAGGCAAAATAAAAGGGACCAACCTGTTTGAACATGTACGCAAATGTATGGATATGCATACCTCTCTAATTTTCTGAGCAACATTGGTATCTAATGAAAGGTTTTGAGCAGGCCTCCTGCATGGAGCTCTATTCTTTATGGTTCCTAGGTCGGGTCCGGAGATATGGGTCCAAACGGGAACTCGGATATTCTTGCATGTTTCTGAGCAATATTGGTATTAAATGAAAGGTTTTGAGCAGGGCTTCTACATGGAGCTCTACTCTTTATGATTCCCAGACCGGGTCCCGAGATAAGGGTCAAAACGAGGACCCGGATTATCTTGCATGTTTCTGAGCAATATTGGTATCAAATGAAAGGTTTTGAGCAGGGCTTCTACACGAAGCTCTACTCTTTATGATTTCCAGACCGGATCCCGAGATTTGGGTCAAAACGAGAACTCGGATGATCTTGCATGTTTCTGAGCAATATTAGTATCAAATGAAAGGTTTCGAGCAGGGCTTCTACGCGGAGCTCTACCCTTTATGATTCCCAGACCGTGTCCCGAGATTATCTTGCATGTTTCTGAGCAATATTAGTATCAAATGAAAGGTTTTGAGAAGGACTTCGATATGAAGCTCTTTTAAATGTGACCCCTAGGCCGGGTTTCCAGATATGGGTCAAAACGAGGACCCGAATGATCCTTGAATGTTTCTGAGAAATATTTGTATCAAATGAAAGGTGTTGAGCGAGGCTTTCATATAGAGCTCTATTCTTTATGATTCCTAGGCGGGGTCTCCGGATGATCCTTGAATATTTCTGAGCAATATTGGAATCAAATGAAAGGTTTGGAGCAGGACTTCAACACGGAGTCCCAAGAGCAAAACAAATCAAAATCAGAAATCAAAAATTAAAAATCAAAAATCAAAAACCAAACGACAAAACAAACAAAAACTACAAAATGTAGCAGTGACAATGACAACAAAAAATTATAAAAAAGATAGTCGCATTTTAATCCATAGAAAACCAGGGAAAAAAGGAATAAGGGAAAGGGTATAAAATCCGATTTCGAAGCTGTTTACACATCAACGTTCATGAGTACTCGTTACTCACGCTTTCTTTTTTTAGTTTATTAGTGGTAGTTTTATGTGGATGGATAACTCCACAAGTGCAAAAAATATAAAGGTCGAGACCACGGATAACGGACAAAAAGTGGAGCCGGATGGTGCCAAAACGTGGGTATCAAAATAAAGACTTACATTTTTGACCCCTTGAAACACCAGTAAACCGTCATCAATCGGGACCAAAATTTATATTTGTTATCATTGGGTATAGAAGTATTAATTTTGGGTATTAGATAATTAAAAAAAATATTTTGATTTTTCGACCCTTCATAGAGTTTTCTGAACTTTGACCTCAATGCGCCACGCCTTAACCGCCACCAATCGGGACCAAAACTTATGTGTGATATCTTTGACCATGTTACTACAGATTGAGGGGACGATACAGTCTTTGTATGAACTTTTAAATTTTTCATACAAATTAAACGCACCCTAATGTACATGCATTTACATCAGGCATTTTCACAGCCTATACACGCGGTACAAGCTTTTTAGAGCTTTCACACCGACAGCCCCACACCGACACTACAGAACTCTTCGTGCACGAAAAGAAATTTTGCAAATTTCTGTTCAGTCAGCATCATGATACAAACAAACAAGGTAGTTCCATTTCACTTTGACATAGTCATTTTTGATTATAATATGGATTTTTGACGTCTTATTTTAAGTCAAAAACTTAGGATAGCGTTGCCCAATCAAAATTTTTTGGCTGAGGGTATATTTGAACAAAATATTGGGTATTTTAAATGAAATGCTGTTTTTCACATATATGCTAATCAACAAAACAAATAAAAGACAACAATCAGCCGATGTAATGAGTATATTTTAACATTTTAAAAAACTAAAAAAAAGCTTTCCAAAGAAAATAAAAAATAAGTTATTCATAAAAATAAAATAGATTTATGCAGTTATTAAAGTCGAAAAATATTATCAAAACGTCCATTATTTTTCAATATTTGAAAACTGTTCGATTTTTTATGAATAAGGTAAGAGTTCTTGATTTTCTTTATATCGTCGCTATAGAAGAAAAAAGACGCAAAGTGTTTTGTTGAGGAAGAAAGACGCAAACTTTTTTTTTCAAAGAAAGACGCATTAAAAATATTTTTCGAAAGAAACTCTATTTTTTTTTTATAACGAAGAAAGACGCTTTATTTTTTTTACTATAAAGAAAGAAGCATTTAAATATTTTTTAGGAAAGAAAGATGTATTCGATTTTTTATTTTTCTTTGTCAATATTAATGCATATGCGTCTTTCTTCGCAGTTAATAATACTAATGCGTCTTTCTTAGTCGAAATATTTTATAATGCTTCTCTGTTCGTCGAAATATCTTTAATGTGTCTATCTTCGTCGACATGTTTTGTAAAGCGTCTTTCTTCCCCGACATATTTTTAATGCGCCTTTTTTCGTCGACAAATTACTGGCATGCGTCTTTCTTCTTCCGGATCGACGATATATATAAATACATATTTGGTTTCAATGTTTTATACAAGAATATTTCCACATTTAAAAAATATATTTATTAAGAAAATTGTTTAGCAGTTATATAAGAAAGTAAATTTAATTTAAATTTTTATGTTGCAATTTTCCTTAGATTTTACTTACGTTACTAATTTGATTTTCCTTTATTTTATTATTTACCTAATTCTGAAATAGATTCTTCGCAAAAAAAATCTTTTTACTAACTTTTCATCTAAATTAAATATTTTATTTACTAATAAATTTTGCATATTACTAGAGCCCTAGATACCCGGGTATCGAGCAATTCGATCTGATCGTTTTTCTTTGAAGCCCGTTTGTTGTTCAAATGCCCGTACAAACATACGGGTAATGAACAAACAAACTACTGTTCGAGCATTTGAACAACAATTGTTCGGGCTACTCGAAAATGTGCAAAAAAAATCGAGAGCTCTACATATAACCATGCCATCAACCGCACTTGTTTTTCGGTTACAAGTACATAAATCGTGCCAATATTCATAATTTCTAAACCACTGAAATTTTTCAATGAAATTCACAAGAGGTGTAGTGGGATTGTAGTATGTACTATATTCCACAAACTTGCCGCAACTTATTTTAAGAATAAATCTTGTTTTTTATATAATTATTTGTGATCTGATATTATGAAGAATTTAATACGTAAATATACGTATTTATATATATATCAATATTCAAATTAAAAAAATTAGTTTTGTTACAATCGGTTACCATGGAAATAAAAAATAACATAAATGGAGGATTTTTAGCACTGAGTATGGCAGCGCGAAATGTCATAATCCACATATAATTGTCAGGTGGTTAATATGGCGACAAAAATTTGACGTTTACACTACCTTCTTTCTTGTATCATGGTCAGCATTGAGCTGTTGAGCTAGCAAGTTGTGTTGCTCGAGCAGTCTCTGAATGCTTGTAAATGACTGTGTGTTGGGGGTGGTTTTTTTGTTTCGATTTTTTTACGTAATATTTTTATTAGGAATCGTGATTTTGCATTTCGTCTCATATTTTTTATTTTAATTTTTTTGTTTGTGGTTTTTTGTGAAGTTAAGAATAAAAATAATATCCATTTCCAATTTAAAAATTTTAATTTTCGACAATGATTGAGTTTCTTTTGGGTGTAACCAAGAGCTTTTGTGCTTTTAACACATGCACAATATTTGAAAGTATTATATCCCCGACACATAGCATACGTCAATCCGTCTACGTCGACGTATGTGACTGACAGCTCACGTACTTGACGGAGAGGTCGCCACATAGGAAACGTTGACGGATATACATAAATCAGCTGTTTGATTAACCTTTAACTACAGAGGTGGTGGCAAAAATTTAACTCTTTAGAATAATTTGTAATTTCTCTTTTAAGTTGCCCTCTTGAAATTCAGTTTTCAGTAACTTCACATCTCCTGATAATTATTGACCATTTTGGTTTTATGGAGGAATGTTTTACAAATTAAAAAAAAACTCGAAAAGCAAATTGCAAAAAAAGTAAAATTCAAGAGTAGCTAAAGGTTAACAATCAAAAGCAATCAGCTGACATAGCGACGGATTGACGTATGCCAAAAGTTGAGTGTTGGGCAACTTTGGTACGTTGCGGCGACGGATCCGTCGTACTTGTACCGATGTGCATTTAAATGCCCACAGTTTACTGAGCTGTCAGTCAGATACGTCGACGTAGACGGATTGACGTATGCTATGTGACGGGCCTATTAGTGTGGTAATCCCTGATTTACATGGTAGGCTCTTTTACTTGCTGCGATCTTTCCAGTATCAAATAACGTCCGTCCAATACGTTGGGTTATGGAAAGCCATTAAATAATTGGAAATGTAAAAGACTTGTTAAAATAACTCGAGAATATGTGATTTCAGAAAAAATAATAACTATTATTATAATTACATATATGTAATGATTAGGGCAACAGAAAATATGCCCTAAAAAATTCGTTTTTAGCGCTAAAAATATGTCCTTAAAAATATGGTTTAAGCGCTAAAAATATGCCCTTAAAACTTAGTTTAAGCACTGAAAATATGCCCTTAAATTTTTTTTATATACTTAATAAAAAGATGTACGGCATGGTAGGTTGTGCGCTCCCCTCTCATGCAAGAGAAATAAAAAAAATTCACATTTGCGAAACACATCTTCCAAAAGAAAACAAGTATTTTTTACATACGAAAATCTACATATATATATTAGGGCGGGTCAATTTGTACTGATGGAATAAAACCTACTTTGTTTCGGCCACAGCTGCATTCTCTGGTCAATTCTGAACAAAAAAATCCAAAGGAGCATAGTTCTAAAATGAAGTTTGACCCTCCGCAATTTTAATTTTAGATAGTCATCCCTAAATTTTTTTTTACATTTGTTAAAAAATGTAGTTGAAGATACTCAAATTAAATTTTGAGATTTATTTGAGTTGAACCCATTCGTCGGCCGACACATTATCACAAAATTTAATCAATTTGGGTAAAGTTTACAAACGACGAAGAATTCACTATCAGAGATCTTAAACTTCTTTCCTAAATATCTCGAAATCAAAATTTATTACGGATATTCTGAATACGTCATTGTATTCTACAGGCAAAAATTAAGTTGACGTATTTCGGCGTTTCACTTAGATATTTCAAACTTTTAAGATATACCTGTTGTAACATAAAATAATTGGGAGAAATTCTAAAGAAGGTGTTTGGAAAATTAATGTATTTCCCTAAAAAATAATCAACTTGCATACTTATTTATTCAAATTGCTATTGCTGTAAATTACAAAATTTTGCGATAAATTTTCAAATAGAAAACTATGTAGATTGTCGCGGTAAGTTTTTAAACGTAGAAAAAGATCTTTCCAAGTCAACTGAAGATATCGGGGCGTATTTAAAAGCAAGAATTTCAGCACTGTGTAGCGTGTAGTGCTACACGTTCAATATGAATATTGCGATATTTTTCTCGCTCTGAGGTTCAAGATATTTTACTTGCGTCCTTTTCTCACTTTCACTTTCAATTCGTTTATTGCCAATATTGCGATCCGGATCACGGATTTCAAAATTTTGCGATCCAGAATCGCGAGCCATCAATACTCGATGCTACACTATCAATATGAATCACGATCCACGGATTTCATCAATATATATTGACCGTCTGACGTATGCTATGTATGTAGATCAGCGATCGGCACCGCTGGCAGAGCAACCAACACACTCGCAAAATATTTGTGGTAGTGTGCGTGCAAAAGCAGAGCACTGAAAAAACATTTATCCGCATACCATCCGCACCTTTCAACGTACAAGTGCAAACTGGTTCGCGGCCATAGTGTAATAGCCCAGTTAGTCGAGAACGTAAACCCGTGTACCGTGTCAGCTGATCCAACCTATTTAATGGGATTTGTATGTAACCGATTATTCAACGACGTACGACGCAGAAGCCCGTACCGCAGAAATCAAAATCATTTTGATTTTTTACGTAAAAATGTGTCAGCTGATCGCTCGCATGGTTGCAAGGTAGAAGGGTTGCCAGTTGAACATTTTTAGTTATTAAATATTTAAACAGTAATTTTCACAGCATTATACAATTAACTCAAGAAGATTGTAAAATGTTATCGAATATACATATATGTATGTGTTCACATGGAAAAAATAGTATGTCTACTTAAACGAACCATTTATTATTACTTTAATTTTTAAAAAGAAAGGAAAGAAAACGTTTATAAATTTTTTTTAAATCCCAAACAAAATGTAAATATATATATATATATATATAAATTAATAACAAGATAATAGCTTTGTTCAACAACTTTACTTGCAAGTACTTGCAAAAAGAGTGTCAATGTCAAATTAAGAGTAAAAACGAGAAAAAGAGAAAATTATCAACCAAAGTAATTGAACACAAAATCGTAAACATTCGCAAGAAACAGCTGATACGCTGTTTTGACAATTTGATTTTTAGGTTAGGTTGTAATTGTAATTTTTGAAATTGGAAATGAATGGAAATAACTGAATTAGGAAAACAAAATTCTACTTTGGCTATTCCACAACATCATCAAGATTCGTTTTTGCGCTAACTTATTTAGTACAGAATTAGAAATTTGCGTTTAAAATGTTTGTATATTTCCAATTGAAATTTTTGAGACTTCTATTTTTTTAAAGCTGCTAGTAGTTGCAAGTGGGTCTTACTCTCTCAATTTGGCTCTCTTTTGCGAATTTTTGGGTTATTGAACATAAATTCGTAACTATTCGTAAAAATATGTAAAAATTTTGATATATTGAACACTCCTAATAAATGAAGATATTACTGAAAATTAAAGCAAAAATTGTATTTATCCACAATGGTGGCGGTATTTTCTTAATTGATAACTCTTGGTGGTCTTCTTCTGCAATTTTTCTACATTAAAAAGTTATAAATTGCCACAATAAATCTGAGTTTCTGTAACAAAATCAATTAAAGTGATGTCACACTAATACGATCCACACTTTGTCACCACCTATTTATACTAGAAAAGATATGAGTTACAGAAACTCAGTACAGATTTCTTAATTAAACACAGATTTTTGTGAGAATCTTGTTGCTTCCCAATATAATTTTTTATGGATTTTAAATTGTAAATTTAATGTTCTGACTGTGTTTTTTTGTTATTTTATGTTTTAGTCCTTGATAAATATCACCAAGGTGTGATGGAAATATATTGGGCAGCAACAAGATTACAAGAAAAATGTGTTTTAATTACCACGTAAGCCGTAAAAAAGTAACTAAATTAATAAAAAAAAAGTCGTCAACGACAACTTTAAAAACGATTAAATTAGTATTTTCTTGTCATTTGCCAAATGTCAAAATGATGGGCAGACCAGCATGGCGGCCATTTTTGAAGTGCAGTTCAGCATGGCGGCCGGATGTGGTTGTTGTATGAAAAGGAACCATAATGACATGGTCGTAGCAAGCAGGACAGAAACGCAATTCTGGAATTGGGAATTGAAAAAACCAATTCATAATTCCGAAAAGAAATTAAGGCCGAGTTGCTAAAACGCAATTCCCGGAGAGGGCGTAAACGCCAGCCATTTCACGAATAACATGTGTAGGAATGTAAAATCAACAACCTACAAAACAGAAAGAAGAAGAGCAACTTATATTGCATTCACGATCGTTATTTGGCCATAACAACAACTTCAAAATCAGCTGAGCACAGCTGTTCGACCTGTTTTAAACACATCCCAGAGTCATTTCACTGTTCTCCTTACACAATGTTCGCGGCAAGCTCAGCGATAGCTTGCTAGCAGCGCACACACGATCTATACATGAGAAACGAGTGGCCCTAAATGGCCCAGCTGCCGATCGCCGATGTAGATACCCAGCTGATTCGTGTAGCACATTTGAATGAAACATTGCGAAAATATTAAATTCGCCTTGAACTTGTCAGACAAAGAGGAATGGCAAATATGTAGTATGCGCATATACAAAAAAAAAATTGCCAGAGTACAAAATTTAAATAAAAACAATTTTACGAGTGGTCCGCTGTGGTGCAGTGGGTAGAGTGCTCGCCTGCTATGCCAGAGGTCTCGGGTTCAAACCACGGTCCGAGCCAAACACCAAAAAATTTTTCTAATTAGTAAAAATCCGATTATTGGATTTTTTAAGAGCAGCGGTCACCTCTCGGCAGTGGGCGGCATACCCTCCGAGAGTATTTCTGCCATGAAAAAGCTTCTCACAAAAAATGCATTCGCCGTTCGGAGCCGGCATAAAACTGTAGGTCCGCCCAATTAGTAGGAAAAACAAAAAGGAGCACACCTCGAATTGGGAGAGAAGCTCGGCCATAAAACTCGTCAGAGTTATAATAGCGCCATTGTATTATTATATTATTAATTTTACGAGCGAGATGGAAAAATACGACGAAATACTATGCTAAAATATGAATTTGTAGCAAAATATGCCAAAAATATGCAAATAAGTCAAGATATGCAAAAATAAGCCTTTTGACCTATATATGCGAAAATATGCCCTAACAAGTTAGGCTTATTCTCTTCGTCTTGAGCTAAAACGCCGATATATATTTATCATACGTAAATGGGACTGCAACAGAAAAATATGCATTTGCATATCTTCTGTTGCCCTAGTAATGATCAAACAAAAATATGTATGTATGTACCTACGTAGGCGAAAGCTTTATAAATCTTCGCCAGAATGAGGGAGTATTTTAACCACACCTTCGGGCACAGATGAGTATCACGATAATGATCAGATAACTTTACAAATAAACAGGTAGGTGCATGTGTTCATACAAACATTCATACATACATATATAAAAAAAATATCTGTATTGGATACATGTACTTTAGGGTGTCCTTAAAAATTAAATGAACATTTTTTTCAGTCTAAGCCCCTAAATCGTTCAAGGTACGGCCAAAGATACCACAAATAATGCCCGAATCGCAATTTGGCGCTCGGTGTGAAGCGGCTTTGAGGTACGATCAACGCGCGACCGACCTAAAGCCAAATTGCGATTCCGGCATAAATTTTGATCCCGATTGGATATTGATAAAGGGTGTCAAATTTCAGATTTACATACATATGAGAACTCAAACAATTTTTTTTTTTAATCTATTATCCAATTTCGATACTGCTGTACTCAAAGATACTACATATAAATTTTGGTTCCGATCGGAGACGGTTAAGGAGTGTCGCAATGGGTTGAAGATTCAGATAACCATAAGCAACCCCTGCTCGATACCTCATAACGGTCTCCGATCAGGACCAAAATTTATATTTGGTATCCTTTGGTACAACACTATCGATTTTGTCCATTAGATAAGTATAGAAAAATTTAATTTAATTTCTTGATCTTTCTTTAGATATATGGTAATCTGAATTTTGACACCTCTGCGATACTCTTATTAACTTTTCCAAAATTTGCCTTTGGTATTTTTGAGTACAAGAAAATCGATTTTAGGCATTAAGTACATATTCAAAAAATTAAACTTCATTTTTTGAGTCTCCATAGAGTGTTCTGAAATGTAACCCCTGTACGACACTCTTTAACCGTTTCCGATCGGGAGAAATTTATATATGTGGCATCTTTGACTATATTAGCATCGAACTAGGGAGTGAAGTTGATGAAATATGGTATAAAATTAGTCTCCGTATATTTGGGGACCACCCTAATGTACATATATGTATGCATGGATGTACGTACATATATATGTACATACATACAAGCGTATGATTTCATTTTTAATTTCATTTAAATTATGTTCTTGTCCTGCAATGAATAACAAAGAAATCTTGTGTGACATTTACAACATGAGGGCAACACAATAAACGCAAAACGATCCCACGTCGTGCTTTACAAACTGTGTTGTTAATTCTAATGCAATATGCTCCACTGGCTGATGTTAGCAACGACACTACAAAGAGTTACGACAATTGGTTTTTTGGTTAAAACAGGTACATATTTTTTTATATGTATAACCAACTGTCATTGAATTTTTCGGTTATGCAGTCGTTGGTAGTGGCTAATCAAAAATCAACCACGTTTATCACAAATAAATTTTTAAATCTAACAGAGCTTACGTTGGAGTAATTATTATCAATAAAAACCTAAACATAAAACGGCACCACAACAAAGACACGAAATTATCTAAATTATGCAGCAAATTTGTTTACATTGGCGTTAATTGAAAAACTGTTGGGTGAAATACATATTCACATCAAAAAATATGTTTTCACAGTAAAAAATAACAATGAGAATGTATCATAAAATAACAACAGTGCTGATTGTATTCACTGAGTTGTCGTACATTTCGACGAAATACCTACAACAATTACATATTTAGGTACATAAATTGATAATATGGGCTACCACCATTCATTGTACGTGGATAAACAACTTACTGGAACAGGGAATAATGAATGAAGTGGGGTGAATGCTTGTTAGAAAAAAATTTAAATAATTTAATTGATACATTATTTTTTTGGGTCACATCTTTATATATATTACGCTAAGCGATTTTTTGTAAGCACCATAACTTTTACACCGTTATACCGATTTTCGAAAATGTGGTGTCAGATGAAAGGGCTTGACCTGTAGATGTGCAGGAAGGTTTAATTTTTTTGAAAGGGGTTGCCAGATGTTCAAAAATTCAGTTTTACGCTATGGTTTGTTTGATTTTTAAATTTGAGGTGTCATATGAAAGGACTTGGCATGGATATGAGTAATTTATTAAAATTTTTACAAAAAGGGTGCCACCGTTCAATGATCCATTTTTACACTACAGTTTATCTCATTTTTAAATTTGAAGTGTCATGCAAGACCTAGCACTGAAGATGGGTAATAAAAGGAAAGGGAAGAGGAAAATGAAAGGGGCGGATATGGCGAAGGACAGGAAGCGAAAGAGAAAATATGAAAAATAAAATGGATAAAGGGAAAATAAATCGCAAATAAAGGGGAAATGGGAAGAGAAAGAGAACTAGAAAGAAAAGGAGGAGCGCGCCTAATGGCCTTTTGCAGGTCGCTTTAAGGTTACCATAGTCTAGAAAAATATTCGGCACAAAACTTCACTATGGGGCTCCTTGGTCAAAATCTATGTATAAAAAATCTAGGTCCACAGAAAATAAAAATAACCAGTAGCTATCAAGGTATATCAAAAAATTTTCAAATGTGGCAATAAGTGGTCTTCCACCCTCAAATTGTCGCACAGTGTAATTGAAAGCCACAGCATCGCGTGGCCGGGTTTACTAGTATTCCTTATTTGGTCTCAACAGAAATATATCAGAGTTAGAAAAACATTATACGCTCATACATATCGCACCCTAAATCATAAAGTGATATATGTAGTTCAGACAGTCGCTGTGATAGTAAAATTACTAGTCAATTGACTGGGAGCTGTGACCGGTGTGAGCGAGACATAGATATGGTTTGTAAACTTCAGCCTATACAAACCCAATGAGAGAGAATAGGATTGAATGGAATTTGAAAATACACGGATGGGAACACAACAAATGAAACGGTCACAAAAGTTACCGATACTCTTAAGAATGTGACTAAATCTTTCACAAAACGTTTGGTCACGGCTGCAAGTCAATTGACCAAGAGCAGTTTTGTAGGATATATGAACATTAGACTGCGTTTAAAAATTTTTTTCTTCCGGAGAGACTGTATCGCCCACTCAAATTTTTCCTTTTTATGTAGGTAATAAATGTCCAAAGTTTTAGACAGATTGCTCCAGGCTAAGGCGTGGCGCATTTCACTTAAAGATCCCAATGTCGGGTTTCTTGTCTATATGTATGAAATATGCCTTACCATTCAACTTAAACCCATTTTTCGACAACACCGCTGGCCAGATTTCGATGACCAATTTAAAGGGAATTACTTCTTCTAAGGAAGAAATTTCTAACGTTAGAGACTGTGTTTGCTGGGAAATGAGGCTGTGGCAAATTATTTGATAATAAAGTAAAACGAGTTAGTAAAATGACTATGTATGTATGTACACTAGACTGCGTTTAAAAATTGGAATGGAGCCTAACAGAAAAGGTATTTAAAAAATATATCATATTTCTACCATGTCGGAAAAACAAAATAAAATATTGATTTCAATGTTTCATAACCAGGTACAAGCTTTATGTTTCGATACGACTGCGACAAATACAAATGGGAATAGAGGATAAAATACTAAAATCTTCATTAAGCGTTGCTGAACAAGACGAAATAGCTCAGTTTGTGCGTAACTATATTACTAAACAACATCCCAGAGCAGATTACAAGAAGTTATTGGAATTAGTTCTTATATTTCTTGATCAACACAGAGAACCGATAAAGTTTAAATCACCAGGAGCTTTCCATCATGCAAGATGGATGGCTAAAGCGATATATACACTTAAGATTTTCCTGTTCCGCTGATGCCAATGCAATGAGAGAAATTAGTTTGTTTATTTTGAAAATTTACTTGAGACCGTGGATTGAATCGCCCATTGCCGCTAAAGAACCATTTAATGATTTAAACTTTATTAAGAATATAATACAATTTAATGGATTAAATGAAATATTAAGTAAGGAAGTAACGAGGAAATTTTCTAGACACTTGTGGTACCTGACGCCAGAAACAGTAGCTCTTTCATTTTTTGATGCAGATATCGACGCTTCCAAAAAATACTGTACTAAGTCGACTTAGTACGTTTTCCCGTTTGGTGTTTTCAAGTAGAGCGTGTCTTAATTTGGATGCTGTCAAATTTTGGTATCAATCGGACAATCCAATCAGAAGTTACAAGCAACCAAAAAGTGATTACAATACAACTCGTGATTTTTACCGAATAAAAACTTTGAGAGCTTGCCATGAAAAACAACGTAGCAAATTTTTATCTTTTCTTACGGTTTTATATAAAGAGTACCCTAGTTTTGATATTGTCGAGTTTTGGTATTGATCGTTCAATCCAAACAGAAGTTATAAGTGAAAATATACTTAGCATACAACTGAAGTTTCATATCGAGTTTAAACTTTGAGAGCTTCTCCTGCAAAACACAGTTTTCATGTACAGTTTCTTTATGTACATTAAAAAAATGTTTATAGGAATTGGTTGAGCATATGTCTTGAAACGAATAGAATTTTGTTCTATATCTTGGGCTTCCCTCCCTATTCCTTTTGCTATCCTTATCCCCATCCCTATTCCTATCCCTGCTCCCTTCTTTTCTTGGCAAACACCTTTCGTTTGATACCAATATCGCTAAAATATATTCCGGGGTCATCCGGGTCCACGTTTTGACCTATATCTGGAGAACCGGCTTCGACATCACAATAAAAAATGCTCTATGTAAAACCCTCTTCAGCACCTTTCGTTTGATAACAATATCATTCAAAAATATTCCGGGTCATCCGGGTCCACGTTTTGACCTATATCTCCGATACCACGCTCCCAATATATTTGATATGAAATTTCTTCATTAGAAGAAGTAATTTCCTTTACATTGGTCAATCCTTCATCGAAATCTGGCCAGCTGTGTTCTCGAAAAATGGGTTTAAGTTGAATGGTAAGGCATATTTCTAACATATAGTACAAAAAACCCGACACTGGAATCTTTAGCCGAAATGCGCCACGCCTTAGCCTGGAGCAATCTGTGTAAAACTTTGGAAATTTATTATCTACATAAAAAGGAAAAATTTGAGGGGGCGATACAGTTTTTTCATCAACATTTTTATTTTTCCATACAAGTTAAAAGCACTCTAATGAACATACATACATACATGCATATGTATGTATATATATACCCTGCAGCGAAAACGTGAACTGGTATGCAAGTAAACTAGCTGATCAACTGGTAGGAGACGGAAAAAACATACCAGTTTGCTTTCTATTAGTTGTTCAGCTGGTAAGAAAAAAAAACAAATTCGATGTGTTTCCTCCGTTCGTCAATTTCACTACAGCTTTGTATATTTCTACAATTCTCATACGATTAGTGAAGCACTTGGTATAAAGAGTTTATTATTCCGCCCATTAACCATACAATTTATCGAACTACACCGTCGTACGATAAATCGCATGCTTCGCCAGCAACGTTCCAACTTCTACGTCCGATTTGTCGCCATACATCATTTTTACCGACGCTTTGTAGAGTAAACAACAAGCTAATGCATACGGATTGTGCTTGCTCTACATGTAATAATTGAAAAAATACAAATTTTTGTATTATACAAATAATAGCTTAAAAAAACTAAAAAACACGCTTTAATCTTACAAATCGTACTAAAAATTGAGAAATAATTTAATTAGAAACAAAATGATGAACGAAAATATAAGTATTTAAGGAAAAGCGTCGGGTGCTCAGAATGTCAAAAAATATTTAAAATCGCTGTTTTTTTACTAATATTTTTATTTTCACTTTTTTGAGATTTCATATAACGTACTCTTTAATTTCTCAACTACGTATGTATGTATATTTTTGTACTAGTTGTATGAATAGAAATATTATCGAGCACCCGCACGCTTTTTTTTTTTTTTTTTTTTTTTTTTTTTTTTTTTCCTTAAATACTTATATTTTCGTTCATCATTTTGTTTCTAATTAAATTATTTCTCAATTTTTAATACGATTTGTAAGATTAAAGCGTGTTTTTTAGTTTTTTTAAGCTTTTATTTATTTTTAACTTTTTAGTGAAATTTTTCATTAAAGGATGTTTTATGCGGACGCAAGAATAAAAGTAAAAAGAAGTCTGATGAAGGGATGTGGTGATCTCCGAAATAGATCTACATACATATATGTATGTATTTATAACTTCTACCAAAAAGATTAATTTTTCACATACATTTTTTCCTTATAAAAAAAAAAAACATTGGTCATGAGAGCTCAAAAATGAAGCCTAAACGAAATAAAAGCGTGTTAAAAATAGTAAACAACTTCTTGAGAAAATAAAAATTGCCAAACACATGTGAAAGTTACCAAGAAACTAACAGCGAAAAAATAACCTATTTTGGTAATTACCAAGATCGGCAACCGTGCTATAATTGCTATAATTGATAGCCTATAATAGAATTTGAACAAAGAAAAGCAAAAAAACCAGTTCTTGCTTTGCATACGTATGTATGTACATACGGTTGTTTTTATTGCAAACACGACAACAACAAAACAGAAAGCTTGTTTCTTATTGGCTTGCATCCGGGAGTGAATTGAATGAAATTCATAGAGGCTATTTTGAAGAGAGGTAACTTAAAAGCCTCAATGAAGCATAGGATATAATGTTGAATGTGCACTATATGATGTCGGTGGGCTGAATCTCATGTTGATGTCAGGTTTCGAATCCGGAGGAGAATAGAAATAATAGAAGAGAGAACACAATAATAAAAGTAAAGTGAATGTTTCAAAAAAATAATGATTGAGTTAAACGTTGCAACTTTTAGGATGGGATGAAGTTACATACATACATACATACATACATACATACATACAGGTGAAGCTAATAAAAGCGTGTTAAAAAACATATAAATTAAATGTTTACATTTTTTGCACTTAATATTGCCCATTTTGGCAATACTTTTGTAGGAATTTATTAAATTTTGCCACTTTTTGTATTTTCAACGCGATGCGCGCGATGCTTTCACTTCAGCGAGAAACAAATAATGAAGTTTGTCAAACATGTCCACTAACCTTCCAATTTGTTGTACAACGCGACAAAATATCAAAATTGTTTGATCTCCATACAACCGTTGTACAACGAGCCCAAGTCGTAGGATAAATTGGATGGTTAGTGGGCCCTATTATGTTCATCTTAACTTATATGATTTAAAATTTTGCCCTTTGTCTGAATAATTCCGTTTTCCGATTCCTCAGATTTTTTTTCATTTTTATTTATTTATTTTACTTATTAAATATTTTTTACATTTTTATAAAAAAAAATTAAATTAAAAAAAAAATATTAGACACCTTGACTCCGACGAGATTAGAACTCGCGACGTGCACGATCCGAAGCCAGGCGCGTTCCCAGTGCACCATCGCACCACTTGTGTTGAGCGTGTCAAAAGCTGCACTTCAACTGTATATGTGAACTCATTTTTTTTTGGTATGTGTTCGACTGGTATTTAACTGGTATGAGGTTATGCAGAGGAAGACAATTGCCATTTCGTAGGACATTAACGCACGAAAAATACCAGATGTTTACATGGGAAATTTACAGTCGGGCAAGTAGTTGACTGTACCTTGCAAACTGGTATAATTCTAGTTTGCGACTGGTTACTTTCGCTGCATACATATATGCAATGCATGTATAGGACTAAGGTGACTCTAATTAACTATTTAACTACATACTTGGAACATTTTCATATTGGCTCTATATGAAAGTATGCGTTTGTATGCTCCTCAAAGAGTTAAATGTTACGTGTGACACGAAATCATGAAGGCAAAACTAACAAAAGTTTAATAGGTCCGGTGAGTGAGTGAGTAAAAGGTGAGCCCCGTTCCGCCTTCTTCTAATTTTTTGAATCTTCACTTATGTATGTAGGTACATAGTACAATATCTCTAAAGATCTTTCAACGCCTTGCATTATTCTTATACTCCGATGTTGTTGTTGCAGTCGTTGTTGTCGTCAATCGTTAAATCGTTAATGTGGCACATGAAAAGGGTCATCAACGTTAAAGGGAATTGATTAAAATGATTATTGAACAAGTAACGAAGCCTAAGTTCGAGTGGAATCGAATATTAGATACTCAGCTGTATGCTTTCATTGTTTGTTTGATGGAAACACGGTGTACTTTATATAAAGCGAGTGCCGCATAAAGTGGGCGTAGCCACGCCCATTTTCAACAATTTTATCAATCATCCAACTAAGCATATAAATATTATTGTTAGTTCAAAATTTCATTCCTTTATGACTTCTAGTTACAAAGACGTCACATTAAAAATTCACGAAGGGTGTTCCAGATATATATTTTTTTAAAAGTAGGCGTGTTCATAAACCATTTTGGCTAAATTTCTGAACATGTTTCGTCTAACATCTCAATTATTTGTCGAGTTATGGGCTCAGAAATATCGTATATTCCTGCTTCTAAAAGGAGGCGGTGCCACGCCCATTTTCACAAATTTTTGTATTTTTTGTTTCTGCTCTATTGTGGAACTCATGCCACAAAATTTCAACGAATTATCTTTATATTTGACAAAGATATCGCTTAAAATGTTTTATTAGGCCCCTTCACATATATAAAATTGGGCGTGGCCGTCAGCCGATTTTGACAATTTTTCGTCCAAACATGTGCCTAAGTATGTATATCACGCGTACCAAATTTGATCGACATACCTGCAACGGTTTCTGAGTTATGACTCATAAAACTTTCAATGTTTGCCCCTTAATAAGTGGGCCCCTTAATAAGTGGGCACCGCCCATTTTCCAAAATTTTTGTGTTTTTCGTTTTATGTCCGCAGTTGGACTTACGCGACAAAATTTCAATGATAGATCTTTATATTTGACAGAGATATCGCTTAAAATGTTTTTATTAGGTCACTTTGTAATATACATATATAAAAGTGGGCGTGGCCGTCAACCGATTTTAACTATTTTCCGTCCAAACGTATGCCTAAGTAAGTAAATCACGCGTACCAAATTTTGTCGATATATCTTCAATGGTTTCTGAGTTATGACATATAAAACTTTCAAGGTTTGACCCTTAATAAGTGGGCGTGGCACCGCCCATTCTCCAAAATTTCACCATATTTCTTCATAAGGGCCTGAGCTCAATACGTGGGTGAAATGTTGTCACTCCAGCTATATTAGTGACTGAGATGCCAAATTTCCCATTTTTTCTATATAGGAAAAGTGGGCGTGGTCATGATCCGATTTCGCCCATTTTCAATACCAACCGTTCCAGTCTCTATACCAACATGTATTCCAAATTTCATCAAATTATTTCAATTTTTGCGTGAGTTAGAGTGTTTACAGACGGACGGACGGACATGGCTCAATCGATTTCTCTTTTCACCCTGATCGTTTTGATATATATAAGCCTATATCTATCTTGATTATTTCATTCTGTTACAATCCACCGTTATGAAATCCAAATTATAATACTCTGTGTACTAGTACAGCTGAGTATAAAAATGTCATCTAATTGTTGGAATGTACCGCCGCCAACGGTGCTCTTTCAATATAGTATGTATGTATATATGTATCTTTTAACCTTTTCTAGCTTTACCTTCTGGCAGCTCCATTTTTGACTTTATGAGGATAATCAATTTGAAGCTTGTTAATCTAACTGAATTTGTAGATTTTTTTCTCTTAAAGTCCAATTCTGTGTGCGATTTTTTTATTTTTGGTACATGAGTAACCCATGTTATGAAATTATCACCGCTGTCTTCATTAAAGTAGCTTATAAGCCCGTCTCCACATAACTTGATTCGCATGCGAAACATCTAGGGAAACATCTCGCTAAATAACCCGTCTCCACGTGGCTGATCGTTATTCAGTTTGACATTCCTCATTCTTGTTCTTCTTAAATGTTTGTATGTTTACTTATTTTTGCGTTTTTGTTTTGGTCTGTGTGAGATTTCGATAGATTTTCGATACAAAATTATTCCACTGCGTTGGGAATATCAGTTAAAAAGTGACTCGATAGCTTTGCAGCTCTATGGTACACTGGTATTAGGCAGAACTTCGCAGGCCTATTTCATATGCTAATACCCAGCCAAGTGCTTATTTTTATTAACACAAAGAGAACGAAGCACTTAAGATCAAATTTTATTGTCCATATCAACAGCTGTGTTCCCCTCAGCTTAGACGTCTACGTAGTACCTTTTTCACTTCCATCCATGCACATCCAATTTAATGGCGAATAATGGCTTTCGCTAAAAGCACGCGAAATTAATATCGATTAAAACTGATCGATGCTACATATGTTTATAAGTAAGCTAATATTTTTCTAAGTCTAATCTTACTCATCTCCATCATAGATGGCCATCCCATAGGCACGCGTGCCAATTTTTTCTCTTCTGCTTTCACACGTACACAAGATAAGCTTCACTGCTAACGCACACATATAAGCATTTTGTATGAACCAGTGATGCCGACACTACGGTTTTGTTGTGATCGTGCTCATTCTACGCGCTACTTTCAAGTAATCAAGTTGCTGCGAAAAATGTTTAACGTAAATTGGGAAAAAGTTTCTTAGTAATTAGCAATGGGGAAAAGGGGGCAAAATGTTTGGTGTGTCATAGTGATATCGCCCAGGCGACCAAATTTTTTGTCGGACGCTATTATGGAACAATTCATGCCAGGGATTATGATGGCGTATTAAATATGGAGAGAGAAAGATTGGTTTTGCGATTAAAAGGAGCGTTGAAAGCAGAACTTCCCAATACGATTTGTAAACCAAATTGGAGCAAACAAGTTAAAACAGCCTCTTACATGATTGCTTTAGCTCTTGCGAATATTCGATTACCTTACTTAAGTTTTACTATCTGAGGTCTCGAATATTGAGTTAATGAGATATGTATGTGTACATAGTACATACCGAGCCGTATTTTCGAGTATATCTTTAGCGATGATTTTATTAATTTTTTTTATAATCACGGAAACCTAAACCACATGTGTATACAATTCATATAAAAAAGTAAGAAAAGGATGAACAAACTTTTTCACTACTTATTATTTAATTTTAAATCATAGTTTAATAGATATGTACGTTAAACCGTTTAACATTACGGTCGAACAAATTTACCTATCGCACTATTTGCATTATAAAAAGTCCCTTCTACTTAAAATTCCCTTTTCCGCATAAATTGGAAATGTTGGCAACATTCTTTTGACGAGACGCGTGAGCGACTTATTCTCCTCATTCTCTCATCGCTTCATAAAATAGAAATGTTTGAATGTGATAGTTTTGGCCATCTATGATCTACATAAACAGGCATACGTATGTATGTAAGTAATCACTTTATCGCTTTTCTAAGAATTAGTATACTCATTTCTTTTCTTTTTCTTTTCAGGTGAATTAAGACAGTTTCATTTTAAATGCATGTCACAACTGATTTGCCTCACAAATCGGCATTTACCCTTGAACTTAATCTCCACCAACGAATAAAGAGAATCTCAAATGTCGTGGTCGCTTTGGGCTGGCGCGAGATCGTTGCTGAAGTAATTGAATATTTTTTTTTTTATTTGATCTCAATTTGCTAACAAGTCTGGTTTGTCATAATTTGCAATCTACATTATTATTATTATTATATACAATGAACATTGAAGTCAAACAATTTTTGTTAATTACAAGCATCTGGCGGTAGATTTTGCTCTCTGGCTCGTCGCGTGCATCTGCCATGGTGGCCGCTCCACTAGAAACTTTTCAAGTTTTCGATTGTGTTGGATTTTATTGTGCTACAAGCCCTTAAACGCCGGAGTGACCTTGCCTAGTTGTCCTCTTCTCGCTTTCGTTCACCGCCAAACGGGTGTGCGGTGGCTAGTCAGTGGATATTGCGGAGAAGTCGTGAACTACTTGCTCGGCCCGGAAAATAATCGCCCTGGACATGCCAGAACTGATGGCGATCAGAAACTTTCCCCACGTTGAAGGGCTTCTGCACGTGGAGCTTTTCTTCCACAATAATTAAGTCAACAAAATAAATCAATCAGCTACTGAAAGTCTCTAAGGACTTATTTCAAATTTGGTTATAATCAAAATGCTGCCAAACTAATGAAAATTTCTTACTAAAAGATATACATATAATAGCTCACATAAAATCGCTCATTTATTTCGAAATAGCTTTTGCAACCCATCTTTCAAATGTATTTACTCCAAATGAGGGCCAAAATGTTCTCCAAGAAAATACACCACAATTACCAGCAATACCACTTCGTTTTAAACTAGACGACTTGAATAAAACTATATCCAAAGACATAGAGAATAAGAAAGCACCAGGGTATGACAGAATAACAGGTGAAATGTTAAAAGCTCTTCCCATAGTAGCTACTAAGCAACTACTATACATCTTCAATAGTATCCTCCGATTATGTCACTTTCCTAATCCATGGAAACTATCTGAAATTATTATGATCCCAAAACCAGGCAAAGACCCGACAATAGTAAGCTCCTACAGGCCAATAAGCTTAATCTCTATCTTTTTCAAACTATTCGAAAAATTATTGCTGAAAAAAATTCAGCCCATCTTAGAACTCCACGAAACCATACCAAGCCACCAATTCGGATTTAGAGAGCAGCACGGTACGATAGAACAAGTGCATAGAATAGTTTCAGAAATAAGGTCAACTTTTGAAACCAAACGATATTGCACTGCCCTATTCCTAGATGTGGCACAAGCTTTCGATAAAGTATGGCTAGAAGGGCTATTGCATAAAATAAAACAAACACTTCCTTACAATCTCTGCGGGATCCTAGAAAGCTTTTTAACAGGTAGAAAATTTCGAGTAAGGCACAAAAGTTCTACAACCGAAAGTCATCCAATTTCTGCTGGAGTTCCACAAGGTAGCGTTCTAGGGCCTGTACTATACTTAATTTACACAAAAGATCTGCCAACCAACGCGAGCCTTGTCACGTCTACCTTCGCAGATGATACGGCTATACTGAGTGTGCACGCAAATCCCACAACTGCTACTATCCAATTGCAGAGACACATAAAAACTTTAGAGGAATGGCTTACTACGTGGAGAATTAAGGTCAACGAATCTAAATGTGTACAAGTAACTTTTAGCCTAAAAAAAACACATGCCCACCAGTCTCAATAAATGGGAAAATAATAACTCAGAAAGACTTCGTTACGTACCTTGGAGTCACATTGGATAGAAGAATGACTTGGAAAAATCACATTGACAAAAAGATTATTCAAACCAAGTTGAAAATAAGCCATCTGCAATGGATAATTGGTCCAAGTTCCAGACTGGGATTAGATAATAAGATATTAATATTTAATATGGTTTTAAAACCAATTTGGATGTATGGAATACAACTATGGGGCTCAGCATCGAAATCTAGCGTAGAAAGAATTCAAAGGCTACAGTCCAAGATATTAAGAACAATATGCAAAGCTCCTTGGTATGTAAAAAATTCAATTATACACAGTAACCTAGAGATAAATACGGTGACCGAAGAGATAGAGGAAATGCAAACAAATTATGCGAAAAGATTAGCCAACCATCCTAATTCATTAGCAAAAAGTCTCCTAAAGCAAAACTATCCTAGGCGGTTAAAGAGAAAGGATGTAAACCTCAATTGTGCATAAGGTCATATTCTGTTAGACCAATATCTCGAAAGTAACGTAAAGTAAAGATAATGATGAACGTCGCCGAAGCGACCGACCAATGGCCATCGCGATGAACGGCACCTAGTCCCTGGCGTTCATAGTACAGGCTAGTGGAAATAACGTAAAATACAATAAACGTCGCCGAAGCGTCCGACCAACGGCCACCGCGATGAACGCACCTAGTCCCTGTTGTTCATCGCACGGGCTAGCGTAAATACCGAACAATACAATAAACGTCGCCGAAGTGTCCGATCAACGGCCATCGCGATGAACGCACCTAGTCCCTGTTGTTCATCGCGCCAGCCCGCGCGAAGAAAAACACCTCTACGATCACCATGCTATGGCTGTACATATAAATTTAAATAAAAACTTAAACTGTTTATCCACTTTTGAGAAAAAAAAAAAAAAAACCAAAAAAAAAAATAATTAATAATAATAATAATAATAAATAAATAAATCTTATATTATAAATGTGAAATGGAAATTGTGTTTAAACTCAATTGGCGAGAAAACCGCTGAACGGATCCTCACGAAACTTCGCACACCTAGGTATTTTCACCCGGTAATTGCTATAGGCATATTTTTAATCTGATTAAAAGTCAGGGATGGGCACATCCCATACAAAATTTTCCTTTTTTTTGTAATATCTCTTGAAATATTTGTACTAGAATAATGAAAATTTTTGTGAAGGAATAATACAAAAATATATACTCAACGGATAAACAATTTAGGTCTTGTTAAAGCAGGGATGGGCACTCTCCTCCCATATAAACTGAAATTTTCACATCGAATATCTCTGGAAATATTTGTAGTAGGGTACTAAAACTGGTGTGAGGGCATATGAGATAACTATGTATTAAACGGGAAAAACACTAGGTCTTGGTAAAGCAGGGATGGGCACCTGCCATACAAACTGAAACTTTCACAGCGAATATCTCTGGAAATATTTGTAGTAGGGTACTGAAAACTGGTGGTGCGAGGGCATGTCAGATAACTATATATTAAACGGGGAAAACACTAGGTCTTGGTAAAGCAGGGACGGGCACCTCGCATACAAACTGAAACTTTCACAGCGAATATCTCTGGAAATATTTGTAGTAGGGTACTGAAAAGTGGTATGAGGGCATGTGAGATAACTATGTATTAAACGGGTAAAAACGCTAGGTCTTGGTAAAGCAGGGATGGGCACCTCCCATTCAAACTGAAATTTTCACATCGAATATCTCTGGAAATATTTGTAGTAGGGTACTGAAAATTGGTGTGAGGGCATGTGAGATAACTATGTATTAAACGGGTAAAAACGCTAGGTCTTGGTAAAGCAGGGATGGGCACCTCGCATACAAACTGAAACTTTCACAGCGAATATCTCTGGAAATATTTGTAGTAGGGTACTGAAAAGTGGTATGAGGGCATGTGAGATAACTATGTATTAAACGGGTAAAAACGCTAGGTCTTGGTAAAGCAGGGATGGGCACCTCCCATACAAACTGAAACTTTCACAGCGAATATCTCTGGAAATATTTGTAGTAGGGTTCTGAAAACTGGTGTGAGGGCATGTGAGATAACTATGTATTAAACGGGTAAAAACGCTAGGTCTTGGTAAAGCAGGGATGGGCACTCTCCTTCCATATAAACTGAAATTTTCACATCGAATATCTCTGGAAATATTTGTAGTAGGGTACTGAAAACTGGTGTGAGGGCATATGATGTAACTATGTATTAAACGGGAAAAACACTAGGTCTTGGTAAAGCAGGGATGGGCACCTCCCATATAAACTGAAACTTTCACAGCGAATATCTCTGGATATATTTGTAGTAGGGTACTGAAAACTGGTGTGAGGGCATATGAGATAACTATGTATTAAACGGGAAAAACACTAGGTCTTGGTAAAGCAGGGATGGGCACCTCGCATACAAACTGAAATTTTCACAGCGAATATCTCTGGAAATGTTTGTAGTAGGGTACTGAAAACTGGTGTGAGGGCATGTGAGATAACTATGTATTAAACGGGTAAAAACGCTAGGTCTTGGTAAAGCAGGGATGGGCACTCTCCTTCCATATAAACTGAAATTTTCACATCGAATATCTCTGGAAATATTTGTAGTAGGGTACTGAAAACTGGTGTGAGGGCATATGAGATAACTATGTATTAAACGGGAAAAACACTAGGTCTTGGTAAAGCAGGGATGGGCACCTCGCATACAAACTGAAATTTTCACAGCGAATATCTCTGGAAATGTTTGTAGTAGGGTACTGAAAACTGGTGTGAGGGCATGTGAGATAACTATGTATTAAACGGGTAAAAACGCTAGGTCTTGGTTAAGCAGGGATGGGCACTCTCCTTCCATATAAACTGAAATTTTCACATCGAATATCTCTGGAAATATTTGTAGTAGGGTACTGAAAACTGGTGTGAGGGCATATGAGATAACTATGTATTAAACGGGAAAAACACTAGGTCTTGGTAAAGCAGGGATGGGCACCTCGCATACAAACTGAAATTTTCACAGCGAATATCTCTGGAAATGTTTGTATTAGGGTACTGAAAACTGGTGTGAGGGCATGTGAGATAACTATGTATTAAACGGGTAAAAACGCTAGGTCTTGGTAAAGCAGGGATGGGCACTCTCCTTCCACAAAAACTGAAATTTTCACATCGAATATCTCTGGAAATATTTGTAGTAGGGTACTGAAAACTGGTGTGAGGGCATATGAGATAACTATGTATTAAACGGGAAAAACACTAGGTCTTGGTAAAGCAGGGATGGGCACCTCGCATACAAACTGAAATTTTCACAGCGAATATCTCTGGAAATGTTTGTAGTAGGGTACTGAAAACTGGTGTGAGGGCATGTGAGATAACTATGTATTAAACGGGTAAAAACGCTAGGTCTTGGTTAAGCAGGGATGGGCACCTTCCATACAGACTGAAATTTTTACAGCGAAAATCTCTTGAAATATTTATAGTAGGGTACTGAAAATTGGTGTTGGGCATATGAGATAATTACGTACTCAACGGACAAAAAAAAATAAGAAAACTATCTTTGACGTCAAGAATGATATTTTTCTACGTAACTTTTTTGGACTAACTCAATATGCTAATATTTTAAAAGCACGTGGTGTGAAACCCGCGGGTAACCTCTAGTAATTAATAATAGTGACCTAGACCAAACTTCATTACACAACTAGGTTAATATTACACTCCTAGGTTAAGATACATGCCATATGTGTATATGTAAAAAGACTCTTTGCCAACTTTATTATTTGTAGCATTGGCAACAAATAATTTATTGTATTAGTTCGTAAGATTTGCGAAATTATTGTTATTTTCTAAACAAGAAAGATTCAATAAAAACAAATATGAAAAAAAAACAAAAATTTCGAAATTAACAGGGCACGAAACTGACGAATTTTAACTTAAGTTTAAGAAACTTGAGATAAAACATTAGAGTTACACGGATAAAAATATTTCATTAATATTTAATGAGCGGCGTTCATAAATTTTGTGTCCCCAAACCCCTCTCCCCCCGTTACTACGACACTGATGAACATGTTCATTATTTAATTCATATTCATAAACCTTGTTCATTAAAATTCGAGCTTATGAACGCTGTTCATTAAATTTATTGAGCACGTTTGTTGGTTCAAAATCAACTATTATTTTCATTAATTTTAATATTGAAATACATTAATTTTATCTAAGTTTTCCGGTCCGTGTATGGAAACTGAAAACTTTCATAAGAAAATCTTCTCAGCAAATCTTCTGAAGAGCCAAATTTTTATCGAACTTGGACTATTTGGAATTAAATGTACAATGGCGCTGATATAACTCTGGCGAGTTTTAAGGCTGAGCTTCTCTTCTCATTTCAAGGCGTGCTCCTTTTGTTTTTCCTACCAATTGAGTGGACCTACAGTTTTATATCATGTTCAGACATAAAAATTAATTAAGTCAATTGGGGTTGATTGAACATCTTTAGATTTGGTGTTCAGACATATTTAATTTACTTGGCCCATTTAACAGGTCGGCTCAAGATACATACACACATACACGCCGTGAGCTGAATATCAAACTCTCGTGACCTAAATGTCAAAATTGCAAGGAGGACGAAATAATTTGACATTCATCTCACAATTTTTACCAATCGTAAACACGAATGCATGTATAAAATAAGCAGAAATAAAAACAAATTTGATAGGTGATGAAGAAGAACAAGAATGCAGCTGATCTGACGAACCAAACTGTTTAGTGGACACTGACGCTAATCACATTTCTCTTTTCATGACATTTCATTTTACTTATGAAACAAGCCTTTTAACAGGGTTGCATGCAGAACTGTTCTTCATTAACAACTCATTAATTTCTAATGAAGCATTAACTTGGTCAATTTTTGTATGGTAAATTGAGAATCATTGGGCTTGAAAATTGAATGAAGGCTCTTAATGTTCAATTAAGGTTGTGTCTGAACATAACATTATGCCGGTTCCGAACAGCGAATGCGTTTTCTGTGAGAAGCTCTTTCATGGCAGAAATACACTCGGAGGGTATGCCGCCCACTGCCGAGAGGTGACTGTTATTTCAAAAAACCCAATAATTGGGATTTAATTAATTATAAAAATTTGTTTTTGGTGTCGCTCCGGACTAGGGTTTGAACCCGAGACCTCTTGTATAGCAGGCGAGCGCTCTACCCACTGCACCACAGAGCCACATATGTACATACATATAATAATAACAACATCAACAAATATTTATTCATAACTAGCTGACCCGCCAGACGTTGTTCTGCCTAAAATTTATTCCTATAAAGCCTAAAGGAAAAGTCCTAGATTACCGTGTTACCGTGTTACCGTATCCCTATCCCTAATCCCTATCCCTATCCCTATCCCTATCCTCATACCTATCCTTATACCTATCCCTATCCCTATTCCTATTCCTATTCCTATCCCTATCTCTAATCCCTAATCCCTAATACCTAATCCCTATCCATATACCTATCCCTATCCTTATACCTATCCCTATTCCTATTCCTATCGCTAACCCTATTCCTATTCCTATTCCTATCGCTAAACCTATTCCTATTCCTATCGCTAACCCTATTCTTATTCCTATCCCTATCCCTATCCCTATCCCTATCCCTATCCCTATCCCTATCCCTATCCCTATCCCTATCCCTATCCCTATCCCTATCCCTATCCCTATCCCTATCCCTATCCCTATCCCTATCCCTATCCCTATCCCTATCCCTATCCTTATCCCTATCCCTATCCCTATCCCTATCCCTATCCCTATCCCTATCCCTATCCCCATCCTTATCCCTATCCCTATCCCTATCCCTAATACCTAATCCCTCACCCTAATCCCTAATCCCTGATCTCTAATCCCTAATCCCGAATCCCTAATCCCTAATCGCTAATCCCTATCCATATACCTATCCCTATCCCTATCCCTATTCCTATCCCTATTCCTATCCCTATGCCTGTCCCTATCCATATACCTATCCCTATCCCTATCCATATCCCTATGCCTATTCTATCCCTCCAGACTTTCTAGGGTCAGCCCTGGTCCACATGTTGGTCGTTATCTCGGAAAATGGGTCGCATAGGGTCTTGAAAATCACCTCTTTTTTAAATACTCACCAACACCTTTTATTTGATACCCATTTTGTAGAAAACCCTTTTGTGGTCACACCTGGTTCATATTTCAGGAAATACCTCGAATACGGGGTCTTATATGGGACCAATAACTACACCTTTTTCAAGCACTCGTCAACACCTTTCATTTGATACCCATATCGTACAAACCCGTTATAGGGTTACCCTGGTCCACATTTTGTGGGATATCTCCAAAACCTTCCCGGATTCTTATACTTTTTTTGGCCATAAACCATGTCGGGCTCAATCGAAAACTACGTGCAAATTTTCATTTAATTCAGTCCAGCCGTTCTGGAGTTAAATCATCAGGGAGGAAAATGCGACTTATTTTTATATATATGTCAATAAAATACAATGCCTGCTTACAACAACCACTGATGAGTATTTAGGTAGGTTTGTCTGTTTGTTATTGGGATAACACACAGGCATACATACATACAATATTTACACCTAATGCTGGTATGCTTCTATTGCTGTGTTAACTTGCACAATATGCATGATTGTTTTGATGGTTTCCAATTGATCTGTTAGGAAACGAATAACTTCAACCTCAATTTCACAGTGAACACAATACCGGTTTAAATTTTGCGTTTAATAAAAAATGTCACATAAAATTAATGGCGCTGTATGTAAAAAATGATTTCCCCTATTTTCCTGCTTTTCTTTTGAATAGGATAGGGATAGGGATATAATGGTTAGCAACACGGTAATCTAGGACTTTTCCTTTAGGCTTTATAGGAATAAATTTTAGGCAGAACAACGCCTTCTAGGGTCACCCCTGATCCACATTTTGTTCGATATCTCGGAAAACGGCCCGCGTAGGATGTTGAAAATCACATCTTTTTTAAATACTCACCAACACCTTTTATTTGATACCCATTTTGTAGAAAACGCGTTTGGGGTCACACCTGGTTCATATTTCAGGAAATACCTCGAATACGGGGTCTTATATGAGACCAATAACTACACCATGTTCAAGCACTCGTCAACACCTTTCATTTGATACCCATATCGTACGAACCCCTTATGGGGTTACCCTGGTCCACATTTTGTGGAATATCTCCAAAACCTTCCCGGATTCTTATACTTTTGGCCATAAACCATGTCGGGATCAATAGAAAACTACGTGCAAAATTTCATTTAATTCAGTCCAGCCGTTCTGGAGTTAAATCATCAGGTAGGAAAATGCGACTTATTTTTATATAATAGATTCATATCTTACACACTTTTGCTAAATTATATGTATGTATGTATTTATGTAGGTTAACTAGTAATATTTAAGTACCATCGGTTTAAAACAAGAATCCAATAAAGCAATAACAACAAAAGGCATTTTTATGCCAAATAAGCGCTAAAATAGCAGGAATCATTTAAGATTACAGCAACAACAACATTTTATAAACATTCTTTGGTAAGAAATAGTTATATTATAGTTAAAAAAAAGCAAAGGGGTGTAGCATTTTGTTAACTTACACGTGTTTCCGTTTAATCCCGCAGGGACAATATGCACGCTTATATCCGTGTGTATTTACCGACCGCGAAAGTGCTGAAAGCAGAGACAAAACATTTGTTCGAGCAAAAAAACAGCAGAAGACCCTGCTTAATGCACGCTGGGCAAGGCGCAATGATATTATTAAGATAACGTTTGTATTATTAACCAGTCGTTGACGTTCCTAACAAAAAATAATGGTAATCAACATTAAATACCCGGATGTGAGTTCTAAAAGCAAAAAATAAAGAGATTTTCCCCTTGCAATTTTTTATTGGATTTTTTACCTTACATGTATACACTTTAGCTGCCACCTATTCACTTGATATACATAAGTACAGGAACAGTTTTTATGAAATAGAAACTGAGGCAGAGCAGGGTATAAAATCTATTATAATCGTATAACTACAAATATGTACATCCATATATTCATATATTGTACCATATATTTTTATACATCCGTACGTACACATATAAATATGTATGTACATACATATTTATCAGATGCATTGATATAAAAGTAAATGACAATGACAGATGCGTGTATTACGTGAACAAGGTTTCTAGAAAAGGGCTGGTTGTCTATAAGGTGGTTGATTACTCTGAATGTATTAGGAAGCTAGTGTTGCAAGTTAATGTGATGCATGCATCAAGTTACTGATAAGCCACAACAATATTTGAAATCACATTTCAGGGGTTGCAGCTGTAAAGCAGCTAATAAACGCTAGTGTTGCCATTCCCCGATCGCTTTGTTGAGTCCATTATTTTGAGATTAGGCATTGCTCACTTTTTACAAAAACGCCCCGGCACACAATTGCCACAAACACACTATTCAAAGCTTATTAACACGTTTGGGAATTCTTAAGCGAGGTATTGTAATACAGAAAGGAGGATTACAGAAAATGAGAGTCAAAATAAAGTATATAAATAAAAAGAATATTTCGGAATGTGATAGAAATTCGAGGATAGACTTTTCGCACCCTCAAGGAAAAATGAGTATTGCAATCGAATATGTAACTACGTGTAGAAATTGGCGAAGGTGGGAAGTGTTTTTGGGTGGCTGGTGGTTGGTGGTACCAACTTGGTGCGCTTTTTTGGAAGTACATCATGCATAGCTTATACCAGGGCTGCTCAACGCTCTCGTATTGAAAGTACAAAACTCAATACATCTACAAATTTTGTATATGCACTGAAAAATTTGTTTTGCTCATTTACATTTTCTTATGAATTTCAATAAAATATTATTTTAGAATTTATTTTCAAATGGTAGTATCACATACATACAATTTTTTTTTTATTTTTTATATGAAAATTTTTTGAATACAAATTTTTTACAGTGCTTTCATTTTTTTAATTTTTTTTTCACTACACATTTGTTATTGTAAATTTCGATTTCTTACGGCAGTGCTCGAGCTCCTATACAAAGTGCTTTTGCTCTGCACATTCAATATGAATCATAGGCACATACATATAAAATTTTTTTGATATCTGAGTGCTTATGGGAGTGCACAGAAAATTTTATTTTCATATTTCAAGTGCAAATATGTATCTGTGCCTATGATTTGGAACAAAACAAAAACAATTGTGCTTTGAGTGCCTATAAGGTGAGCAGCCCTGGCTTATACATATATATGTGACACATATACATATTTATGTATTTACATAAGGTGGCGAAAAAGTTATCCGTTCTAAGGCACATGCTGCTTTACTTCCTTCCCCATTCTGATCACGTCCACTTTCGAGAATTCAACCCGGTACTGCTGCAGTATGCCCAACTCCCTGCAAAAATTCCGAGTACATTCGCTCATCCATGAAGTGCTCGCTATAGACCAACCGAGTACTCCATAACCTGCCACATTTCATACAAAAAATATGGTCCAATTAACATTGCAATGGAGTATATACTCCAGTCCGCATAACATTAAATTAATCCATGGAGTACCTACATTGGATTAATTGATGGAGTACCTAACATAACCGCATATACATATATGTATGTATTTACACACGCGCTTCGTCGTCATCGCGATAAACATTTGGTTTTCGTTGTCATGTTCGACTAACTAGGTACGTGCCGAAGCAGAGTCGTTTGGGCTATGTTAATGATCACTTTGAAAGTGCTGCAACCTACCACAAATGGACCATATGGTATATAATGCAATGATTTTTGCAGGGCTATACCCACACCCACACCCATACGCAAAATACGCCTAATACATACATATATTTATATGCACATATGTATATATGGAAGTACATATGTACATATGTATGTCATCATAGCACATTGGTTTGTGGAAAACTAAAAATCGACACGGCAATCAACGCAAACTTTACCACCGGGGCGCACGTGCTGATAATGCCGAATTTGTGAAGAATTTGACTTTCTTTCTCTGCATTCAGAAGCCCCACACATTTCAGCTTGGACGTGTGTTGATGGGCAGATGGGCAAATTGGCAGATGAGAGGTACATACATACATGTATGTACAATGTACATTGTACATACATAAGTAACATTCATCCATACATTAGTCTGTATTTCTTTGACTGCCTCTGTTATAACAGAGTTAAATGCCTATGAAGGCTTCGTATTTAATCAAATACGCGTTTGACAGCATGTGCGCGCGTGTGCTTGGCTTAGTAGCATCGTGTGTGCATCATCCCAGCAAAAACTCTACGCCTTATTGAAGAATAATTACAGAAAATTTAAAGGCTTAAGAAATAAGGCCTGGAAATTTTAAGGGAAGCTAATTTGTGTGGCAAAGTCTTAAAATAAGGCTGATTTTCCTTTGTTGATGTCATCAGGCCATGAGGAATACTCTCTTTCTCTCTCTGAGAGCGCACCTTACTCACAAGGCTTATCCGCATGCAAAATAAGGCTTATTTAAAACCTGAAAATCAGGCGTTATGTGGTGTATTTATACCTTATAAATGCCTTATTAATAAGGTGTTGTTTGTTTAGCTGCATAATTCACATTTGTTGCGGAATTGAAGCGTTGAGGCAATTTAATAACAAAAAATATATTCTGTTAGGGTTGAAACGTTCTTATTCATACATTTACATATATATCTACATGTACATACATATATGTAGTATGTGCATATATATCGGAATGAGATAAGCGCGCGCACTTAACTACTTAACACTTCATTGCATGTCAGTTGAAAATGGAGTGAGGCGACAATACGTAATTCTTACGCTCGCCACACATTGTACTTTGCTCGTAAAAACTCACTACCCTTTCTCTTTGTTTGGGATGTATTAAAATTAATTATTAAAACATTTGAAACAGAGAATTTGAGTGTTGCAATCAGCACTGCCAGCGAATTCCAGTTTATCAACTTGCTTCAACTTAGGCTTACGACTCTGTTTGCTGGGATGGTGCTTCGGGGGCGAGTGTTGTGGTGTGAAATTTGGCATTTTGCTACCACAATGACATAAATGAACGCCAAACGGTGAACAAAGTCACATGTCTCCAATTATTGCTGTCATAAAGACATTTCAACAATGATTAAATTGATTGACCTGGACCTAAATTTTTATTGTTGTTTTTTTTTTTTTATATAATTACTAGCAGATACCCGTCCCGCTTCGCAGCGACGAAAAAATTTGTATGTTATAATGAGGGTTTCCCTCTACATTTCCCTTTCTCTTTCTTTTTCATTTAGTTTTACCTTTACCTTTCTCTTTCCCTTTCCTTTAATTTTACCTTTACCTTTATCTTTACCTTTACCTTTACCTTTACCTTTACCTTTACCTTTACCTTTACCTTTACCTTTACCTTTACCTTTACCTTTACCTTTACCTTTACCTTTACCTTTACCTTTACCTTTATCTTTACATTACCGAGACCATCCATCACCAACTGGATCCACTATTTGAGCCATTTCTGGGAAAGCTGTAGGTTGAAGCCCTGCTCAACGCCTTTCATTTGCTACCAATATCGTTCGGAAATATTCAGGGGTCATCCGGGTCCACGTTTTGACCCATATCTCGGGACCCGGCCTAGGCATCGCAATGAAAATAACTCTATGTTGAAGGCCTGCTCAGCACCTTTCATTTGATACCAATATTGCTCAAATACTTGCTGGGTCACTCTGGGTCCACATTTGGGCCCATATTCCGGGAAGTTCCCACTTTTCCGAAAGTCTGTATACCCTATCACCAGCGCATATACCATATGAATCTACTGTGAAAATTTCATAAAGATCGGTTCATTACTTTGGGAGTCCATAAATAACACACACACACACATTAATTTTTATATAATAGAATATAGATCGTTGCCTATTTGGTGCTGACTACTTGTTTGTTGGCACATGACATATTATAACAAGTAAGGAAGCCTAAGTTCGAGTGGAATCGAACATTAGATACTCAGCTGTATGCTTTCATTGTTTGTTTGCGTTTGATGGAAACACGGTGCACTTAATATAAAGCGAGTGCTGCATAAAGGGGGCGTAGTCACGCCCATTTTCTAAATTTTTATCAGTCATCCAACTAAGCATATCAATATTATACTTTGTGCAAAATTTCATTCCTTTATGACTTCTAGTTACAAAGATGTCATGTTACAAATTCCCAAAGGGTGTTCCAGAAATATCTTTCTTAAAAAGTAGGCGTGGTCATAAACCGATTTCAATAAATTTTTGCGTGTCTATTAACACAAGTTATAAAAGTGTATAAACCAAGTTTCGTCATAATATCTCAATTATTTGTCGAGTTATAGGCTAAGAAATCTCGTATATCCCTTTGTGTAAAAAGAGGCGGTGCCACGCCCATTTTCCAAAATTTTTCTATTTGTTGTTTCCGGTCTATTGTGCAAGTCATGCCACAAAATTTCAATGACAGATCTTTATATTTGACAGAGATATCGCTTAAAATGTTTTTATTAGGCCCCTTTATAGTTCTCATATAGAAAAGTGGGCGTGGTCGTCAACCGATTTCGCTAAAATTTTGAGCGTGTATTACCACAAGTAATGAAAGTGTACACACCAAGTTTCGTCATTATATATAAATTATTTGTCGAGTTATGGGCTCAGAAATCTCGTATATATAGAGGCGGTGGCACGCCCATTTTCCAAAATTTTTGTGTTTTTCGTTTTATATCCGCAGTTGGACTACTGCTATAAAATTTCAATGATATATCTTTATATTTGACAGAGATATCGCTTAAAATGCTTTTATTAGGTCACTTTATAAGACCCATATATAAAAGTGGGCGTGGCCCTAAACCGATTTCGGAAATTTTTCGTCCAAATATTTGACTAAGTAAGTATATCACGCGTACCAAATTTCATCAATATTTCTTCAACGGTTTCTGATTTATGACTCATAAAACTTTCAATGTTTGCCCCTTAATAAGTGGGCGTGGCACCGCCCATTTTCCAAAATTTTTGTGTTTTTCGTTTTATGTCCGCAGTTGGACTTACGCGACAAAATTTCAATGATAGATCTTTATATTTGACAGAGATATCGCTTAAAATGTTTTTATTAGGTCACTTTGTAATATACATATATAAAAGTGGGCGTGGCCGTCAACCGATTTTAACTATTTTCCGTCCAAACGTATGCCTAAGTAAGTAAATCACGCGTACCAAATTTTGTCGATATATCTTCAATGGTTTCTGAGTTATGACATATAAAACTTTCAAGGTTTGACCCTTAATAAGTGGGCGTGGCACCGCCCATTTTCCAAAATTTCATCAAATTTCTTCCTAGGGGCCTGAGCTCAACACGTGGGTAAAATTTCATCGCTCCAGCTATATTAGTGACTGAGATAACAAATTTCCGATTATTTCTATATAGGAAAAGTGGGCGTGGTCATGGTCCGATTTCGCCCATTTTCAATACCGACCGTCCCAGTCTCGATACCAACTTGCATTTCAAATTTCATCAAAATATCTCAATTTTTGCGCGAGTTAGAGTGTTTACAGACGGACGGACAGACGGACAGACGGACGGACGGACAGACGGACGGACGGACGGACATGGCTAAATCGATTTCTCTTTTCACCCTGATCATTTTGATATATATAAGTCTATATCTATCTCGATTATTTCACTCTGTTACAATCCACCGTTATGTGATTAAAACTATAATACTCTGTGTACTAGTACAGCTGAGTATAAAAATTGTTTCGTCCTTACAACATCTGCTTACAGCGGCCATCAAACTTGTGTAAAACTCTTGGTTTTTGCCAAAAAAAAATGGCAGAAGCGTTTCTACAAAGTGTGAGTGCCATATACATAATGTATATGTATTAAAAGTAAGAGCGTGGCTGTCTTCGGCCTTACCGAAGACGGCATACCTTTCATGAATGGGTCTGATTTTGTTTAATTTACACATATTTTGACCTTGGGTAAAAACACTATGTCCTTAGATGTTTAAGTGCAGAAGTTATAACCTAAAATGTTTATATCTGAACAATCGGTTGTATGACAGCTATATGTTATAGTGATCTGATATCGGCAAATTTCGGTGACATTATTTAAGCCTATATGGGTACAAATACTTCAAACTTTCATGTCCTGAGCTTCTTAAATTGAGAAGTTATATCCGCAAAGTTTCATATATGAAAAATCGGTTGTTTGGGAGCTTTATGGTATAATGGTCCGATTCGGCCGATTCCGACAAATGATCAGCTTCTCCCAAAAATACACACATTCCGAATTCCAAGCAAATATCTCAAAACCAGGAGGGACTAGTTTGCGTTCAAACAGATGGACAGACGTACAGAAGGACAAATGGACATGGCTTAATCGACTCAGCTCATGATCCTGATCATATTGGCATATATTTTGGTGGTTCTGTCACACCTGCTTCTAGTACTTTCAAGATTTATATTTCGGCACAAAGTTATAATACCATTTCATTCTCATGAAAGGTATAAAAACCATCCCTATAAGACAGGGCTGCTCACCTCATAGGCACTCAAAGCACAATTGTTTTTGTTTTGTTCCAAATCATAGGCACAGATACATATTTGCACTTGAAATATGAAAATAAAATTTTCTGTGCACTCCCATAAGCACTCAGATATCAAAAAAATTTTATATGTATGTGCCTATGATTCATATTGAATGTGCAGAGCAAAAGCACTTTGTATAGGAGCTCGAGCACTGCCGTAAGAAATCGAAATTTACAATAACAAATGTGTAGTGAAAAAAAAATTAAAAAAATGAAAGCACTGTAAAAAATTTGTATTCAAAAAATTTTCATATAAAAAATAAAAAAAAAATTGTATGTATGTGATACTACCATTTGAAAATAAATTCTAAAATAATATTTTATTGAAATTCATAAGAAAATGTAAATGAGCAAAAAAAATTTTTCAGTGCATATACAAAATTTGTAGATGTATTGAGTTTTGTACTTTCAATACAAGAGCGTTGAGCGGCCCTGCTATAAGAAATAGCACGGAAATATTCTTATGTACATACATACATACATATGTATTCATTGTACAATGTATCGCTTTTATAACATATCGCTTATACCATCCAGGGAATGCCCTGCTGCACGTGCACCCACCAATCAAACCAGCGCATATCGAAAACTGATACTTTTTGCTATCGCATTCGTTGTTGTAACAGAAGCTACTTTAATCGGTCACAGAAAATTGATTTCACAACTGTTCAAATTCTTTAACGAAAATAAAATATTTATACACACAGAGTACAGAGTACAATATTGCATTGACAAACTCATACATACTATAACGACGCCTGAGTAAAAGACCACCCTATCTCAAAACTTGCTTCAAAAACGCCCTGTTTCAAAACTTCCTTGAATTCATATAACTGCATAACCGACACTTTTGCCAAAAATTAGCTCATCCATACCCTAAATTTGGTCTTCCTTCTTATGTGCTTTTGAACTCTGAAATCGTAGAGCTAGGCATCAGAAATTCAGAGTTGGCGAATTTATTTTTTAGCACAAGTATCGGTTAGGCAGTTATGAAGTTTAAACGAGGATATGTATATGTATATAGTATAAAACTATTCTGAAACAAAATTTTTCTAATTAGTAAAAATCCAATTATTGGGTTTTTTAAGAGCAGCGGTCACCTCTCGGCAGTGGGCGGCATACCCTCCGAGAGTATTTCTGCCATGAAAAAAGCTTCTCACAAAAAATGCATTCGCCGTTCGGAGCCGGCATAAAACTGTAGGTCCACCCAATTAGTAGGAAAAACAAAAAGGAGCACACCTCGAATTGGGAGAGAAGCTCGGCCATAAAACTCGTCAGAGTTATAATAGCGCCATTGTATTATATTATATTCTGAAACAAGTAAGGAAGCCTAAGTTCTAGTGGAATCGATCATTAGATAATCAGCTGTATGCTTTTATTGTTTGTTTGCGTTTGATGGGAACACGGTGTACAAAGCTTCGTCTCAATGTAGTGAATCGGCAAAACTAGGGGAGTAATCGCAGAACAATGAAATTTCGTGTACAGGCATAAAATAATAGAGATAATAAAAAAAACGAAGTTTTGGCCAAATCGATGCAAGGACATGACTACCTCCCATATGTCCTTGATTTTAAATTTGGGATTTCAACTTCAATTTCAAACAGAATGAAATCAAACTTGGCATATATTTATAGAATTATGTTTTTAAACTAGGTGACAAGTTTCGTCCTTTTATCTGCAAGGACATGACTACCTCCCATATATCCTTTTTTACAAAAAGTAATTTTTAGATTAACATGTAATCGCAATATATTAAAAACTTACTACAACATATATAATTATTCTTTTAAAATCAAGGATGGGCTACTCCCGTTAGTTATTGCAAAAAATGGTTCTAAAAAAATTAACCATAAATTTGCTTAGAAAATATGTTGGTTCTTATAGTTTAATGCACTATTTTACTGAAAAATGTCAATATGATTTTGGCACATATCAAATTGTAACTTTTAAAAGCGCAATATTATTAGAGTTAACATAGAAACACTTTCTTATTATAAAAATTTTCCATGTAAAAATAAAATTTTTGGGGTGTTAAATACAGTACTAAATTAGCGATTTCCGGCATAATTTTTGAACCTTTTTCTTTTTGGTAGCAAGACCTCCTAGCATAGAATCGAAAATTAAAATAAAAAAATAGTAGTTTTTTCTTGTTTTTTTTTTTTTTTTTAATTTTGTCAAACTTTGTAACATTTTATGTGTCTCACCGAAAAGAGGTGGTATTTACCAGAGGCGGTCGCTTCATACAAGCCGAAAAGCCCGGCTTGCGTACACATTTTCGTTAATTTCATACGAAATTCTTTAAAATCTGATTATTTTACGTTTTAAATGTGTTTACTATTTAAGTTCTCAATAATATAGCCCCCACTGCAACATGCCCTGCTAAGAAAATAGCGCAATACACCACCAATCCACCTCACAATGTGTATTTTGTTTGTACAGCCAATCACAGCACAGTGAGCATGCTTCAACGTTTCCACACATTAGCTTTTACGTGGCTTTCAAAACAGAATAACATAACTTGTTTTCTCGCTTTCGCTAAGGAGAAACCAGTTGCTTATTTTCAGACTTAAATTGAAAAAAAACTAGCAAAGCACTTTTTTTTATTTTTCACATCAAATTTGTATGCGAATATGAAGCTGGCTTCGGCATTCAAAAGTTCAGTATTCACAGCCATATGCATATTTGATTTGATTATCGTTTGCATGTAGGTACATATGTACTTATGCACATAATTTCTTACATCTGCATGTGCATGCAAACATAAATATCAAATACCAGATTATAAAAGGGTTGATTGTGATTTTTGGCGACTATTGGCACAATATCAAGATAATTTTAAAAAGCGGTGGAAATCAAATTGGACCTCAGTTTTTCAAACACTAAAGCACCCATTTTTTAGGCAATAAGCAAATACACTTGCTACTGCTGAAATTTCCGTCGGTATAAGGAAACTAAAAATACCTCTGCGCATTCGTGTAAGATTTCCCTAGCGCACGTTTTTATATTTAAGAATTATGTAAATACGAATTTTTTTATTTTAAAAATGTTCAGAGTAAAATTGCAAAATCAAGAAAAAACAATTTTAATTTAAAAATGTTTATTTTTATTTTAAGCACTATGAGATTTTGAAGGAAAAACTTTCGTTTTTATTCCATTAATTTTAATTTTTAATTTAAACATGTTTCTTTTTAAATCCTAAGTACATTTTAATTTAAAAAATTTAATTTTTAATTTAAAAATTTTCATTTATAAAATAAAAATGACTTGGTTTAAAACGTGCATTATAAAAAATGTGTAAAAATGTGTATCAGGAAAACAAAAATAAAAAATACATTTGAAAAAAAAAAAAAAAATAAACGAGAAAAAACGATCTTCAAATACCCGTACAAACATACACGTAATAAACAAACAAACGAGCGTTCGAGCATTGAAAAGCATTTATTCGGGCCACTCGAAAATGTTAAAAAGAAATCGAGAACTCTAAATCAAAGTCAATGACGGAACGCAATCAGACTTTTAAATAATACAGCAAAGGAAATTACATAACATTGTAAAGAACCATTCATTATTCCTTTACATAAAAGCGGTATTAGATCTTCGATTGAAAATTATCGAGGCATAGCAAAATTGTCTGTTATCCCAAAACTGTTTGAGTTGATTATAAGCAACCAGATAAAAAACTCGATTGAGTCATTGATTGTGAACTCTCAGCATGGTTTCTGTAGGGGTAAATCAACCATCACTAACCTTCTGGAATTTACAACAAGTGTTGTTCATTAACGACATCTCATGTGCTATAAATTATTCTAAAGTTTTAATGTACGCAGATGATGTGAAACTTTTCAGGTCCTACACCACACTGGAGGAAAGATCGCTCCTTCAAAATGATTTAAACGGTTTGGTTACGTGGTGCAATATAAATCTTATGCCACTAAATCTAAATAAATGTAAATTTATGTGCTTTTCGCGGAGTAATGTCGAACCCATAGCTTACGCCATTAATAATCATGATCTGGAGCGAGTTTATGAGTTTGTCGACTTAGGTGTAAGATTCGATTATAAACTTAATTTCAACCTTCACATCAACGTCATGATAAATAAAGCTAAAAGTGTTCTAGCGTTTGTAAAACGTTGGTCTAAGGAATTTAGTGACCCCTACGTAACTAAAGCCCTTTTCACAACCTTAATAAGACCGACACTAGAATACGCATCTATAATCTGGAATCCGAGTTACAAAATTCATTCTGATCGACTTGAATCGATTCAAAAACAATTTTTACTTTTTGCATTAAGAAATTTGAATTGGAACCCTCATTGCAATCTTCCTTCGTACACTAGTCGCTTAAAGCTTATTAACCTTCCAACTTTAGCTAGTCGTACTCTGGGTGTAATATTCGTAACGAAACTGCTGAAGGGATCAATAAATAGTCCATTTCTTCTTTCTGAAATAAGTTTAAACATTCCTGCCCGTCCATCAAGACATTATCAGCCCATATTTTTAAAACAATGTAAAACTAATTTTGAATTATATGAGCCATTCCGATATCTATGCAAAAGTTTTAACACATACTCTACCTACTTTGACATCTCTGACTCTCTATCCATTATAAGGAAAACTATTCTTTCAATTCTTAACAAATAACAATTTGTCTACTAGATATAGTTTCCTTCTACTAATTTAGGATAATATGTATTTTATTGTTAACTAAGTAATTGCTTCTAAGTGTATATATAAACTTAAGTATGTGTAATCAGCTGATGAATTTATATTCTCTAGCTGAGCAGCATAAGAACTCGACGTTTAACAAACTCCAACCACTCAACACCTTGGCAAAATTAAAAAATATATATCCGTGCATCATGCGGATTGCGCCCCTCGCGGCGGTCGGGCGGGATATGGAGGGTAAACCGTTGGGAATTATTATTATTATTATAAATGGCTAATGGTTATGCTTCACACATAGGCTTGCCCAGGCAATTTATGCTATGTCCGCCACTGGTATTTACATGTATGTTTTTTGTTAGTATTTGTCACATATTTATAAAGACTGTATATTTTATCCTAATTAGGCTCATTTCCTATAGCATGAGAGAAAAAATAGTTCCATATATTAAATTTGGTAAATTTTTTCCATACCATATATATAAGGTTCTGTAAAATTTTGTAAAATTTTGAAAATATGCTTTACAAAATCGTACAATTTCTACATTTCCAGCAAAAAACAGTGCAATTTGTTTACAGATTCTACTAGACCACTTCAAAGTTAACCAAATTCGCAAATAAAAAAATAGGCGTTCTTTTTTAATTTTTTGTTTGACTCCACCAAACTTTAGTAATTTTTTGAACTCCAATAAAAAAATGGCAAATGTTTTCAATGGAACTAGTCACCTTTCTGAAATAAATTATTTATCAATAGTTATTTCAGCTATTTGGGCTTATAATGGTAAGCAAATCTGGCAAGTTGCAGGGTAATACGATTCAAAAAGAATTTTTGGAAATTTTTTTTGGTACACACTAAAAATCGTATTACCATAAAACAGTTTTGCCTCAAAATTGTACTGATTTTAGCGACCTCTATTGGCAACAAAAGCATGAGATATTAAATTCTACTTATACATTTATTCCAGGTGATATGTTAGCTTCACAAAAATATATATTACTTGAATAAATTAAGCAGTTTATTTCATCTTAATTTTGCCTATGGGATGAAGCACTGTGCGGTGTATTTTATATAAAGCGAGTGCCGCATAAAGTGGGCGTAGCCACGCCTATTTTCAAAATTTGTATCCGTCATCCAACTAAGCATATAAATATTACTGTTAGTGCGAAATTCCATCCCTTTATGACTTCTAGTTACAAAGATGTCACGTTACAAATTTCTAAAGGGTGTTCCACAAATATCTTTGTTAAAAGAGTAGGCGTGGTCATAAACCGATTTCGCAAAATTTTTGAACATGTATTACCACAGGTGGTTAAACTTTATACGCAAAGTTTCGTCATAATTTCTCAATTATTTGTCGAGTTATGAGCTCCAAACGGTACCCCGAAATAAGTCCCAAATGAAATAAGTCCCAAAAAAAAAATGAAATAACTCCCAAATATTTTTCATACAAATTGGGACTTATTTCATAATGAAATAACTCCCAATGCATTGGGACTTATTTCATAATATTTTGTTGGGACTTATTTCATAATGAAATAACTCCCAAATGAAATAACTCCCAACGAAATTCCGTTGGGAGTTATTTCATTATTTTCCAGCTTTGGGAGTTATTTCATATTTGTTGGGACTTATTTCGTTTCTCTTAAAAATGCATTGGGAGTTATTTCATATTTCTTGGGAGTTATTTCATTTCTCTTAAAATTGCAATTTAACAAGCTTCGACGTTTTTGTAACGTTATAAAGTAACCGAAAGCCGGGACCCGTACGATAAATCGAAAAAAATGTCGAATCTTAAAAGACCGAATTGAAAAAAGCCTTATTATACATTTTTGACCGAATTAAAAACTGTCGAAATGAGGAAAATGACCGAAAAAGGCCGAAATTTGTAGACTTACATTTTTATCGCCGCCGCTGAAGGGTGTACCACGCATAAGGACATCACCGTGGCGGTAGCCACGGTTAGGGTACACGTCCGGACGGATGGCGTAGCCCAGGGTTATTTTTTATAAGCGCGGCCGAAGGCCGCCAACGCAGAAAAGTGTTCGGTGCAGTGAAATAACGCCCGCGGGCCAAACCCCATATTAAAAAAAAAACGAAAAATTGGAATTAAAAATCGCGCGATTTTTTATTCCAATTTTTCGCCTGCGGCTCTTTTTCCAATAAAATAAACACCATATTAAAAAAAAACGAAAAATTGGAATTAAAAATCGCGCGATTTTTTATTTCAATTTTTCGCCTGCGGCGCCTTTTCCAATAAAACAAACACCATATTTAAAAAAACCAAAAATTGGAATTAAAAATCGCGCGATTTTTTATTTCAATTTTTCGCCTGCGGCGCCTTTTCCAATAAAACACCATATTTAAAAAAACCAAAAATTGGAAATAAAAATCGCGCGATAGATGTCCTTCTGCGTAGTACTTTTTGGGAGATATTTGATATTTCTTGGAATTTATTTCATTTGGGAGTTATTTCATATTTCTGGGACTTATTTCATTTGGGAGTTATTTCATATTTTTTGGGATATGGGGCCTCATTATGAAATAAGCCCCAAATATTGGGACTTATTTCATTTCCTTCTTTGGGAGTTATTTCATTTCTAAAAGTTGGGAGTTATTTCATTTTTATTGGGACTTATTTCATTGGGAGTTATTTCATTGGGACTTATTTCATTTGGGACTTATTTCGGGGTACCGCTTCAAACTGTCGTATATTCCTGCTTCTAAAAGAAGGTGGTGCCACGCCCATTTTCAAAAACTTTTCTATTTTTTACTTTATGTCCGTAGTTGCACTCCTGCCACAAAATTTCAGTGATAGATCTTTATATTTGACAGAGATATCGCTTAAAATGTTTTTATTAGGTCACTTTATAATACCCATATATATGAAAGTGGGCGTGGTCGTAAACCGATTTCGGCAATTTTTAGTCCAAACAATTGCCTAAGTATGTAAATCACGCATACCAAATTTTATCGATATATCTCCTACGGTTTCTGAGTTATGGCTTATAAAACTTTCAATGTTTGCCCTTAATAAGTGGGCGTGGCACCGCCTATTCTCCAAAATTTCATCAAATATTTTCATAAGGGCCTGAGCTCAATACGTGGGAAAAATTTCATCGCTCCAGCTATATTCGTGGCTGAGAAACCAAATTTCCGATTTTTTCTGTATAAGAAAAGTGGGCGTGGTCATGGTCCGATTTCGACCATTTTCAATACCAACCGTCTCAGTCTCGATACCAACTTGCATTCCAAATTTGATCAAAATATCTCAATTTTTGCGCACGTTAGAGTGTTTACAGACGGACGGACGGACGGACATGGCTCGATCGATTTCCCTTTTCACCCTGATCATTTTGATATATATAAATCTATATCTATCTCGATTATTTCATTATGTTACAATCCACCATTATGTAATTAAAACTATAATACTCTGTGTACTAGTACAGCTGAGTATAAAAATAATGTACATACTAAATTCAGTTGAAACCACTCTTAAAAATAAACATTTTCTTGCCATTTTTTCAACGTGCAAGTTTCGTAAATTTCTTGACAACTTAAAATCTAAGCAATCCACACTACACTACATAGTAGTAACTGATTTGTGGGACTGCTTATCGCTGACAGAAGCAGATACGCGAATTGCGTTTTAAATGCTACTAAAACACGTTGCAGGTATTGCATACTTTACGGCGCTGAGCCACTGTTTTTAAGAAGGACATATGCGAAAGGCTTGTGAAATTTAATAAATGAATATGGCCGATTTTCTGGGAAAGTAAACCAAGTAGTTTTTTTTTTTTTTGTCAAATATTGCGAGCACTGGGGTCTTGCGGGGTTCATGACATATTATAGTAGCTGTTTAAAACAGTGGCATTCAATTTTAGTCGTTTTAAATTAAACTTTTCGCTCTTTTTATAAAACGTTGTGATTAAAAAAAAATATGGTCGGAAGTAGTTCAGTAAACAAAAAGTTAAATATAACATGTATGTTGCGACTAAATTTAGCCGTTCAAGTTTTCTCTATTAGAAAATTAGTTATAATATCATAACACGTAAAGTTTTTAAAAAAGTTATGTTCCAACTAGGAGTTATGTGAAAAGTAAATGTGCCGCAAAAATCTTATGTAACGTTAGCAGTGCAAAACCAAAAAAGTTTTTTTAAGACATGTTAAAATACGTTTTAATTTAATTTGTTTATATATTTTCTTAATACTATACGTATATCTGACGTTCCAATTAAAAAAAGTTAAACTTCCAAAGATTTGAAGACATTGTTAGCTTAAATAATATGTAACGTTAGCAGTGATTTTTTATCTATATAATACATATAATAAAATTGTAACAGGTCGATGTCTGTACATTGAAGATATTCAAGAAAAACTGATAGGAGAGGTCATTATTGGACCAGCGGAACCCAAATCTACAATTTTTAGAAGTCTATCTGTCTGTCTGTCCGTCTGTATGATTGTGCGCGCATCACGCAAAAACTACTGAATAGAATTGCATGAAACTTTCACCATTCTATCACTTAACGCCTAACTTAAAATTCAGGACAACTTTCATTTGGATATCTCATCCAGTCCCCGAGTTATTGACCACAATGTGGGAAAAATGTGACCAAAATGTGTTTTTTTATCATAACGCCCGCGTCACACAAAAACGACTGCATAGAAATGAATGAAACTTTCAATAATCATTTTCTGCATGAAAAAATGAGAGCTATTGGAAAAGGGGCGTGGCACAACCCATACAAACTTAATCTTTCATGCTGAATATCTCTGGAAATGTTTTCCGTAGGATATCAAAACTTGGAGAGATAGGGATAGGGAGATATCTCCGAAACCAATCGAGATATTGAATTTAATAGAATTACTTATTGCAGCACTCCTCAGCACCTTTTATTCGATACCCACATTGTACTAACAAATTTTGGATCACCCTTGGTCCACATATTGGTCGATGACTCCAAAACTAGTTGAGCTATAGAAATAAGGGATATCTTAAATCTTAAAGTAGACATCTATAATAATAATAATAATACAATGGCGCTATTATAACTCTGACTAGTTTCATTCAATTCCATCATTCCAATTTTTAGTGACCCGCGCACAAACATAAGGACAGACAGACAGTCAGACCGACAGAAATTTTAAAAACAGCTAATTTGGATTCCTCTGGCTCCTTTTTTTATTTTCTGTATATCTGCAATGTACAGAGATCAACGGTTACAATTTTATTATATGTAGAGATACTCAGTTTTCGCACGTGTAACGTTAGCAGTGCTTTGTGTAACGTAGGCAGTGCCTTATTTTATGTTAAATTACGTTAAAAAATCCTAAAGATTTTGGTAAAGCGGTATGCCATGACCTTGTGACATCTTTGCTATATAACATGAAGTAAAATTGGGATGATTGTCTCAGCAAGTTCGCAGAGATTAAACCAAACATGATCTGTATCTTGATCTCACTTCCAAATGACGTAACGTTAGCAGTGCGTTTCACGCGCTTATAACTTTTACGGTATGGTAGCCATCATACTAATTTTACTCTTAAAATGAAGTTATAGGTCTACCTGATAGCATAAGTAAGAGAACCTTGGACGTTTCTAACATTTTTGTTATTATTTCGTATAAACTAAATACAAACTCCATGCGAATGTAACGTTAGCAGTCAGAAAATTGACCATATGTATACTACATACATATGTATGTATGTAGTATACACACATTTATATTTTCTTGCCAATGTAAAAGGCAATTGGAATACGGAAATTGAAAAGCGCAGAGCCATGTAGCCGTACGAGTATATGCATGCTTAGGTATGTACGCATGAGTAGGCACATTTGTATATTTTTACATATGTATATATGTACCTCAGTGGCGGATTAAAGGTCCAGAGCGCCCTAGGCAGCCACTTTCTCGGCGCCCCTGTACCGACCATAAATGGCCATCATAATACTATAAATTTTAACTACCTAGTTGTTTTACACCCTAACAATCAAAATCTTTCCCCTTTATAATATTAGTGTAGATGTAGATATAGATGATGTAAAAGCTTAGATAATTTGTTAATCCCTACACCCAGAAAAAATATAGTGTGAAATCAACCAAAAATCAACAAATTTTGTGGTTAATTTTTTTCAACACGATGCTTAATGTATGCCATCATGTAATCGTGTAAATTTAACACTACTGTCAAGTGTTAGTTTAACAGGATGACAACTGTAGAATTAACACTAAAAAGTATTGAGTCTTCCTGTTGATTTTACAATTTTAACTAGTTAATGTTACAATAAAAGCTGGTTAAATTAACACGAAATGGTCCTGTTGAATTAACAATAATATCTTTTTGATTTTACATTAAATTTATTGTTAAATTAACTAGAAGTCTTGTTGATTGTACAATTTATTTTTTTTAAATAAAAAAACATATCAAACATAAAATATATATTCATCACTTCAATTAAGCACATTCGTACATCACCCGCACAACTGACCAAATTGAAGGCGTCCTTCTCATACGAACACGAATGTACCGGCGATAGTTTATACATGGGCGATAGTACTATCACTTGCACCGAGTAATGTTTGGCTGCTAATGCAACAATCGCATGCTGCACGCAAACCCCCATTCGCTAAAAAACCTCCTCGTGATATTGCAACCTATGAAGAGGAAAAATAAAATATTGAACATTAAATACTTTTAGAAACAAAAATGTAATCCTCTTTTAACTCACCTGCAAACTGAAAATATAAATCGAAAACCCACTATCGCGAACTGACAATGATGCTAAACTCGCATCACTGCCACGACACAAAATTTTCCTTTTTTTTTTTTTAAATTATAATTTGCGTTTTGCACGAAAATCAGACTTCAAATGATCAAAAAAATTATGTATGTTTGAAAATAGTTTTGACGTTCTTTTTTAACACTTTTTTTTAGATTACATTGACACTATGATCGTGTTGAATAAACCAAAATTACAAATGACGTTTATGTTTGAACATTGTTTCGTGTTATACCAACCAAATTTTATTGTTAATTGTGGTTCTTGTTGTTTTCACATTTGTTTTCATGTTGTATTAACACTAAAATTGGGACGTCATTTTTCTAACATTTTTTTTAGTTTATATTGACATTATCATCATGTTAAATAAACCAAATTCCAAATGACATTTAGGAATAAAATTTTATATTTGAATCATCTTGTATATTTTAAAATTTCTTCATGTTTTATCAACAATAAAATTTTGTTGAATTTACCAAATTTTCAGATGACAGTTACAAAGCCAAAATCATGTTTCAAACATCGTGTAATTTGAAAAAAATTGTTGCTGTTCTATGTGTAAAGATCGATCGTGTTAATTTTACATGAATCGTGTTGATGATTTTTTTTCTGAGTGTACATATAATAAAATTGTAACAGGTCGATGCCTGTACATTGCAGATATCGAGAAAAAAATGATTGGGGGAAGCATTATTAAGCCAGTAGAATCCAAATCAAAAATTTTTAAAATTTTTGTCTGTCTGTCTGTCTGTCTGTCCGTATGTTTGTGGCCGTATCACTCAAAAAGTGCTGAATGGAATTGAACGAAACTTTTTTTATTGGATTGCTAGATGCTCAGCTTAAAGTTTAAGGTATTATTTGTTTCGATATCTCGACCGGTTTCGGAGTTATCGGCCAATATGTGCACCAAAATGTGTTAGTACAATATGGGTATCAAACGAAAGGTGTTTATGAATGCTGCCATAAACCATTTGATTAATTTCAATACCTAACCTGGCTTCGGTAGGCTTGGGTAACTCAGCACTGAGTCATGACTCTGTGTCAACTCCCATCAGTGAGCCGCACGCTCAAGCTCACCTCACGAAAAAATGATAACTCAGTAGCACACTTGACTCCGTTGGCACGTTCGATTTCGCCTTTTATTTAAGTGTCATCTTGTGCATGCTTACTTTATATGGCACTTGGTGTATTTTGGTGGTTTTTGGTATTGGGGTGGTCACATATTTATGCATTTTTTCATTTGTTGCAGGTGATTTAAGCAAATTTGGTGTATTCTGCATGAATTGTACTAACTTTCGGACACTAACCCGTTTTTGTATGGACACTTATTTTGAGTTTTTTTCGGTTGTTCCCCTTAATTTTGGTAAATTTGGTTATGATATTCAGAAACTAGATGATTTTTCCCAACTTTTGGACTTTAGACCATTATCGTATATCGTGCATATATAAAAAGATACATTCATTTGAAATTTGTAATTGATCTTATCAACTAAGTTTATATTGGCACACATATGTATATTTTATTTATCCATCAGATAGCCCAATATGTGTACTTCATGAACATCTCAAAAATCCCTAAATACCCTATATCTCAGAGCTACATAGGTCTAAATCAATAATCAACAACAAAAACGACATTAATTAATTAAATAATTAATTTTCCATATATTTGCCCACCCACACCTATCACTTCAATTCTATTATTGATTTATATGCCATTCTCGTACAAATATCAATTCATCATCGGAGCGACTCTTTCAGTGACACAGTCTCTGATAGCACACAGTAACACTTTTTGGTTGACAACAGCACGAAAGTAATATGTGCTGTAGCACAATCGTGCTGTAACACAAACGTGTTGTAGCACAATCGTGCCAACTCAGTGAGTCGACTCTTTTTAGTGAGTCAGTGCTTATGTCGCTCATTTGCTGCAAAACCGGCATAAGTAAAAAAAATCGATTGTCCAGAAAACGCTTTTAAAGTTTTCAACTGACTCCAATCTTACACAGAAAATAGGAAATCCTACAAATTCAAAACAAACCAATTCAGTATAATATATTTAACATATCCATAAAGCAAAATCAACACCAAGTATCCATTTATGGTTTTTTCCTGAATAAGAACCAACTCTCCTTTGCATAATGACGTTATTGTTGCAAAAATATATTCAATAGAGTGTCTTAAGTTATAATGTGTCATTATTGTTGAGAAAAAAAAACAATAAGTTCGTATTAATTCATTTTATTTTCAATCTTTTGAACTTCAAATATACATATTATGTACTTATTAATATCACAAAAATAAACATAAATTAATTATAATTCATACACCGAGAGAAAAGATATTGGTAGATCAACGGGATTACGGGTTAAAACAACAGATTCCACAGTCAAATCACATCCAAAGGATATATCTGTTAAATTGATAGACGCTATTCTGTTTTAACAGTTTTATTGTTGTACTACTCTGAAAACAAAAAATCGCTGTGAATCCAAACACTTTTGCTGTTAAATCGACAATTTTCCGCAGTTGAAATTTTGTCACTTAAAAATAAATCCCTTTGTGTTTTACATGGCCATTTATTTCTAACAATTACTTTATAATGTGTATTTTTAGAGCTATTGGCAAGTTTTTTGAATATTTTGTTTGCATTTTTCTCTTCATCCTCCCTCCGTTCTGTTTCCAAGTACAAATATGTAGCTTCATCTCCGCTTGTTTTCCATTGCGGCACCTTCTTCGCCTTCACTGCTTGCTATATTGTTTTCTCTATTTTATATTCTCCTCCGATTTCAAACCATGACATCAACCTGAAATTCAATCCAACGGCATCATATTGCTAGCTTAGAGTTCAAACTGTGTAAGTCCATTTTTATGAAAAAGTGTATTTTTATGTAGAACGTTAGAAAAATCAAATACGCGCTACGCTAAACAAGTTTCTGATACTTGTCATATTTCTACTCGTTGGTATTCTGTGACACGCAAATTGTGTAAGTTCAAAAAAACGAAGAAAATTTTGTAAGTCCAAAATTTTATATGAACAGAAATTTTTTTTTCATTTCGAAATTTTTTTTTTTTTTTTTTTTTTGTCTCTCCTACAAAGTTTGAAAAAAGGACTTACACAATTTGCACTCTAAGCTAGCGATATGTATGTTGAATATTGAACTTTAGTGGCTATTATACTTACCTTTGTTCGAACAAGCATCCGTGAATTAAAACTCACACACGCAAGCAAAGCAACAATTAACCACGGAGAAAGCTGGCAAAATAAATACTTTTTCTTTTGATAGTCAACAGTAATGATTTGTTGAATCAACAAATAAATATAAAGGTTACAGCAACAGATATTAGGATTAAGTTAACAGTGACTCAGTTATATCAACGAAAATTTCTTTTAATAATTGACGATCAGTTGTGTTGAACTAACAAATAGGTTTTAATAGATATATTTGTTAAAGTAAAAGATGTTTTCGTTTATATAACTCTAAATCTACTTAAACACATTTCTGTTAATTTAGCGAATTTAGGGATTAACAGAAGAAAACTGTTGATACTACTGTGATTATTTTTCTGAGTGTAGAAACAGTCTTTTGAACTTAAGAAATTAAGGAACTCTTTAACATCTTTTCATCTTAAGTTATAATTCATAAACGAAAAATGTTAATTTTTTACTTCAAGTAATTAAAAAATTAATGGATTACATGTTTCGTCTTGCTATCCTCACTATTACTTTCTTGTTGTGGTGATTTTGGACAGTATGTTGCATCAGCCACGGAGTCGTCAAATTCTTCCGAAAAAGAGGATTATCGGGATAAACTCGAAGATGATTTGCTACTGTTGCAGTTTGACATTTTAAAATAACCTAAAACAACAACTTTTATTATTGTGATCGTGCGTTTTATTCATACATAGCTATATTTTTTATCAGCAATAGCATCATATTTTGTGTTAGTGAGAGCAATTTATTGGTACTGTTAATAATTCTATATTCAACAACGACACATTTTGTTATAATGTAAAATGATGACTGTTTATTAGTCATTCTTTTATATGTAATAACGTCATATCACGAAATACTTAAGTTGGCGATAGTATTTTTATCAACTAGAACGTCATATTTTGTAATATACCATGTTTGAATTAAATCAAACTTTTCAACAAGATAGTCATAACTCAAATTAGCGCTGTGTACTTGAAAAAATCTAGATTAAAAATACCATTACCTTTTCACGAAGAACTCCACAACACAAAATATGCCTCTGGAGAAAGCCAAACGATCTTAACACGACGGCAGCAGTGGCACAACTGAGATATGTCGATATCACGTATAAAAAAAGTTGAAACAGATGAAATGAAATAACGGCATATTCTCTTCTCAAGCGGAGCATATAAGAGATATTCGTATGAATTTTTTACTCAACATGAAGTATGATATAGCGAACCATTCTGCATCATTAACTCAAAAATCACGTTTTTTGATTTATGCCGGTCTTGCAGCAAATGAGCGATGTGTCAACTCCCAAAAAATCGTGTCATTACTCACCCCTAGGCTTCGGAGATATCTAATAAAATGTGAACCTTCTTAATCTCAAAATGCTTAATATGGCTATTTTGTTATAAGAAATAAAATAATGGCTACCTGGTAACCGACGTACAGAGTGTACTTATGTTATGGAGCGTTAAATTCTCCTCATTGATAAATTGCGAGGGAGTCGTCGAACCCGATACCACAATCCCTGACGATGGAAAAAACATTCCACCACCCGACTATGATGAAGTGAGGACAGCTATACCCCGGGTCCAAAACAATAAAGCTCCTGGAAAAGACGGACTACCTGCCGAGCTGTTCAAACACGGACGCGAAGAGCTGGTTGAAAGCAGGCATCATCTTAGAGTTGAAATCCAGTCTTTTTTGATGGTACTTATTATTTACCAACAGAGTTGAAAAATAGAAGAGAAATTATACGCATACGAAGTCGCGGGCAACAGCTAGTATTTAATAAATTAACAAAATAAGTGAGAGTGTCGCAACTTATAGATATAAACTCTGCTGCTAACTAGAGTGCTATTGTTTTTGATCACTTGTGATTGGAGTAAAAGAGACAAACCTATTTTGAATAGATAGCCAAAGTACATAAGAGAGAAGGTGATGCAAGATCACACGTACGCAAAGCCAGGCATCACTTTTCTCACAAGGCCCTTAAGAAAGTGCTGTCGACGATGCACAAAACATATGTCAGCGATGAACAGCACGTGCGGTGTCAGCTGAAGCTCACTGTCCCGTAGGGTGTCAAAGTTGTACAGACCGTCGTATCGTGGATAGGCAAGTGTGCAGACCAAAATTTTGGTTTGCACTCAAGTGTGCAGAAAATGGTTGCCAGAGTATGTAGTATATATTTATTTCCTCAATAGATCTCTACATATCGTAAGATTTATTGGCAAAGTGGAGATAATGGGTCGTATTAATAAACAAAAAGCAATTGCTATTTCTCAAATTTTTTGTAATTTGACAAAAATTCGTATGAAGAAACTTTCAAAATTTGAGAAAAAGGCTTGAAGAAGTAATTGCTTTTTTATTAATATAATCTAATATTTTGATAATCGCCAAAAAAGTCGCCATCGCCAATTTTCATAAATTGGTCGCCAAAGTTTGTAAAAAAAATCGCCAATTTGGCGACAAATCGCCAGTACTGGCAAGCCTGACGACGCAACAAACGCGCAATATTGCACAATATATCGATGCTTGTGCAATATAATCGATTTATCTATTATCGATCTATTATAGATCAGCTTTAATTCTTAATCGTCGATATGTTATTTTCTTTATTTGTTTAAAAATTCTGAGCTCGCGCGCCCCTTGTAACTACGCGCCCCTAGGCAAGTGCCTAGTTTGCCTTAGGGATAATCCGCCTCTGATGTACCTATATGTGCATGTATGATTATTTGCCCCACATTTCACTTTAGACGCTCGCATAGTTCTATCTCTTAACTTTGGGTGCAACGAATAGGAATGCGAACACGAAATTGCTAAGAACGGCTCTTTAATTACCTTTTCTATTCCCTCGTTTTTCTTAGCAGTTCGACGATTGTTGAAAATTTACGATTTTTTCGTTTGCCGTTTCTGAATTAATTTCGTTCACATTTACATACAAGCTGTTATACCCGACTGTGCTAGCATACACAAATATGTAAGGAAATTGTATGGAACAATAACTACTTTCTGTATGTGTAGGAAATATGTATGTAACGGTTATACATTTCTTTTCAGAGTTTCATTCCTAAAGTAATTCCAAAATATTTTTTATAAATGAAAAGATAGAAAGAAGTTCGATACTAAACAATTTAAAAGGAGCCGTCGAATCTGCGTCGTCGAATTCCTTCAGAGATTAATCCCATATTTTTAAAGGGTCGGTATATAAATTGATACATATAGGGATATGGGCGAATCCAGAATGGCGAATGACATCCATAGTTTATGGAACAGATAGGATTATCCACAAATATGGATGTGACATCAATATAGTTTATTCCGTGTACATATATCTGAAAAATCGGTTGTATGGCAGCTATATGTTATAGTGGTCCGATCTCGACAATTTTCACTAACATTATTTTGGTCAATATGGGTACAAATACCGCAAAGTTTCATGTTCCTAGCTTTTTAAATGGAAAATTTATACTTCAAAATTTATAATCTGAACAATCGGTTATATGGGAGCTATATGTTATGGTGGTCCGACTCGGTCAATTCCGACAAATGATCATCTAGTCATAAAAATATACCCGCATATGTATGTACATATATACCTAACGAATTTCTCTAATATACATACATACATATGTTGATAAATACCCCTTGATTTTTATACTCAGCTGTACTAGTACACAGAGTATTATAATTTTGATTTCATAACGGTGGATTGTAACATAATGAAATAATCGAGAGAGATATGGACTTATATATATCAAAATGATCAGGGTGAAAAGAGAAATCGATTGAGCCATGTCCGTCCGTCCGTCCGTCCGTCCGTCCGTCCGTACGCACGATAACTCGCGTAAAAATTGAGATATTTTGATGAAATTTGAAATGCAAGTTGGTATCGAGACTGGGACAGTTGGTATTGAAAATGGGCGAAATCGGACCATGACCACGCCCACTTTTCCTATATAGAAAAAATCGGAAATTTGGTATCTCAGTCACTATTATAGCTAGAGTGATGAAATTTTACCCACGTGTTGAGCTTAGGCCCCTAAGAACAAATTTTATGAAATTTTGGAAAATGGGCGGTGCCACGCCCACTTATTAAGGGGCAAATATTGAAAGTTTTATATGTCATAACTCAGAAACCCTTGAAGATATATCGATGAAATTTGCTATGCGTAAATTGCTTATTTAGACAAATGTTTTGGCGAAAAATTATCAAAATCGGTTGACGGCCACGCCCACTTTTATATATGGGAACTATAAAGGGGCCTAATAAAAACATTTTAAGCGATATCTCTGTCAAATATAAAGATCTATCACTGAAGTTTTGTGGCAGGAGTGCAACTACGGACATAAAACAAAAACTACAAAAATTTTGGAAAATGGGCGCTGCCACGCCCACTTATTAAGGGGCAAATATTGAAAGTTTTATAAGCCATAATTCAGAAACCGTTAAAGATATATCGATGAAAATTGGTACGCGTGATATATTTACTTAGCCAAATGTGTGGACGAAAAATTACCAAAATCGGTTGACGACCACGCCCACTTTTATATATGGGTATTATAAAGTGACCTATAAAACCATTTTAAGCGATATCTCTGTGAAATATAAAGATAATTCATTGAAATTTTGTGACATGAGTTATACTATGGACCGGAAACAAAAAATAAAAAAAGTTTGGAATATGGGCGTGGCACCGCCTCCTTTTGGACAGAGATATATGAGATTTCTTAGCCCATAACTCGACAAATAATTGAGATATTATGACGAAACTTGGTTTATACACTTTTATAGCATGTCTTAATAGACACGCAAAAATGTATTGAAATCGGTTTATGACCACGCCTACTTTTTAACAAAGATATTTCTGGAACACCCTTTTGGAATTTGTAGCGTGAAGTCTTTGTAACTAAAATTCATAGAGGGATGCAATTTTGCACTAACAATAATATTTATATGCTTATTTGGATGATTGATACAAATTTTGAAAATGGGCGTGGCTGCGCCCTGTTTATGCAGCACTCGTTTCATATAAAATACACCCTATATCGAACAAACGCAAACAAACAATGAAAGCATACAGCTGAGTATCTAATGTTCGATTCCACTCGAACTTAGGCTTCCTTACTTGTTAATATTTAATTTTTCCGTCATGCTGTACCTTTCTACGGATTCGCCCATATGATACTATGAATACTCGTACATATGAATTTGACTTTGTTTCAAAAAAGCAACATTTGTAATTCTTCGTAGAATCAACTTTCGTGACGCGTTTCATTGCAATTTTTCAAATTTTCTCATCTGCATCGTTACACATAGACATACACGCCTCCAGTGGACCTCCACACACTCCTTCAAACCTGCACACACATATGTATGTTTGTACCCTGTAGGGAAAATCTATAGTTCACAACTGGTGCGTATCTAGTGCATTTTTCGGCACTACTAGTGCGAGCTTAATCTCTTTCGCATGTTAGCAACTGGCGAATTTAATATGGCAATGTGTCAATTATCCGCCGCTGCATTACCTATTCGATAGTTCGGAACTAGCTAAAAATTCGGACAAATTCTACAGTTTTACATCTGCCACTTAAATGCAGCATTTGACACAGTAAGCCAAATGGCGCGATGGCATGCGTGGATAACTCATCTGCTTTCAGTCTGCGAGCGCGGATTCGAATCCCATCGGTGTCGAGGTGAATGATCACTTTTTTATTTTATTTTTATTTATTTATTTAATAAAAATTAAAAAAAGTACTTAAAAAGTAATAAAATAAAAAAAGGTAAAGATAAGTGAAGATACTCTTAATACAATATGTTTCATTAACAATCTGCGAATTGCAGAAATATGCAAAGCCGACGGCAAATGAACTCATGCCTATTTTACACCTTTCCGCTAATTCTGAACCAGAAATTGTGTTCTCTAGTTATTGATTTCCCTGCAGGGAAGGTATTCGTGAGCTTTCTTTCTGTGTTGGAGTATTGTTGCTGTAAATTGGCTGCCCTTAACTGTGAACACTTTTACTTTGACTGCACATATTACGCACGGGTTTCAAAGTAAAGCAAAAAAAAAAAACAAAAGTTGTGGGCATTGCACGCACCAAAGTATGCTACGAATTTCAGAACCTTAGAAGCATACCAAAACCAGCAAACTCACATCGATACATACATATCTACATAAATACAATTCACACATCCTTGTATAACAACAATCGACCAACTGTTCTTCGTGGGTCTTTCGCCCACTTCGCGCCCTACCCCCCTCTGCTAATTTTGCTGAGTGTGAAGAATGAAGATTAATCGTCGATCATTTCCCTTCACTCTTATTTATCGGGTAGAAACAGGAAATCCTACAGGAACTAATCAAGAGCATTCAGTTCTACAACTGAACACACATACTCGTGCACGTGTACTCTTAGTGGGAGCGAAAATCGAACAAGATTTTGGGGGAAATGTAGCGAAAGTATTTTGATATTTCTTAGTTAGTGCGCAGCATGCCAGGCACATTTGTTCACATGATGATGGTGTGTCAATTAATTTTCGACGTGGTGATAATGTACATACATGGGCGAGTGGAATCCGGGAATGTGTGTTATGAATATAATAGTAATAATACATATTTTGCCTAAATTGTATGGATTAAATGGTGTTGACGTAAAAGACATTAGTTACGGAAAATAAAGAGTAAATTAATGTGAACTTTCCTGCAAATATGCACGTTAAATCAATTTTTATAGTTAACTTGGCTTGACTTTGTTAATACATATCTACATAATGTCCGGAATGCCTTCATATTATGAAGGTGAGTTGAATTTTTTGAAGTGGGCCACCTAAAATTTTTTCGACGGCCATGTATTTTAATGAAAGTGGGTAGTATGGCTCACAACGCTTAAACAAAAATACGTATTTAACAGTTTTTCGAAATTCGAATTATTTTCAAAGTTATAGCTATCAACACTTTTCGAAGTTCCTCAGTTTTTACCGATTTTCTCACGATTGGTCAAACCGATTTTGCTAAATTTTGACATATATATAAAAGATGATATCTTCTACCAAACTGCATTTCTTATTTTTGCAAATACATAATTTTTTTTGCAATCATTATTCGCAATGTTTATGTTCTGGACCACGGTCGGATGGCGCTTTTGTATGATGTTTTTGGGCATTCCATTAGTAACTATTAGCAAAATAAAAATTTTCGGGCACTTTAAAGGCGCGGGAGGTTTAAGGTCTTCTTCTTTTATGAACTCTGACCTCAATGCGCCACGCCATAACCGCCACCATTCGGGACCAACATCTATATATTAATAGGCTAACATTTTTCCCATACAAACAATTGCCAGGCTGTTTAGCACATTTAACATACTCATATCCACATAAAATTGATATGGATGTGTTCGTATGAGTGAGGAGCAGTGCATAGGGATATAATTTTTTCTATAAATTATTTAATTTCTTTATAATTAATAAATAAAGTTTTTAGTTAAGAGAAATAGATATCGTAAAAATGTTTACAAATATCGTAAACACAGTTGAAGAGTTGCTTTAATTTCAAAGCACTCTCTCTTCCCTTTTTATATGCGTTGGGATCACATTCAAAAATTGCATTCCACTCAAATCTCTGCTCTATGAGTGATTTGTAGATGGATTCTACTCAAAAGTCCCATTATCAGCGTTGCCACTTTGGTTACTTTTTACCAAAATTGGTTACAAATTTTTCGGTTGGTTACGTGGTTACTGTCGGCCGATTTTGGTTACCTTCAAGGTCCATGTATTGAGCACACTATGGTTACAATCAATTTTTAGGAATACGCTTTTAATTTTTCCAAACTATAAAATATTTGTTATCCAAATTGTTTTGTTGTATTTTTTTTTATCAAATTCCAAATAATTTATTGTTGGGAATAAATGGAAAAAATTTAACCACTATTTCCAGCGAATGTCTCACGAAAATGAATAAGGCAAAAGTGGGAAAAATTCAACAGCTTTCACAGTCAGTGGTCGAGCGTCTAAAAGCGTTCGCACATTGCGGCTGAAGATGGAATGTATCACGGGTTCGATATCCGTGATGAGCATCCAATTCCGAAAAGGGTGCCAATGATCGAAAATGGTTTTTCGTGAAATAGCTATACTCAACTTTCGCTGGTAATAGTTGTTGAAATTTTTCCATTTACTCCCAACAATAAAAAATTAAATTAAAGTCCAAATAATTTATTTGACGATAGCCAGCGACCACATTAGAAATAAATCTATTCTGGCGAATTTTCGTCGGGCGATTTTCGTTAGCTTTTTGGCTCTTTTCATTCTCATGCCTGGCCGTGTTTTTAAATGTCGATAGAACGCTACGACGCACAATGGGAGATTTTGGCCAAAAATAAATTCGAAATTAAAGTAGTGATAAATAAATATTTTTTAACTGCAATCGACAGATATCTTATGTGACAAAAAAAAAGCCCATGTAAAATTTTTTGAGTTCCGTTTCGTTTAGCCATACAGGGTGCTCAAAGTTGAATAAAAAATATGTCATATGAATTATGAATTTTATGACCTGATACGAAAAGCTCTATCTAAGCCATTTATCGACGTATATATATGGTTTTGACATCTAAATATAGAAAATGACCTCTACTTTTCTAGGAAGTAATCTCGTTTCTTCTACCTTTGAAATCTGATTTTATATGATTTTTCAAATACTGATAAAAAAATATAGAAAAAAATTTTTCTTTGTCCACTTTAAGGAATAAAATAAAAAAAACAAAAAAAAGGTATCTTGGTTTTTTTTTTTTGTGTTATGAACTAATATATTCTTTATCAGATCACATTAACAGATATTAATTTCACGCGCGCCTTCGCGTGTTTTAATTATTCTCCTAACTGGCTAAAAGTGCATTTTTCAAATTACATTTATAATGACATATTCAAAATTAAAAAAAATAAAGTGTATAGAAGATATATCGTCCAATTTACATCTGTAATATAGAAAATGGTTCACAATATGAAATACAGCAGCTCATTTTTGAATTAGCTATATAGATTCTATTATATATTGTTTTTTTTGCAGGGTAAAATAAAAAAATTCAAAAAAATTCCAAAAGTTTGAAATCAAATAAAAAAAAATAAAAAAAGGTCTCCTCAATTTTTTAATATATGTTCACCCCAAGTGTGCTTTATAACCCCCCATAGTCAGTTTCATCATTCACGCGCGCTCTTCTCACTAATTCATATTTTTCGACGAGGTGTATATGCGCGCTATCACTATGGATGTACATACATATGTACACATGTGTAGCTAGAGAGAAAAGCATTGATGAGAAGTTTTGACATGTTTATGCTTTAAAATCGCTAATATATTAACTAATGCAATTTTATATAGAATATTTACATATATACTTACTTTTAGCCTATTTACTTCAAAAGTATCATAAATCAAAAACGCGAGTTTTCAGGTAAGGATGGGTATGCATGCATGTGTGCGTATGTACCAGGGCCGTGCGCACGGGGGGATTTTGGGGGTTAAAACCCCCCATGACCAAATCTAAGTTGCAATGATTTTGCAAAAATTTTCAAAATACAGTTTATAAATTTTGCATTGAATCTTGACTCATAATTTTTGAGAAAATTAGTTACAATAATTTTACGGAAGAAGAAATTGGTGAAAGTTGCAAAAAATAAGGTTGGCCAATACATAAGTTCGGCACTTTGAATTGCACTTGGAGCTTTCCGAAATTACAAAGTTGTGTAGCATATGTTCGTTTGGCATTTTTAAAAAAATTTTACTGATAACAAAAAATGTTCATTTTGTGAAAACAGTGAGCAGTTTCAATTAACAAGTACAGTGCACTCGCGAAAATTCGAACGAATGAAAACCAACCCTGTCCTAGTTATCGAAATGTTCGAGTTTTCGAACGTTATGTATTTTTAATATATTTGTATGTATGTATGTATTCGTTTTAACAGTTTTCATACCCTGTCCATTTTTATGGCATAGTTAATCAAAAATATTCTCTGGTTTCATGTTTTGTAGTTCATTGCCAGTTTATTTAATAAAAAATGTTATCAAATATGAATGTTGCTTACAAATTATTAGAAAAAAAGCAGTGATCTTGGTTTGATGTTTCTTATTTTCTAGCGCATTCAATACAGCCTTTTCGCGCAGTGATTGTAGCACTTAACTTTTCTCGGGCTAATTTTTTCAGCAGTTGCCCATGCTATAGCTTTGTTGAAAATTGTTACGGCTTCGGATGAACTTATGCGTTCTTGTTCATTTCCACCTGAGATTGAAATCAATCCTATGCCATGCCGTTTTTTTTTAATTTTGTAGCGATCCATCGCTATATTTGGCATGTAACTCCTTAGCTTTCTCTTTCAAAATTAATCGATTTATAGGATAATTCTTGCTGCGTTGTAATAAAAACCACTTGTAAAGCTTTTTTTTTTTTTCCATTTTTGGCAATTCTGAAGCGCGAAGCGTTTTACGTTTCCAGGGCCCGATAGCGTTTTATTAACGCATTCCAAAATTTTGTTTTCATTTTTCACAATTCCACAAATTGAGGACTTGCAGTGTTATATTTTTTGGATAGAGCTGTGATACTAACGCCATTATTGGCCTCGTTAATTATTTCAGCCTTTTTTGCTAAACTCAAAACATTTAGTTTTCGTCCTATTATAAAACGCAAATAAATTTGATCTTTACCGCGCAAAATCCCGTGTATCACTGACAAATATCAATCAATTTAAAAGAAAAGTTCCGTAATTAGCAAGAAACCTAGCCAGTGCGGCGCCTTAGAATGAAACAAAATACGCACATAATGACAAAAATTTGAATATCGGCCGTTACAGCACATGCAAAACGACAGTTTCTCACATGTTTTTCCATGGAAAAAAGAAAATAGTTTTTCGAGTTTTAAAGTAGTCAATGGAGAAAAAAAAGTTCAAGTTTCCGAATGTTCGAGTTATCGTGTGTTCGAGTTTTCGCGAGTGCACTGTACTGTAAACAGTACTATTCAGGACCTGGTCAACTAGGTTTTGATGAATTATAATAATAATATGTTTCAGAATCATAATGAGTTTCAGAAAAGTTAGAGAACATTTAAATTTATGGTGTATGGGTCTGGATATCTGTTTCAGCAAATATGTTTATCTTAGCGAAAAATGTATGCGAATGCAAACCAAAATTAATAACCCCCCCCAAGGCTAATTCCTGCGCACGGCCCTGGTATGTACATATATGTATGTGCATTATATGACGAAATTTCGGTCTGATATATTGAAAATTTAGAGTTTGAGATCAAAAAATTATCTGTGCTATATGTACTATTGATGTACATACATATATAGTGATCGAAAACTTAAAGGGCTTTTTCGTAAAATCAGCTTATTCAGGTATGATAGTATAGCGATATACTATCATTTGCTGCTTTTTATACCAGCCATGAACATGAAATAGTGTTATAACTTTGTGCCGAAATATTATGTATTTTTATGTAAAGTTTATCATTTGTCGGAATCGCCCAAATCCAGTATAAAATATAGCTCCCATACAACGGATTGTTCATATGTACAAGATAAATTTGAGTATTTGTAACTTATTCAGTTAAACAGATAAAATTTAATTTCTATCATTCATAAATGGTATAAAGTCTTTGGTACGCATAAACTTGTTGATATTTGCATTTATCTATTTCGTCTCCCACCTGTGCCGTTACCTTATAAATGGGAGTTTACGTGGGGATCCAAGCCCTAAGAGTACAGATTTTAAATAAGCATACATAAACGGCACATATGTAGATAATTAAATAAATATTTTTGAAGTACATAGTTACAAATATATGCTTATACCTATATATATAATTGCCCCTCAGCATTCCAACTCAATTAGTTTCGAAAATAAATGCATTTTAATGGTTTTTCGCGGCACCCGTTATATGGAGTTTGGGAGAATTTGTCATCAGATTAAGTTAATTTTTACACCATGTACTAATATTCATCAAAAAAGGTTGCATACTGAATTTCAGCATTGTAACTTAATTAGTTTCGAAAATAAATGCAATTTAATGGTTTTTCGCGACACCCGTTATATGGGGGGTGGGAGAATTTGTCATCAGATTAAGTTCATTTTTACACCATGTACTACTATTCATCAAAGAAGCTTGCATACTGAATTTCAGCATTGTAACTTAATTAATTTCCAAAATAATTGCAATTTGATGGTTTTTCGCGACACCCGTTATATGGAGGGTGGGAGAATTTGTCATCAGATTAAGTTCATTTTTGCACCATGTACTAATATTCATAAAAAAAGCTTATTTTCAAAATTTGAGCACTCTAGGTCCATTTTTACTATTTATGGCCGTTTTTTGTATGAAACGTTCCCATTGTGCGACGGGACGAAATTTCGCTCGACGTTGGATCTTTTTATATTAATTTAGTTTGGTTACTTGTTTCTAGTTTTGGTTACTTTTATTTTGTATTTTGGTAAATTTAAAATTTTTTTAGTGGCAACGCTGCCCATTATACTGAAATCTCTGTGTGTCTATGAGAGTGATTTGTAGCTTTTCTATTATGATTTTTATAAACGCCAGAACGATAGAGCGCAAGAAAACTAATACTCTAAGCCAGGCATTTTCACAGCCTATACACGCGGTACAAGCTTTTTAGAGCTTTCACACCGACAGCCCCACACAGTGGCGTAGCTAGAGAATTTTTCGGGGGGGGTCACAGCCAATGTAAAAAATTTACCAAAATTAAAATTACCAAAAAAAAATTTTTTTACAAATGATAAAAATCGCTAGCTTAGAATGCAAATTGTGTAAGTCCTTTTTTAAAACTTTGTAGGAGAGACAAAAAACAAAAAAGAAAAAAAAAAAATTGAAATGAAAAAAAATTTCTGTTCATATAAATATTTTAGACTTACACAATTTTTTTCGCTTTTTGGACTTACACAATTTGCGTATCACTGAATAACAACGAGTAGAAATATGACAAGTATCTCAGACTTGTTTAGCGCGGTGCGTATTTGATTTTTCTAGCGTTCTACATAAAAATACACTTTTTCATAAAAGTGGACTTACACAGTTTGCACTCTAGGCTAGCGAAATGTAATTTTTTCAGACAATAATTTAACATTTTAGTATACAAATATCGCTTATAATACATATATCAAACTCTTAAGGCCCTTGGCCACTTAAAATCTGGAATGTTAAGAAGAGTACACATATGTGTGAGTGTCGGGTGATTGACGCAAATATCTAAAAGATTTGATTCTCATCAACGCGAGCCCGAACAAGAACGTGTAGCACGACGACTGCCGATTGCACTAACACACACAAAAAAACACACATACACACTGCTTGACATGCCAGATTGTGAGTTGCCAAGGGCCTTTAAAATTGAATTTTGTAAAATTGTTACAATTACAGAAAAAAAACATACCCACATATTGGAAATAGAATGGGGAACAATAATACATCGCTTTTTCCCGACCCCATACTCTGCGCTTGCCCCAGATGGTCGCAACTTAGCATATCTGAAGTTAATTTTTTTGTTTTTTTCTTACATATTTTTATGTGCTAGTTTCAACTTGAATATTTATTATTTAAAGCATTTCATTTAAGTAATCGTGATGAATCCTAAAGGTTCAAGTAATTATTAACACTTTTCAATAATATCCTTGGTTTCCAATAATTCTAAGTTTATAGTTTTAAGCTTTTAAAGTTGGGATATTTAAAAAAAAATTATCACTCTTTTTCATGTTAAAAATTGGTTTTGTTATGTTGCTCTGTCAGACTCAGTCAAATTAACCCTCGGACATGATATCTAGTACAATTAGTAGTTAGCCGACAAAAAATTACGTCGCACATAGCCGCACTTCACTACTAGATACAGGGTTTTTCATATGTACCTACAATAATTTTCTTTTTGTGCTTTATATTTAATTTTAATGTTTATATTTCTAACGCATATCTTGGTTAATGTAGGTGATGCTCGAAAGTAACCCAGATATTTAGCAGCGATTATTGTTAACTTTTTAGGCAGTATTTTTAGTATTTCCAATTTTTCAAAGTTAAGGAAGTACTTATCATAAAAAGGGGCTAAGAATTATAAAGCTACATTTTTTAGAAGATTTTTGAGTATGCAATTTTGCAGCTCATTCAATTGTAATATAATAATATGCAACATTCAACTTTTTGAAAAATTTCATTGGCTTTTCGGAAATTTTAATTGGAACGGTATCACGTACATATAACGCAAACACCCTACAGAAAAAAATTACTAAAATCAACGAAAATTTTTACAGCATTGAGAATAGCACTTTTTACACTAAAATTGGTTGGCTACATAACAGTACACTTAGAAATCTCCTCAAAATCTTCTATAAATTCTGGCCGCGCTTTGAAATTTTTAATCCACTTTTAGAAATTTCTACGATTTTTCGGATTTTTCCATAAGCTTAGAAATCCTGCTTAAGGCGATTTTTATTGAAAAATTGTTTACATTTTTAAACGAAAATAAGAGAGTCAAATTTTCGACAGAACTGTTTGAAATAAATTTAAAAACTCTGGCGTATGATTTTTTTTTTGAGTCACTGTATATATTTTTCAATAAAATCGACTTTTAACTAGAGCCCTAGATACCCGGGTATCGAGCAATTCGATCTGATCGTTTTTGTTTGAAGCCCGTTTGTTGTTCAAATGCCCGTACAAACATTCGAGCTTACAAACAAAAAAAATGTGTATCGGAAAAACAAAAATAAAAAAAACTACATATAAAGAAAAATAATAATAAACAAAAGAAAAAAACAAACTTCAAAATACCCGAATTGTTCAAATGCCCGTACAAACATACGGGTAATAAACAAACAAACAACTCTTCGAGCATTTGAACAACAACTGTTCGGGCTACTCGAAAATGTTCAAAAAAAATCGAGAGCTCTACTTTTAACACAAATTATTAAAATTTTGCATTAAGCAAGCAATGCTGCTACCTATGTGCTGCGGTTATAAATAATAATTTTCTTATATAATTTAGTTTTTTAATATTCCATTTTGACAGACATTAAGTAAAATCTCAAGTTCAGATACTCTTATACATTGCATATTTATTCCCATTGTAGTTTATACTAATATTATTTGATTAAGATGATAAGTAATTGAAAGAAAACTTGAAATTTAAATAATTGGCGTTACTTTTCTGTTATTAGCATGTTAATAAAAGCAATACCGTATAATAATTGTAGCGTTTGTTGAGCCGTAGGGAAGTGCAGGAACCGTAGGAATTTTACCACAAAAGAGCGAATATAAGTACAAAGAATGTAAATTGTGGTAAAATTCCTGCGGTTCTTGCACTTTCCTACGGCTCAACAAACGCTAGAATTATAAGTAATACTTCGTGAAAAAGCGCTAAATTTCGAATTACCAATTTCGAAAAATTACTATTCTCATTGATTTTTTCCTGAAAAAGAAATGTATGCTAATAAAGTCAAAGATGGTTTTATGGTCAAAACGAATCTTTCGGGGGGGGTTTTGTCCCCAAAACCCCCCCCGTTACTACGCCACTGGCCCCACACCGACACTACAGAACTCTTCGTGCACGAAAAGAAATTTTGCAAATTTCTGTTCAGTCAGCCATAGATAACTAGATACGAAAATCTTTGTTTCGTGAGAGCGCTGAAAAATGCGCATTTTTTATAACATTTTCCATTGGTACCAGTGCGTAAAAAAGTGAATGTGGGTATTTTAAAATAAAATTTGGGGGTATTTCGTTATTTCTTGCAAATGAATAATGTTACGTAATTTTTGCTGCAAAATATGACAGTGACTTCACAATTATACTTTAAACTTGATCTAAAGTATAATCTTGAGTATTTAAGATCATGTAAAATGGTTTATATGTTATTAAACCAGTTAATAAAATGAACGCAAGTATTTCATTCAAATTTTGTTTCCAGGCTAAAAAGGAAAATGATATTGTGTTTTCATTGAGAAATCAATTAATATAGCATTAATTTTAAGGCAAATATTTTATATTTATAGTATATCCTACTTCCCATATCTAGATATTTGTTACATATTTTTGATTCAAAAAGGTAAATATGCAAACAATTCCATTCTCACCCCTTTTCAAACTTTATTATACATTTAATTATACATTAATTCACTTCTCGATTAATATAATAAGTAATAAAGTCATTTCATGAAATGGTGGCAAATATCCAAAATCCCTCATTTGTTTATTATTTATGGTGGATTTGATCTGGTTTGTGGTATCAGCTGATTTTGCTGTCAGCTGTTTTGCCTGATTCGTCAGTGTTTGAAAGTGAAAAGACAGTTCAGGCCCCCGTGAGAGCAGATAAATTTGAAAGTTTCGCATCTAGTTATCTTTGCAGTCAGCATTGAGCTGTTGAGCTAGCAGGTTGTGTTGCTCGAGCAGTCTCTGAATGCTTGTAAATGACTGTGTGTTGGGGGTGGTTTTTTTGTTTCGATTTTTTTACGTAATATTTTTATTAGGAATCGTGATTTTGCATTTCGTCTCATATTTTTTATTTTAATTTTTTTGTTTGTGGTTTTTTGTGAAGTTAAGAATAAAATTAATATCCATTTCCAATTTAAAAATTTTAATTTTCGACAATGATTGAGTTTCTTTTGGGTGTAACCAAGAGCTTTTGTGCTTTTAACACATGCACAATGTTTGAAAGTATTAGTGTGGTAATCCCTGCTATAGAGAAAAAGGAGCAACGAGCCCCAAGCGAATTCAGATTTTAACCACGGCGAAATATCATTTTGAAATTACACTCTACCAATTACAATAACAAAATACATGGTAAATTTCTGAATTCGCCACCGGGCTTATCTTCCTAGATCTGCCTTGATTTTGACCATGATTTCGCGTCGGACCGTGATCAAAAGGGCAAATCAGTGTTGCGGTACAACTGGAATTTGGAAAGTGTTGCTTATCTCCGCGAAAAGGATTAATTTTGTACCAATACAAAGTTGAAAAAATAAATTGCATGGTCGAATTTCGAGCACCGGCGATACTAGTTTATGTGTAATACTATGACCACGTTACTAGGGACACGAATTTCGATACGATACGATACCAAATCGATATTTTTGGCATTTGATACCGATACTTTTTACTCGATTCTTTTGCAACGATATTTTTTGATATCGAGTACTTCAACCACCGTATCGAACAAATGAGTACATTCAGTGATGAAAAATTAAAATTGTGTCATATTTGTCATAAATTGTGCAACACAAAATAGTGCCGAAAATCGGTCGAGTGTGCAGAAGTGATAAGCTGCTTCCTAAAGGGCCGAAAAATGCACAAGCACGAGTAATTTTCCATCACTGGTACATATCGAAAAATAGGTCTGATCCACGTGCTGAAATAGTTGCAGGTTTGGGCTACTTCGTAAGGTTTTTTGTATGACGTTGTATGAAGTTACCCAAATCTGTTTACTGATTTTCACATTAAACGAGGCGCACACTTACCACCGAAACTTGCTTACAATTTGCAATTACCATGCGATAGAAATAATGATAACTAGAGATATAGGATTATATATTTTTCATTTTCATACGATAATTTGACGTTTGCAAATAAAAAATCGTCATGTCAACGAAAAAATCGTCAATATCTTTTTTCTTTTTCACTTTACTAAAAACACATTATGCCCATATGACACTACGTTTTTTCTGGTATTCTACAAGGTTTTTTGTGTGAAGGAGATAGTCAAATACAGTTTTGTGTTGGTACAAGCGAGCAAGCTATAATGAAACAAGTAAGGAAGACTAAGTTCGAGTGGAATCGAACATTAGATACTCACCTGTATGCTTTCATTGTTTGTTTTCGTTTGATGGAAACACGATGTATAGCCACGCCCATTTTCAAACTTTTTATCAGTCATCCAACTAAGCATATGAATATTATTCTTTGTGCAAAATTTAATTCCTTTATGACTTCTAGTTACAAAGATGTCACGTTACAATTCCCAAAGGGTGTTCCAGAAATATCTTTGTTAAAAAGTAGGCGTGGTCATAAACCAATTTCAATAAATTTCTGCGTGTCTATTAATAAAATTTATAAAGGCGTAAAAACCAAGTTTCATCATAATATCTCAATTATTTGTCGAGTTATAGGCTAAGAAATCTCCTCTATTCCTTTGTCCAAAAAGAGGCGGCGCCACGCCCATTTTCCAAAATTTTTCTACTTTTTGTTTCCGGTCTATTGTGGAACTTATGCCACAAAATTTCAATGAATTACCTTTATATTTGACAAAGATATCGCTTAAAATGTTTTTATTAGGCCACTTTATAATACCCATATATAAAAATGGGCGTGGTCGTCAACCGATTTCGCTAAAATTTTGAGCGTGTATTACTACAAGTAATGAAAGTGTATACACCAAGTTTCGTCATAATATCTCAATTATTTGTCGAGTTATGGGCTCAGAAATCTCGTATATTCCTGCCTCTAAAAAGAGGCGGTGCCACGCCCATTTTTCAAAAATTTTGTGTTTTTCGTTTTATGTCCCCGGGTGGACTCCTTCCATAAAATTTCAGTGATATATCTTTATATTTGACAGAGATATCGCTTAAAATGTTTTTATTGGGCCACTTTATAATACCCATATATAAAAGTGGGCGTGACCGTCAACCGATTTTAACTATTTTCCGTTCAAATGTTTCCCTAAGTAAGTAAATCACGCATACCAAATTTCATCGATATATCTGCAATGGTTTCTGAGTTATGACATATAAAACTTTCAATGTTTGACCCTTAATAAGTGGGCGTGGCACCGCCCATTTTCCAAAATTTCATCAAATTTCTTCATAGGGGTCTGAGCTCAATACGTGGGTAAAATTTCATCGCTCCAGCTATATTAGTGACTGAGATACCAAATTTCCGATTTTTTCTATATAGGAAAAGTGGGCGTGGTCATGGTCCGATTTCGCCCATTTTCAATACCAACCGTCCCAGTGTCGATACCAACTTGCATTTCAAATTTCATCAAAATATCTCAATTTTTGCGCGAGTTAGAGTGTTTACAGACGGACGGATAGACGGACGGACGGACGGACGGACGGACGGACGGACAGACGGACGGACGGACGGACATGGCTCAATCGATTTCTCTTTTCACCCTGATCATTTTGATATATATAAGTCTATATCTATCTCGATTATTTCATTCTGTTACAATCCACCGTTATGTGATTAAAACTATAATACTCTGTGTACTAGTACAGCTGAGTATAAAAAAACCAAACAAAATACCATCTAGGCGGTTAAAAACCAACGAGCCAGCTTGTATTTCGGTAGGTTTTTTTTTTTACATTCGGCAGTTTTTTCTGACAATTTTTTCAATTTGACAACTATAAAATAAATTATATTTCAAATAAAAAATATATGGAAATACAAATTTTAAATTTGCCTCTTGTAAGCTTCTGCTTTGGACGTAAGGGGAAAGAAGAAGTCTGGAAGAAAAATTATATTGCGTACTGGCTTCCCTTTATAACATGGAATGCACAGCTATTCTGCCACTTCAATTTCATAATTTTTTTGTTTCGATTTAACCCTCTGCGACTGACGTGAATTAAGTTTCCCTATTCTACTGACGTGGTAGTCCACCAGACACCATTTCGACGGCTTTTATTTTTTCGTCTAGTTGTGTGAACCTAGTGAAAGTATCCCTGTATAAAGTTCACATATAAAGGTTTTTATTTATTTCAATATTTTTTTTAATCCAACAGGATAAGACATGTTAAACGGTGTTTCTTTAAATAGCTAAAATTTACCATGCGAACCTTATACCCTTACAAAAACAACAAAAAATATTCCATATTATAATTAAAAAAAAAAAGGTTTTTAACTTATTATAATGTACATTTGAATTCATTTCTGTGTAAAAAAAAACAGAAAAATTGAATGGTTAAATAAAAGGATATTTTATGTGAATCCTCCGCGAAAATTCTGCAGCTTTAACGAAATGGCTTTAATAGCTATTACCTCCTAAAAAAGTAATTTATGGAGAAATAACATATGATTATTATGAACAAATGATTTTATGAAGAATTAATTAAAAAAAAAAAAAAAAAATTCACCTACAAATATCCTCCAAAAGGTTTTTGTCACTTTGCGACTGACGTGTAGCCTGACAGGCACAAGAAAATACAAAACAAACAATTTTGTGCGTAATTTTAGAATAGTAAGACTTAAGAGTTCTTATTTGAAGCGAAACTAACAATAAATATAAATTATTGAAAAATTTTTATTGATTTTTTGTTAAGGTGATGCCACAAAAATATGACATAAAAACTGAGGTGGTAATCTCAGGCACCTATCTTATTACTGACGTGGTTGATTCGTAGACACCTTTACGCTCAGACCAACGTGTGTGCTCACTTTGATCACTTTCAACACAATAAACTACTCATTAGTATGCAATATGAAGGTAACGAGAGCGCGGGAGAAAAATTTCGCAAAATAACGGCGCAAAACAAATTTTTCTGTTATTGGTGTCTGCCAGGCTACCACTTCAGTCGCAGAGGGTTAAATTCAAATTTCCAAAAAAAAATCATTTTTGTAATAATAATAATATTTTCATTTAGTTTGAATAAAATTGTTTTTGAGGGAGTATTTGTCTCTTTTCAACCTACAGAAGAATTGTATTTTGGTGGGTTTTCAAACTAAAAATATCAGAGAAAAAACATAGGGTCATATAGACATAAGGAACGCCCCGCGAGGAAGAACTTTTTCAGGGTGATGAAGGACCTCTCATAGATCTCAAAACTGAAATCAAAACTTGCCGTAGGTTTATAATTTACGAGATATTTTTTGTTAAAATTGGATGGGTCCATAGATATTACCCCAGAAAGAGAATTCTGTCAGCTGAGGGTTATTTTTTTTAGCCGGCCGAGGGCCGCCATTGTAGAAAGTTGTTCTAAACACATATGTATATGTAAGCCTCCGGCAAGTTTGGATTTCAGTTCGAAGTCTTGTGAGAGCCCCTCTATCCCCTGAAAAATCATTTTTTCGGGGCGAAAAATTTTCCAAAAACAATTTTAAAGAGGTAGGAATTCATACAAATTCGTATAAATTTAGAAAAAAGCTTACACATTTACATATGTAAACATTGCGCTTATATAATATAAAAAATCACATTCATTGTTCATTAATACTAATTCATAAAATTTTGCCTTGAAAAATAGTTTATGAAGTATAAGGATTTATTTCATGAAGATAACCATTTAATTGTTGTACTGAGAGGTCAGAACGCGTTGATTGGTACCTCTTTTAACTATTTTAGAGGAAATTTTAAGGTTGAACCTTCTAGAAAATTACCGCTTTCGATGCCGATACTTTGAGTATCGAGTAGTTTAGTTTCGATATTATCGGGTTCGCGATTCTTTTTAACCGATATTTTAAATGAGTACCAGATCGATGCTTTTGATTCGATATCGTGTCCCTACACGTTACTGCCGATCAGCGCTGCCACTTAAAAAATTTTAAATTTACCAAAATACAAAATAAAAGTCACCAAAACTAGAAACAAGTAACCAGACTAAATTAATAATATAGGCATATGTCCCATTTGAAAGCAAAACAATATATCGATCGAAATATCGCCCATCGTAGCGTTCTATCAACATTTAAAAACACGGCCAGATATGAGAATGAACAGAACCAAAAAGCTACACGAAAATCGCCCGACGAAAATTCGCCAGAATAGATTTATTTCTAATGTGGTCGCTGGCTCCTGTCAAATAAATTATTTGGACTTAAAAGAAGTGGATGCTCCTCACGAGGATCGATGCTCCTCACGCGGATCGAACCCGTGATACATTCCATCTTCAGCCGCAATGTGCGAACGCTTTTACACGCTCGACCACTGAGACTCTGTGAAAGCTGTTGAAATTTTCCCACTTTTGCTTTTTCATTTTCCTGAAACAGCTTTACACTCAACATTCGCAGGAAATATTTGTTGAATTTTTTCCATTTACCCCCAACAATAAATTATTTGGAACTTGATAAAAAAAAATACAACAAAACAATTTGGATAACAAATATTTTATAGTTGGAAAAATTAAAAGCGTATTCCTAAAAATTCAACGTAACCATGGTGTGCTCAATACATGGACCTTGACCGAAAGTAACCACGTAAAGAAACGAAAAAATTTTAACCAATTTTGGTAAAAAGTAACCAAAGTGGTAACGCTGCTGACGATTGAGGCCTCCCGCCTTGAATTTTAAAATCACTCTAATATACATACATACATATGTATGTCTATACATATATGTCATAGATGCTCATGCCTATGCCCTTGAATCACATTTGTTTTTGTTTTTCTCCCCAGACATAGGCACAGATACAAATTCGCCCAATGAATATAAAAATAAAATTTTCTTCCCCTGCCATATGCCCACAGGTATAAAAAATTTCAAATGAATGTGATTGAGTTTCTTATGGGAAGCGCGAAGCTAACGTTCCCATATGAAGCTACGTTGGCGTCGCCCTTCCCATTTGAAATTGAAAATTACACTAACAAATTGAAAATAAAATTTTTGTGAACAAATTGAATTCTTGCATTGAAAAGCGACGTAACTCAAAACCCAAAGAAATATAAAATAAATGGAAGAAATGCAAGAAAACCTTTTTCTTTACAAACGAAGCTTTGAAGTAAAACCTTGGGTAAGGAAGAAGACTTTTGCTGGGAGGAGACTAACATTTAGCAGTCCCTAAATACGTTATTCATGGATTCAAAAAATTTTGAGTTGTGCAATTTTTTGATTTAGGGTGCGATTTGTAGGCAAACGAAAAAACTGAACAAAATTTCTAGTTAATATTGAAAATTGTGTGGCAAAAGTGTATTTCAAATTATTTGAAGAAAAATAAAAGCAGATTTTAATAAGAAAAATAGGAATTAGAGTTTTTTTTGCTGAAATATTATTGCAAGTCACAGTCTATGCTAATTAATTATAGGTACGTATATAAATTAATAATTAAGGTAAGTTACATATATGACAGAAATAAAATATGCCAAGTATCCACTCATAAGAAATGAAATTTTAAAATACTTATCCAAGTTCGGAAGCACATATGTGCATATATTTGCGAAAAAGCCTTTTCTAGCCTTAAGTTAATCAAAACAAACCAAAGAAACCTTTTATCACAAAAGCATTTGGAAGCAATTCTGTAATTATCCACCTCTGATTCGACAATAAATATTGACAATTTATTAAACAGCCTTGAATAAACTTGTCACTTATTGTTATTATGTAATATGTAGATACATTTTTTTTTATATGTACGAGTTCATATCTTAATTTAATATAAATAAAATATATTGTAAATATTGTACATATGTATGTATTTATGTTGTATTTAAAATTTTCCAATCGTACAAAAAAAATTTACTTGTAGTTTGTAACTTTTTTTTTTAAATCTAACACAAATTTTTTCTCGGTGCACTAATAAATTTTTGTAGATGTATTGGAGTTTCCCCATTCAATACGAGAGCGTTGAGCACCCTTGATATATGTAAATACAGGCATATGTACATATGTATGTGTTTTTATTATCGGTATCAGAAATAAAAAAGTCCTTTAAAACAGTCCAAGGCTTTAAAGGCTTGCTCTAAGCAAGACTCTCATCGAATTTTGCTTATGCCAGCTTTTTTCTTCAATTTATGTATATACCTACATATGTAAGCACATACATACATCCCTTAGAAAATTCCGAGTACTCCATTCGCTCATCCATGGAGTGTTCGCTATGGACCAACCGAGTACTCCATAACGTGCCACATTTCATACAAAAAATATGGTCCAATTAACATTGCATGTCATTTCAATGGAGTATATGGGTCATTATTTTACAAATCGTACGGATTTGTTGAAAAAAAAAATTTCACATTTTTAAAAGACACCAAATTTATTTCTTGGAATCCTTTCGCAATTTAAGTAAACACTTATATCAGGATTTTGCAAATTTTTTTTCTTTTCAGAGATCTGCATGTGTAAAAATTCGATGGTTAAGGCTGGTATCGACCTCTCAAGAAACAGCTCAAGAAATTTTTAGCTTTATTTCTTGAGTGAAAAATAGTAGTAGGCAAGAAATTTTGACGTTTATTATTCCACCGTGAATACCAAGTGAAACGAAGAAGATCATCAAAAACGTAAACAAAATAACCATTTTGTAAACATGAGAAATTGATAAGTTCTTAAAAAACATTAAATAAAAGCTTTAAATATTTGTTTTCAATAGTTTTATTTTGTTATTTTAGGAAATCATCGAAAGCAACGAGGAAGACCTTATATTACTGCTAAACTGTGGTATATTGATGGCCGGAATAGAAGTAGATGTAAGAAATTGATGTTAACTTCCGCTTTGCATCATTACAAAAATTGTGCACTATATTTTTTCCGATTAATTTTTTTCATTTTCACCACCATTTTTATCAACATGTAACAAAAGCCAACAGACGTCAAAATTTCTTTAAGAAATAAATGCTCGATGACATATTTCTTGGCAAAACCTGTGTTGCTGTGTTCGCATTATGTTGAAAAATAGTGGTAAAAAAGTGTATTAAATTTCTTGAGAGGTCGATACTCGCTCAAGAAAGTTTCACAAGAAAAATTTCTTGAGCATTTCTTGTACGTCATTTTATATGGAACTTTTGCGTTTCTTGAGAGGTCGATACTAAGCTTTAAGCAAACATGCCCACATTCAAAATTGCATATCTTTGGTTCGGCTCGTCGTATCTTGTTCAGTTTTTTTTTATTTTGAAGGTAATAATATTTACTTTATAACTGCGTTAAAGAAATAATTTTACAAAATCAAAATAATGAATTCAAACTAAATTTCTTAAAGCATTATTACATACTGATCGGGTCAACGAATATTTTCGAAAAAAATATACATAATATGCGCTGAACTTTCATCTAAAAAACGCATTTTATTTCAAGGTGGAGACTTTTATGGTTCAAAAGATATTAACTCATTTCTGACATGACCTCGAGCAACTTGCCTACGTTCCACTAAGGGTGTACCGCCAGCGTGTGCCTGTGCGCATGCATGATGATGTTGACCACCGCATACATACCTATGTACATATTAGGGATTCCAATTTTTCCGATTTTTACGATCCCGGGATTTTCGGTATTTTCTTTTATAATCCCGGGATCCCGGGATTTATCCCGGGATTCGGACTTTAATTACACAGGCCGACAAAATTTCCAAAAAATTTTCTAACTCAAATAAAATTCTACTTTTCTAAAGGATTTCGGTGCGCTGATTCTGAATCTGAAGTCGGATTTTCGGTATTACGTGTAGGTTTTGAGATATTCATGTCCAAAGAGGCGAAAAATGCGATTTCTTGCAATATTCACTGCTCAATCTGTTAAATTACTTACTTTCATTAAAAGATGATTGCAGCTATTGAAAGAACGATCATTTCTCTTAGTTTTTTGGGTATCTTATTGAGGTATGTATCTACGTTGTCTTCAAAAGAAATGATCGTGCTTTCAATAGATGTAATCAGTTTTTAATGAAAGTGAGTAATTTTAAAAATATTGAGGAGTGAATATGGCCACAAACTGCGTTTTTCGCCTCTTTGGACATGAATATCTCAAAAACACACCGAATACCCTTTTGAAACGTAGAATTTTATTTCTGTTACAAAAATTTTTCGACCAGTATTATTTTCCCACATTTGGGGTTGAAAAAAGGAAATATATATTTCGAGGAACGCTACAACTTTAAAATGCAAAGAAAAAATAGATTTTTATTGCCATTTTTTATTATTTCATTAGTAACAAAATAAAAAGGAATGTAAAATCATGCGTATTATTTAATAATACCTAAGAGTTACTTTAAAAAGCACAACCAACAACGAAAATTACATACATTTGGTGAACAAAACATTTTCCTTTGCAGTTGGTACTTTTAGGATATTAATAAAAAGGCTTGCAATCATTTGATAATTTCCAATAAAAAATTTTTTAGAAAACAACGACGCACTTTGTTTAAGCGAATAAGCTTTCCGAAAAATTCAGAAAATTAATGCAACTTCTGAATAGATAAATATCGGAGGCACAAATTTTGATATGAATTCCGAGTATGCAGCTGCGTATTTAATTTTGGTACAGTGTTGTAAGACTATCAAGTCTAATTAAAATTTTGTTTCCATTTTCTTCCACTATTTACTTTCCATGTGGGAAAATTCCAAAAAATATTTGAAAAATAAATGACCAAAAATCAGGAAATTGAAATTATCAAATGGATTTTGCCACAAGCTAAAAGCTTTAAAAATACATAACATACGTTTCCTTACAACGCGTACTTCAACACAAAAAAATTTAATTATTAAAAAAATCAAAAATTTTAATCCCTACTTTGACAAATGGACTTTTTTCTTCTAGCAAAAATGTCGCACATTCTTCCGGCTGTCACATTTTTTTGTTCTCTTCCATACCGACTCAAAACTTTTTAGGGCTGTTTGTTCTATTGACAAAATATAAAACTGGCCCGACTACGTGCAACATTTTCTGCTCTTAGCACAAGTAAAGGGTTGCATTATTTTTGTTTCATTCATCACATGAATAATGCAACATTTTAATAGGGCACAGGACACACATTGATAATGCTGCAATGTAATAATGCAAGATTTTCACTCAGAATAGGAAATGCTATTAGTATACAGATCTGAGACCAATAAAAATTATATAAAATATAACTTTTCTTTGCTTTAATAGCGGAATATTCTCTCTTTATCTTATCCCGAAAATCCCGGGATAAAATTCTAGCTATCCCGGGATTTTCGGGATGTCAAAAAGGGCGGGATCCCGGGATCCCGGGATCCCGGGATTGGAATCCCTAGTACATATGTATGTGCATGTAATTCAACCTGCTTATCACTTAATAGGTATGTAGCTAGTAGTTATATTTTACCAAATCATTATTGTAGAACAATAGACGATCTAGTAAAATAGATAATACAACTATTTATGTATTTAGGACCAAGGACGATCATTAAGATGAATATATTATGTTATACACATATTATATGTTATGCCTGCGAGCCAGTAACTTTAGTTTAGTGTAAGTAGATATCAGATTCTAAATATGAAATCTGACAGGGAAAAAATTAAATTTTCACTTAAATATTTTCGTGAAACTGGCTGTAAATTTTTAGTAATATTAGATATACTTATTTTATTACGACTGTTTTGAAGTGTACATCCCTATTACATTTGTCAATGAAAGTAAAATTTATAAAAGCATTAAAATAATAGAAAACATTTATTTACTTATTTGAGTCCATATATATATATCAGGGTTGGGCAAGCTGCATTCAATTTTGATTGCATTCAGCCTTGCAGCCCCAATCAATTCAGTAGTGAATGGGAATGCAAATGTGATTTGCACTACCATTCAATAATGAATGCGAATGCAAAGGTGAATGCATTCCCATTCATTGCATTCCCACTGCAAATGTGATTTGGACTACCAATTAAAAATGAGTGCGAGGGATTTGGACAACCATTCATCATTTAATAGCAGTTAAAACCTGTGACCATAGTTAAGGTATTAAGTGGCTAATCTATTTATTAACGGAAGGAAGTTTATGGGATATTATAAATATGGAATTAGGCTTAGCAAAGTAAAGGGAAACCAACACGGCATAGTAATATGTACATATGTTCTATGTTATACCTGTATGTAAAAGTATTTCTTTCAACTTCTGAGGCTATAATTACACAGTTCAACAAATTTGCAAAAATTTTACTCAACACGAACAAACGCTAGTTATTATGAAAGAGGATGCCTCTCAGACCAACTTTTCCGAATAGAGTACTAGTCCAGTGCAAATCACATTTACAGTGGGAATGCAATGAATGGGAATGCATTCACCTTTGCATTCGCATTCACTATTGAATGGTAGTGCAAATCACATTTGCATTACCATTCACTACTGAATGGTAATGCAACCCACATTTGCTTTCCCATTCACCACTGAATGGTAATGCGAACCACATTTGCATTCCCATTCACTACTGAATGGTAATGCAAACCAATTTTGCACTACCATTCACTATTGAATGGTAATGCACTTTGAATGGTACACTAAAAATAAAATTTCGTAAAAAAACTACGAAAGACTTTCGTAGTCTAGAGTTTCGTAAAATGTACGAAAGTTTCGTATATATTACGAAAGAATTTTTCTCAACAAAATCTAATTTTACGAATCTTTCGTAAATATTACGAAAGGGCTTTCGTAAACCATTTTCTAATATTTTTTTCGTATATATTACGAAATATTTCGTAAATATTACGAAACACTTTCGTAAATTTTCTTAAAATTGTCTTTACGAATAATTTCGTATATTGTACGAAAGTTTTCGTAACATTATCAAAGGATTAAAAGATTTACGAAATACATTCGTAATATATACGAAATAATTTCGTAATATTATCAATGCATTCAAAAATTTACGAAATACTTTCGTACAACAATATTTTACCGTACAATTTTTCTTTCATTGTGAAGTGTTGAGTCGGTGCAATAATATCAAAAATTATTTTAAGTAGTAAGTGCGTAATGAAATAATGTATAACAAAATAATGCATTGTATATAAAAAGGCAATATTGATATATAAAATAAACTGTGATATTCTCCAACTTGATTCAACTTAAGGGTGAGTACATTAGTTGCATTTACTTTTTCCTTTTTTTCGGTCTTATCTATTTTCCTAAATTAATATCTACTTAATAAAATTATATAAAGAGATACTTCTACACTCAGAGAAAAAATTTTAAAAACATGTGAAAACATGCTTAAAATGGGCAAAAACGTATTTAAAAGTGATGTAGATACGACCATTTTTATTTTAAAAATGTTCATTGTAAAATCAAGAAAAAACATTTAAATTTAAAAATGTTTATTTTAATTTAAGCCCTATGAGATTTTGAACCTAAGAGTTACGCTTTTATTCCCTTCATTTTAATTTTTAATTTAAAAATGACTCTATTTAATCCAAAATACATTTTTATTTCAAAACTTTCATTTTAAATTTACAAATTTTCATTTTTAAAATAAAAACGATCTGGTTTAAAACGTGCATTATAAAAATAAAAATTTTTTTATTTTTTTTCTCCGAGTATAGCTGCTTGAATTTTAAGGTTTTAAGTAGTTTCCCTTTATCTTTATCTTTATCTTTGTCTTTGTCTTTATCTTTATCTTTATCTTTATCTTTATCTTTATCTTTATCTTTATCTTTATCTTTATCTTTATCTTCATCTTTATCTTTATCTTTATCTTTATCTTTATCTTTATCTTTATCTTTATCTTTATCTCTATCTTTATCTTTATCTTTATCTTTATCTTTATCTTTATCTTTATCTTTATCTTTATGTTTATCTTTATCTTTATCTTTATGTTTATCTTTATCTTTATCTTTATCTTTATCTTTATCTTTATCTTTATCTTTATCTTTATCTTTATCTTTATCTTTATCTTTATCTTTATCTTTATCTTTATCTTTGTCTTTATCTTTATCTTTATCTTTATCTTTATCTTTATCTTTATCTTTATCTTTATCTTTATCTTTATCTTTATCTTTATCTTTATCTTTATCTTTATCTTTATCTTTATCTTTATCTTTATCTTTATCTTAGTCTTAATTTTTAATTTTTATTTTTCTTTTTTTTTTCTTTTTCTTTTTTTTTATCTATTTAAGTGGATCGGAACGACGTCCACATTTGCAAATTGCGATTTCCAAAGTTTCCTATGTTTGTCAGACGTATAAGCAATATGTACCTCTTATTTTATTAGGGCACAGCCAGACGACGCAAGAAATTACTTTCGGAAAGTGAAAAATTCAAATTTTTGTATTTGTTGCCTTTCTGAAAGTAATTTCTTGCATCGTCTGGCTGTGCCCTTAGTTACTAAAATTAATATAAATATAAATGTAAAATATTAAATTAATAAAGAACTTTTAAATTAATTGAATAAATTAATAATAAAATGACATAAATTAAAACTAAAATGAAATTATCTGAACTTATTTCTTATGCATATATAAAACATTTTTCTCTTAGCATTATTTTATTGATATATGTACATATTTCGAAAAAGTTTTCAAATTTAGTTGAAATATACATCATATATACATATGTATGTATGTATGTAATAATAAGGGTTTTTTAGCTTTAAGCTAAAAAATAATTTGGTCAATTGTACAACAATTTGATAGCTCTAACAGCCTTCGTAAATGTACGAAAGCGGTTTCGTAATATTTACGAAAACTTTCGGTGCTCAAAAGTACGAAAGTATTTCGTAATTAGTGCGAAAGCCTTCGTAAATACTACGAAAGTATTTTGTAAATAGTACGAAAGCCTTCGTAAATATACGAAAGTATTTCGTAAATACTACGAAAGTATTTCGTAAATAGTACGAAACCTTTCGTAAATACAACGAAAGTATTTCGTAAATAGTACGAAAGCCTTCGTAAATACTACGAAAGTATTTCGTAAATACTACGAAAGTATTTCGTAAATAGTACGAAATAGCTTTCATACTATTTACGAAACCATTCGTTGCTCAATTTTACGAAAGTATTTCGTAATATGTACGAAAGATTTCGTAATATTTACGAAATATTATTTTGAGTGTAATGCAAAAATGCCCATCCTTGATATATATTTATATACATATATATACATCCATATACTAGCATCTTTGATCACACTACAGCCTCACGAAATGTACAAGAACGTCGCGCACACCCCTGCACATATTGCTTGCTGCAGGTATACATATGTATGTATGTACATAAATACATAGTTGCATTATCTATTTTACTAGACCGTCTATTGTGCTACAATAATGATTTGGTAAAATATAACTACTAGCTACATACCTATTAAGTGATAAGCAGGTTGAATTACATGCACATACATATGTACATAGGTATGTATGCGGTGGTTAACATCATCATGCATGCGCACAGGCACACGCTGGCGGTACACCCTTTGTGGAACGTAGGCAAGTTGCTCGAGGTCATGTCAGAAATGAGTTAATATCTTTTGAACCATAAAAGTCTCCACCTTGAAATAAAATGCGTTTTTTAGATGAAAGTTCAGCGCATATTACGTATATTTTTTCGAAAATATTCGTTGACCCGATCAGTATGTAATAATGCTTTAAAAAATTTAGTTTGAATTCATTATTTTGATTTTGTAAAATTAAATATTTCTTTAACGCAGTTATAAAGTAAATATAATTACCTTCAAAATAAAAAAAAATTAACAAGATACGACGAGCCGAACCAAAGATATGCAATTTTGAATGTGGGCATGTTTGCTTAACCATCGAATTTTTACACATGCAGATCTCTGAAAAAAAAAAAATTGCCAAAATCCTGATATAGGTGTTTGCTAATTTCGTGCAAGTAACTTAAAAAAAAGTTTGAGCCGAATCAGAAATATGAAATCCCAAAAGGTGTACGATTTGTAAAATAATGACCCATATACTCCAGTCCCGCATAACATCAAACTGATCCATGGAGTGCCAACATTGAATTAATTGCTGGATTACCTAACATAACTGCATATGGATGTATACACGTGCTTCGTCGTCATGGCTATAAACATTTGGTTTTCGTCAGGAGCGGATTTACATAGGGGCAACATGGGCAGCTGCCCAGGGCGCCGTTTCAATAGGGGCGCCAAAACTAAGACAAGGAAAACAATTTTTTTTATTTATCAAAAAAAAAAATTTTTTAATATTACAACAAGAATGAAAGATTTTTTCAATTTTTTACAGAGAAAAAATTAATCAAAGTACACTTCAGAACATTGGTACAGTTCTTATAAAATGAAAGCTATTGAGCAGGAAATTTACATAGAATAGTACTCATTGTGATTCCTAGGTCAGGTCTCCAGATATGGGCCAAAACGTGGACCCGGATGACCCTCGAATGTTTCTGAGCGATATTGGTATCAAATGAAAGGTCTTGATGAGGACTTCAACATAGAACTATTTTATTTGTGATGCCCAGGCCGGGTACCCAAATATGGGTAAAAATATGGACCCGGATGGCCCTGGAAAATTTCTCAGCAATATTGGTATCAAATGAAGGATTTTGTATAGAAATGAACTCATTACGATTCCCAGGTTGGATCCCAAGATGTGGGTCAATCGTGGACGCGGATAACACCGGGATCCTATTGAGCAATATTGATATAAAATGAAAGGTGTTGACCAGGGCTGCTACATAGAGCTCTTTTCATAGTTATCCTTAGGGCCGGATGACACGATATGTTTTTAAGCAACAATTTTATCAAATGAGAAGTGGAATACAGGGCTATGTTGCGCTAAACCCAGTTCCCTAGCGAAATGGAAAGGAGAAGGGTAATGAGAATGGGAAAGGCAGAGGACGGAAAAGTAGAGGGAGAATATAATGAAATGAAGAGGTCGGGTCCCCAGACGTGGTTCAATACGTGGACCCGGATGACTCCGGGATCCTATTGAGCAATACTGATATAAAATGAAAGGTGTTGACCAGGGCTGCTACATAGAGCTTTTTCATAGTTATCCTTAGGGCCGGATGACACGATATGTTTTTAAGCAACAATTTTATCAAATGAGAAGTGGAATACAGGGCTATGTTGCGCTAAACCCAGTTCCCTAGCGAAATGGAAATGAGAAGGGTAATGAGAATGGGAAAGGTAGAGGTCGGAAAAGTAGAGGGAGAATATAATGAAAATGAAGAGGATAGGGAGAGAGACAGTAAGACAGGAAATGACAGAATTAATAAGAGGGGGAATGAAAGGGATAAAGACAGAATAGGAGAAGTAAGGAGAGTGATAGAGAAAGGGAAGCAGAAATGTGACGGGAAAACCAAGCGGAAATGAAAGGGAAAAGAAAGAGAAAGGGAATAGTAGAGGGAAAGGGAGTTGGATACTAATAGGAAGAAAAAGGGATAACGAAATAAAGAGGGTAAACAAATTTTTCCTTCATTTTTTTAACTTATCTGGCTTTTGCTTAGCTCTGCAGCCCGAGATAAGTTCGGTTTCTAGATACTTCCAACTTAATTTAAAGTACGCAGTTTTTTGCTTCTAATGCCTATAATAAGAAGTGGGCCAAAGCAAAGCTTGGCCGGGTACAGCTAGTTATATAAATAAAAATGAAATAAATATTCTTTCTAAGAAAACTCGAATCAAATTTTTTAAATCCGTAAAATATGTCAGTAATGAAATGTCACCACACGAAGGCAAGTACGGTTATTTGGAAATATTGGGGCGCGGCTTGATTTGCTTGCCCAGGGCGCTTCTAGAGGTAAATCCGCCCCTGGTTTTCGTAGCAATGTTCGGCTAACTACGTGCCTATGAAGATACATGAATCGGTTATTTGGGCTATGTTAATGATCACTTGAAAAGTACTCCAGCCTACCACAAACGGACCATATAATACAATGGTTTTTGCAGGGATACATATGTTTACGACATGTAAATATGTACACCAGCATATTCATATTTTGCCTATCGCACAAAATAATCTTAACAAAAACAACAAAAGTCAAGAAGACTCAGGCATTCTGTTATTCTACGCTATTAATAGCAAAATCACAATAAATAAAACGAGAGGCATGAGGACTAAAAAGTATAATAGAGAAAAGGAGCGAACTCTTACCAAAAAAGCAATCACTTCATAAACTGCAATAGAACATCAGTAGCAACATTTTTACATGCCATAGAATCGAAATGATTTATGCATGTTGGTGTCATGCGAGTAGGTACACTTATCAGCAACATTCTGTCACATCGCCAACAACAAGCTACAGTGGGAAAGCGCGGAGAAAAATTGCACTTAATTTGCTATCAAAAAAAAATTAATATGCCTTCTCTATTTCCTCTTTTTGCAAACAATAGTCGCTTTCGATTCATAATTTCTCTGCTCGCTATAAATTTCTATCTGTCAAATTTATATGTGAATGGTAGCGAGCAGAGGAAAGTTTTTATCGACCAGTTAGCGAGAGATGGCGAATCGAAAACACCAAATGTTCCATTGGTCTTAGCGTTGGGATTTAGTTTACAAAAAATTACCGAAATTGAGATTATTCTGTGGTTCAACATCGTTATTTTAACCAGATGTGATTATCTGCAGCTGATATTTGTTAACCAAATCGACGTTAGTATTTCTATAGCGACCATTTTTACTATATATACGAGTAGAATTAATAAATGCAAAAAGTTTGTGCCATATTATGTAGGTCTTAACATAATAATAATAATAATACAATGGCGCTATTATAACTCTGACGAGTTTTATGGCCGAGCTTCTTTCCCAATTCGAGGTGTGCTCCTTTTGGTTTTTCCTAGTAATTGGTCTTAACATAACTCCTATTATGCTGCACCATATGTAACGATCCGTAATCCCAATGATTCCACTATCTGGAATGGAATTTTGATTCCGGTAGGCGACCAACAGAAGATTATTCTCCTGCAAATATTAGTTTAACAATAATTTTTAACGAAAAGGCAAAAGTGGGGAAAATCCAACAGCTTGCACAGAGTCTCAATGGCCGAGTGTGTTTATCCGTTGGGCCATTGCGGCTGAAGTTGGAATGGACTCGGGTTCAATCCCCGGTGCATCCACTTCCGAAAAGAGTGCTGATGATCGAAAATGGTTTTTCGTGAAATAGCTATACACTCAACCTTCGCTGTAAATAGTTGTTGAATTTTTTTCCACTTACCCCAACAATTAAAAATTGAATTAAAAATAAAAATTTCGTGCTAAGCACTAAAAACTCTTTCAAGTAAAATTGTTAACGTTGTTTGGTATATACATAAAATAAATACCAACAACAATGTTCATTGCGAACTGCCTACAACAAAAATTCAGCACGTTTGTGGAGAATATATGCAAAAGCATATACACACTAACGTTAATGTTGAAAATGAAAAAGGCAAAAGTGGGGAAAATCCAACAGCTTGCACAGAGTCTCAATGGCCGAGTGTGTTTATCCGTTGGGCCATTGCGGCTGAAGTTGGAATGGACTCGGGTTCAATCCCCGGTGCATCCACTTCCGAAAAGAGTGCTGATGATCGAAAATGGGTTTTCGTGAAATAGCTATACACTCAACCTTCGCTGTAAATAGTTGTTGAATTTTTTTCCACTTACCCCAACAATTAAAAATTGAATTAAAAATAAAAATTTCGTGCTAAGCACTAAAAACTCTTTCAAGTAAAATTGTTAACGTTGTTTGGTATATACATAAAATAAATACCAACAACAATGTTCATTGCGAACTGCCTACAACAAAAATTCAGCACGTTTGTGGAGAATATATGCAAAAGCATATACACACTAACGTTAATGTTGAAAATGAAAAAGGCAAAAGTGGGGAAAATCCAACAGCTTGCACAGAGTCTCAATGGCCGAGTGTGTTTATCCGTTGGGCCATTGCGGCTGAAGTTGGAATGGACTCGGGTTCAATCCCCGGTGCATCCACTTCCGAAAAGAGTGCTGATGATCGAAAATGGTTTTTCGTGAAATAGCTATACACTCAACCTTCGCTGTAAATAGTTGTTGAATTTTTTTCCACTTACCCCAACAATTAAAAATTGAATTAAAAATAAAAATTTCGTGCTAAGCACTAAAAACTCTTTCAAGTAAAATTGTTAACGTTGTTTGGTATATACATAAAATAAATACCAACAACAATGTTCATTGCGAACTGCCTACAACAAAAATTCAGCACGTTTGTGGAGAATATATGCAAAAGCATATACACACTAACGTTAATGTTGAAAATGAAAAAGGCAAAAGTGGGGAAAATCCAACAGCTTGCACAGAGTCTCAATGGCCGAGTGTGTTTATCCGTTGGGCCATTGCGGCTGAAGTTGGAATGGACTCGGGTTCAATCCCCGGTGCATCCACTTCCGAAAAGAGTGCTGATGATCGAAAATGGTTTTTCGTGAAATAGCTATACACTCAACCTTCGCTGTAAATAGTTGTTGAATTTTTTTCCACTTACCCCAACAATTAAAAATTGAATTAAAAATAAAAATTTCGTGCTAAGCACTAAAAACTCTTTCAAGTAAAATTGTTAACGTTGTTTGGTATATACATAAAATAAATACCAACAACAATGTTCATTGCGAACTGCCTACAACAAAAATTCAGCACGTTTGTGGAGAATATATGCAAAAGCATATACACACTAACGTTAATGTTGAAAATGAAAAAGGCAAAAGTGGGGAAAATCCAACAGCTTGCACAGAGTCTCAATGGCCGAGTGTGTTTATCCGTTGGGCCATTGCGGCTGAAGTTGGAATGGACTCGGGTTCAATCCCCGGTGCATCCACTTCCGAAAAGAGTGCTGATGATCGAAAATGGGTTTTCGTGAAATAGCTATACACTCAACCTTCGCTGTAAATAGTTGTTGAATTTTTTTCCACTTACCCCAACAATTAAAAATTGAATTAAAAATAAAAATTTCGTGCTAAGCACTAAAAACTCTTCCACCACAAAATTGTTGGTTGTATTTTATGTACTCGTATACATACATACATACATACATACATACATGTATGGCAAAATATATTGGATGCTAAAAAAAGCAGTAATTCGAATTTCTTGTTCTTCAATTCTTTTACTTGGCAGGAAAAAACCTTGATTTTTATCCATGTAGTTTCGAATGGCGAGAATGAAAATTGTAGAACAAAGAACATATCGTTTTAATTTTTATACCATGTGTGCATAATTTTTCAATGCTTCACACAGCTGAACAAGATTCGATTTTTAGCATTTTTGGCCACAATATTCACACCGTGTACTACAGCAACAGGACACAACAATGAACAAAATGCAGCATGTGAATGTGAAGGGTTCTTGAGGCGCTGAACTATGCACGAGCGAATACTTTTCTATAGCGATTTCGAATGGATTAACCAGCCAACCAACCAACCACGCTGCTGCTTAGAACTTCAGCTTGAGTAGATGCTGAGCCAAATTGACTTTAGATACTCGTCTCTTTGTTGTTGTTGCTGTTGTTGCTATTGCTACCAAACGGAGGCATTTTTCTGCTTCATCAATTGGGGCGCGCACATGAGATGGAGCGAGGCACAGGATAACCTTTTGTTGCAAAGGACACAGGGGACTTGCTCTAACCCAAATCTTTGTCATTACGGTTATTTTTTCTTTGCTTTTGTGCTGTATTAAAGTTGTTGTTCCAGCTGTATATGTACACATGTACATGCGGAGTGGTTTTCATTGATAAATATTTGACGCATTTGCAATTTATCGACAATGCAGCAACAATAAAAGGGCAGAGCGAAGACGGAAGAACTGTAACTATGATAACAAGGGACAACAATACCAGCAAATGGAGGGTACAACACAAAAACGAAGAAGAGAATAATGTACATTGAAAGCAGCAAGACCCACCAAAAGCTGTACCAGCCGAGCTGTCGCCTGCCTGGTTGTGCCGCACGCCAGGCTACCGATTGATACTCGAAATCGAAGTGTACAATATGAACATATTTTCGAACGTTGACCCTCCTGGCAGCTATGAGTTGATATCTATGGATAGCATAGCCGCATCCGCATATTTTTCATGGCATTATCATTATGGCTGTGCACATAGTACACTGAAGGAAAAAACAACGTATATCCAACAAAAACGACGTCAACTCAACAAAAAACAGTCATGATAGTCAGCCTACCTTGAAAATTGTTGCATCGACTATAATAATTGTTATTTTCCGATTTTACAAATATTACAATGAAAACAACCGCATTTATATTTAATATGACTGTGACGATTGTCAATTTAACATATCATGTGAGTGAATAATGCATCAGGACATTGACAATTTAAACACATTCCATTATGAAAGAACAACTAAAATTTTAATTCAACGTTTTATCGGTCGATGCAAAGTAGGTATCGTAGTTATTTCAAAGTGAAGATTATTTGAAACAACATTAAAATGTCAATTTGAAATTGTTGCGATGTTAGGTAAAAGCGCTTTTATTGTTAGGTTAACAATGATACGTTGATGTAACGTAGCTATCATAGTTATTTTAAAGTGAAGATTCTTTGAAACAAAAGTGGATTGTCAATTTGAAATTGTTATAATGTTAGGTGAAAGCTCTTTTATTGATGGGTTAACAAACGGCATTGTTGACTAGGTTGTTGTAGAATTCATTGCAAATGTAGCGTACATTTTTGTTATTTTAATAGATTACACAGTCAACATATTTACAAAAATTTCACTGAACACGAACAAATCGATAGTAATACATAATAATTTGGCTCAGATTTCAATCTGCTTACCAAAAGGGTCGGCTTTACATTAAGGAACCACGGTTCGAGAAAAACAAATGTCTTACCTGCCGGACGCTTATAGTTGAGGAGATATTCCTTGATAAAGTAATTTGTGTGTTGTAATTTTCCCATTGGAGGCCTTTGGCTGCGCTATAAAAATAACCCTCAGCCGCAGGCGCGGATCCAGGATTTCGGCAAGGGGGGGGTTTTGAAAATTTCTTTTTTTGGAAGATGTTTTTTAAGGGCAGACGCTGCACATAAGTAGATTTTACGAATTTATGCGGCCAAAATTGAAAATTTTAAAATTGGTGCAAATACAAAATCCGAAATCGCTCTGCGTTTATAATAGACCGGGCGATAAAAAACCGGTCTTCTCGGCTTTTATAGACAACGGGGGTGTCTCTGCCGCTAGTCGAAACTTATTATTCTCCCACTTTTTCGATTTTTTATTTTTTACGTATTTTAAGTAAACCATTTTTAAACGTCAATATTTTCAGTTTTAAGAGAGTTATCAAAGTAAACATCATGGATTCGAGTTCTTCAGGTAAATATCATTATTTATTGAAGAAATCGTCAACCTAGCATAATAAAAGACCCACCATTTTGAAGCTTTTAAGCATATTGGCCTTTCTTGAAAAAATATTGTTAATTTTTTAATTCAAAAGCATTTTAGTTATATTATCGCCTCCCGTCAATTTCTCTACGGAAAAATGCAAAGCCAGAAATTATCAACAATGGGTCGTATTAATAAAAACGAAGCAAATACTTTTACTCAAGATTTTAGAAATTTGACATCAATTTGTATGAACCAAATTTCAAAATTTGAGTAAAAGGTCTCAAATTTTAAGTAAAAGCAAATGCTCAGCTTTTATTAATATGACCGAGTGGATTAAAAATTGGCCTATTTGGAAAATTACCTGCTTTCGTATTTTTAGTATTTCCTATTTTTCAAAGTCAAGGAAATACTTATCATAAAAAGGGGCTAGGAATCCTAAAGCTACATTTTTTAGAAGAGTTTTGAGTATGCAATTTTGCAGCTCATTCAATTTTAATATAATAATATGCAACATTCAACTTTTTGAAAATTTTCATTGGCTTTTCGGAAATTTTAATTGGAACGGTCTCACCCTACACCCTACAGAAAAAAACTTCGACGGAATTTTTCACAGCATTGAGAATTTAATTTTTTACACTAAAATTGGTTGGCTACATAACAGTACACTTAGAAATCTCCTCAAAATCTTCTATAAATTATGGCCTTGCTTTGAAATTTTTAATCCACTTTCAGAAATGTCTACGATTTTTCAGATTTTTTCCATAAGCTCAGAAATCCTGCTTAAAACGATTTTTATTGAAAAATTTTCTATATTTTTAAATTAAAATAAAAAAGTAAAATTTTCGACAGAACTCTTTGAAATAAATTTAAAAACTTTGGCGTATGATTTTTTTTTTTTGAGTCACTCTATATATTTTTCAATAAAATCGACTTTTAACTCAAATGATTAAAAAATTTGCATTAAACAAGCAATTTGGAATAGATGTAGACAATAAAATATTTTTGGCCGCATAAAACTTGAAAATCTACCTATGTGCGCTGGTGAAAATATGGACTAATACCACCTACTATTATCATTCTATATACTAGTTGCGCCATTTCCCGCACCTTAAAAACACCAAACTCAAAACCCTCCAAATTAACAATATGTATGTCATCACATAAAGTGCAGGAGATTTCAATTGAATAACATGTATAACGTATGTATAACGTATGTATACATATATATTTTTGCATTGGTACGTGCGAATGAGTATCGTATCGTATTGGTGGCAAATTGATCCTCAATTTCACTTACCCTTGCATTTAAAGCCAAAATAAATAAGAATATATGTATGTAGTACTTTTTGGTTATATTTATATTTTTAATAGAATTTTTACTTTATTGAAGTTCTTGTGTTTATATACTCAAATTTTTAAAAGATTAATTTAAACAAGTATTGCGAAATGCCTCTGAAAAAGGCAATTTCTCCAACGATTCAGACATTTCTAACCAAATTAATTCTGCACAATCCCGATAAAAGTAGGGATAAGAAAGAAAAGAAAATAAATTTGCGATTTGGCAATTTGCGAATAGCGTTTGACAAATTTGATTTTATGCGCGTGCGTCCAAAGGTACCTACATGAACTTTTTTCGCATGTAGGTACATATTTTGGATGTTATGTGGTCCAAACATTGCTTTTGGAATTATAGAGTTTTCCTTGATCAGTTTGGGAAATTTGGGCGCAGAATATATAAAGGCATTAATTTGGGATCTATGATAAACCACAAGGGGGGGGTTTGAACCCCCAAAACCCCCCCGTGGATCCGCCACTGCTCAGCCGGTAATATATATAGACCCATCCAACTACCAACAAATTACCAACAAATATCTCGTGAACTATAAGCCTCCGGCAAATTTTGATTTCGGTTTTGATATCTGTGAGAGCCCCTGAAAAATTGATTTTTCTCGGATCGTGGTTCTTTAATGTAAAGCCGACCCTTTTGTTAGGCCTTCCAGAATTCATTTAAAAAGCTCCACTAACGCATGCTCGTTCACAGCAATCGCCAACACTTTAAATCCACTCAATAATATACCACCAATCTGTATTAATATGCCTTTCAGTTTTCCCTTGGCATCCGCCGCATGCTTCTCCACCTCACTCATTGCCGGAACAAGATAGAAAATCCGAGGAAACTTTGTTATTTTGTAGTATATATAACACACACGATATCGAAAGGAAGTGCTTAATTTTTTGTAAACAATCTAAATTCCACTGTCACGCAAAACAAAAATTGTTTGCTTTTTACGCACTCCGTTTAATTTCGACTACAAATTGTATACACGTTTGCATTTCAAATTTGTCAGATCAACAATGCCCACTTTAAGTTGACAATGTAGCCATGCCAAATTGGAAATGTTGATGTTGTAATGAAATTGCTTATATTGTTATATCATGTTCAGACATAAAAATTAATTAAGCCAATTGGGCTTGATTGAACATCTCTAGATTTGGTGTTCAGACATATTTAATTTACTTGGCCCATTTAACAGGTCGGCTCAAGATACATACACCAGTGTTCTGCTTCGAGTAAGGTTTTCGGCTCATCGATCTGACACAGTGCAATGCAACTCATACACATGATGTTTACCCGAATAAGCGATACGAGTAAAGCTTTTGTACGTTCGATGTCAAACGAACAAATGTTTGGTTGGAAAGAAATGTACAAAACAATGATTTGTACATAAGTAGAAATTATCGTTTGATCGATCGGTGTATGAGTTGTACTTAAACAGAAATGATCGTTTGATCGTACACTGTACGATCATGTACATTTTTAATGTGTGTCGTATAAATATATGTATGTACATACATATATATGTATGTATGTATGCTGGATTTAGTTTTAAAGCCGTTTTTCTTGCATTTTCAATTCTTTATTTTCTGTAATCTTTGTATGAGTGCGGATCAGCCGCTTTATTTTACATATCAAAAGTTTAAATAAACGATTAAAAACTTTTCAAAGCGATAAAATGAAAAATCAATTTGTTTTATTTTCATTAGTAGATACTTTTTTATTTCATTTTTAATAGAAAATTAGAAGTTATTATATAAAAGGAAAAAATTCGTGCATACAAATTAGGCATTATTTCATTTATTTATTCTTGTTTTCATTAATACTTTTTATACTCAGCTGTACTAGTACACAGAGTATTATAGTTTTAATCACATAACGGTGGATTGTAACAGAATGAAATAATCGAGATAGATATAGACTTATATATATCAAAATGATCAGGGTGAAAAGAGAAATCGATTGAGCCATGTCCGTCCGTCTGTCCGTCCGTCTGTAAACACTCTAACTCGCGCAAAAATTGAGATATTTTGATGAAATTTGGAATGCAAGTTGGTATCGAGACTGGGACGGTTGGTATTGAAAATGGGTGAAATCGGACCATGAAAATGTGCGCTCACTTGCTGCACTGCTAGCTGGAATGGATAATATTTTAAGGGCAAAATTATAAAGAGTTGGAAACTCATTTTTATGATTTTCCCACCACTGCATTGCATCAAAATTATTTTCGAAGGCTGTTTGCCAATCGGTAACATTTTTCTCTATGGCAAAATGAGGTAGAAAACTTTTGCCATATTGAAAAAAAAACCTATTTTGCTGTGCCAACGGAAGGAAAATTTTGACAGTTACAAAGATACACATTTGGGCGAAAACGGGCAACGATACAATTTTAAACCGTAAAATGCATATAATTGTTGATGGCAGTATTAATGGAACAGAAGAAATGTATTCATGAAACGATTTGATGTTATTTTGTATTTAAATATTTGTGTTACTTGTATGTGTATGTATTTACAAATGTGTATGTATTTCAAATCCACCACGAATACTTTTAAAATTTTACTCCCTTATGTCAAAATTTCATTTTTTCTACCGATTGGCACACGGCCGAATTGTACAAATTCATTAATTTGACACCCGTTTTCGTCTTCAATTTCACAAAAAACTTCCCACACTTCACTACGGCCTTTTCTTTTATTAGATTTTTTGTAAACACCACTTTTAAGTTTTTCGTACAGTCGAATGATCGTATAAACATGCAATGATCGCGATCGATCAACTGATCGATCGGTTCGTTATAGTATGTACATATGTATACTCCCTGTACATATGTTTGTTTCAAACCAAACCGTTCGATCGCTGTGTTGTTTAGTATGAAAGCATACAAACGAGCTGTAACTCGTACGTTTACGGTTTGCCGGGTATCAAACGTACGTACACAATGAGTTGTATGCTATACCCGAACTTCAAACTGATCGAAGCAGAACTCTGACATACACACATACACGCCGTGAGCTGAATATCAATTTCTCGTGACCTAAATGTCAAAACTGCAAGGAGGACGAAATAATTTGATATTCAGCTCACAACTTTTACCAATCGTAAACACGAATGCATGTATAGAATAAGCAGAAATCAAAAAAAGTTTGATAGGTGAAGAAGAAGAACAAGAATTCAGCTGATCTGACGAAACAACCTGTTTAGTGGACCCTGACGCTAATGACATTTCTCTGAACATGACATATAATTTTGCTTATGAAACAACCCTTCCAACAGGGTTGCATGCAGAATTGTTCTTCATTAGGAACTCATTAATAGCTAATGAAGCATTAACTTAGTCAATTTTTGTATGGTAAATTGAGAATCATTGGGCTTGAAAATTGAATGAAGGCTCTTAATTTTCAATTAAGGTTGTGTCTGAACATAACATTAGATTACACAGGTCGACAAAATTTCAACAAATTTTTGTAAAGGATTTCGGTGCGCTGAATCCGAATCTGAACTCAGATTTTCGCTAATACGTACAGTTTTTGAGATATTCATGTTTAAAGAGGCCAAAAACACGATTTTTGGCTATATTCACTCCTCAATATCTTTTAAATTACTTACTTATTTTAAAAATTGATTAAAGCTATTGAAAGCTCGGCCATTCCTCTTGAAGACAACGTTTTAATTTTTCGGATATCTAATTTAGGTATGTAGTAATATATGTTTTTGCACAATAAGGTAATTGTCGTCGAAAACAACGGCAGCATTTGTAGCATCTTATAGGCGCAATCAAATTTTGTAGTTGCTCAGCAGAACAATTTTTTTTACGAAGCCACTTACATACGTCCATAATATAATAAACTGCCTAAAAACTTGCTTCAAAATTTTTAATTATTTTTGTATGGAGAAAATATTGCAAAACTAATGAACCTTAATATGCAATATTGCAAGTTACAAGAAAGATATCTGAAATATTAAAACGGTTTCTCCAAGAGAAATGTCCGCGCTTTCAATAGCTTTAATCAATTTTTAAAATAAGTAAGTAAGTTAAAAGATATTGAGGAGTGAATATAGCCAAAAATCGTGTTTTTGGCCTCTTTAAACATGAATATATAACTGTACGTATTAGCGAAAATCTGGGTTCAGATTCGGATTCAGCGCACCGAAATCCTTTAGAAAAGTAGAATTTTATTTCTGTAACAAAAACTTGTCGACCAGTGTTATTTTTAACTACGAATTATTGCTAAATTGACTATTTTACATTTAAACTAACAGAAAAATATTTACTTTAACTATAAAAAAGTGTGATTAAATAAGAAATTGGTCGACCTTGAAAAATGTAACATTGTCACCGTCGGGAGTTATTTTTACAATTGCATTTTTCCCTCAGTGTATGTACTTACATATGTATGTATGAATATGTTTGGATGTACATTAGGGTGCTTTTAATTTGTATGAAAAATTTAAAAGTTCATAAAAAGACTGTATCGCCCCCTCAATCTGTAGTAACATGGTTAAAGATATCACACATAGGTTTTGGTCCCGATTGGTGGCGGTTAAGGCGTGGCGCATTGAGGTCAAATTTCAGAAAACTCTATGAAGGGTCAAAAAACAAAATATTTTTTTTAATTATCTAATACCCAAAATTAATACTTCTATACCCAATGATAACAAATATAAATTTTGGTCCCGATTGATGACGATTTACTGGTGTTTCAAGGGGGTCAAATTTCAGATTACCGTATGCGACACTAAAAATTAAGGTTAGAAGACAATCTGAACATTGACTACCTTAAAACACCACTAAACCGTCAAACCAAACTTTAAGTGTGATATCTTTGACCTTGGCCGCTGTGGTGCAGTGGGTAGAGTGCTCGCCTGCTATGCCAGAGATCTCGGGTTCAAACTCCAGTCCGAGCAAACACCAAAATTAATTTTCTAATTAGTAAAAATCCAATTATTGGGTTTTTTAAGAGCAGCAGCCACCTCTCGGCAGTGGGCGGCATACCCTCCGAGAGTATTTCTGCCATGAAAAAGCTTCTCACAAAAAATGCATTCGCCGTTCGGAGCCGGCATAAAACTGTAGGTCCACCCAATTAGTAGGAAAAACAAAAGGAGCACACCTAGAATTGGGAGAGAAGCTCGGCCATAAAACTCGTCAGAGTTATAATAGCGCCATTGTATTATATTATTATTATATTATCTTTGACCTTGGTACTACAGATTGAGGGGGCGATACAGTAAAATATCGTTAATTTAAATTTTAAACGCACTCTAATGTACATACCTACATACAAAATAATCAAGGGGTTGGACAAGAGGGTTGGTGAAGTGTGTAATGAAATGTTTTGTTACAATTTCAGTTTATTAATTTTGTTGCTGCTTTTGTTCCTATACCAGGTTGTGAAACTAATCGCTGAGCGGAGTGGCTCATAGCTTTGGATATTATAGAAATGCGTTTCTTTTGTCTTCTTAACAATATGTACATTAGTGCATACGAAACAAATCGAAATACTTATCCACAATGCTTATTATACACGGTGCGCAGGAAGCGACGATGGGTTGCATGAAAATGTCGACAAAAAAGGAAAGTGGGGTTGTGTTATGTGATGTTTATAGATGAACCATCCGTTGAAATTAAAATCCGAGCTGCTCCTTTTTCAAGGATATCCACATTTTTTGTTTTTTTTTTTTTGAAAGGATCAAATATTGACGAAATCGAAAATTCGCCAAAGTCCAAATTTTTCCGACTTCAGTACATTATCTGGTAGCTAAAGGATACAAGAAAAGGTATTAAAAAGAAAACAGGACACCTATATGGAAAAATCCAATGTGAACAGGACCTAAAGGATAACCACTGAAATATAAAATAACACAAAAAGTACCCACTTTAATTTGCGTATAACTCCTTAAATGTTAACTCTACGTGAAAATTCCTTATGATATGTTTCATTCGGGATAAATAAAGGAATATTTCTTTAATATACAATTTTGATGTACCTGCAGTGCTTAATGTACTTTGGTGCACCTAAAATGAAAATTTCAAAAAAAGTACGTTATTTTTTTGGTGCTATTTTAAGTTCAAATATTTTGCTAGTTTATGTAAATATTTTAATCTAATGATCCAACTCTCATTCCTACATATCTATACGTTAATAACCAAATAAAGTTAGAGCTGAGATACGCACTAGCTGTGCACGGTGGGCGGGAAGCAACAATAGGTTGCATTAATATATCGAAAAAACTATGGCTCAACGAATATGTGCCTAGCTGTGCGCCGGTACTAATTTTCGTTTAAAAAAATGTTGGAGATGTTACTCACTGTTGCTGTGTCTTTATGAAGTAGATTAGAATATCATTTTATGTAAGTTTTTATCCGGCCAATGTTTTTTCGATATATTCATGCAACCTATTGGTGCTTCCCGCCCACCGTGCACATCTAGCGAGTATTTCAGCCCTAATTATCTTTAATATTTTAATTTCAACGGATGTTTCATCTATAAACATCACATAACACAACCCCACTTTCCTGTTTTGTCGACATTTTCATGCAACCTATCGTCGCTTCCTGCCCACCGTGTATAGTGTCTTGAAGATAAAATGTTTTTTCAATATAAAAATTGTTTTCTTTGGTCAATGCATTTAAAAAACTATATCGCTGATGACATAAGTCTACCAACAACCGGATTTTTCGATAATCGACCATTGATACCTTTCAGTAATTTATTAAAAGTATGTAATGGCATGAAGTTGAGAAGGCTTATCCCTGTCACTAGAACCCGCCACGTGGTATACAGTATTCAGTACTACGCAATCATTGATGTATACGTGGTTCATTTTCTGCCAGCCTTTTCAAGCTTAATAGTCTTGCAAATATTAATGAAATATAAAACGTTGCACTTTTGGGTCAAAAGACAAAAGAAAATGTGAATGGGACGTCCACTACTCCATCGTTGTGCAAAAGTGCATTGACCAGTGGCTAAAAATATAAATATACATACATACATACTTAAATACACTTTTAGAAAACAGACTCATAAGCCTAAGCTGAAGCTAAGTTGTTAAACTTGAATACGCTGGCAGCGCTGCCTGCTGTTAAGCATCTCTTCTCCAAACGTTTTAATGCTTCATTTTAACATATCCCAAAGAGAAAGAAAGGGAATTGAGTTTTTATGAGCAAAGTACAATGTGTGGCGTAGAAATTGCGTATGGTCGCCTCAGTCCATTTACAACTGACTGTCCATTTACAAGTGCATATACATACTATATATATATACTATAGTACAGGTGAGTATAAAAATTAAATTGTTTTGGTGTTGTTGTATTGTTTAATTCAGAATGATAGCGTGTACGCACCATTGACTGGAGGGTCGACCACCGACTGCAAAAAACATCTACAATATTTAGCGGCAACATTAATTTGCAGCCAGCAATCAAAGGGGCACGTACACATATGTACATATCGTCGTACCATACGAAAACTAACATCAGATTTTTTGTGGCTGACGAAAAGTACAAAGTTCAAGTTTTGGCCGACGAAAAGTAATAAAATCGAGTTTTGGCTGACGAAAAGTAATAAAATCAACTTTTGGCTGACGAAAACTATCAATTTCGTTTAAACAACAACAATTTTAATGTAAAAACAGTATATAATTACTGATACTTTTCGTCAGCCAAAACTCGATTTTATTACTTTTCGTCGGCCAAAAGTCAAATGTTCTACTTTTCGTACAGAATTTTTTTATTGATAGCTTTCGCCAGAAATTTTAAATATGTTAGTTTTCGTATGATACGACGATATATGTATAAACGTATGGATAATAACGCTTCAACCCTAGCAGAATATATTTTTATTATTAAATTGCCGCAACGCTTAAATTGTGCAAAAAATGTGAATTATGCAGCTAAACAAAAAACACCTTATTAATAAGGCATTTATAACGTTTAAATACACCACATAATGTCGCAGAGAGAGAGAGAGTATTCCTTATGGCCTGATGACATCAACACAGGAAAATCAGCCTTATTTTAAGCCTTTGCCCATACAACTTATCTTACCTTAAATTTTCCAGTCCTTATTTCAAATGCCTTTAAAACCTCTACAATAATTCTTAAATAAGGCGTAGATTTTTTGCTAGGTATCTTACTTGTATACATACATACTTGTATTTATTCTAGCCTATTTGTTAAGTAACTATGCAGAAAATGGATACAACGGGCGAACGAAAGATAAAAATAAAATCCAACAAAATACAACAATATCGCAAATTAAGGATTATCATTATCATTACCATTGTTCTCCTTTCTTGTGAACACTGTGTGATTACATTATATTGAAGCATGCATTCATTAACTCGAGATATCTCTTAGTTTCTGCATCCATCACATAAGGATCCTTTGCAATAAAATAAATACTCGTAACAAAATTTAACTAAAACTATCTTCAAATCTTCTTCTCAGCAGTGGGAGGCATATCCTCTGAGTGTAATTCCACCATGAAAAGGCTTCCCACAAAAGAATGCGTTTGCCGTTCGGAGCCGGCATAAGACTGTAGATCCACACAACTAGTAGGAAAAACAAAAAAAATATGGAGCACGCGCCGAATAAGGAGAGAAGCTCGGCCTTAAAACTCGTTAGAGTTACATATATCCGCGCTAGTATATTATATTATCTTTAAAGTTATAACCGCCCTATGTTGTTACGACAAAGCCTCCATTTACGCGCTATATAAATAATGGAAGTCGCTCACCGTTCCCATCTTGATATACGGCGCAGAAGCATGGACGATATCACCATCAGATGATGGTGTATTCTATAGAAAAGTTCTTCAGAGGATTTACCGACCCTTGCGAATTAGCGACGGCGAGTTTCGAAAGAGATTTAACGATGGCTGTACGAGATTTACGCAGCCATCGATATTGTTCAGCGAATAAAAATAGAGCAGCTACGTTGGCTATTACTTGGCTATGTACACAAATGTATTTTATTGAGCCGTTGCCTAATACAGAGCCATTTTAAGCGCTCAATAAGATTGAAACCTATAGATGACAGCCTCTTCTGTTTCTTACAATGCAATACGTGGGTCCCTTGACTGTTCGGATAATCCTACGCAACAGATGGTATAGAGCCCTTTTGTTTTCAGTTTCTATTTTTTTTTTTTTCAATCTATGTTACCCGTCGAAAGAATTAATATTCGTTATTCGATGAATATTTTAGATCTAGGCAATTTCTTTTTTCAAATTTGATCACTGTCCACTTGGTTGCCATAGTTGTTATAGATAAAGAACTGTCATTGCATATGCCTACCCAAGGCGGCAACAATACAGATGGCACACTGATTACAACAAAACCTCTATATGGCAACAAAACTAATACCCACCCCTGCCGCCTACAAAGACGGGATGCATACGCATATGTGAACGCATAAGTTAGACACTTTTGTGGTTGTTCGACATGCAAACCCTGTCAGTAATGTACTTCAGTGGCAATTCGCATTGTTTTCGTCCAATTGAATTTTCGCAATGTAATCGAAAAACGAAAATTAAACTTGCACTCTCTCCCATGTGCCCGTGTAGTATTGCAATGGTATTGTAGTTCTTGTTGTTGTTGATTTATACTTAGCGCTTGTTGTTGCATTTCTAATTGTTCGATTTGCACAGAAAATTAAAGGACACAAATGTCAACATTTTGAAAACGATGAGTAGCAAATTATCTATGAATTTATATCTAGAGGCCATATCATATAATATCATATAATGCAAGTGCAGTCACACAAAATTGGACAGTTGCAATGCAATCGATGTGAAACTTTTGGCAAAGATTTTAATCTAAAAGCACAAAATACATTTGCATTGGGGTGTTCCTTCACTATTTCTCTAAAACTAGTCAGGCGCAATTTACATAAATATATGGAATGGAATATTTCCACAATCAAAATTATAGCTTTACAGTCCTATTCTGAGCGTTTCCGGAAATTTACTTTACTGGTAATTTATGTTGCTGAAAATTGTTACTATCTTTTCAATTGGTATTCTGGCACAAATGGTAACGGTGTCAAAGCACTTCCATACGAACGGAATGGAATCGGGCTGAAAATGGTAACAAAATGTTACCACGCATTGAGGTGGTAACTTAATTTTCCTGCTGCCAGAATACGAAAAGGGCGCAAAATCTGAAATAGGACGTTATTGAAACAATTTTTCAAATAGGGCGATCTTATTCTCAGCCGTCGATTTCTAAATAAAGATTTGATTTTCAGTTCGAAAACAAACAAAAAATAAAATATGGTTCACCCTAGTTACACTCATCAGTGACCGAATCCATTACCAGCTCAATAGCTTCATCATTTTTGGTGTCAGCTGCAGGCATCAGTGTTAAATGTACATACATATGTACATATGTATGTATGTACATATGTTTGTGTAGATATGCATGTTAGTGATGGGCGAGTCCGAGATGTTTTATTCGATTCTCTCGATTGTTGAAACATCTCGAATGCTCTCGATGGTTTTCATTCGTATTCGAGTCAAGTCGTAAATGGCCGTCAGTCGAAACAATCGCTAAAACATCTCGGACTCGCCAACGATTCCTCTCGTTTTCAAAGCAACCCTACAACATCACGGACTCGCTGCAATAAAAAACATAATATTTGTTGTTCCCGCTTGAATATTAAAATTGCTTTAAACAACATACAGAGTGGTACAAATCTATTGCCGTTGTTGCTACTCGTAAAATTAATTTGTTTCATAAGCGTCTCACTTCAGAAAATTGATTAATGCTTAAATAATTAATTATTATTTTTATGCACGACACTCTTTAGTTGTGATTGCAATAATGCAGCGTCTATGAATAGCATATTTTTCAATTTGGTTAATTTATTTATGTATTTGCCTCACTTCCATTAAAAATCCTACTTTCTTTATCAACAAACCTCATTCAGTTTATTTTATCAACTAAAACCTATCATCAAAACAACAGCCGGCCCGCCGGATCCCAAAAACATCTCGCTTGTGTAGTCGAGATGTCATCGAAACAACCTACGACTCGCCGACTCGGAACAATCGCAAAAACATCTCGCTTGTGCAGTCGAGATGTCATCGAAACAACCTCCGACTCGCCGACTCGGAACAATCGCAAAAACATCTCGATTGTGTAGTCGAGGAGCGAGTCAACTTTTGACTCGATTGTGATTTTGCAACGATGGCGATTCTCTCGATTGTCTAAACATCTCGGACTCGCCCATCACTAATGTATGTAAGTATCAATGAGATTTTGTGATAGAAATGATAGTTTGGTATTTGTTAGCTATAGACTTTTATTACTTGCAATTCATAACTATTAAAGGACAGAAATTTCCGATATAAGTACATATACATATGTAGTATGTATGTATAATGGATGTCTATGTATGTAATTATTGTAATATCCTAGCTTTGTACATGCTTTATTGCAAATTCACCCAATCTACAAATTCTGATCAATATCTGTCGGTGCATTGCAATTAACTCGATGTCCTCAGAATTTACATGCCTACCTACATACCTACAATTTTGCAATTTTCGATGGGGGGTTCTGCAAAGGCATTGGCCATATATAAATATAGTACACACGAGCACATACATTCATTTGTATAATTATTTATATTTTTCTTATACTATGATCTATTTTCTTTCAGATGATTTTCTTTATGATGATTACTTTTTTGCCAGTGTGGAACAAATTTAGCAAGGGAAAAGTTGCCCTAGAATATTTGACCGCCCATCCGGGATTACTAAGAAAAAAAGCGTACTAAATTAGACTTGGGTTTCAGTGTTTTTTGTTAACGATAGCAGAGTATATCAGTTTTAATCGTCTTTATTTGTTAGTGCCCAATCTGTTTCCACTTTTGGTAAGTTGAAGGCTTTAAACTAATTCGAGTTATATTATCGTCATTTGTTTTGCAATATTATATTATCCACTCCATTCAGTTTCATCATTAGGTAAACTAATGGCGTTTTCTTTTCTCGAAATAATGTTGCCCTGTTTGATTTTCTTAGCCATTTTGTAAGTTTGTCTGGTACTTTGACCAAATATTGACCTCTAACTAAGTGAGAGGGCACCCGTATCTACAAATTCAGCCATTTTATAGAAAGTCAGGATACGTAATAAGATAATTGGGATATAGGAGGGCAACATTTTTTCGTAGAAAAGAAAACGCCATAAATATTATGCAAATTTACTTCTTAAAATAAAATCAATTTAATAAGATGATTTATTTGGAGCTTGAAGCGCAAAAAAATTAACTTCATAAGTACTTTAAAATTAACAGAGTGTCAAAGTTGTGGGTTGGCGTATCCTTCCGTTGAAGCAAACTTTAGCTCGCACAGGCGGAAAGTGAAATTAGAACATGTACATACTTCCGTGAGTATGTGCATTAGGTTGGTCCTTAAAATTAAATTAACATTTTTTTTCAGTCTCACCCTCTAAATCGGTTAAAGTACAGCCAAAGATGCCACATATATGTAAATATTGGTACCGATATGTAGACTTAAATAATTTATTTTACTTTTTTTAAATCTTATACCGAAAATCGATACTGCTGTACTCAATGAAAATGCATATAAATTTTGGTAGCTATCGTAGACTAGTGATGGGCGAGTCCGAGATGTTTAGACAATCGAGAGAATCGCCATCGTTGCAAAATCACAATCGAGTCAAAAGTTGACTCGCTCCTCGACTACACAATCGAGATATTTTTGCGATTGTTCCGAGTCAACGAGTCGGAGGTTGTTTCGATGACATCTCGACTACACAAGCGAGATGTTTTTGCGACTGTTCCGAGTCGGGGGACCGGCTGTTGTTTTGATGATTTGTTTTAGTTGATAAAATAAACTGAATGAGTGTTGTTGATGAAGAAAGTAGGATTGTTAATGGAAGTGAGGCAAATACATATGTAAATAAATTAACCAAATTTAAAAATATGCTATATATAGACGCTGCATTTTTGCAATCACAATTAAAGAGTGTCGTGCGTAATAAATACAATTAATTATTTAAACATTAATACATTAATAAATTTTCTTAAGTGAGATGCTTACGAAACAAATTAATTTTACGAGCAGTAACAACGGCAATAGATTTGTACCACTGTATACTTTTTTAAAGCTTAGTATCGACCTCTCAAGAAACGCAAAAGTTTCATATCAAATGACGTACAAGAAATTCTCAAGAAATTTTTCTTGTGAAGCTTTCTTTAGCGAGTATAGACCTCTCAAGAAATTTAGTACACTTTTTTAATACTATTTTTCAACGTTATGCGAACACAGCAACACAAGTTTTGCCAAGAAATATATCATCGAGCATTTATTTCTTAAAGAAATTTTGACGTTTGTTGCGTGTTGAAAAAAAATCGTGGAAATCGTTAAGGCGGATTCATCGTTCGAGTTCAGAACTAAAGTTGGATTTGAGTTAACTAATAAAAATAGTTCAGAACTTTTCGGAATTCCTCTCACACTCCGAAAGCACAACAACAACCACATGGCAAAAAAGTTCTGAACTCGGACTATGAATCCGCCTTTAGTGAAAATGGCAAAAAAGAAACGAAAAATAGAATGCACAATTTTTCTAATGATGCAAGGGCATAGTTGGCATCGATTTCTCATATTTTATTCCAATCCGGCCATCAATATACCACAGTTTACCAGTAATATCAGGTCATCCTCGTCGCTTTCGATGATTTCCTAAAATAACAACAAAATAAAACTATTGAAAACATATATTTAAAGCTTTATTTAATATTTTTTAAGAACTTACTAATTGCTTATGTTTACAAAAAGCTTTATTTTGTTTACGTTTTTGATGCTCTTCTTCATTTCACTTGGTATTCACGGTGGATTACTAAACGTCAAAATTTCTTGCCTACTACTATTTTTTACTCAAGAAATAAAGCAAAAAATTTCTTGAGCTGTTTCTTGAGAGGTCGATACCAGCCTTAAGCAATTTTGATATTCAAGCGGCAACAACAAATGTTATGTATTTTTTGCAGCGAGTCCGAAATGTAGGGTTGCTTTGAAAACGAGAGGAATCATTGGCGAGTCCGAGATGTTTTAGCGATTGTTTCGACTGACGGCCATTTACGACTTGACTCGAATACGAATGAAAACCATCGAGAGCATTCGAGATGTTTCAACAATCGAGAGAATCGAATAAAACATCTCGGACTCGCCCATCACTATCGTAGACAGCTAAGGCGTGTCGCAAGGGGGCCAAAGTTCAAATAATTCCATGGAACCCCTCTGCGACACCCCTTAACCGTTTCCGATCGGGACAACAATTTATATGTGGTATCGTCGACTATAGTAGCAGCGACCTAGGGGATGAGGTTGGGGAAATATTTATAAAAAGTGTATCCATATATATGGGGGCCACCCCAATATGCATACACATGTACATAAATATAGTATAATGATAAATGACCATGGTGATGATTTCCTGAAAATTATGTTGTACGCTGGTGAAATCAAGACAAATGGGCCGCCAATCAACCGAAGCCAAAAAGTGCAAAACGAATATGTATGTATATATGTACAACTTATTCTATGATGCCTTCCTGCCTTGACAAATTAATCAGCTGCGCCGGGTTCGATATTATAACGTCTTACGTTTATTGCTTCTAGTTATCTTCTGATTCTTAAAGTTAACTTAACTTAAAACCTAAGTTGGGGAAGCCTTCGCCGCCGTTGCCACTGCCGTCGGGCTTGCAGCGTAAGTTCTACCCGCTGCCAACGATATTCGGTGATGTCGCTGCCGCTACCGATATTTGGCTACTTATTGATCGCTGACTAAGCGCATCCCACGGTGCGAGGTGTTAACTGCAGTGAATTGACTGTCTCTTCATTAGCCGGTCTTATTTCATCAACGTTCGATTTATTTGGCGCATGCTGACTAAGCGAATCACACGGTTTGAGGTGTTTATTGTTAACCGCGGTGAATTCGCTACCTGTGCAATAAGCCGTATCTTTTTACATCGATATTTGTCGTCAACATAACAGTTGTAGTATTGTCTTAAGCGGATGTTATGCAAACAATATTTATAAAGGAATTCTGCTGACGATTAAACGTTTTGGGCTAACTTACATGCTAAAATATTTATTATTCGGAATAACTGGGGAAATCTCAATTGCAGGTGTGAAAATAGTGAAATTCTAATTTATTTAATCCAGCTGATTTATGTAAAAACTTTTTCGATTGAATATTCGTACACACATTTGTACAAAATCTATACATACATCGTCGCCCGGATAAATTACTGTCATATGTGAAATTTGGGCCGAATTGAGTTATACTAAACTAATCTCTTTTACCATTATTAGGTATGTTAGTGTCTAGCACGAAATTATAATTTTTTAATTTTTATACTTTGGAATAAGCGGAAAAATCCAATTAGCTCATACAGCGATGGTAGATGTGATAGCTATTTCGAAGAAAAACCACTTTCTTCATCATCAGACATCTTCTCGGGAGCACACCAGGCATTGAACCTACGCTCCAACAATCAGTAGTCGAATATTAGCGAAACGCTAAGCACTGCGGCTACCGATGGTCCTCTTTTAGTTTAACAGATATTGAGCAGTATTTTTTCGTATGTGCAAGGTCAAGCGATTTCGTGTAATTTCTAATGTGCTTTTAATTGCTGTGAATTATTTAATTTATTTACTTTTATAAGAAATAAATTACAATATTTAACTAATTTATGGTTTTTAGAGTAGCCCCACTCAGTTTTTGCAAAAGAGATTTTTTTTTTTTTTTTACAATTTACTTACTCTATAACACCCTATTCCCATATTCCGCTCACGCACAATGGGTGATTGCGGCCAAAAATAAATTCAAAATTAAAGTATGAGTAAAACCATTTTTTTAAAATAGAGATCGACAGGTATATGAAATTGTAATAAAAAAGCTTATATAAAAATTATTGAGTCTATGTTCGTTTAGCCGTACAGGGTACCCAAAGTTGAGCAACTAATAGGTTCTTTTATTTCTCAATGAACACACACGGTAGGCAGGAAGCGACGATAGGTTGCATGAAAATGTCGAAAAAAAAGGAAAGTGGGGTTGTGTTATGTGATGTTTATAGATGAAACATCCGTTGAAATTAAAATCCGAGCTGCTCCTTTTTCAAGGATATCCACATTTTTTGTTTTTTTTGAAAGGATCAAATATTGAGGAAATCGAAAATTCGCCACTGTCCAAATTTTTCCGATTTCAATACATTATTTGGTCGCTAAGGGATACAAAAAAAGGTATTAAAAAGAAAAAAGGACACCTGTAGTGGAAAAATCCAATGTGAACAGGACCTAAAGGATAACCACTGAAATATAAAATAACACAAAAAGTACCCACTTTAATTTGCGTATAACTCCTAAAATGTTAACTCTACGTGAAAATTCCTTATAATATGTTTCATTCAGAATAAATAAGGGAATATTTCTTTGATATACAATTTTGATGTACCTGCAGTGGTTAATGCACTTTGGTCCATCTAAACTGAAAATTTCAAAAAAAAAGTACTTTTTTTATGGTGCTATTTTAAGTTCAAATATTTTTCTAGTTTATGTAAATATTTTAATCTAATGATACAATTCTCATTCTTACATATCTATACGTTAATATTAAAAAGAATTAGAGCTGAAATACGTACTAGCTCTGCACGGTTGGCGGTAAGTAACAATAGCTTGCATGAAAATATCGAAAAAACGATCGCCGGCTGAAAACTTACGTAAAATGATATTCTAATATACTTCATAAACACACAGCAAGCGTGAATAAAATCTCCAACATTTTTTTTAAACGAAAATTAGTACCAGCACACGGCTAGGCACATATTCGTTGGGCCATCGTTTTTACGATATTCCCATTCAACCTATTGTTGCTTCCCGCCCACCGTGCACAGCTAGCGCGTATCTCAGCTCTAACTCTTTTTTAGTATTAACGTATAGATATGTAGGAATGAGAGTTGGATCATTAGATTAAAATATTTACATAAACTAGCAAAATATTTGAACTTAAAATAGCACCATAAAAAAAAGTACTTTTTTTTTTGAAATTTTCACTTTAGGTGGACCAAAGTGCATTAACCACTGCAGGTACATCAAAATTGTATATCAAAGAAATATTCCTTTATTTATTCTGAATGAAACATATTATAGGGAATTTTCACGTAGAGTTAACATTTTAGGAGTTATACGCAAATTAAAGTGGGTACTTTTTGTGTTATTTTATATTTCAGTGGTTATCCTTTAGGTCCTGTTCACATTGGATTTTTCCACTACAGGTGTCCTTTTTTATTTTTAATACCTTTTTTTGTATCCCTTAGCGACCAAATAATGTATTGAAATCGCAAAAATTTGGACAGTGGCGAAATTTCGATTTCCTCAATATTTGATCCTTTCAAAAAAAAAACAAAAAATGTGGATATCCTTGAATAAGGAGCAGCTCCGATTTTAATTTCAACGGATGTTTCCTCTATAAACATCACATAACACAACTCCACTTTCCTTTTTTGTCGACATTTTCATGCAACCTATCGTCGCTTCCTGCCTACCGTGCACACCTCATACAAAATGCTGTATCTCATTTAATTGTTAACATACGAACTCGAGTAATACATCATTACATAGATAATGATTTTCTCTTTCAGAAATTATAACCCAGTAGTAAATAGCGTTCACTATTTAATTTATATGAATTTTCAAATATTGACAAAAAATGTCGATGAGAAAAAAATTTTGCTCGACTTTGAATAAAAAAATAAAAAAAAAACAAAAAATATGACCTAAAATTTTTTTTGTGCTTTGAAACAATATATTCTTAATCAAACTGCATTTTCATTTTAAAAATCCACTTGCTCCATTTGCTTTTATAATTTTTTTTCCCATTTGCAGATGAATCGATTAAGCTTGGACCACTGATTTGCTTGCCAAGGCAAACGTGTGGAAAAAAATTACCCAAGTCGGCAGGGACCACATACATATATATAAAAATATATAAACAAATTTAATACACATCACTACTTATATATATATCATAGATGGGCACTTTTAAGTACCAGTAGTAATTCATTATTTTTACCCTTTTTACTGCTTACTTAAAATTTTTTACAGTAATAAGTAACGCGTTACTGCTTACTTAAAATTTTTTACAGTATTAAGTATCGCTTTACTTATTACTTAGAAGTTTTTACAGTATTAAGTACCGCGTTACTTATTACTGTAAAAATTTTACAGTAATAAGTAGTCTTTACTTACTACTGTAAAAAGTTTACAGTATTCAAGTATTATTTACGTCGGGAAGCAAAAATTTACTTAATTTTTTTTATAAAATCTTAACCTAGAATACAATTAAGATATTTGTTGCCACTGCTTCAAATAACATTTGGATGAAAAGCAATTTTATATTTTCAATTGATTTTTAAGTTTTACCGAGCATTGTGGTAAAAATATAGTTTTTATTTTTATATCTTTAATTTATACATACCTGTGTACTTACCTTGGTATATTTGTGAAAAAATTGAGAATGGGTACGTTTAATTGTGAATTGCAAAATGCTCTGGAATTAGAAATGCGTATAAACGTTTTTTCAACGTTGGAGATTTTTTTCTATTATGTTTATTGGGCATCATGCCTCAGATGCTTGTTAACCCATGCGTTTGTGCTCATCAGTGTACGTGTGTGTGTATGGCAATTCTTAGACTACTGTATCCTCGCTAGTTCAGTAGTCTTACAGTAAACAGTAAATAATACTTGAATACTGTAAACTTTTTACAGTAGTAAGTAAAGACTACTTATTACTGTAAAATTTTTACAGTAATAAGTAACGCGGTACTTAATACTGTAAAAAAATTTAAGTAATAAGTAAAGCGATACTTAATACTGTTAAAAATTTTAAGTACTAAGTAACGCGTTACTTACTACTGTAAAAAATTTTAAGTAAGCAATATTATTTTACTGCTTACTGTTTGCTTTACTGAATTACAATTTTACTTCAGTATGCCCATCTATGATATATATATGTATGTAGGTATAATAAAAACATTTTATGCGATATGTTTGTCAAACATACAGTGGCTCTCAGAAGTATTTTGCATAATTCATTTATTAAGAAAACGTTAGAAATTCGCCTCTTTTTCGAATTCTTTTGCAAATTTTTTTAATGTGGTATTATAGGTGAATCTTCATACTACAAAAACACATTCATTAAAAAACCAAAACGCATTTCATCTTTTTTATAAAATTAAAGAAACGAAAAAAGTCATACATTTTTGCTCACAAAAGTATTTTGCATATTGGTAATTTTGGTGAATAAATGCATCTACAACCTGTTTAATATTTTTTATGATATCCGCTCTTTTTCGAAATGGCTTCCAAGAGTCTAGGGATCGGCTCTGCTAACTTTTGGCAAAATTTCCGGAGGTATTTTGTCCCATTGCCCCGTCAAACCCGCATTTGGGTTATATTTTGGGAAAATCTTCGATTTTCTCACATGATCTTCCAGACAGGACTAAAAATTTTGATTGGTTCTTATACCAGAGCTTTGAAAAAGAGTTTGAAAGTTTTTTTTATTCGAAAGGATTCATATTGTAACATCATTAGCGGTATTTTTCGGATTATTTTCTTGTTGAATTAAAACCCCATTGTATATCATACCCATTTTTTCTGCACTAGAATGTAGGTTTTCCCCGAAAATGGAAAATCGGGAATGCTCGTCCATCGTACTATCCACTAAAATAAGTTTTACAACTCACTGAGGTGATATACAAACTCCCTGAGCCTCGATTGATCACAAACTCCTACAGTGCTTAACAGTCGCTTTAATGTTTTTGATTTTCAGCTCTTAATTGGGTTTCCGCCATAAAACACGACTCAAAAATATTATATTTGCTTTCGGAACTTAAAGTTATGATTTTAGAAATGTCAAATTCTTTTTTATTTTGTTTTTGTTAGGGAAAATAAGACACTTTCTTTGAGATAGAGGGTTGGTTGCGCAATACTTGGCGGTGAATATGGGTTTTCTCGGTACTCTGTGTACTGCCTCGTCCGATACTTGATTATTGAGTATTTGTTTTAGTTTTCTGTGTATTGTAGGAGTGTATGTGTGCGGTTTAGTTGATTTTCTCTCAATATTTCACGTTCTTCTAGCGACGTTCTTCTTTGTACTAACAACTGTTTTCCGAAAAATATCCTTATAATGTTAAAATGTCAACACTTTCGAATAAAAAACACTTCCAAGTTTGTGTTCAAAGCTTCGATATAAGAACCATTCAAAACTGTCGATCCTATCTTGAAGATCATGTGAGAAAATCGAAGATTTCCCCAAAAAATTATCCAAATGCTGTTTTGGCCGAGGAATGAGACAAAAAATCTCCGAAATTTTTTCCAAAAATTAGCAGAGCCCATCCCTAGATTCTTGGAAGCCATAACGAAAAAGAACGGAAATCATAAAAAATATTAAACAGGTTGTAGATGCATTTATTCACCAAAATTACCAATATGCAAAATACTTTTGTGAGCAAAAATGTATGACTTTTTTCGTTTCTTTAATTTTTTAAAAAAGATTAAATGCATTTTGGTTTTTAATGAATGTTTTTTTGTAGTATGAAGATTCAGCTATAATACCACATTAAACAAATTTGGAAAAGAATTCGAAAAAATGGCAAATTTCTAACGTTTTCTTAATAATTGAATTATGCAAAATACTTCTAAGAGCCACTGTATAAGTAATTTGTTGAAAGTTCCATAAGTTCCACTGTAGACATAAAACCAAATAAATATAAGTTTTTTTTTAAAATGAGCGTGACAGCACAAACTATATCGACTTGCGCCACGTATGTTTCATTATTTTTTGCGCAAGATGCGCACGTGTCAGGCTAATATGTATGAATTCTCAACAGCTCTAACCATTTTCAATTCATCATTCCAGTTCGGAAAGCATTAAAAAATGTAAAAATGGTGTTCCAGTTAACCGGTGGTTTGTTTGCTCGTTGACCGGTTGCCAAATACTAAACACATTGTAGACTAATTAACGATTATGCTTTTGGGTACATATGTATGTGCACACATGAAAGTAGATACATATTTCTTAAATAATAACCATATTTCATTAATGCAGCAACAACTAGTACAATGGTAAATCGAATGCCAAAATACTGTACTAGAATTATCCAACAAAGTGTATAAGCACAACCGCTTTTACAAATATGCATATGAATGATAACTGAGTTTTCACAAACACAGTAAGACCTCTGTAAAACATTTGTTGAAGAGAGGCGAAGTAATACCATGTCTCCACATAACGTGTTTCGCTCTTTTTTTCTGCACTCGCTCTCTCAATCTTGTTTCGACCACAAAACGAGTGCCGAAACGCGCCAATTTCCATACAAATTTTTGAGAGCGAGTGAAGATTGAAACACTTGTTTCGTTCTCAATCCTCTTGCCAAACGCGATGATAGCGATGCCTTCTCTAATTTTGCATCGAAAATCTATCGAAATCTTACACAGACCAAAACAAAAACGCAAAAATAAGCAAACATACAAACATTTAAGAAGAACAAGAAAGAGAATTGTTAAACTGAATCACGTTTAGCCACGTGGAGACGGGTTATTTAGCGAGATGTTTCCCGAGATGTTTCTCTGGCGAATCAAGTTATGTGGAGACGGGCTTTAAGATTAGACTGTAGTGGCATTGGGCTGAGTCAAATGAACCATTTTGTAGATTCCACAAATCTTAGGTCAAGCAGGGATCTAATTTAAAATTTATCTCATTATTTACAAAAAGTCAAAGACAAAAAATGTTGGTGTTATTGTAGTCCTCAGGATCTTCTCAACAAAAATATCAAATAACTTTTTTTTCTTACCTTTTGAGAAAAAATTCAAATGATAATTATAGAATTTTTACTTTTTAGTTAAACACACAAATAGAAGCCATAATTAAAAACTTACCTAACGAACAATTGTTTTTTCTCTTAATAAAAGTCCTAAATTCCTGGCCAAATATGTATGTATGTATAAGCTAGGTCTGATAATTTTACTCGAGTGATATAAAAATATACCATTGCCGTTTACTTTCCGGTTTTCCTGTTTTCCTATCCCCTACTTGCCATTATCCAAATATAATCCGTTTATCCAGCCTCAACCAATATGTATTTCCCGATGTAACCGGGTCAATCGGATACTGCCGGATACACGGATAGTAAAAGTGCCGGTTAGTGCCTAAGTAGCCGGGTATAATTAGCCCTAGTATAAGCAATTTTTGGTATTCAATATATCCAGGCTTCTCCGTACAAATCTATTGAATATGTACATACTAGTGGCAATAGAAAGCAGCAAGCACTTTCGTTTCAACAACAAATGGTGATGTGCGCTGGCAGAGGTTGTCGGGTGAAATCATAATTTACCGATGTAAAAGCACGATAATTTCAGGCCACTTGACTAACAGCAGCGGCAATAACAACAACCTCAACACACTAACTAACTCGGTAGCACGAGCCAGGCAGAGTCAATATGTAGAACCATTTACGTAACTAAGCCCTAGCTAATGGCCCCCAACAACATACATATGTACATACATATGTACTAAGTATGCAAATTTGTGTGTGCGCCGAGTTGGTCCGCCAACTTTTCACACTAGTAAATATGGCCAAATAATATCAGGTGAATAAAGTAATTAATTTATTATAATGTGAAAACAGTTGACCACATTTACACGCATGCACTAATGCACTGGAGGCAATAGAGCAACGATAGGTACATATGTATGTACATGCGAAACGGGAAATCACAAATTCCACACATGAATATGGAATGTGTAAGTAAGTATTCCAGATCGGAAAATTATTTTGAGGTGTGTGAAAATAGTAGTGAAAAATATTATCTATGCGAGTATTTTTTCATATGTACATTAGAGTGCGTTTAAAATTCAAATTAACGATATTTTACTGTATCGCCCCCTGCCACCCCCCGCCCACCAATCGATAGTGACGTGTTAAAAGATATCACACATAAATTTTGGTCCCGATTTTATGGTGGTTAAGGCGTGGCGCATTGAGGCCAGACATAGGCATCTGCAATTACAAAATTTTTCAATTACAATTACTTGTAATGGTAATTTAAAAATTTCCAATTACAATTACTTGTAATTGTCATCGAAAAGGTATCAATTACAGGTAATTGTGAATGAAATGCATCAATTACATGTAAGTCTGCTGTTATGATCCACCCACTTTGATTGATTTTTATGCTCAAAATAACTATGTATGCTCTTAGATGTAGGTATGTATTAGCTTAGGGATGCGCCAACACCCAAAAAAAAAAATAACTAATTCACTGTTCAATTACATGTAATTGAACACTATTCGGTAACAATTACATGTAATTGAATACTATTGAGTTATTTCAATAGCAGCATTTCAATTACAATCGGAAAAATGTAATTGGAAAATTTTCCATTACAATTACTTGTACTTTGTAATTGAAAAATATCAATTACAATTACAAGTAATTGTAATTGTTGTGTGTAATCAATTACAAAATGTAATTGAGTATGCCCATGTCTGATTGAGGCCAAATTCAGAAAACTCTATGAAGGGTGAAAAAATCAAAATATTTTTTTTCAATTACATGGTACAACAGTAAAAAAAAATCCAAGGGGTTTGAAAAGTGTAGCTGACGTATTTTTTCCTCCTTATCTAATCCCAAAATCAATACTTCTATACCCAAAAATAAAAAATGTAAATTTTGGTCCCGATTGATGCCGATTTTGTGGTGTTATTGTATATCAGATTGCAAGTAGTGGGATGAGTGTTATTCAATTGGGTAGTTGATTTGTATGTGTGCGACTGGTCTGTGAGTAGGCGCATTTCGACTACTTGCCTGACAATTTTATTTTTCACTTTTTGGATGACGGAGAATCGTGGCCAAAAAATGTATGAAGAATCTACTTTCATTAACTCTTGTCTCATGACTTAAGTCGGTATACAAAAGCATTAAGTTTACCAGAAATGAAGTCGTAGGCAAATGACTAAAAAATCCACCTTTTTTTTCGAAAATAAAGGTATGCCACTAAGTCAGTTAAGTTATATTTAACTTAATGTTTATGAAAACTTATTCACCGATGTCTAATGCAACCATTCACTGCATTTTTTGTTTAATAGGAGACGATTAAAAAATAATATAAATTAAAAGCTTGGAAGACCTAGCCTATTTTGGCCAAAACTAATTTTGCTAAATAACTTAAAAACCTGACGTGATAGGACTTTTTTAATATGATTTTCGTAATCAGCGCCCCAAAATTCATTAAAATCAATCATCAAACCTTAAAAGAGTATTTCGTTGCCGACCATTGTTATTTTACACCCAAGAAAAGTTAGTAGTTTATAGTTACCTTCCAAGTAATGCAGAGATACACAGACCTGACTTTTTTATCGCCATTCCCATACAAAAGTAGATAGCCTTTTTGAAAGAAAACATACAATTAAAAGTCACCACTAGTGTCTTTAAAACAGTTTAAATTCAGTTTTAAGTTAGATGCTCATCCTGCAGGGCATTTACTCTCTCAAAAACCAGTTTTATCAATCAATATGCGTTCCGTAAGATATTATTATTTCGATGTTGTAATCATAAACTAAAGTTTTTTCCACTTACCCCAACAATTAAAAGTTTGCTTCATTTTTCATAATTGCCGAGTTCCCGTGTCAGTGATCCAGATCGGGATAAGAAGTTTGCATGCAAATGCAACAAGAATTTTGTGATCCTGGTGTTTATCTGGATCAAAACAACCTATTACAATCTATACGGATCCGAAATTGATACATATAAACGCCAGAATCACAGAATTCTTGTTGCATTTGCATGCAAACTTCTTATCCGGATCTGGATCACTGCCACGGGAACTCGCCTAATATTTTCATGACAAATTAAATACGCTTAATCGACATAATGATGTGAAATTGCCTAAAATATTTTGCAGTGGACAAGTAGACGATGCCCGAACTGATGCTTGCCCCGTGTGGTATAGAAATGAAACTGAGCCAGTGGTGCCAACAAACTTGGAGCAAAATTCCCTACAGCATGCCAAACAAAAATACCTACGGAAACATAATTTTTCCCTACAAATTTCCATACGGTGTAGCACATTGGCATAAAACACACTAAATTGATGTATGTAAATCAAATTATGATTCAAAAACATACGTTAGCATACATAAAATTTTTTATGTTAATTTCAATCACTGGGCAATCTTACACGATCAATACGGATCGTGGTTCATATATGGCATCAGTATATGTATATTAATAGTGCAACATCAGTCTCTGAAATGATTCCCCTTATTGAGTCATAGGTGGATTATATTTATATTAGATAGCATTACCGCATTTACCCGCCCGTATTTTTAATTATTTTTTAAACATTTCATTTTTGTAATGTAATTAATGTATCTCCATTATAAAATTACTTTTATACAACCAAAGTCGATACATTTTTCTGCAGTCTAACCTGAAAAATATTACTCATTCACTATACAAAGAAATGTTGCGGGATAAATTTAAACTGTATAGTATTTGATTTGAGAATCTATCAATATAAGGAAATAAATTCAATTTAAGTTTTTGCGATATTGAAATAATCTTGTGGCCGCTGTGGTGAAGTGGGTAGAGTGCTCGGCTGCTATACCAGAGGTCTCGGGTTTAAACCCCAGTCCGGACAAACACCAGACTTAGATTTAGCTTGTGTTTTATCTGAGTGTGAAAATATGGAAAAATTCATCGAGTTTGGATGCGTAAATTCCACTTTATAATGGGGATACATAAAACCCGCACAGAAAAGAAATATTCGTGCATTTATTCTAAATGAAATTCGTATATTATTTTTCACTTAGTACGACTATGTTCGAACTAATAAGTAAAAACACTTAAAAACCCCATATTTAAATGTTTCAAAAATAATAAAAAAAAAATACAGGCAAGTAATAATAATATAATATATAATAATACAATGGCGCTATTATAACTCTGACGAGTTTTATGGCCGAGCTTCTCTCCCAATTCGAGGTGTGCTCCTTTTTGTTTTTCCTACTAATTGGGGGGACCTACAGTTTTAAGCCGGCTCCGAACGGCGAATGCATTTTTTGTGAGAAGCTTTTTCATGGCAGAAATACTCTCGGAGGGTATGCCGCCCACTGCCGAGAGGTGACCGCTGCTCTTAAAAAACCCTATAATTGGATTTTTACTAATTAGAAAAATTTGTTTGGCTCGGACCGTGGTTTGAACCCGAGACCTCTGGCATAGCAGGCGAGCACTCTACCCACTGCACCACAGCGGCCACAGGCAAGTAATGCTTAAGGTATATTTATTTTAGAGGTGGGTAACTATCCATAGTGCCACCATCGATAGCTTTTGATAGTTTAAAAAAAATATTGATAGTCTTCGATAGTCTTCAAAAAAATAAACCATCGATAGTACTATGGACACAACTATCGCCAAAAATCGATAGTTTCCCACCTCTAATTTATATACAAAATAGGTCTAGTCACTCCAATCGATGGGTGTAATTTTTCTGCTGGGGTCTTGGGTGATAATTTTCTGTATTTTAACTGAGAAAGGTGTAGTCTTTACTTGAAAAACATTTTACTAAAGGGATATTTTCTATAAAGCTTTCTCTTTAAACATTTTCCGTTGGATTTGGGTTTTCCTTTTATTCAATAAATACGGCTAATATATTTTATAAAGGAAATAATACCTTAGACGAATTTTAAATTGGCACAATAATCTGTATTTACACCCATTATTTCGTAAAAATGTGGCACAATTTTATATTTTGATTATCTATTACTTCCTGAAAATAATTGTAAAATCTACTAATTAGATGAATGAGCTGATTCTCTAAAGTCCGTTCGAGTTCATGAAATAACTCCAGAAAATTTTCAGAGTTACCCATCTCTACGAAGATCTTTTCTTTTAGATTTTGAGAAGTTGGATGTGTTCCTAGCAGTTCGAAGACTATATTTCCAGATCAGAACAAAGTACAATTTTGAAAGAATTGCACCAGTGGGTCTCTGAAAGCATACAGAAAAATTTTATTTGTAGTTATGTATTTAAAAATGTTAGGCTCATAGAAAAAATTCAAAAATTCACTACATTGAGCTAATTTTGAAAATCTGTCCTTTTTTCCCTACACTACATATTTCAGGTCGAATTTCCCTACATGTAGCCTCTTTTCCCAACACTTGGCATCACTGAACTGAGCATCCTTGGCACAGTGTGGTTATGGTAACGATCGACCTCGTCGATTTACCAGTGATTTAGTGCATTCGCTAAGTACTTTGTTGGTAAGTGAGTGCCACCGATTCCGCTCTCAGTTCAAGTATTCTAACCTGCTTTGGTCAAGTCAATGAATGGTATCTACTTACATTCGCGTTTGGCAAAACATTTATTCAAACTGATGCTGCGGTGCACCAACACCAAACACGAAATGCCACGAATCTTCACTAGCTGCAAGTCAATGAGAAATGAATATTTCAGGGCACCACGTTACAAGTACCCAGCAGGGCTTTCTCTTACATGTAATGGGTAAAATCATCGAGAAATCTTGATTCATCGCTTACACTTTCGAATACGGATTGCATTACTTTAACATAGGCATGTCATTGGCGGTATTGTCTTACAATATTGTAGACAATAATGCATTATATAATCGCTACTAATATTGGAAAAAATAAGCTGTTACCAGTAATAAGTTTTTTCACTGGTATAAGTAATTGCATATATCACACAATCCATTATAGTAATCTATAATATATTTTATAATAAAAACTGGCAAAATAAACGAGACTGAGGGTAAATTGCTTTACAAAATTGCTATTTACAAAAATTTAAATCAATGTAGGCTTTGCAAAATATATCGGCAGTGTTCCAAATCTATTCGCTTATTTTATGCAATACCGGTAAGCGAAAAAATAATTTTAAAATTATGAGTGAGCAATTTATGCCGAAAACAAATAGCATACAGAATGAATAAAGAATCAAAACATTCTTTGCAAAATGTATTTAAAAAAAAAAAACATTATTTGAATAATAATTATTACACTATGTATTTGCACAGCTATTAACTTATTTAAAAACTGTTTAACGATGGAATAACGCGACTAACCACGACAGTTTTATAATGAAAACTGGCAAAATAAACGAGAATGAAGGTAATTTGCTTTACAAAACTGCTATTTAGAAAAATTAAGATCAAAGCAAAGCGTTTGCAAAAAAAAAAACGGCAGTACTCCAAACCTTTTCGATTATTTTCTGCTTTACCAGTAAGCGAAAAAATAATAATTTTAAAACTGTCGCATTACAAGTAATGAGCAAAGTAAGCGAAGGACTGTTTATTAGCTATTTGTAATGCGTTATTTCATTGAATACAAGTTCAAGCCATTACCAAAATATGGAAAAACCCTGCTGGGTATAGGTAGTAGATATCACTTACACTTGTTCAGTTGCACGTTCTGCTTGGTCTTTAGTCGTTTCTTTGCCACCGCTTTAACTGAAACATACACATTCTACGCTAGCTAATAAATTTCCCTAATCTGACACGATCTCTTGGCAGTTGATCAGCGTTGTTGTTTGTTGGTCAAGTTGCCGAGTTTGCGCAATCCACTCGTTCCACTGGGTATAATCAACTCTGCTGCCTTTTCCTCAATCTCCCTTTCCCGCAAACGATTTAGCCTTCGCCAAATCTACTGCCAACGTTTGGGTTGAACAGGCGACACTGTCAAACAAGCTGAGCGGAATTGAAATTGCAGAAGTCAGTCTCGCAACTAAATGAGAATGTATGACTTAGGTGATAGCGATAACAAAAATGAAGCTACTGCTGCAGTTTCTGCTTATTCATAGGTATATGTATATATGTATATACTTGCTATTCCACCTTATACCCCTTAACTGCTAGCTACTGTCACCCGTCCCCTATGCGTTCATTGTTTTATCCATTCGCCATCTGCTATTCCCAAGCGATCAGCATCACCCAATCCAATGGGCGATTGCCGTTGCTTTGCTCCCTCTTATCGCTCCTTTCAGCACACTTGATCTCATCCTAGCACTTGTGATACCATGCGATAATTATTTTGTCCGCAACTCACACATCACACCGTGAAATGCTTGCTACTCAATTCTTCTGTTATTTTCTGTACTCAACACTCACCGGCAGACACATTTAGTTAGCGGTAGATACGGTCAGCAGAGTTTCGGTGTATCTGCCACATTTGGCCTGACGACCGACCACTCCTGTTAGACACATCCCATTGTCTTCATTTGCCACCACTACACTTCATTATCGTCGTTTGCAATTGAATTCAGGTAGCAACAAAGCTGCCACCGCAGCTGACCGCAACTGCTACAGTGGCAATGGAAACTAACATTGGATACTAAGTAGAAGAGAATTTCGGCACATTAACGCCACAGGTGGTCCAAGAAAAAGATTTGTGCCTTGATTGCAGTTACAGCGCACACTGTGCCGAGTAGCTGTTTTAGCGGCAGAAATCAAATAAGGTAATGAGAAAGACTGGCAAAATTTTGATTGTTTGTTCTACTACTAAAAATATGAACATTCTTATATAGCTACATACATATGTATATGTACATGAGATGCGGCACCGGAATATAAAAATAGGGTGTTTTAGAGCAAGTACACTGAAAAAAGTTGACTTTTCCGAAAACTGGATGGAGCTGAACCGAAAACCGCGCAAACTCCCAGGATTTATGTTTGAAAAATGTTAGGATTGTGCACAAGAAAAAAAATTTATATCTACTAATACGTAGAATTAACCGCTAAAGCGAATGACGTACTCAGTTTTTTGGAAAACTTTACTTCACTTAAACTTGATGAACTCATCCAAGTATTATTCGATTTTTAATAGCTATACATTTCTGGAAAGCGTATTAAATAACGCAGCCTAAATAAAAAAATAATGTCCGATTCCAGGAAGAGTATAGGGCAAGTGGGTAGTGTACCAAAAAACTGAATAGGTCATTGGCTTTAGGGGTATGGATACATATCAATTTTTTTTCTTGCGGAAAAGTCCAACTTTTTTCATACACAAATCTAAACATACCTTGAAATTCTGGGAATTTGCGCGGTTTTTGGAAAAGTTAAATTTTTCTTTCAGTTTACTTACTCTAAAACACCCTATTTTCATATTCCAGTGCCGGAGGGAGGATCTGAGAAGGTTTAAAGAATCCCATACAAAAAAAAAACGCATCTAATGTACATATGTATATATATACATTTGTATGCATATGGAATTGTGTTTATGACTTATCGGAGAAGAACAAATCATGCAAAAAATGAATAATTCAGCGACCTTTTGACGTTCATCAAAGCTTCCTTCTAGCCGAATGCCACGAATCGTACAAAAGCAAATATCGAAGATACTTTTTAGGAATGGTGCGTCCATGAAGCGAGTCTTTTTGGAAAGAATTCAATTTTTTATTTTTTTGCAAAAGTCGACTGTTTCGCCAACTGTGCAGAGGCGCTTCGGGCGACCGATAGTTGCATTTTAACATCATGCTACACATACATAGTACCTACATACATATGTAGGTACAGGCTAAAATACTATATCCGCAAACGTGTCGGCAAGTGTTGTTGGCAAGTGATTGTCTTATCGGCTTCATGAATTGGATTTTATTGGCTGAAAGATATGCGTCGATATGCATGTGTACAGTTGGATATATTGCACATTCTTATACATATCTACATACATGCACAGGCTATGTTTTGCCCATTATCGCTACTGCATTATAGCAGTGAATCTGTTTGTCGTTGATGCTGCTTCTGCTACTGGCTTCTGATGATGATTTTGATTGTGATAACAATCTTTATTCTGTAATGATTCTGTTTTCGTTATGTAATTAAGTACACAACTGAGATCATTACATACCAATATAGATGATATAATCTCGAGATTTTCATAGTTTGTAATTGCATATGTATTAGACATATACGCCGCCGATTGACGCCGCCGCCGCCGCGCCGTTTACCTTCATAATCGGCCGCCGCCGCCATAATCCGTGAAATCGGCGTATCGGCGCGGCGGCGTGCGCTGGCGCGCCATACCCGTATAGAGCGAAATGTGTACATATTTTCCTAGTTTTGCTAACTGCAAAAGTTCTTCAAAATTAAAAAAAGGGAACCAATCGACGTGTTTTGACCTCAGGAACACGAACCTGAATGCGGAAATGTTTTATTTTTTGCCGTTAAAAGTTATTAACAAAAACTTGGGCTGTTCCCTACTTTACTAGCCTCAGTCCTAAAGAATTTAATGGCGTTTTCTTTTCTACGAAAAAATGTTGCCCTCCTATATCCCAATTATCGAATTACGTATCCTGGCTTTCTATAAAATGGCTGAATTTGTAGATAAGGATGCCCTCTTACTTAGTTAGAGGTCAATATTTGGTGAAAGGACCAGACAAACTTACAAAATGGCTAAGAAAATCAAACAGGGCAACATTATTTCGAGAAAATAAAACGCCATAAGCTACTGGAAAATTTTCAATTGTAACTTTCTGAACTTAAACGGGAAAAGGTGTAGACAAATACCATTATAAGTGGATTAGTGAAACATTATATTAATTTTTATTAGATATTACCCCCTGAACGTTCTCTGTGAATTTCGTTGAAAATTTTCCAGTAGCTTAAATTCTTTGGGACTGAGGCTAGTAAAGTAAGGAACAGCCATGGCTTACATAATTTTTTCTCAGATACGGAACTTTTCTGGGATCTCTTCCATTTAGTCCTACTTCTCGAGGTCTGTTGCTAATTGTTCTACTCAAAATTGAATAATTTAAACCCTCCTTGATATCATTAGATGGCGATTTATGCATGAAAATGATCCCAAACATGCCTCCAGAATCGAAAACTCATGGTATGAACGTAAGAAAGTTGCTGTTTTGAGTATCCCTCACAGTCGTCGAACCTCAGCCCTATAGGGATTATTAAAGAAGACGATGGGGGATCAAAAATGGAAAAATAAGCAAGGGTTATGGAAAAAAAATTAAAGAAGCTTGGTACTTAATACCAGTTGCAAATTGCGCTGATTTGGTCAACCCTATGCCACGAAGAAGTACGGAAGTTATAAAAAGTAAAGGAGCTTCAACTAAACTTTAGTTTAAATCTAGCTGCAGCAGTAATATTGTAGTTTATTTGAAAAAAAAACAATCGAATTTAAAGTTTGTCCCTATTATTATTTCCAACTTAAATTATACATTTCATTATTTTTATTCATACAAATTAAATTATTATACAAAAACTACCCCAGAGTCATTGAAGCATGTCCTCTCCGTGCAAGCATCAATATATGGTAATTATTATTTGGTCTTAAAATGAAATAAATGGAGAATTGCAAAATTTTGTCCCTATTATTTTTTCCAACACTGTATATACATATATTTATTTTAAAGTGCCTTATATACATATACATATATAAATATGTATGTAAATATATGTATGCGTGTTTATTATCATACAAAATAAGCAAATGAATTTAAATTTACCCTTACATATGGATTTGTGTATATTCTTTAATATTTATTTTCTTTATTTTATATTTTAGTTTATGTAACAATTGTTTTTTTTGCTGTTAATAAAAAAGTTTCAACAATTTATGGTGGAAATTAGTTTATTTATTCCATTCAGCCAGCGCTATTAAGGTAACTAAATAAAATTAAGATTTGAATAAGGATTGTGATTTTTAGATTTGGGGTAGGTGCGCCGGCGCGAAAAAGCACGCCGGCGTCGCCGCCGCCGCCGAAATTTTTTTGGAATGGCGCCGCCGCCGCCGGAATCACTGTCGGCGTATATGTCTAATATGTATGTATATACCACAGCTGTGAAGTAGTGAATATACTTGGTACTTGTACTTGGTCCAAGTACCATTACTTGATAATTAAAAAATTCAAGTATCAAGTACAATTACTTTATACTGGTAATTGGTAATTAAGTACAAATTTTTCAATTCTTTCACCAATTACTTTCAGTTACCACCAATTACCACCAATTCTTTTCAATTACATGGAGTTTAATCAGTGAATTTATCTTAACTATTGTATTTTATTCTATCCTCTTCATAAGATTCATCGGATAATAAATATTACAACCACTAAAAGGAGAAAAATTCCCTTATAAAAACTCTTTATTAAATTTACATACGTACATTAGGGTGGGTTTTTAATGGTAATTTTTTTTAATTTTCTAATTTTCTCCCTTTGTACATATGCACATTAGAGCGTATCGCGAAAAAAAAATTCTCCGTACATCTAGCCCCCCCCCCCCCATATGATTTCTTTTTCGAAAACATTTCTTAAAAATTTTTTATTTTTTTTTTGGACGCCGCTAGATGTCGCTAAAATTCATTTTTCTCATATCTTCGGTATTTATGGTCCGATCCCTAAGTTTGATATACCAATCTCTTTGGCTTGAGAGGTGGGTTTCTAATTTATAATTGTGTTTACCCTATGTGCGCCATTGGGGTCACTTCCACCCAGTACTTAGTTTATACTACCTTAATGTAACTATTTTTTGACGACGTTTTACACCGGACTGTTCTCCAATGCGAAGACACCAACTCCTTTGACTTTCGTGATATAGATATGGAAACAAGCCAAAGTGAACCACAAAATTTTTCTGGTCGGTTTTTTACTTCATCAAATAATATTGCTGAAATTTTTTTGAATATATACGAAATCCTGAGATGTAATTACCAAGTTTAAAAAAATATCCCATAATCTTGGACGTGGCAATACGAACAAACACACCACTAGCTTCATCAGCTTCAGTTGAGCGAATGTTTTCATTAGCCACCATTATAAATAATCCAAGGAGGAATTCCTTAACTGATATTTCTTTTGAAAATTTAGTACTAATGAAAGCATGTTAATGGAATTGCAAGCGAAAAATTTGCAAATCTATGCACTCGTTTTAATATTTTATTGTTATTAAAAAGTTATCTTATATAAATGAAATAAAAAAAATTAAAGAATTAAAAAAACAACTGAAAAAGAATTGAAAGTAATTGGAAAAGAATTGCAAAAGAATTGAAAAATGTACGTACTGAGTACCAAGTACCAGTATAATATACTTATACTTGGTAATTGGGCTTTTCAATTACTGAGTACTGGTAATGGTAATTGTACTGGTACTTGGTTTTTTCCAGCTCTGGTATATACCCACCAAAAAATCTAAGCCTTAATTATGAATTAAAATAGCAGATTTAAAGGCTTACGAAATAAGGCCTGAAAATTATAAGGAAAGCAAATTTGTATGGCATAAAGCTTATACTAAGGCAAATTTTCCTATGTTGATGTCATCAGGCCATAAGGAGTACTCTCCCTCTGAGGTTACACCTTATTCCAAAGGCTTATCCGCCATGCGAAATAAGGCCTATGTATTGAAAGTTAGGAGCAGACAGAGTGAGTGCATAACAGAAGCAGCGCTGCCAGCGTACTCCTTTTTGAGACCTGATTTGTCAACAATAAGCAAAACTTTTTTGTAGAGTACATATGTACATAAGTATGTAGATATGTATATATTCTTGTGAAAGCTTATATTAATACTTCAATAATGGCCTCACAAATGGCCGCAGCCTTCAAATATATGTAGATATGCAAAACAAACTTGATGGAACATTCAAGACAGGCTCTCAATGATATGCACCAATTCGAACCCAATAACCCACCACTTATGTATAAATATGTAGTAAAAAAGTACGCTGACTCGTTTAGATAGCGTAAACCTGAGGCAATTGAGTACATTTATTAAGTATCTACATATTCGGATTTGCTGTTTACCTTCTCCAACCTCAAATATCCTCAAATTAAAAATAAGTTTTTCTAAAAGTGCTAAGAAGGTTTGGTAAAAAGATTTAACTAATCAACCGTAAATACAATGAAAGGTTTTTGGTTAAGCTTTTTTTAAACATTTTACGATATCATTCTTTAACAAATTCGCAAAGTACCTACCTGTAAACGCGGCCCTAGGCATGGGTAAGACTGCGCTGCGCCGCGCCGCGCAATTGCGCCAGGGCCAACCCTGGGCTAACCTGGCGTTATTGCGCTAACTCCGATTTGGAAAATGCGTCAACTCAATATTGCGCTAACTCAATATTGCAATATAAAACCGACTAAATTGCGTGCGCTAACACCAGCACCGGCTCCAATATAGCGCTAGTGTAAAATTGGGCCACAACAACGCCAATGGCAGCACAGCGTATATGACACCGTCACAATTATGTATGCTAACGCCAACACCGAACCATCGCTAATACGAAAGGGCATTGATATTTTACTTTCACAAAGAAAGAAGACATAATTTACATTATCTGTAAATAGGAGAGAAAAAATAATACAAAACAAATAAAATAAATTATTTATTAGCATATAGTATATTTTTGTTACGCATGGTATGTGGTAAGGGAAAATTTTGATATAATGCGCCCGGACCCGGAAACTTTTTTTTAATAGGCTGGAGCCGACCCTCCTATTCCATAATAAAGATGCAGCAAAACGAAGATTCCAGCATATTTTCACAAATATACGCAAATGATTTTTATACTCAGCTGTACTAGTACACAGAGTATTATAGTTTTAATCACATAACGGTGGATTGTAACAGAATGAAATAACCGAGATAGATATAGACTTATATATATCAAAATGATCAGGGTGAAAAGAGAAATCGATTGAGCCATGTCCGTCCGTCCGTCCGTCCGTCCGTCTGTCCGTCCGTCCGTCTGTAAACACTCTAACTCGCTCAAAAATTGAGATATTTTGATGAAATTTGGAATGCAAGTTGGTATCGAGACTGGGACGGTTGGTATTGAAAATGGGCGAAATCGGACCATGACCACGCCCACTTTTCCTATATAGAAAAAATCGGAAATTTGGTATCTCAGTCCCTAATATAGCTGGAGCGATAAAATTTTACCCACATGTTGAGCTCAGGCCCCTATGAAGAAATTTTATGAAATTTTGGAAAATGGGCGGTGCCACGCCCACTTATTAAGGGTCAAACATTGAAAGTTTTATGAGTCATAACTCAGAAACCGTTGAAGATATGTCGATGAAATTTGGTACGCGTGATTTACTTACTTAGGCAAATGTTTTGACGGAAAATTGTCAAAATCGGTTGACGGCCACGCCCACTTTTATATATGTGTATTATAAAGTGACCTAATAAAAACATTTTAAGCGATATCTCTGTCAAATATAAAGATCTATCACTGAAATTTTGTGGCATGATTCCAACTATGAACATAAAACGAAAACCACAAAAATTTTGGAAAATGGGCGGAGCCACGCCCACTTATTAAGGGGCAAACATTGAAAGTTTTATGAGTCATAACTCAGAAACCGTTGAAGATATATCGATGAAATTTGGTACGCATGATATATTTACTTAGGCAAATGTGTGGACGAAAAATTACCAAAATCGGTTGACGACCACGCCCACTTTTATATATGTGTATTATAAAGTGGCCTAATAAAAACATTGTAAGCGATATCTTTGCCAAATATAGAGATAATTCATTGAAATTTTGTGACATGAGTTCCACAATAGACCGGAAACATAAAATAGACAAATTTTGGAAAATGGGCGTGGCACCGCCTCCTTTTGGACAAAGGGATATACGAGATTTATTAGCCTTTAACTCGACAAATAATTGAGATATTATGACGAAACTTGGTTTATACACTTTTATAACTTGTGTTAATAAACACGCAAAAATTAATTGAAATCGGTTTATGACCACGCCTACTTTTTAACAGATATTTCTGGAATACCCTTTGGGAGTTTGAAACGTGACATCTTTGTAACTAGAAGTCATAAAGGAATTAATTTTTGCACAAAGAATAATATTGATATGCTTAGTTGGATGACTGATAAAAATTTAGAAAATGGGCGTGGCTACGCCCACTTTATGCAGCACTCGCTTTATATAAAGTACACCGTGTTTCCATCAAACGCAAACAAACAATGAAAGCATACAGCTGAGTATCTAATGTTCGATTCCACTCGAACTTAGGCTTCCTTACTTGTTAAAATTAAATTTAATTGTGGTACAATTATTGTTCCGCGTTTATGTAAGCAGAATAGCGCCAAAATAAGTAAAACGGGGATAGTAGACAGTAAGAAGCGAACAAGTGTTATTTATCGATTATTCCATGCCAATTGCGCTAAAGGTGTTATTGCGCCAGAGCCGTGCGCCAGCGCCACGGTTGGCGCTAGTGTTATTGTATCAGCGCAAAAAAAAAATTGCGACATTACCCATGGCTACGCTGCCCCCAGCCGATTAGGTTTCTTAGAACATACCCGTGGTAAGGAATGTCTTTCGTAAGGGGCGAGTAAAATTCACAAGCCAGATTTTCCGATGTGGGGTAACATACCGAGTATATGTATGTTGAGAAATACCCCTTTTTTATTAACATTTAATTTTTTCGTCATGGTGTACCCTTTTATGGATTCACCCACATGCATATGTATGTATTTACTAATATGCAAGTACGAATAAACTAAGAAACTGGTTATGAAATGATCTATTTTACCCGAACTCTGTCTTATGTGTTTCAGATATCTATGTACATATGTAAATATGTACATGTAAATAGTTTTTTAGTTTTATTCACATCACTGATTTTATTCCTTTGTACATCTGCAGCCTCACAGCATTTTGCAAATACTTTGTTTTCATGGGCTCATTTTAATCTTATTTGGTCAGAATGGTCAACCACATCAAACATCAAAGAGATGCTCACACATCAAAAGCTGCTCCAGCGGCAACACAAAATTAAACTTTTGGCATTCAAAGCTTTTACAAGGTGAAACAATTCATGTAGTGATTGTTTTTTTTTTTTGTTGAAACTTAACCATTCATACACACATGAAATATAAAAATTTGTTCATTTCCATTTATCTCATGACTATTTAATTCACTTTCACGTTTTGTGTTTGTTTATAACTTGGTTTAGCTGACTGTATAATTTATAGCATGTCCCCTCTGTCCGTCAATCATTATAATCACAAAAAAAATGAGCTGATTCGATTAAGACCTGCCCTCCAATTGTTTTTGAGTTATCTAGTTGAAATTCGGCATATTGGTCCATTTTATGAGAAGTTGATCATTTCTGATACAACCGATTGTTCAGGTATTGCCATTTTAGGGTATAAATTTTTAATTTCAAAAGCTAATAATGTGTAATAAATCTCTCTATGTATGTATATCATATCATGCTGATATCGTATATGCTTCCGAGTCGTATAACAGAACAGGCACGATGAGAGACTTGTAGAGTGGTTGAAAGATTTACATAACACTATACGACAAAATCAACCTTTTTCCTGGGTATTGGACCAAACAAATTTTTTCGAAGAGATTGAGACATAAGAAAAAAATATATATACGCCATTTTTCGAAGTTAGCCTCCAAAATTTAGTAATGGGCTTTCGAATTTCGAGATTCGACCCTCCCTAATTTGATTGCAATGTTTAAAAAATTGAAAAATAGAAAACGTGGATGTGTTCCGCCTTATTTTCGAACTCGACTGCTATACATTTCTTTTTTTGAAAGCTTATGTAGCAAATGTTATAAGTGGTCAAAGGTCAGATCTTCGAAAAAATTAAAAGTCGAATATATCAATTTTTTCTAACCGATTTCGAAAATCTTCATATCGTTGTAAAGGTGATTAAAATCCCTTTCTTTTGATATGCTCACCTTTATCCTCTTTTAAATAAAAATTTTATGAAAAAACACTTTAAAGGAAAAAATGCCCGAAAAAAATATTTTAGGTAGTATATTTCGAACATTTTGCCAGCGATTTCGAAAACCTTCACGCTGTTATATAGGTGCTTGAATTCCCTTGACTTTGATATGCACAGCTTTATGGTCGATGAATGAAAATTTTATAAAAATAACGCTTAAAAAATACCAAAAAAAACTAAAATATTTAAACACATACTTTTATCTACTGTGCTCACCAACAATTGCAATTGATGCCGGTCAAGTGTGCCGTGATTTTAAAGTGTGTAAATGCGGACAACGATATTTAGTATTAAATCAATCGCATCCGATTTTACTACGAGTTAATATTAGCCAGGGCCGTGCGCACGGGGGGGTGGGGTTTTGGGGGTTAAACCCTCCCCCTTCCATGACCAAATCTAAGTTACAATGATTTTGCAAAAATTTTCAAAATATAGTTTATAAATTTTGCATTGAATTTTGACTCATAATTTTTGACAATATTAGTTACAATAATTTTACGGAAGAAGAATTGGTAAAAGTTGCAAAAAATAAGGTTGGCCAATACATAAGTTCGGCACTTTGAATTGCACTTGGAGCTTTCCGAAATTATAAAGTTGTGTAGCATATGTTCGTTTGGCATTTTTAAAAAAATTGTACTGATAACAAAAAAATGTTAATTTTGTGAAAACAGTGAGCAGTTTCAATTAACAAGTACTGTAAACAGTACACGGAAAGAAATTTACATACTTGAATCAAGAAAAATGCTTTCTTGAACTCAATTTAGAAAATTTTTAGGGAAATAAAAAAATTGACTTAATTATTACTGGAAATAAGAAATTGAGTTTTCCAAAAATGAGACAATTATTTTCTTATTAAAGAACACTAACAAAATCTATAGAAAAAAAGTGTTGAAAAAAAATGTTTAAATAAATAAGAACATCTTTTCTTAAATTTACTTAAATGAAGAAAATCTTTTTGCTAATATCAAGAAGAATTTAAGAAAATTGTGTTTCGACGAGTTGGAACAACAAAATATAGCGAAAAAAAAATGTAAAATGAATAAGAAAACGTTTTCTTGAGCGAAGTAGAATTTTTCTTGCTGAATTTGCATTTCCAAAGTTACATGTATTTTTTTTCATTTGCCATCCGCTTTGCAAATTTCTGAATATTTTTGCAATTCTCAGATTGTAAGTGAAGCATTTGGTATAAGGAGTTCACTATTTGCATCTTCATTTATGTTAAATAAAATGTTGTCATTTCAATAAACAAGTCCTAGGAAAATACTAGTTGACAAATTATGGTTTTCTAATCCCTCATGATTAGTTTTCATTTTCCTTATTTTTTACGTTTTTAATATTTTTAGAAAATATTTGCTTAATTTAATATTTTCTTATGCCTCATTTTTTCTGCATTCGCTCTTTAAATCTTGGTTAGACACGCAAACCAGTGCCGAAACTCGCTACATACAAATTTCTGAGAGCGAGTGAAGAATGAAACACTTGTTTCGTTCTCAATCCTCTTGCCAAACGCGATGATATCGATGCCTTCTCTAATTTTGTATCGAAATCTCACACAGACCAAAACAAAAACGCAAAAATAAGCCAACATACAAATATTTAAGAATAACAAGAAAGAGAAATGTTAAACTGAATAACGATCAGCCCCGTAGAGACGGGTTATTTAGCGAGATGTTTCGCTAGATGTTTCGCCGGCGAATCAAGTTATGTGGAGACGGACGTTTAGTTTCCACCCAAACAAGTGAAGCATGTTAGTCTTCCACGCAGAGAACTGAAGCATGCTAGTCTTCCATGCGAACAACGAAGTATGCTACTCTTCCACGCAGAGAACTGAAGCATGCTAGTCTTCCACGCGAACAACGAAGTGTGTTAGTCTTCCACGCGAACAACGAACCGTGCTAGTCTTCGTTGGGAGCGACGATATGTGGTATAGATCGAAATATTATTACTATACTACGATGTGTGTCTCTCGCATTACTTACTTAAGCTCGTATAAGAAAATTTTTACTTGCAACAAAAAAATAATTTCTTAATTTATTTCAAAAAACAAGAAAAAAAACACTTACCCTCAGTAAATTATTTCTTATTTATTTAAAATCCAATTTTACTTGAAGCAAGAAAATGTTTTCTTATTTATTTAAAATCCAATTTCACTTGAAGCAAGAAAATTTTTACTTATTTATTTAAAATCCAATTTTCTTGGATTTTCTTGATATTAAGAAATTAATTTCTAAGTTCAAAATCAAGTCTAATTTTTCTAGTCTCGGCATTGATTCTAGTAAAAAATTCTTTCCGTGTACTATTCAGGACCTGGTTAACTAGGTTTTTATGTATCATAATGAGTTTCAGAAAAGTTAGAGAACATTTAAATTTATGGAGTATGGGTCTGGATATCTGTTTCAGCAAATATGTTTATCTTAGCGAAAAATGTATGCGAATGCAAACCAAAATTAAAACCAACCCCAAAGCTAATTCCTGCGCACGGCCCTGATATTAGCAGCTTATTAAATAAAAAAAAAGTGAGGGATAAAGTATGTCCAGCAATTCTACAATCGAATTTTTGTTTTGTTTCAAATAAATATGTATGTAGCTTAAATTTTCCCCCATGTACGCTCAAGAAAGTTTCGGTTCACTTACAGATATTATGTATGTACATATTTGTGTGTTGTGTTGGTCATTTCAATTACGCTTTTCGTTTTATTTTACCACAATTTCCTTCAACTTTCTTTTCCATTAAAGTTTTCCTATTCATTGCTGCGTTTATCCATATTTTTTTCTCCGTATCCCTTAACCTTTGAATTTTTTGTAAAGTTAATGCAAAGAAAAACATAATACATATGTACATTAGGCCGTCTCGCGTTATAGGGAAGCAAAAATAAAGTGCGCCGTACGCCCCCGCATATGATGTCTTTTTGGAAAACATTTCCGGAAAAGTTTTTTATTTTTTTTTGGACGCCGCTAGATGTCGCTAAAATTTATTTTTCTCATATCTTCGGTATTTATAGTCCAATCTCAGAGTTTAATACACCAATGTCTTTGGCTTGAAAGGACGCCTTATACTATGGAATATTATTAACCCAATGTGCGTCATTGGGGTCACTACCACCCAGTATTTATTTTATACCACCCTAATGCAATTTTTTATGCCTGCATGTTAAACGTAGTCTAAAATCATTAATCTTTTGCGAAAGAAGTATTTCGATCGCTTCAGTAGAACCCGAAATAAAAGACGTTCAACATTCCGTGGAATATACGTTTTTCGCTTCCTTTGGTCTTTTAGGTTCATTTTACAAAAAATTCTTCTGAGAAGACCCCTACTGAAATTTTATGGCGAATAATTTTCTAGAACATTTTAACCCTCTATCACCGCCAATAAAGGGTTATTTTGACCCCCTTTTTTTAGAAAATCAGGAAAAATAGTATTTTTAAGGTCGCTAGAGGGTTAAAATGTTCTAGAAAATTATTTGGCATAAAATTTTACTATGGGTCTCCTCAGAAAATTTTTCTGTAAAATTGACCTAAAAGACCAAAGGAACCGACAAACCTATATTCCTCGGGATGTTGAACGTGTTTTATTTCGAGTTCTGCTGAAGCGATCGAAATACTTCTTTTGCAAAAGATTAATGATTTTTGACTACGTTTAACATGCAGACGTAAAAAAGGTACATTAGGGTGGTATAAACTAAGTACTGGGTGGTAGTGACCCCAATGGCGCACATAGGGTTAATAATATTCTACAGTATAAGCCGCCCTTTCAATCCAAAGACATTTCTGTATTAAACTTAGAGATCGGATTATAAATACCGAAGATATGAGAAAAAAAAATTTTAGCGACATCTAGCGGCGTCCAAAAAAATTTTTAAAAATTTTACGGAAATTTTTTCCAAAAAGACATCATATGTGGGGGCGTACAGCGAACTTTATTTTTTGCGATACGGTCTAATGTACATACGTACTTATCTGTGGTCACAAGCCATAACCGCCTAAGTCGACTTAAGACAAAATTGAGTTATATATACCACGTTATTATACATTAAAAACTCTATATTTCTGTAAAACCCCCATACCTATAACGTATTCCAATCAAAAGATATTAATAAAAACATTTTGGCTTAACTCACAATAGAGGTATATTAAATTTGCTATAACAGCCAAAATTTATATATATACTTAATGAAATTTCTTCATAACATTTTGTTTTATATACAAAAATTTAATCGTAGCATCGTGGATGGCTCATCGATTTGGCATTCATAGTTTTTAACAGACCTGTTAAATTCCGATTAGGATTAGTAATCAATTAAATTGTTTTGTTTTTTAATTGGTAATCATTATTTTAATTCTTTTGCAGAATTTTGAAAAGTTACGTAAAACCGAAAGTGAGACTCTGAGGTTCACCTATGGGGAAATTTTGAAACACATTATTTTGGTATTTGGTTTTTATTTTTATTTATGCAGTAATGAATGCAGAATCATTTTTATACATTCTTATAGCGGTTTTTGACAATTTTTTTAGTATATAAAAATAAAAAATGTTATTTCATAAAATAGGGTATATTAATGAACTGCAATTTTCACACATTTTTGTAGTTGTTGAATGTTCATTACAAATGGTTTTATTACATCTGTTATAAATTTGTTTTTGTTCACTCAATGAGAAAAACTACGAATCAAATGAATATGAATAAATTTTTCATATGATCACCCCTAATATATATTTTCCGCGATCAAATTGAAAAGTTTTAAAACGCGACGTTCGTGGTGAAATTACTGACGCATAAGAGCAGACGATCGTTCGTTTCTCTATCTGAACGCATCTTTTCCGTAATTTAGAATCTCAGTAAAAAGAAAATGATAAGATTTTAATGCTTTTGAAATTGCTGACTTTACCGTTCTCCATAATTTTATGACATCGTATGATCTAAAGATCTATGGTGAAATACGACGAATTCACCAAAATCCGGGGGAAGTATGGTGAGTTCACAATGTAAAAACCTCACTGGATAAACCTTGTAAACAACGGATTCAAAATTTAGTTGAATTCTAGAAATGTAAGCTTATTACGATAAAGATACTCAAGGTGAGTCTTTGAGGCTCACTTTCGGTTTTTCGTTACAATTTTATACGATTGCAAAAAAATGGTTAAAATAAATAAATAGCCAAAAGATCAAAATTATTTCATAATTTATAAACACAAATGGAGGAATACCCAAAATTTCAAGCAAAAAGCTTTTTTGGTTTAGGAATAATTCGCTTTTAAACTTTAAAGTGAGACTGAGAGGCTCACTTTAGAGGATTAGGGTTAAAAAAAATCAAAAAAAATCAAAAAAATAATCACAAAAAAATTAAAAATAATCAAAAATAATCAAAATAATTTTTTTTGATTGTTATACTCAGCTGTACTAGTACACAGAGTATTATAGTTTTAATCACATAACGGTGGATTGTAACAGAATGAAATAATCGAGATAGATATAGACTTATATATATCAAAATGATCAGGGTGAAAAGAGAAATCGATTGAGCCATGTCCGTCCGTCCGTCCGTCTGTCCGTCTCACAGTGCCGCGAAGGTGGACAAAAATACAAAAATCGACTGTCTTGAAACTTAGATGTTTTGATGTACAGTTACAGCTAAAACTCCAACTAAGATAAGTTCATAAGTTATTTTGTGATAAAAACAACTTTCAGCCTCACACACCCTCTCAAAGTACACCTATTTTCTACATACCATTTCATTTCGGCGCCTCGCACAACAAAGTGGTCGCAGTTAAAAATTTGTTAAAAATACATTTTTATTCCTAGCAAGATTAACTTTTGCAATTTGATAAAGATATATGCGACAAACCAAAACATGCATGGTTCATGAAAAAAACAAGTATACAAATGTTTTTTTTTTTATTAATAAATAAATATATGATCAAACATACCAAAATCCGAAAATTGGTAAACTTTAAAGACAAAAATAAAAAAACATCATGAAATTCCGTGAAATTTTTTTTGTTTATGGTAGTTTAGACCTTCTACTAACAGAAACAATCGAAATCTCTTCCACCTTTTTCCAATATTTGAAAATTTTCAATTTTGAAAAAGTGACTAAATGCCCTTTTTTTTGGTATTATTTTAGCTGATCTATATTTATATTACTTTTTGTGAATGCCCTAAGATCTAAATTTTTGGTTCGATTTTCAAAAATAAGGAGTTGAATTAAAGCTAAAAGTGCCAAAAAAAATTTTTAGAGGTACAGGGTGGTTTTAATTAAAAAAATTATCAGCTAATTAAAATACTTAAATCACGGTATGGGAGCCAAAAACAAATGTATACGAAGATTTAAATACATATATACACACATATATATATGGAGAGCAATGACACCAGTAGAGTGCTCGCCTGCTATGCCAGAGGTCTCGGGTTCAAACCCCAGTCCGGACAAACACCAAAAAAAATTTTTTTCTAATTAATTAAAATTCAATTATTGGATTTTTAGAAATAGCGATCACCTCTCGGCAGTGGGCGGCATACCCTCCGAGTGTATTTCTGCCATGAAAAAGCTTCTCACAAAAAATGCATTCGCCGTTCGGAGCCGGCATAAAACTGTAGGTCCACCCAATCAGTAGGAAAAACAAAAGTGCACACGTCGAATTGGGAGAGAAGCTCGGCCATAAAACTCGTCAGAGTTATAATAGCGCCATTGTATTATATTATAATGACACCAGTTAACAAATAATATGTTAACCAATTCTGGTAAGTAAATAAATGCAATCGAGGCACCTTAAAGCGCCTACTGATTAGACGAAAGGCGAACAAAAAGAAAATAAGAATAAATAACATACCAATTACTCTTTATCTGCATAAATAATAATATTTTGCTTAAGCACCAAACAAAAACAGCTTGCGAAAATGATAGTACAAATGTATGCACATAAGGGAGGTCCAATTTTTTTGTATATATTTTTTTTTGATTGAGCCTTTTTATAATTTTTTTCACCTAACTAATCACAAAATTTCAACGTTTTACTATTAGTGGAAAATGTTGCTCAACGCGAGTTTAAAATTTCATGAATAAATTGTATTTGACATATTTTTTTACCCGTTTATACAAAAAAAATATTTAAAATATAAAACATCGATGAGTTATGTTTTTATTAACATATAATAGCGATTATTACTTACTTACCTAACAGCGATTATGCTTTATTTTAAAGAATTTTTTTTTTTCTAAAGGTTAACATGTAAGGAAAAACCTACTTAATTTTTCAAATTACCGTAATGTATTCACTTATGGAGTAAAGTTTCGACAAATTTTGATTATTAACTCTATTTTGCTGAACACTTAGCAACAATGATATGTCATATTTCATTTTTAAATAATGATGTGCAAAAACTCGGTGTTTTTTAATGGGTACCCGTTACAAAAAAACCGATTTTTTTTTAAAATTAGAGTAATATAGACACTTTAGATGTAAAGTTTCAATAAATTCTGACAACTTCTTCATGTTTTCGTAAACACCACAATCAGCAATGATTATGCCTTAGTTGTCTTTCATATAGTAATGTAAAAAAAATCGTTTTTTTAATGGGTACCCGGTACCGAAAAATCAGTTCCATTTTTGAAATAAGCATGGCTTAGTCCTTTTAGGTGTAAAGTTTCAACAAGTTCTGAATACTATTTCGGTTTTTATAAACATATGTCTACGACGATTATGAGTTATTTTACCTTTTTAAAAAATTATAAAGAAAAATTGTTTTTAATTAACTGGTAACAGATGCTGAAAAACGGATTTCTTTTCTGAAATTGGCGTCATATAGTCCTTTCAGGTGTGAATTTTCAGACCATTCTGATGACTCCTTCCACTTATATTAACACATGTTCATAATGACTATTTTCATATAAAAATGCAAGAAAAACTCGGTTTTCTAGAAATGAGTAACCGGTACCTAAAAACCGATTCCATTTTTGAAATTAGCGTGACATAATACTTCTAGATGTGAAGTTCCAGCCAATTCTGACCACTCCTTCTATTTTTGTCCATCATTTGTATGGCGTCGCGGCACTGTGCGTCTGTCCGTCTGTAAATACTCTAACTCGCGCAAAAATTAAGATATTTTGATGAAATTTGAAATGCAAGTTGGTATCGACACTGGGACGGTTGGTATTGAAAATGGGCGAAATCGGGCCATGACCACGCCTACTTTTCCTATATAGAAAAAATCGGAAATTTGGTATCTCAGTCACTAATATAGCTGGAGCGATGAAATTTTACCCACGTGTTGAGCTCAGGCCCCTAGGAAGAAATTTGATGAAATTTTGGAAAATGGGCGGTGCCACGCCCACTTATTAAGGGTCAAACATGGAAAGTCTTATATGTCATAACTCAGAAACCATTGAAGATATATCGATGAAATTTGGTACGCGTGATTTACTTACTTAGGAAAACGTTTGGACGGAAAATAGTTAAAATCGGTTGACGGCCACGCCCACTTTTATATATGTGTATTATAAAGTGACCTAATAAAAACATTTTAAGCGATATCTCTGCCAAATATAAAGATTTATCATTGAAATTTTATGGCAGGAGTCCAACTATGGACATAAAACAAAAAACATAAAAATTTTGGAAAATGGGCGGTGCCACGCCCACTTATTAAGGGGCAAACATTGAAAGTTTTATGAGTCATAACTCAGAAACCGTTGAAGATATATCGATGAAATTTGGTACGCGTGATATACTTAATTAGGCAAATGTTTGGACGAAAAATTTTCAAAATCGGTTGGCGGCCACGCCCACTTTTATATATCGGTATTATAAAGTGGCCTAATAAAAACATTTTAAGCGATATCTTTATCATTGAAATTTTGTGACATGAGTTCTACAATAGACCGGAAACATAAAATAGACAAATTTTGGAAAATGGGCGTGACACCGCCTCCTTTTGGACAAAGGGATATACGAGATTTCTTAGCACTTAACTCGACAAATAATTGAGGTATTATGACGAAACTTGGTTTGTATACTTTTATAACTTGTGTTAATAGACACGCAAAAATTTATTGAAATCGGTTTATGACCACGCCTACTTTTTAACAAAGATATTTCTGGAACACCCTTTGGGAATTTGTAACGTAACATCTTTGTAACTAGAAGTCAAAAAGGAATGAAATTTTGCACAAAGAATAATATTCATATGCTTAGTTGGATAACTGATAAAAATTTTGAAAATGGGCATGGCTAAGCCGACTTTATGCGGCACTTTATATAAAGGAAACCGTGTTTCCATCAAACGCAAACAAACAATGAAAGCATACAGCTGAGTATCTAATGTTCGATTCCACTCGAACTTAGGCTTCCTTACTTGTTTTTGATTATTTTTGATTTTTTATGATTATTTTTGATTTTTTTTTGATTTTTTATGATTTTTTTTTGATTTTTTTTCAATTTGTTTGATTTTTTTCAATATTGTTGTAAAGAAATTTGGATATGCATGCACATAAGTATTCAGGTAGGCATGCATGTTTGGTCAGAGAGGCATAAAGTTTGTTTGTACAAATGTATGTGAACGCATTTTTAAAGTACGTAACCCTGCAGAAAATATGGGGACAAGTCATTGTGTATTCTACAGCGACAACTGCACTAATTAAAATGTCGACAAATTTAGAAGTACAAAATTTGTATAGACCTTGGCTCGTTCGAAGTTTTTCGTACTAGATACGGATACAAACCCTTCCTACACCTGGGGAAGATTCATTTCTAGGTTCAGTATAAGGACAGGGAAGAGCGAATAAAGAATTCTGATTATGACAGAGATTATCTTTACGTAAATCTATTTGCAACGTCTACTGCTTTATTATGTAGTAGGCATGCGAAGACGAATACAAATTCCCAAATAATCCTATTTGAGGAACAATGTCGGAACGTAAGTACGTAATATTTCTGCCTTTTAAAAGAATACAATAGGGCAATAACTAAGGCTGAAACGGTATGGCGTATGATGAACAATAAATACAACTTATATGAAATTAAGAATTTTTCCTTTTTTGAAAAAATTGATGAAGTGTGAAATAGACAAAGGAAATACAACTGTGCTAATGGAGGAAGAGGAATACACCGCAAAAACAGGTCAACTAATCAAAGAAATGGGCTGCCGAGTGATGAGAAAAAACCCAACGGAAGAATACCAAATGGCAATAAAGCGTGCAATAAAACAAGCGAAAAATATAAGAGACAGCAAAGTAGCCTACACTCTCACAGCAATGAATCCATCTGCCCCATCACTGATCGCACGGCGAACTTTTTTTTGCGATACGCTCTAATGTACATACATACATACGTATATTTTAAAGTAAAACTCCAAGCACATTTGATTGACTAACATAGAGTACAATTATAACAAAGTTTTTATATCCTTCTTTTTATACTCATATGAAATGGTGTTATAACTTTGAGCGGAAATGCAGAAGGAGGCATGACAGATCCACCAAAATATAACCGCTATGATGAGGATCATGAGCTGAGTCGTTTAAGCCATGCCCATCAGTCCGTCTGTATAAACGCAAACTAATCCCTCATTTTTTGAGATATCTACTTGAAATTTGGTACTTGGGTGACTTCTTAAGAGAAATTGGACCACTATAACATATAGGTCCCATACAACGGATTGTTCAGATATAGACATTTTGGACTATAACATCTCCATAAATAACACACATAATTCACCGTATAAATTAATGAAAATGAGACTATGTATCGCTTCTTTTCCTGAATGTCACAAAGTCTCGATACAGTCGAAGACAGCCGCAATATTAGTTATATTAGTTGCTTTTCATTGTATACCTAACTACGAGAACTTCTGTATTAAAGCCCAATTTATGAGTTAGTACAACAGCGAATGTTACACTAAAATGTTTGATTTGGCCACTTTAAACAATTTTTCATAAAGATAAATAATTCGATATAAACGTGCATCGTACCATGTACGGTCAATGACAAATTAACAATAATTCCAAGCTTGTAAGATATGTATAAATGTGTATGCCTCTCTGCACAAATATACGAGGAGGAAGCATATAGAGCCTTTATCCTGTTAGTGTGGGACTTTAACCGCACTACACCACCTACGCTCATCGTATCAAACCCCCCGGTACTACCATCAAGCTACCGTCGTGAGTCTGCCTTAAAAGGCTATATACATACCTGCATACGTACAAATGTGCTAAACGATATTGATAAAAATTAAAAAAAAATCAAAAAAAATCAAAAAAAATCAAAAAAAAATCATAAAAAATCAAAAAAACCAAAAAAAAAAATCATAAATAATCAAAAAAATCAAAAAAAATCAAAATAATTTTTTTTTGATTATTTTTGATTTTTTATGATTATTTTTCTTTTTTTTTGATTTTTTATGATTTTTTTTGATTTAATGGTAATTGCAAAATAATCATTAAAATTTGAAAACAATGGGTAATCAATCATTAAATGGACAGTTGAAAAAATAATCAATCAAGCCGGTAATCATTACGATTAATAATCACTATTTAACAGGTTTGGTTTTTAATCAAATTTTATGATTTTTCAAAAAACGCATTCGAATATAAAAAGCAATTTATCTCGAAATCATATTTTACGACTTAGGCGATTATGGCTTGTGGCCACAGATATTTGTATACAGATGAAAGAGGGACTATCGTTTCATAGAAAAATAAGTGAAGAAGGCGCAACAAGTCACCGAGCGCCCGAAGGTATACTACAGCGAAACGGAAATGAAGCATGTCTCTGAATTTAATACCATGTCTCCACATAACGTGTTTTGCTCTTTTTTCTGCATTTTCTCTCACAATCTTGTTTCGACAAGGAAACCAGTGCCGAAACTCGCCAATTTCCATACAAATTTCTGAGAGCGAGTGAAGATTGAAACACTGTTTCATTCTGAATCATCTTGCCAACTTCGATGATATCGATGTCTTCTCTAATTTCGTATCGAAAATCTATCGAAATCTCACGCAGACCAAAACAAAAAACGCAAAAATAAGCAAACATACATACATTTAAGAAGAGCAAGAAAGAGAAATGTCAAACTGAATCACGATCAGCCACGTGTAGACGGGTTATTTAGCGAGATGTTTTGCTACATGTTTTGTTGTTGAACAAGTTATGTGGAGACGGGCTTTAAGAAGCGGACGTTGGAGGAGGGTGAACTTACATATCTCTCATAACGACAACTTACATACATATCTCTCATAACGACAATTTATCCTTTTCATAGGCAAAAACAAACAACAATTACCAATTGCAGACAACAAAAAATCAAACACCATCGGCAATGGGTACGTTCAGAAGGCGCAACCGTGGCGCAACAGTTGCGCAACTGTTGTGTTTTATCTTCTGAACGCAACGTTGAGTATTTCTGATCAACACAACATGTTGTGATTTTGGAGACTTTTTTCCATCATAAATTTTTTACGCTCACTTTAGACAACATGTTGAGCTTACGATTTTGACATATGTACAAAAATATAAATAGTGTTTATGAATTTTGGAATGTAATAAAAATGTTTCAAAGCCGCGAAATTATTGGCAATTACGTTGGGGATAATTAAAATACTAATTTGTTTATTTAATATATCAGCTCGTTCAGAAGGCGAAAATTGTATCACTTTCCGATTACTGATATCTACACAACAGTTGTACTCCACCGTTGCGCCTTCTGAATGTACCCAATATTCTCATATTTTCCACACTTATTTTTTTTTTTTAAGTTCTTATGAAATTTCTTTCACCTAACGGCAATTGTTAGGCCGTTACTCCAAAAAGTAATACAACTATAAAATTACTTTTACTACACAAGAAATATGCATATATTGTAGATACTTATGTACATATGTATGTACATAACATGCAACCATTTCTTTCGGTGTGGAATTTTTTGAAATAAAGCAAACACAATTTAATAATCATAATATTATCTTCGTTTCGACTTAGAAGAGATAGGTTAGATTACGTTAGGTTGAGGTGGCTGTCCCGCAATTCATGAAAGCGGGGACACACTTAGGCCGAGGTGGCCCATTGTGATACCACACGGGAGCCCTGGCTTCCTTATCCCTGTTTACAAACCTTTCCGGAAAAATTAGATTCTATAGTATGATAAGATTAGATGCCCGTGAAGCTAAACCAGCGCGTTTGTTTCATGAAGCGCAGAAAATCTAGTGTCCTTGCATTTTCCATCTCCGCCAGACACTCGAAAAAGTGTTTATGGAGAAAGCGGCCTGGATAGCGACAGTGCGGGGCAGTGGCATAGATAGTGCTCAACAATCTCTATTTCCTCCACGTCCCTGCAGCTGCGGCAGAAGTCGTTTTTATATAGGCCCATGCGAGAGGCGTGAGTGCCCATAAGGCAATGGCCTGTTAGAAGTCCCACCAGCGGACCTATAGAGAGCCGATTCAGATGCAGCACCGATACAGATCTAGCCTCGTCCAGTCTAGGCCAGATTTGCCTAGAAATCACACAAGTTGACTCCTTGGCCCATCTAGCGTTAGCCTGTTCAATGAAGCGAGATCTCAACCAATGCTTGCATGAGTTAAGCGGGGTGCCAACCCATGTCGCAGATGTGATATCCTGCAAGCTTGTGCCCTCCCTTGCTAACTCATCTGCAATGCAGTTGCCCCGAATGTTGCTATGGCCTGGAACCCAAATGAGGTTCAGGTCGCATCTTTCGGCTAGTTTGTTCAAAGACTCCCTACATTTCATTGCAACTACAGATGTAGCATTGTTACTCTGTAAGGATTTTATGGCAGCTTGGCTGTCAGAGAAGATTTTGATAGAATTTATGTCTGGCAGATCTGTCAGGCGACGAGCTGCTTCCCATATGGCTATGAGCTCAGCCTGATAGACGCTGCAGTGATCAGGTAGGCGCAAACTTACTTTCAGATGAAGCTTTTCGCAGAAAAACCCACTTCCAACTCTATTGTTCAATTTAGAGCCGTCCGTGTAAAGGTGCAGTGTATTAGGGTCGGGATCCCCTAAGTTCTTCCACTCGCTCCTCTCCGGGATTCTTGTGGAGAATTTGTTATCCCAACAAAAGGCTGGTATTGCATAGTCCAGCTTTAGAAAATTGGCAGGGACGTTACTAAGAATTTGAGCGTGCCCGAATCTGGTGTCCCTCCAGGGTTCGGTTGCATTGGGCCTTGCCGCGTTTCAGCTGGCAATGAGTTTCCCCTGTATATCCGTGGGGAGAAGAAATAGGATGGTTTCGAGAGCTTTAGTTGGGGTGGAGAGAAGGGCTCCGCTAATAAGCATGGAAGCCATTCGCTGCACTCTAGTTAATTTGCTCTTGTTGGTTTCGAATTCCAGTGCTGGCCACCATATGGTGACTGCATAGAAGAGAATAGCTCGCACTACCGCTGTGTACAGCCAATGGACGATTTGGGGGTTAAGTCCCCATCTCTTGCCTATCGCTGATTTACATGCGTAGAGTGCTAACATGGCTTTTTGGGAACGTACTTCTACGTTCCGTTTCCAGTTTAATTTCCTGTCTAGAATAACACCAAGGTATTTAACCTCGGTAGAGAGTTTAATCTCCTTTCCATTTAGGGACGGAGGTTTGAATTCAGGTATCTTATGTTTGCGGGTAAACAGAACCATTTCCATTTTCTCAGAGCTGACACTGAGCCCGCATTTCAGAGACCAGGTTTTTACAATGTTGAGTGCATTTTGCAAAAGGTCGCTCAGCACCGGTATATGCTTGCCAGTCGCTGTCAGGGCGATGTCATCGGCGTACGCAAAGACCTGGCAGCCCGTGTGCTGAAGTTTAGAGAGCAGGGTATTCACCGTTAGGTTCCAAAGCAGAGGAGACAAAACTCCACCCTGGGGTGTTCCCCTGTTGGCATACCTCGTTATCGATGAATTACCCATTTCAGAAATGATGGCTCTTCTACTAAGAAGAAGTTCGACAAACCTCACGAGAGGCTCTTCTACCTCCAAGTCCCGTAGGGCGGTGGTAACGGCTCCCGGAATAACATTGTTGAATGCTCCTTCTATGTCGAGAAAGATGCCCAGTGTGAATTCCTTAAAGGCTAGCCCCTTTTCTATCTTGGAAGTGATAGCGTGTAGTTCAGTCTCTGTGGACTTGTCTTTGGAATAAGCATGTTGAAAAGGAGATAGAGTATTCGCACGGAGCCTGATATAGACATCCAGCAATCTCTCAAGAACTTTGAGTAGAAAAGAGGTCAGGCTTATCGGCCTGAAATCCTTTGGGCTGCTGTAGGAGGCTCTGCCCCCTTTAGGAATAAAGATCACATTCGCCTTGATCCATTCCAGAGGAATGTACGACAGGTCGAGGCAGGCTTTATAGATAGGAACAAGTAGGGGGATTAGAATATCACTTGCTGCCTGTAATTCAGCAGGAAAGATTCCATCTATTCCCGGAGATTTGAAGGGTTTGAAGGATTTAATAGCCCATTTTACCCTTGTGTTAGTAATTATGTGCTCCAAGTCATTAGATGCCCTGGGGTTAGAGTAGGTTCCAAGGTGCACCCTGGGAAGTGTGTGGTGACCAGGATGTTCAGAATATCAGTACTAGATGTGGCCCAGTCCCCATTTTGCATTCGGATACAGCTTGGGGGAACTGGGTTAGTAGAGAGGACCTTTCGTAATCGATTGGCCTCAGAGATCTCTTCTATGTCGCTAGCGAAGTTTTTCCATTAGTCTCTTTTAGCTCTTTTAGCTCGACTTCTTGAAAATTTTTAAGGCATCCTTGTAGGCTTGCCAGTTGCCAGTTGTTTTCGCCTGGTTGAAGAGTTTTCTGCTGTTAAGCCGAAGCTTGGAGATTAGCCATGGGTAATGGCGCAATTTTTTTGGCGCTGATACAATAACTCCAGCGCCAGTCGTGGCGCCAACTCACGGTACTGGAGCAATAACACCTTTAGCGCAATTGTCATGGAATAATCGATAAATAACATTTTTTCGTTTGTTACTGTTTACCATCCCTGTTTTATTTCTTTTGGCGCAATTCTGCTTACATATACGAGGGCACAATTAATTTAAATTTTCATAATAATTTGGAAACATATTCCGTATATTTGTGAAAATATGCTGGAAATTAAGGTCACTTAGACCACTATCAAGCATACATAATTGTGACGGTGTCATACGTATACATATACTATGGTGCTGTTATTGGCGTTGTGGTTGCGCCATTTTACACTAGCGCTATATTGGTGCTGGTGTTAGCGCACGAAATTGAGTCGGTGTTATATTGCAAAATTGAGTTGGCGCAATATTGAGTTGGCGCTATATTGAGTTGGCGCTATATTGAGTTGGCGCATTTCCCAAATCGGAGTTAGCGCAATAACTCCAGGGTTGGTGTTAGCGCAATTGCGCCGCGCAGCGCAGTGTTACCCATGCCTATTGGAGATCTCGGGGTTCCACCAATAAGGTTTCTTTTTACCCCGAACTTTGACCTCCTGGCAGGCACTCTTGAAAGCAGCGTTACAGGATTTAGTAACAAAGAAAAGATAACTAAAACGCCATCAAAAATTAATAAATTAGTGGTCGGCTTGTGGATATTTGATGGATCCTGCCGTTGATAGAGTAGTAGCCAATGAACGCCGTAGTGATTTCGCTGACTTATTGTATGATTAGACCGAGTGCGAACGGTCACTCGACGACCGAGCATATCACACAGAAAGATGTGAGCTAACACAATTTTATTATGCCTAGCGATGTTGTCGACCCTTCAATATTCTGCTCCATTGACCGTCGGCAGTTCTCAGCTATACAAAATAAATAATATTGAGATATTGAGATGGGGGTTTTAATGCCACTAACATCCCCTTAGTTGCGCTCGTCTTTTACGCACATAATTTAATAATGATATAATACACTTGCGCGGATATAACAATTTTTAAGTTTTGTGTTTCCTCCTACATCGACGCTTCCGTACAATAACGTGCTAAGTCAGAAAACTGTATTTTTCAGGGGAAGCTGTTAAAGTTTTAATTTGATATGAAACTTCAGTTGTATGCTAAGTACATTTTCATTTGTAACTTCTATTTGGATTGAACGATCAATACCAAAAATCGATACCATCTAAGTTAGGGTACGCTTTATATAAAAACACAAGAAAAACTTGCCACTTTATTTTTCATGGTAAGCGTTCAAGGTTTTTATTCTGTAAAAAACTCGGATTGTATTATAGGTATACTTCTGCTTATAACTTTTGATTGGATTGTCCGATTGATACCAAATTTTGAAAGCATTCAAATTAAGGCACGTAATACTTGAAATCCCCAGGAAGACCTACTAAGTCGACCTAAAACAGAATTGTGTGGAAGCGTCGATATGTACATAAATAATTACATAACCGACCAATTCTTAACGAGCTGTCCACCCTTGCAAGGACCTGATAACGCGCTTCACATGGGGTCATTTTATATTTATACGTAGTCATACATACATACGAGTACATATGTCCGAGATGTGTCCTAATTTTTTAGGCACAATTTTTTTTTTTTTTTTTTTCAATTAACTGCAAGCAATGCAGAAAAACTTGTAATATACATATATTCAGGATAAGCAGAAATTTTAGCGAATACTTCCTACAAATGTACATACATATTAGAAGGCTGCACGAATGGATTCGAAACGGCCAACAAAATATTCGCGGCCGTCCAATTACAGTACCTACTTCTTTCTGTCTTTTTAGAATAAACGCAAGTAGAGCACAACCATAAACAGAACCAATACAATTACTTATTCGTAGCGACAATTACATGACCTTAAAAAGGTTCTGCAAATAGTGTACACTACTTGCGAATACTTCGAATATAATCGAAATATATGTACGTACATACATATTTTCATAAACACACATCCAGACGTTGTGTTCAGCCCCTGCAGGGAACTCAATAACTAGTGAGCAAAATTTCTAGTTCCGAACTAGCGAAAAGGTGTCATAGGGGAACTAGATCAATTGTAGTTAAACCCTCACCAGTTCAGAAGGAGTGAATTGAGTGACCATTATTAGCACACTTTGATTTGCATGCAAGTGACAAAAAGTGTATGAAAATTTTTCGTTCGTTCAATTGCCGTCGGCTTTGTATATTTCTGCAATTCTCAGATGTTTAGTGAAGCGTTTTATATAAAGAGTTTTCTATTTGCATCTCGTATGAAATGAAATGTTGACCTAATTATACTTTTCCGATCCCTCAGGCTTATTTTTAATTTTTTTTTTATTTTATTACTTTTTAAATATTATTGTAAATTTTTATTAAATAAAAAAATAGTAAAAAAAAATTAAAAAAAAAAAAATTATCATCACCTTGACACCGACAGGATTCGAACCCGCGCCCCTCAGATTGAAAGGCACATGCGTTAGCCTTTCGGCCATCGCGTCACTTGTATGAAGTATGCCAAATGCTGCACTTAAGCGGCAGATGTAAAACTGTAGAATTTGTAGGTACTTGTAGCCAATAAACGAACTAGTGAAAACTGTAGAATTTAGTACTAGTTCGGAACTATCGAAATTGTGCCAATAAACGAACTAGTGTAAACTGTAGAATTTAGTACTAGTTCGGAACTATAGAAAATGTAGTGCAGAGAGGGACAATTGACACCGCCTAGGACATCGCCGTGTTAAATTCGCCAGTTGATAACATGCAAAAGAGATTTAGCTCGCACTAGTAGTGTCGAAAAGTGCACTAGAAGCGACCTAGTTCGGAACTAGAGATTTTCCCTACAGGGGCAAAATTACGCTGCTAGTGTGAGTGTGTGTATGTGCATATGCATACACACTAGGGCGGGTCGATTGGTAGGGGCCAAAAAAAAATTAACAGGGACACATCGCAATTATAAAAATTTGGGTAATTTCAAGCTTTTTTGCCCAATAAACCATATGTCTAAAATAAATTTCGAACCAGAGCCTTTTACGATCTACATATGTATTTCCAACTGTTCTATATATTTTAAAATAACTCGGTAACCAATACTTCGATTCTTTTGATTTTTTCGGCATTAGTTAGGAAACTTATTTGGCATATTAAGGTGGTTTTATGAAGGAAATAAAGTTCTCCAGAAATCCGGGGAACACCCCAATTTTCATCCGAATATAATACGGAAATCTATACCTAAAAATTTTCCTTAATATATTAAAATTTAGAGGTCGTGCAAATGCCTCCAAATTTCTTTCTCCTTTTATATCAGTGATGATACATAATTTTTTTCGAAGTCCTTAATGAACAAGAAAAACATTTCTTATCATTAAAAAATGGAACATATATTTGTTGGGCTTTTATTTTTTGGTCCACCTTAATTCCATATGCACATTAAATAAACAAACAAACCAAAGAAGCAACAAGGTTTTGCGAATACTTCATAACATGGTTATTATTATGTTCTATTCTATCGTGGCGAATAGTGTACACTAATCACACCAACAGAGCAAATAGAAATAGTATTTGTATTCCAAATGAAAAGTATGGGTTATATTCGTATCTGCATTGAAATTGTGCTGTGACTAATTGTACAATGCATAGAGTATTCGAAAATATAGAAGAGGTAAATGGTATTGTGCAGAGGTCTAATACATATGTACATATTTATATACACAATTCACCCCTGCTCCTAACGGAGTCTTCTAATGCGTAGCTTCGCTCAGCTGTGCAATGAAATGGTTAAATGAATTTCATACTTCATTAAGTTGCCATTACCCTTTCAAACGATATCCTCTTATACATGCATGTACATATGTATATGTATGTATGTATGTATGTGTATTTATAGATTCTTTAAATTTTCTCCACCACTTTATTCGATGCGTTTGTGATAAGTTTAATACGTTTTGTCCTTTGCAGTGTTGTTTTGCGGAGATTACTTTTATGATTGTTTGCAAAAGAATTTTGTCCGCTCCCCAGAATGGCCTCTTAATAACATGCGAAACAGCACCAAATGGAATTTATAACTTCATATACTGCCGGATAAGCCAATGAGCGTTTGGGTATTGATGTTAAGAACTGTTCGCTGTGGCGTATACGTAACAACGCGCTTTTTAGTGTTTTATCATGAGTGACTGTGACATGCGACATTTTACATACGTACATTAGAATGGCCCTTATTTTCGAAAGTCGGAAATTTGCAGGTGTTACCCCCTGATATGTTTTTGTTTAATAACAAAATAATACCCTGAAAATTTTGGCCCGATTGAACAACTCAAACCAGTGCCACAACGAGTTGAAGTTGAAAAATTGGCAACATCACTTTTAGTAAGCGCTGCTTTTGGATATGCCGCGATAAATATATGTAATACATATTATGTATGTGCATAATAATATAATACAATGGCGCTATTATAACTCTGACGAGTTTTATGGCCGAGCTTCTCTCCCAATTCGAGGTGTGCTCCTTTTTGTTTTTCCTACTAATTGGGTGGACCTACAGTTTTATGCCGGCTCCGAACGGCGAATGCATTTTTTGTGAGAAGCTTTTTCATGGCAGAAATACTCTCGGAGGGTATGCCGCCCACTGCCGAGAGGTGACCGCTGCTCTTAAAAAACCCAATAATTGGATTTTTACTAATTAGAAAAATTTGTTTGGCTCGGACCGTGGTTTGAACCCGAGACCTCTGGCATAGCAGGCGAGCACTCTACCCACTGCACCACAGCGGCCACGGTATGTGCATAGGTATACCCTAAAACCTAACTCCGAGATGTTTACAAGTTTAAACTTGCATAAAATTAATCAAAATACTTTTATTATTTTACCGTTATAATTGCTTGAGTAGCAAGAATCGTAGAAGATGTATGTACGTATATAGGTTAGGTTAGGTTGAGGTGGCTGTCTCCGCAATTCATGAAAGCGGGGACACACTTAGGCCGAGGTGGCCCATTGTGATACCACACGGGAGCCCTAGCTTCCTTATCCCTATTTACAAACCTTTCCGGAAAAATTAGATTCAAAAGTATGATAAGATTAGATGCCCGTGAAGATAAACCAGCGCGTTTGTTTCATGAAGCGCAGAAAATCTAGTGTCCTTGCATTTTCCATCTCCGCCAGGCACTCGAAAAAGTGTTTATGGAGGAAGCGGTACCTGGATAGCGACAGTGCGGGGCAGTGGCATAGATAGTGCTCAACACTCTCTATTTCCTCCACGTCCCTACAGCTGCGGCAGAAGTCGTTTTTATATAGGCCCATGCGAGAGGCGTGAGTGCCCATAAGACAATGGCCTGTTAGAAGTCCCACCAGCGGACCTATAGAGAGCCGATTCAGATGCAGCACCGATACAGACCTAGCCTCATCCAGTCTAGGCCAGATTTGCCTAGAAATCACACAAGTTGACTCCTTGGCCCATCTAGCGTTAGCCTGTTCAATGGAGCGAGATCTCAACCAATGCTTGCATGAGTTAAGCGGGGGGCCAACCCATGTCGCAGATGTGATATCCTGCAAGCTTGTGCCTTCCCTTGCTAACTCATCTGCAATGCAGTTGCCCCGAACGTTGCTATGGCCTGGAACCCAAATGACGTTCAGGTCGCACCTTTCGGCTAGTTTGTTCAAAGACTCCCTACATTTCATTGCAACTACAGATGTAGCATTGTTACTCTGTAAGGATTTTATGGCAGCTTGGCTGTCAGAGAAGATTTTGATAGAATTTATGTCTGGCAGATCTGTCAGGCGACGAGCTGCTTCCCATATGGCTATGAGCTCAGCCTGATAGACGCTGCAGTGATCAGGTAGGCGCAAACTTACTTTCAGATGAAGCTTTTCGCAGAAAAACCCACTTCCAACTCTATTGTTCAATTTAGAGCCGTCCGTGTAAAGGTGCAGTGTATTAGGGTCGGGATCCCCTAAGTTCTTCCACTCGCTCCTCTCCGGGATTCTTGTTGAGAATTTGTTATCCCAACAAAAGGCTGGTATTGCATAGTCCAGCTTTAGAAAATTGGCAGGGACGTTACTAAGAATTTGAGCGTGCCCGAATCTGGTGTCCCTCCAGGGTTCGGTTGCATTGAGCCTTGCCGCGTTTCAGCTGGCAATGAGTTTCCCCTGTATATCCGTGGGGAGAAGAAATAGGATGGTTTCGAGAGCTTTAGTTGGGGTGGAGGGAAGGGCTCCGCTAATAAGCATGGAAGCCATTCGCTGCACTCTAGTTAATTTGCTCTTATTGGTTTCGAGTTCCAGTGCTGGCCACCATATGGTGACTGCATAGAAGAGAATAGGTCGCACTACCGCTGTGTACAGCCAATGGACGATTTGGGGGTTAAGTCCCCATCTCTTGCCTATCGCTGATTTACATGCGTAAAGTGCTAACATGGCTTTTTGGGATCGTACTTCTACGTTCCGTTTCCAGTTTAGTTTTCTGTCTAGAATAACACCAAGGTATTTAACCTCGGTAGAGAGTTTAATCTCCTTCCCATTTATGGACGGAGGTTTGAATTCAGGTATCTTATGTTTGCGGGTAAACAGAACCATTTCCGTTTTCTCAGAGCTGACACTGAGCCCGCATTTCAGAGACCAGGTTTTTACAATGTTGAGTGCATTTTGGTACGTATATATGTAGATGACATTAAATTTTGGTTCTTACGTAAAAAGCAACATAGGATTAAAACAAAAAAAATCCAACATTTCACTTAAGAATAATGTATTTATTTAATATCATAGTCTATACGCTTTTCTTCCAATACAATAACTTTAAAACGTGCAACTCGTGAAGTCATTTAACTGAAGCAAACGCCACACATACCTTTTTAGCACACGTGAGACAAATTAGTTTTTTACAAACATAGAAAAAGTGATTATCTGTCGGCATTGGGAAAGTTTGTGTCCGTATTATGGTCACTTTACTCGTAGTCAGCGTAACTACCGTATGAAAATGCTTCGGAAATAGAATATCGAGACGGTCCAGCACTACTCATGATAAAGTCCTCAATGTCGGTTTCCCATTCATCTTCCTCGAGTCATTTTGTAAGAATTTCATCCGTGGTGGCACTTAGAAGTTTAAGTTTCCAATTTCCTACATTTGGACACCATATTAGTTGAATTCTTATATAAAAAAATAGTAAGAAAAGTCCCAAAATAAAATTTTGTCACAAAAATCACCTCCGTAAATGCCCTGGACTGTGGTTCTTAGGTTCTTTTGTCTGTTTATACCCCTAGTGAAATTTTTTAGAACTATTTAACCCTCTAACGACAATCGGAATTATATTTTTTGCGAACTTTGTAATATACTTTCAATATATATAATACCAGTATCCGTTGTTTATAAAACATTTATTTGTCTAATAAACAACCACCTTGTAATCTATTAAAATTCAAAAATATAAGAGAATTCGTCCAATATAAATGTCCACCGTACCATATAACCCTTGGTTCATTATTTCAACATATTGTGGCACGGGTTAACGTTGACGAATCGAGCAAATATTAAACGGGGAATATTTTCTTCGTACATGAAACCATTTCAGGGGGTAACGTCTCAAAAAAGTAAAAAAAAAGGTTTCCATAGACGCAAGGGCCACTCTAATGTACATTCATATATACATACATACATAAATATGTTTATACGTACTTACATGTGAAGTCGAAATTGTACAAAAGTTATTATTTAAATATACATTTTTTTTAAAAATAGAATTGTTTATAGTAATCGGTTGCCAGAGTTAAAGTTAATCGAAGTTAGGAACCGGCCGTTTCTTCCTCGTGATAACTTGTGCCAATTAGAGACATCAAGAGAGGTCAAGACATTCTCCACCTGTGGAGATCTGCTTCTTCCTCTGTTGCCAGCCGTGGGTTCCAATAGAAATACCTTCTTGGCCGGAGTATGTGCATTCATTGTCATGACATGACATAGCCAGCGCAGCCAATGTCGATGTCTGCGTAAAACTCGCATCGTCAATGCCCGAAAAACTTTTCTCTCCAATACTCCACGGCTGAATGTCCATTGGGCGGTGAAAAACCAGCTTAAATCCTATGAATACAATGAAATCTCATTCTCTCTCTCTCTGGGTGATGAGTCAGCTGAGCATCTTGCGTTAAAAATCTTCGAGGTTCAAATTTTTTCCTAGCCACCAGTTAGTAGCCGGGTTCCATTTGTACACCCCCGTTTTAAATCTACATATATAGGTATATAGCTTCATACATACACATAAATTCCGAGTACTCCATTCACTCATCTACATTGCATACATGCATTGCTTCTTCGTCACAGCGATAAATATTTAGTCTAGGTCCATAACTACTTACACTCGGCTAACTACGAGCCGATGTAGATACATGAATTGGTCATTTGCGGCAAACTTAATAATCACTTTGTAATACTTCAACCTAGGGGCCTTATAATCCAGAGATGCATTATATGGAACAGTAGCTCAATTCTACTTAAGGAAAAAATTTGTCAGTTTTGGAAACGCTGAAAGTACATTTCAGAGAGAACATTATGTATTTTTTTTAACTCTTTCTCAGATTTTCCACCAACTTCCGTCTCAATGATTTCACCTAAAAATCTTGTGAGACGACCTGCTAGAAAAAGTCACAAATTTACGAATATTTTGAAAGTTGACCATTCGACATAAGCTAGTGTTCGATATGAACACAGTATTTGTACATACATACATATATCCATATTTGCTTGTTCACTAAAGAACGCTTTGCTGTAAAAACTTCAAAGATTACGAAAGAGAATTAACGCATAACTTGTTACTTTGTGTTAAAATAAAAGTTTATTGGTACCGTTTAAACTAACACCCTTTACTCTCACATCTAAGTACTTACATATATTAGTAGCAAACAATAATGAAAATAAAACATAATCACTAAAGACTACAGTGCTTTAGGGATAAAAAGAAGTTGCTTGCTTTTAGTAAAGTTTTTCAACTCTGTAAAGAGTACAAAGGCATACCGGCATTCTTCATTCGTGTTTCACTTATTATAACTCAGGATGTTATAACAAGTACTCATATGTATGTATGTACATACATGTGTATGAATATGTTTATATATTAGTGTACGTAGTGCGTTTATATATTTAGTAGTAACCAAAAAAAAGTTCTTCATTTTAATTTCGCCCAAAATTATTAAATGGAATGGAAGTAAATGTGATGATGTGAGCAACAACAACGGTAAAAGCAGACATCAAAGGAGTCATAAAGTAAAATATAAAATTCTCAAGTGAAAACACAAACGCAAATTTACATGCATACATGCTGATACATACATATTTACTTATGCTTCCCTACTTCGACGGCGGAACTAACCCCTTTTTGAGAAGGCATCGCATACTCTTTTCGTATTAATTTATTTTTCTTTATTCCATGCAAGGGTGTGCACCGACTAGATCAGTGGTACTTTCTGACTCACGACACTATTAATGTGAATCATCAGTGGCACATAATTTTTGAGTCTGTATGTTTCCGGAACGAATTAAATTATGCCACCTACTTTCAACTACATATTCAAGTCTATGTTATGAGCATATACATATGTACACACATACATATCAGCTGTATAATCTACTAAAATCACTCTATTTACTTATGTATGTATAAGTTCTTGTCTCGCTTGGAGATTTCGGCCCCCGTGGGACATTCCTTATCCCTCTCCAAATGGGACCGAAATTTATGTGTTATATCTTCGTGCATAATAAAAGATATCAACATAGGGCTTGAAGTTTAGGAAACCATATGGAGCATTTTGCCCCTTCATTTAAGGATCATCCTAATGTATATGCTTTCAACTGATACTTTGCCTACCATGCAATATTTACAGTTATTAATAAAAGTTTAACGAAATTAACGATAAAGTAGTTCCGCTTATTTGCATTGCAACTCTTTATTGCCTTTTCAAGCATTTTCAATGTGTTTGTAATAATTAGGGCAACCAATAACTTGCACAAGCAAGTTTTCATTCTATGGCAGCTACTTATCATATAATGCAGTGTTGTCCAATGCAATAGTATGTAATTTTCACTTGTGTGCGTAAAGCGTTGCTGCAAACTGTGTTGTGTTGTTGTAATTAGCTTCGCAATACGCTGCTGCCGAACCAAACGCTGCTGCCGAACCAAGCTATTCATAGATATACGAGCAGTTTACTGGCTCTTTCGTTTTTTCTGAAGCTGGCAGAAGAGTATACGTGTGAGTATACGTGTTTGACGTCGCAGCAGCTAGCCTATGCCCCGGGCATAGGAAAAATGCATTTTGGCCGACACTGATATAATGCTTAATTTAGAATAGTTTTTAACAAAAATTATACATTCTGAATTACTTTTAATCGAGCTGAAAATTGCCAAATTCATAATAAATGCTAATACATACAAATTTCAATATAAACTGAAAAATAAAAAAAAAATTGGGAGAAATATTCCCTAACAATGTTACGGATTTTCTGCTCACTGATTGGCTAATCGCCTCAAGTTGGAAATTGAATTGCTCCAGATATGACATGTATAGACGTCGGGTAATTTCAATAAAGTTTTACTCTACACCTCTAACCCCTTATATATTTCAATTAAACTTCACAAACATCGGAGCAAAAGTTTATTTCGTTAGCTCCGCTCCTAGCTCCAATTTTTTTTGGTTTTGGTGATCACTAGGGCATGGAATTTCATGTACTAAAAAATAAAAAATATGCACATAAAAAATGCAACAAAAACTGAGAAATATGCATGAAAAATCAAAAAGAAATGCATTAATTCAAAGTTTTTCAACTTCAGATAATTCATGTTTATTGAAGTTACAATAGTTAAATAAATTAGGTACAAACATTTTTTAATTCAATTTTGCTCTTACGTTTTACGTTTATACATATCGTTAGCATAGAGTGCAAACTGTGTAAGTCCACTTTTTATGAAAAACTGTATTTTTATGTAGAACGCTACAAAAATCAAATACGCACCACGCTAATGCTAGAGACACACATCGTAGTATAGTAGAAATATTGCGATCTATACCAGATATGTATCACTCTCATATTGTAGTTTAATTGAAAATTTTCATAGTAAAGCCAAATCATAGTATTGATATGATAATATTTCTACCACATGTGTGTCTGAGGCATAAGCAAGTCTGTGATACTTGTCATATTTCTAATCGTTGTTATTTAGCGATACGCAAATTGTGTAACTCCAAAAAGTGAAGAAAATTGTGTAAGTCCAAAATATTTACATGAACAGAAATTTTTTTTTTCATTTCGAAATTTGTTAATTTTTTGTTTTTTGTCTCTCCTACGATGTTTGAAAAAAGGACTTACAAAATTTGCACTTTAAGCTAGCAATATGTATGTATGTTTTTATAGATATGTACATAAATTCAGTCTTGAACATTTCATAATTTGTAAAGGTTAATCCTTATTTAACGATTCATTAGCATACACAATGAAATATTTTTTCATATTCTCAAAAAGAAAACTTTGCCGATTCGGTCGAAAAAAGCTCTTATACATAGAAAACGCACGTTCTACATCCACAGAGGTAATAGGAGCATGTTTGAAAACGGCTCTTTGTCGACAGGTATGCACCGTATCGAAAATACTAATAATAGCCGTGTACACACGAAACTCTATTCGTCGTCAGATGACTGTTATGCATGAATTTCGTTTGTATAAAACTGTCAACTAGCAAATTACAAAAATAGGCAATATAATGCGAAATATGTAATAAAAAAATGCAAACAACGCAAAATATGTAAAAATATGCATATATGACCAAAACATGCAAAATATGCAAAAACATTTGAATGCCATTTTTAAGACAATTTCACGATTCGCAAAGATTGTTTATTTATTTTTCTCTACCAAAATCAAAGAAAAACATGTATTTGCATAGATTTCCATGCCCTAGTGATCACTGATCAGTAGGGAAGCTAAAAATATGCACGAAAAATTTCAAAATATGCATGCTAGTATGCCCGAAAAATAACTGAAATATGCTCGTTAATATGCACCAAAAAATCTCATAATATGCATATATGCTTAAAAAATACCTGAAATATGCTCAAAAAATGTATGTATTTCATTTCAAGCTTACATTTTTATTTAACGAACTTTGCAAAAATAATAATAGTATAAGAACTGAAACGTACAATTCACATTTTCCCCATTTAAAAAATTTGTTTTTAAATACTATAAAATACTTTAAATTAATTTTAGATTTGTATTTATGTAAATACATGAGATCCTTTTACAAAGCAAATGAAACCATTCCATTAATATTGCGCAGGGTTGCATTGAACTATCATATGTTTTACTATATTTTCCAGTGTGAATTTTTGCCGGGTTTCCGAGAAAAAGCGCTTGTATGCGGAAAACGATTAATATTGACCGTGTAGCATCGAGTATTGGCACTAAACGAATTGAAAGTGAAGTGATTCATATCGACAGTGTAGCGTATGCTTATGTATGTCGATACATATTGCATATTATTGTTCCCTTCGAATTTTCACACTACAGCTGTTTTCTATCAATAACAGGGCATCGGTGCAAAGTTTTTTGTACTCTGGGTTTGCTTCGAGGCTCTGATCAGCATACAAGAACTTATGCCGTTTTCGTTTCTGGAAAAAATGTTGCCCTGCTTGATTTTCTTAGCCATATTGTAAGCTTGTGTGGTAATTTCAGCGAATATTGACCTCTAGCTAAGTCAGAGGGCATCATTATCTACAAAACCAGCCATTTAATTTAATAATTGAGATATTAAAGGGCCACATTTTATGCCAGAATCGAAAACGCCATTAGTGTTTGTCGTGGTGAATTTTTATAAGGGAAAATGCTCCGCTCCGGGGCCCAGATCAATAGTTAAATAGCCTTGTTTGTATGTATACGCAACTATCTGAATTAACCACAGATAAGATGTTTCCAGCTTAATATTTTTCGATATTGTTCGATTAAGTGCCAAAATATGCCAAAATAAGCACGAAATGCATTTTGACCGTATGCATTTTAGGTCTAAATATGCATTTGTATATGCAATATGCATTTGCATATTTTTAGCTTCACTAGTGATGATATTCAAATTCTCTTTCTCCCGATTGGCGGCGGGCTACACTTCGAAATATCTACAGAATTTTCTTGGCATCCCCATTGCCATCGCCAATGCCACCATATCTCAGTCGCTTCACAATTCAATTTTCCTTATTCACTTACAACCAGCAGCAAGCAGAGCATTGATTTCAAAACCAAACCACTCAAATTTTAATTCAATAAATACTCACACCTTCAACTGTACGATCATTTCCTTTGAGTTCAATCGTCTTTGCTTCACATCACAAGCCACCACAACCAACGCCAATCGGCAGCCATCTCAACCCCTCCCCAATATTAACAGACGTGTATCTACTTTCAATTCACTTTGCAATACATTTGTAAGTTGATGGCTGAAGTGACAATGGGGTGAGTGACGATTTAATAATTTTGATTGATTACTTGGATTTTCAATAACTAAGCCCGCGCAAAGAAGAGCAAATAGACAAATTCCGTATTTTTTAAGCATTAAGTTACACGAAAATATTCGTTTTTGCACGAATAAATAAATGAATTGTATATATTTTATTCGTAAGAAACTTATAAACCAGCCGAATGCAAACTTCACGTGGGTTGCTAAACAACTCAAAACATTCAATGTTTGCAAATGTATAATTGAGGTCTAAATTATTTAAGCATTGTTGGCTTAAAGCTTTGCCTTTTTTTAAATGGAAAAAAATTCCGTACTAGACGTTTAATAGAGATTTTTAATTTGGTAGCCATATGGCTAAGGGTTAACCCTCTCCTTCCCAAATTAAGAAGCAGCTGTAGAAAAAAATCAAACTATGGTTTTTTCTACAATAAATAGTATTTAAAATGATCCTGCAAAATTTTTTTTTTTTTTTTTTTGATATCTGTATTTTAGTGGGTGGTAGGGCTGGGTAGTCATATGGATACATTGGGATTTAATGCATACAATTTAAAATCGGTAAACCAACGGAGCACACTGGCCGGAGCTATATTCCTTTATGCGAGAAAATTATAGTTTGATAGTCGTGATTATTACCAATGACCCTAATCATTATGAGTTTTATAATAAAAATCGAAATTTAATGATTATACATACATATGTTGAGTTTTTATATATTTCATCAAAAATAACACTACTCGACAAATTTTGATCAACTTTAACCACCAAAAATGAAATAATACTTTTCTAAAACGAAATTTTACGCTGATTCCGAATATCATCTCCATTTTTTTGTGGTAGACCCAGTTTTTGAGATATTGGTAAAAATGTGGAAAAAGCCATATATGCAAGACATTGCATCACATAAGGGCATCAAAAAGTTTTATTAGACATCCTAAAATCAGAAAAATTGTATTGGGGACAAAAAGTTAGCCCCCTATCCCATAGAGAATTTAATTGTGAATATTTCAAGACTAGTTGTGTAATAATTGGATGTACCGTTATTTATATTTATCTAGTTTTATTGAAAGTTCTTAACCAAAAATTTTCCGGAAGAGTAAAATTTCAACAACAAAATTGGGTTTATTCATAAAGCTTTATTAAGGAGTAATACTCAAGATTATATCATTCCATTTATTACGTGTTTTGAAGTGCACAATATCTCTCAAACAGCGATTAATAGCGAAAAAAATTAATTGAATAAAAAAATATCTGCATTTCGCTATTTTAAAGAGAGGATAAATAACGAGCGATGTGAGTAAGTACTTTTGACTACTCTTTTGTGATTTTATTCGTTTGTTATACGTATGATTGTCCAAAAAATAGTCTTCCATCATATCCTCGTACCAAGAAAAAAAAGCGTAAAATTTCGCTTTAAAAAAGTGTTATTTTATTCTTGGTGATTTTTGGTGTCGAGTAGTGTAATCATTATTTTTTTAGTTTTATTTTTTGATCAGAAACAAAACTTATTCCTTGAGCGATATTTTATCTTTCAGAAATAATCATAATTATTTTTTCAGTTTTATTTTTTTTTCTCTGACACATCATTACCCAAACAAAAAAAATAGTTGAGTCATCTAACCGAGTTTTTCAGCCATAAAATATCCTTTTTGTTTCACTTGAAAAAAAATCGCCAAAAATAAAGTATTCATCGGAGCGTGGTAATATTACGCTTAAAGTGCTTGCAATTAAGCAGGCTAAGTTTTGAAAGAATAAAAATTTCCTGATTTTTACAACTTTTTATAAAAAAAACCTACTTTTAAAATCAAATTTTTTTCATTTTTTTCAAAAAACGCAAAAAATAAACGAAATTTTGACTTTGGCCTGGTGTCACTCAGCGAGGTTTGGCTCAACCACTCCAATTTGCATGCTATTAGAAGCGTATTTTAATTACACTGTATCACAAAATCAAAATTTTTTCTGTACTCTGGACACCACTATCCCATCTATATGTAAAATCGGTCGCTGATTCCGAAAATCGAGGTTTTTGAGTATTGGTAATTTACCGTTATTCGGCCAATTGCTTCACTTAATTCTGTATCTATACCTCTTTAACGTACATATTTAACTATCTACGTTGAATTTTTTAATTTTTTATTAAAAGTTGAAAAAAAAATTGACTGTCAGGGAAAATCTTAAACTAAACGATCTCAAAACTGATTTAGTGTTTTTTTTTTTTTTTTTTTTTTTTTTACGAGGAGGAAGCATCGAAAGCCTTTACCCCGTCAGTGTGGGACTCTAACCAGCACTAAACCTCCTACTGTCATCGTACCGAACCCCCCGGTACTACCGTCAAGCTACCGTCGGGAGGTGGGTTGAGCACAAGGCTCGAAGTGTCCGTAATGGTCGCGTTATTTCCCTCAGTCTGCCTTTGGAGGCTTCACGCGTTCCCCTAGAAGAGATCAGTGTTAGGTGGTCTACGGAGGCCAATGCTCCGCACCACACGCTATGACGGATGCAGGAGGCCTAGCTCCTGTACGTATCCGTAACGGATGCAGGAGGCCGAGCTCCTGTACGTATCCGTTTCAATTGTAATGGTCACTGTAAGGTGGTCTGCGGAGGACAAAGCTCCACACCACGCGCTATGACGGATGCAGGAGGCCGAGCTCCTGTACGTATCCGTTTCAATTGTAATGGTCACTGTAAGGTGCTCTGCGGAGGACAAAGCTCCACACCACGCGCGCTGACGGATGCAGGAGGCCTAGCTCCTGTACGTATCCGTAACGGATGCAGGAGGCCGAGCTCCTGTACGTATCCGTTCCACTGGAAGTGGTCATTGTTTGCGGTCTGGTGGTCTGCGGAGGCCAAAGCTCCACACCACGCGCTATGACGGATGCAGGAGGCCGAGCTCCTGTACGTATCCGTTTCAATTGTAATGATCACTGTAAGGTGGTCTGCGGAGGACAAAGCTCCACACCACGCGCGCTGACGGCTGCAGGAGGCCTAGCTCCTGTACGTATCCGTAACGGATGCAGGAGGCCGAGCTCCTGTACGTATCCGTTCCACTGGAAGTGGTCATTGTTTTAGTGGTCTGGTGGTCTGCGGAGGCCAAAGCTCCACACCACGTGCTATGACGGATGCAGGAGGCCTAGCTCCTGTACGTATCCGTAGCGGATGCAAGAGGCCGAGCTCCTGTACGTATCCGTTCCATACGAAGTTGTCAATTATTCGAACTAACTATTGTGATAAGTGATATGCGGACGCCTAAGCTTCGCGACACGCGCGATGACGGATGTAGGAGGCTGAACACTATACGTATCCGTTCCACACGAGGTTTCGAAGTACCTATGATTAGAAGCGGTAATCTTACATGATTAGTGGTTCTTTAGTCGCCGCTCGCTCGTCGTATTCTCTCTAGGCTTCTCAGCGTTTTCATGGTGTCTGCTATTAAGTCGCTCGCTGCAGTCCATTTTGCCTTGCTTTCTAGCATATGCTTCACGAATGACTCAGGTGTATAGTTTCCTCCAAATAGTCTACGGAGCTTGTTTCTGGATTCGTAAAATCTTGCACACTCGAAGAATACGTGATATACATCCTCTATTGCTTGCCCCCCGCAGTAATCACACGTTGGGTTTGACTCGTGCTTAAAGCGGTAAAGATAGGCCTTGAAACAACCGTGTCCAGATAGAAACTGCGTCAGGTAGAAATCGACTTCGCCGTGTGCTCTTTCCAACCAGATTCTCAAGTCTGGTATGCATCTATGTGTCCAGCGTCCCTTCGTGGAGTTGCTCCATCTGAGCTGCCAGCTTTGCATGCTGGCCTCTCTCGCCTCGGAGCGCTCCGCCTCGCTTTGTGCAATCACTGCAGCTTCTTTTGCCAGAATATCTATAGGGTATAGACTGGCTATAACCAGAGCGGCTTCATCCGACACTGTTTTAAACGCACAACACACTCTCAACGCGCACAGGCGGTAAGTCGACTTGATGCAACGAAAATATGACTTATGATGCTCGATAGCGTGGTGCCACACAGGGGCGCCGTAGAGAATTTGGCTCCTTACGACGCACGCAAGAAGTTGTCGCCGCCGTTGCTTTGGACCACGTGAGTTCAGCATTATGCGTGTTAGTGCCGTCACGGTCGCTGAAGCCTTATCATTTGCGTATTCAATATGGGTTTTAAATGATAATCTTCTGTCTATCATAATTCCCAGGTACTTTACTGCTTGGAGCGTGAAGATGTCATGATTTCCACTTCTTATTATAGTATGCTCTACTTTTTTCCTGCTTGATATGAGCACTGACTCCGTTTTTTGCTCCGCCAGTTGTAAGCCATTTTTATCCAGCCACCTTTGAACGCCGATTATACTTTCGTTCGTCTTTGTGCGTATATCGTCTAGTTGCTTAGCGGTAACAACCAGGGCAATGTCGTCGGCAAAGCCAAATATTTTTACGCCTGCCGGAAACCTAAGGCGTAAAACACCGTCATACATTATGTTCCACAGGAGGGGGCCGAGCACTGAGCCTTGTGGGACGCCACCGGTAACTTTTAATTTCTTAGTGCCGGCTGAGGTTTCGTACTCCAGCGTTCGATTTTCGAAGTAGCTTCGTACCAGCCTTCTCAGGTATTTTGGTGTTCCGATGCGATCGAGCGTATCCAGGATTTTTGCCCAGTTGGCCGTATTGAATGCGTTCTTTATGTCCAGTGTTACTATAAGACAGTACTCTTTAGTACCTGACAGCCATCGGCTGCCACTTATGGCGTCTTGGGCTACCTTTTTTACCGCGTCCACTGCGTGAACTGTGGATCTCCCTTTCCTAAAGCCGAATTGATTCTCGGATATGCCTTCTAATGCCATAACTTCCCTTTCCAGGCGATTGTAGATGACTCTTTCTAAGATTTTACCGGCCGAATCAAGTAGGCATATGGGTCTGTAACTAGATGATAAAGTGAGGTCCTTTCCAGGCTTAGGTAGTAGTACCAACTTTTGATGTTTCCATATCGTTGGGAACGTACCTTCTGCTAAACATGAATTAAACAGCTTCGTGAACAATGATGTCGCATGTTTGAAGGCTACTTTAAGCACTTTGTTAGGTATCGCGTCTGGTCCAGGGGACTTGCTCTCCTTGAGTCCCGTAGCTGCTTGGAGAACTTCCTCATCCGTTACTTCAACAAATGATTGCAATATGGCACTCGAGATCGGGGAAACTAGTTTCCTCTGGGTGGGGAAAAGAGTAGTAACCACTTTTTCCAGAAAAACAGGACAAGTTGGTGTCGATTCCCTCTCGTTTTTTAATTTCTTAGTCACAATCCTGTACGCGGTTCCCCACGGGTTATTCTCTGCATCATCGCAAAGTTCTAGGAAGCATTGGCGCTTGCTTTGCTTAATAGCCGTCTTAAGAGATCGGCGAACCGATTTGAATTTTGATCTTAGTTCCTCGAAATCGGCTCTACCCCTGGAACGTTGAAAGTGCCTTCTAGCTTGAATGCACTCCCTCCGCAGTAGGCTAATGCTATCGTTCCACCAGTACGTGGCAGATTGTGGTCTGGATTTCTTTTTCCGTGACATTGACGCATTGCACGCTGCTCGTAAATTGCCCATTATTGCAGTTGCCATGTCATTTGCACTGCCGCTGTATTCTGTTGTAGGGAACATTTCCTTGAATACTTCTTCGTCGAAAGTTCTAACTTTCCAACCGTTTCGTTTTAGCGGTGGTTTCTTTCTTGGCACCTTGCCTGAGCATAATGTGACGTCCATTAGTATCGCCGAGTGGTCACTCTGGGTGTAGCAATCGCTGATTTTCCACTTGGAAAACCTGTACAAGTTTGCACTAACAAATGCTATATCAATTATGGAACCATAGCCATTTCTGGAAAAGGTATTTTCGCTGCCAGTGTTCAACAGAACTGCATCTAGACAGGCGAATGCTTCAAGTAGAGCTCTGCCTTTTGGTGAGGTCCTTTTTGAGCCCCATTCAGTAGCCCAGGCGTTAAAGTCGCCTGCTATTATGAAACGCTGTCTATTTGTCGCATCCATGGCTATTCTTTCGACGATAGCTTCAAAAATATCGAGTGGGGTACTTGGCGGTACATAACAGCTATAAACGTAGGTATCGCCAACCTTCCCACAGACAAATCCGTTTTCTTTTACTACTGGCTGTACATGTAAGGGATTTTGCCCACAGGACCAAATTGCTGTCTTACTGCAAACACCTTGTAGCCAATTTGCTGACTTTTCCTTGTACGGTTCGCTAAGTATGGCTAAGTCTACTTTCAGCTCGAGCACTGTTTGTGCTAATAGGTCTTGCGCCGCTTCGCAATGATTCAGATTTAGTTGGAGCAATCTCATCGTAGAGTTAGCTTCTGGATTGCCTCCTTGTATACGGGACATTGATGTCCCCCTGTTGGGTGATCAGATTTGCTGGCCCCCCTCTTGATGCACAATAGGCATTTTGCTACATTGGTACATGTTTTTGCCACATGTCCTGCAGAACCGCATTTGAAACATGCACTTTTAAAGTCACCTTTGCTGGTGCAGTTCTTCGAAATATGACCAAAGTCAAGACATTTGAAGCAGCGCTTGGGCTGCACCTTGGCCCTGATCCTGCAAACAACCCAGCCGACTCGGACTTTACCGCAAACCAGTAATTTTCTCACTACTTCCGTTGGTAGGGAGATAGTGGCTGTCCGCGTTTCCCCATAGGCCTTCCTGATGGATCGCACACACGATGGCTTTACATCGTAGCCGAGCTCTTTATTTAATGATTCGCAGATCTCTTCCTTCGTTGTTACCTCATCTAGGTCACGTATTTCGCAAAGCGACTCCTCCATCAAGGATTTTACTTCAGCTTTTCCCGCAAGAACCTTCTCTACAGCTGCTTTAAAACTGATTTAGTGTGTTCAAAAATATCTGCTATGGAAGTCGCTATATCTGTTTAATGCAAGGAATTCGATTGTGTCATATTTTAGCAATTATGTTTCAATACGTTTCTTCGAAATGTTTTTCATATCTATCAATTTTAAGCGTTTCCTTTTGGCATAAAATTCGTGATCATCATGTCTAAGAACCTGAGCAGCGGCGTTTTTAAAAAAAATTGCCTTGTTTTAAGTAAATCTAACTGTTGATTTAAAAGCTTTGAACTATGTAATACTATGATCCTACAATTTTCCTTATAATTTTTCGCATAAAACCATATCACTCCGATCACTGTGTGGCGCGAAGCAAAGCAAATACTTGTTATTTCCACATTGCAACAATCACTCCCATCCACGTATACGTACATATGTATGTATGTACATATGTAAATATGAGCATTTGTACGTATTTACATAAAACCGCATTTGGCTGTGGTCACCTTAATGCATTTAACATGCATGTTATGCGAGGGTAGCCATTCCGCCCTCAGCGCCAAGTGCCCAAAATACTGCGAAGTAATTAAACAAAATATAAAATGAGAATTCTACAATTAAATTTGAACCATTGCGCGGCAGCTCAAGACCTTCTAAAGCAAACGGTTATCGAGGAAAACGTCGATGTAGCCATAATGAGTGAGCAATATACTCATAAGCCTAACTACACCTGGGTGGCCGACTTAAGTGGAAAAGCGGCAATATGGTCGTGCAAGGGCTGCCCATTTCAAAAGTACCCAAGAGACTCGTAGTGTGGCTTTACCTGGGCTCAAATATTTGATATTTTCATCTTCAGCTGCTATTTCCCGCCCAGCTCTACGGCGGCTGAGTTCGAAAGCATGATGGTGGACCTGATCATGGAAACCAGAGGGAAAACTCCCATCATTGTGGCCGGAGACTTCAATGCGTGGTCAACAGCCTGGGGTAGCATACGCACCAACCAGCGCGGGAGACAAATATTAGAGTTTCTAGGCCAAACTAATTTAGCTATTATAAACAGCGGTACCCAGCAAACGTTCAAAAAAGGAAATAAGGGCTCGATAATCGATTTAATGTTCGCAAGTGAGTCACTCAGCTCACGAATAGCGTGGAAGGTCTCAGATATATTTACTTATAGTGACCATATGGCAATATTTGCCGAAGTGTCGACCACGATAAACTCATGTGCCGTTGTTAAAACAAGAATACAATCACGTAGCTGGGTTCACAGAGAGTTTGACCCGGATTTGTTTGGCCTAGTATGGGATACCTCCCCAACCACACAGCAAGATGCTAACCGCCTTGTAAGCGAGGTTACAAGTAGACTGGTTGCAGCGTGCGATGCTACAATGCGGAGGACTAAATATAACACCAGACGCAGGCCCGTTTACTGGTGGAATAATGAAATAGCCTATCTCAGAAAACTCTGCAACGCGGCAAGGCGAAGATACCAGCGAAGCCGTAGGGGAAATAATGAGGAGGAGCTTAGACAGAGCTTCAGAAGGTGTAAAAAGCATTTAAAAACAGCAATATCTCATAGTAAGAAAACGTGCTTTATTAAATTATGCGAAGAAGCAAACGTCGACCCTTGGGGAAAAGCCTATAAAGTGTGCATGAAAAAATTTAATAACTACGTGCAGCCTACGTGCCCTCTTTTTCTCTCCAGGGTGATTGAAACGTTGTTTCCGAAGCACGAGCCAATACCTGCTCACCTTGCTCGAAAAATCCCCGGCGAACCTCCAAACGTGGTCACAGAAGAAGAAATTATTAATATTGCCAAGAGGTTAAAAGATAACAAAGCGCCCGGTGTAGATGGTCTACCAAATAAGGCTCTTAAAGCGGCCCTAAACTTAAGCCCGACACTGTTTGCGAAAATGTATAATTCCTGCTTCAATGAGGGTATATTTCCAAGTTCATGGAAAGTCCAACGACTGGCACTTCTCCCTAAACCAAAAAAGCCGCCAGATGACCCCTCATCATACCGCCCAATATGCATGCTCGACACTATGGGCAAAGTATACGAGTCACTGATATGTAACCGCTTAGAGGAGGCCCTCGAAAATGCAGGTGGGCTGTCGAAGAAACAGTATGGCTTTCGCAGACATAAGTCGACAGTTGATGCCATAAAAAACGTAGTAGAAATAGCAAAAAATGCAGTAAGCGGAAAGAGGTGGAAAGGAGGAGCCAAAAAGTATTGCGCACTTGTTACCCTGGACATAAAGAATGCCTTTAACTCAGCTAAATGGTCGAATATTATAATGTCGTTACACCGCATCCGAGCCCCACAGTATCTTATAAATATAATTCTGAGCTATCTGGAAGAGAGAGTGTTAGTCTATAACACCGATGAGGGCGCCAAAAGGTATGCGATTACTAGCGGAGTACCACAAGGATCCGTGCTAGGCCCCCTCCTGTGGAATGTGATGTACAATGGTGTCCTAGAGTTGGAACAACCAAAATCAGTAGAGCTCATTGCCTATGCAGATGACCTCATAATAATAGGAGTCGCAAAGCACATAGAAGATCTGCGGCGTATTTGCAGTGATGCAATAAGCCGAATACGACTGTGGTTCTCGACCATGCACCTACAGCTAGCGGAACAAAAAACAGAGGTACTGCTAGTAAGCACAAGAAAGGTGCGTGAAAATATATGCATCACAGTGGGGGAATGCGAGATAAATTCGCAGCCATCATTAAAATATCTTGGCGTGGTACTTGATCCCAGATTGAGCTTCAAAGAGCACTTGAACTATGCCGCAGAAAAGGCGCAAAAAATATGTGGCGGTCTCGCGAGGATGATGACAAATAAAGGATGTGTACGCTCTACTCGACGACATTTGCTAGCGAGGGCAATAAACTCTGCCATTCTCTATGCTGCACCGATCTGGGCCGATGCTCTCAATTATAGCTCGTATGCAAAGGAGTTACACGCCGTACACCGCATGGCCGCTCTCAGAGTTATAAGCGCATTCCGAACAGTTTCAGGGGATGCCGCAGAAGTTTTAGCAAATATGCCGCCGATAGACATTCAAGCTCGAGAATGCAGCAACATTTACAATGCAACGAAACCGGTTCTGATGTCATGCAGAATAGAGGAAAAGAGGAAAAGCCGCCTATTGTGGCAGGAACGCTGGCAAACCTCGCTTAAAGGTCGGTGGACGTATAGATTAATTCCTAACATAAACAGTTGGGCAGATAGAAAGCAGGGTGACCTCAACTTCCACCTTACTCAGTTCCTTAGCGGGCATGGGTGCTTTAGGGCGTACCTTTATAGATTCAAGCGCGACGATAGTCCTTTTTGTCCAGTGTGTTGCGATGTTGTAGAGGATGCAGAACACGTGTTTTTTCACTGCCCTCGTTTCTCAGCCATGCGTTCACGGTTGAATCAAATAGCGGGAACTAGAGTTACGGTGGAAAATTTGACTACACTTATGTGTGAGTCCTCTGATATTTGGGAGGCAGTTAGCGACGCATCGTCGTCAATATTAGCCCAACTGAGATACACTGACCAAGGTAGGCGTTAGGTGTCCTGTTTTGTCCTGGTTGTTGAATGAAGACTTTATGTCTAACCGCCCTCCTACGAAGTATTGCCTGTCCGGTGGTTCCGTAGGAGTGGCTTTGGGCGGGAGTAGGTTAGGTTTAGCGGGTTAAAGTCTCGCACTTTTCGGCTTTCGATGCTTCCCCCTACTATAAAAAAAAAAAAAAAAAAAAAAACCTTAATGCATTTTTGGCTGCTTTGCGGTAGACCACAATTCCATGAGAGACAAACGTGATAAAAAAGAATATGAATTTGAGAAAAACCTTTCGCGGTCGCTAAGGTAATGCTATTAAAATCAATTTAAAGTATGCAGAAGTAGTTGAGTTAATGGATATTAATTTACTCAATGGTTTGATAAGGTCATATTGTGTATACAAGTACACTCACTCAATAACTAGTGAGCAAAATTTCTGGTTCCGAACTAGTGAAGTAGGAACCCGCTCAATTGTAGCTAGACCCTCGCTAGTTCAGAAGGAGTGAATTTAGTGACCATTATAAGACGTACTTTGATTGGTATGCAGTTTTGAAGTGACAAAAATACTATGAAAATTTTTCGGTCGTTCAATTACTGTAGGCTTTGTATATTTCTGCAATTCCCACTTGGTTAGTGAAACATTTTATATGAAGAGTATTCTATTTGCATCTTCACTTATATGTTGCCATTTGCTTGAGTAGATAAGCACTAGGAAAATAATAGGAATATTTTTCTTATTTGTTCAACTTATAAATATTTTTTATATTTATATTAATTAAAAAAAAAACACTTTAAAAAAACATATTGACAGCGGCAGGAACCGAACCGCAGTTGCTCGATTCAAAGTCAGACACGTTAACCACTGTGCTATCGAGCCACTTGCATGAATCGTGTCAAATACTGCACTTAAGTGGCAGATGTAAGGCTGTAGAATTTATAGTAACTTGCAGCTAGTTCAAAACTATCGAAATTATGCCAATAAACGAACTAGTGCAAACTGTAGAATTTAGTACTAGCTCGGAACTATCGAAAACGTAGTGCAGAGGGTGACAATTGACACCAAATTCGCCAGTTGCTAATATGCAAAAGAGATTGAGCTCGCACTAGTAGTGTCGAAAAATTCACTAGAAGCGACCCAGTTCGGACCTAGAGATTTTCCCTACAGGGTATGTATACTGAAAAATATTGTACCGACGTACATGTCTGATTTAACAAAAAAAAAAAAAAATCATCTGCGGTTGCATACTTACCTTTACTAAATTAAATTCACCACACCCTATCAATACACTTCCATTTCGGTTATGCTTGTCAATCACGGAACAGCTGATAAGCTGTCAAAAATATCGATACTGAACGAGAAAAAAATCGATCGAGTTAGACTTCCGGACAGGTGGATTTTTTTCTTCCTTCTTCTGAATGAGCGAGCTGAACTGGTAAGGTCGTAGAGATTAGGGAACGCGATTCAATTTTTAATACACTAAGTTTTTACGAAGTGTATGTAAAACCGTTTTGTTAAATTTATTTTACCCGCAATAGAGTAAAACAAGTATGAAGTTATAGTGTTTATAACCGCGGAAACCCAACTTAATATCTCTACCGACCTAAAAATTTATATGTATATTTTAAATTTAAAAACGAAGGATCGCTTCACCCCTTTTCCAAAATGATTACTGTATTTGATTTATATTTCAAAGATGTGTATACTAATCAAAATTGGGCATTTTAGCTATAATAGTTAGGAAAATATTCAAATTTCAACGATAGCGTTATATGGGAAACGGGCGATTTTGTGGGTGGATTTTGTTCAAATTTTCAGTTTAATAATTTCAATCAAAAAAGCTTAAGTTACAAATTTGAAGTTTCTACCTCAATTATTACTATTTATGACCGCATTTGTATGAAGGCGCCTCACTGTGCAACATAATGATTTATATTGCTCATACTGTCACCTACCCTTTTACACAAACAACAAAACACCACGGCTTAGTACAAAAAAGGGCAAAACAACAACACTTGGTGACGAAATATAAATGCACCGACTCTCTCAGTGGAGACGGGGTGGGTACGTACAATAAATCAAACACAGAAACTAAAATCAACCAAAAATAGAACACCAACAAATTTTTCCAAAATACCCAAAACTAAGACAAACAAATGTTTTATGGGTGCACCCGAGGTGAGGTCCAACCGGAAGGTTACGAACCCACTCGCACAGTTCCTGAGCTGCCAGGAACAACTTTAACCCGCCGCCAAATGACTGGGCTCTGGGTGCAGGACGCTAAAAGGATGGGAAAGGGATACAGGGGGCGAAACAAACAAGCAACAAATGGCACAACTACAACATCAAACGAGATACTTAACCAAGCCGGAGTGTGTTCCGGCTTCAGATCCTCTACAGTGTCCACCAGCCACTTGCCAAGATCCACCTTCCTTTCTTTGTACACTCCTACTCCTCGAATAATTTCTTTCCTCCTAAAAACTTTTCACCTTTTTTTTCCCTCAAAACTTTATTTAATTTCAATACTATAATTTCCACTTTTCCACCACTCTTCCTTTCACTAAACTTTTCTTTTTTTTTTCAACTAAACTTTTTCTCAAAAGCCGATCGCACAAAAAGAGTTGTCACCGCACTCGCATACAAGAGTATTCTGACGCGCACCCGCGAGCCAAGCCGAAGGCTGCGCGCCAGCATATACTTTTTTGTATATACCATCAGGCTGTATGTGTGGGTAATCACCCGGTCGCACCGAACCGCTAACCTGTGCCGTCATCACCGATGCCCCGACCAATGATATACAACCACACACACATAAACTGCCTTCATCTAGCGGATGCCTTAATGCACCGCAAAAGGGACGAAAGCGATGACACCCCTTTCTGCGCCTTCCGCGCTCATTCCTTTTCCTTATTTACATCCTACATATTTACATATATGTATAACAATTTGGTGGGGGACTCCGCTAAAAGGCAAAAGCTCGCAACACACTCCGCCAGTACTGCCCATCATGGCAATATCAATTAACTTCATTTGTCGCCGCCAGGGTGCGCTCCCCGTTGGGAACAAAGGATAAAAGGTAAAAAGGTAAGTAAACAAAACAAATGAAAATTTGCTCTGCCAGTGCATACATACATAGTGGGAGTAACAAAAGGAAAAATATTTTGTCGCGATCAGACCGCGACAACTCCACCCTTTCCTCGTGAAAGAAGGAAGCTTCCTTCTTTGGCCCTAATGCTACCTATCCCGATACGGCCTTAAATCCCTCACATTCCAGGTTCCTTTCTCCCTATCATTCTCATCTACTAACACATATGTCCAAGGAGATACCCTCTTCTTAATCACAAAAGGACCTGCATACTTCGGCGCTAACTTCGCTGCAAAATAATTAGCCGCATCGGACAACGCAAAATTCTTCCTCCACACTAACTCTCCTGGCATATATTGTACATCTCTTCTCCTGAGGTTATACTGCTTAGCTAACTTAGCTCCCGCCTGTTCCAACTTCAGTCTTATGTCTGCTCTAATCTCCACTAACTTCCTAGCCCTCTCCTCGCAGTTCAATTGTTCCTGCTCTCCTAAGGACCTTATATAACCCTGACTACCTTCAAGCACCATGTCCCGACCAAAGTTAACAAAGTATGGTGTAACTCCTAACACCTCATGCTGTGATGACCTAATGCAACACGCTACCTTCGCTAATTGCTGATCCCATGACCTCTGGTTCTCCGAAACATAAGCCCTAAGCGTAGTCTTAATAATTTGATTAATCCGTTCCGCTGGATTAGCCTGCGGGTGGTAATGCGCAGTATATCGCAACTGGACGCCGTAGACACCGCAGAGACCCTGAAGCTCACGACTCTTGAACTGGGGTCCATTATCACACACAACGGAATTCGGAACGCCAAACAATAGAAAAACATCATTTTCAAGAAATTTACAGACACTCTTCGCAGTCGCTGTGCGCAAAGGAAACAACAATGGAAACTTCGAAAAATAATCCACAACCGTAAGAATATATTGGTAACCTTGAGTCGACTTTACCAAAGGACCAACCAAATCAACACAGATCATCTCCCACGGTTCAACTTCCTTAGACCTCTCTATCATTCCCCCAGCTGGCTGTTTATTATCAGGCTTTACCTGCTGACATGTCTTACAAGTTCGAACATACTTAGCAACATCGGATTTCATTCGCGGCCAATAAAACTTCTGAGCAACTCTAGCGAACGTTTTCCTCACACCCATGTGTCCTGCTAAGGGACTATCATGGCAACTCTTCAAAACATTTTCTCTCTGAGAATTTTCGATAACCATTTTCCATTCGGGCCCCTCCCCGTAAATGGATGGGTATGGAGGTTTAACATATTTGTAAAGGACACCATCTTCTACTCTCCACGCAGGGTACGACAAAGGATTCTTTGACACCGATTCAATCATTTTCGTTATCCAAGGGTCCGACGTAGAAATTTCAAAAATAACAGGAACATTTCTCGACAACAAATCTGGAACAACATGTTCTTTCCCTTTCCTATGGATAATCTCGAAATCATATTGCTGAAGCTTCAATGCCCAACGAGCCAGTCTACCACAAGGATCTTTCAACCTATTCAACCAAATCAGGGAATAATGATCAGTGATAACTTTAAACTTTGTCCCTTCGATGTATGGTCGCAACTTCTCGACCGCCCACAGGACCGCCAAACATTCCTTTTCTGTGGTGGAATAATTTTTCTCACCTTTATTCAGGGACCTACTCAGATATGCTATCACCTTCTCACCGTCTTCAAAGTCTTGGGTCAACACAGCTCCTATACCAAAGTCTGACGCATCCGTTTGTATAATAAAGGGCCTATCAAAATCTGGGCAACTTAAAACGGGCGCCGTAACTAAACGTTCCTTAGCTTCTCTAAAACTCCTATCACATTCTTCGCTCCAAATGAACTTCTTATTCTTCTTAGTTAACTCGGTGAGAGGTCTAACTAACTCTGAAAAATCTTTGATGAATCTACGGTACCAGGACACTGTACCTACAAAAGATCTCACTTGCTTAACATTTCTCGGGACTTCTATCCTAACCATTGCCTCTACCTTTTCAGGATCAACATGTAGGCCGTTTCTATCTACGACATAACCTAAGTACTTTAACTCAGGCCTACAGAAACTGCATTTCTCTCTATTGAGTTTTAATCCTGCCTCAGCTAATCTATCCAAAACCTCTTTCAGAATTTCCAAATGTTTTTCAAACGTTTTTGTTACGATGAGTATATCATCCAAATATACAAAAACATGGGGCTCTAACTCTGGTCCTATGACCGAATCTATAAATCTCTGCCACGTTGCAGGCGCATTATGTAAACCGAATGGCATTCTCTTAAATTGGAAAAGACCTCTACCTGGCACCGTGAATGCTGTATAGGGCCTAGAACTCCTCTCTACTGGTATTTGCCAGTAGGCAGACTTGATGTCTAAACTTGACAAAAATTTCGCATCCCTCAGCTTATCAAAGGTCGCCGACACATAAGGAAGGGGGTAACTATCCTTCTCGGTACACTTATTCAGAACTCTATAATCTACACAAAACCTATATGTACCGTCTTTCTTCCTTATCATGACCACAGGGGAAGCCCATGGACTATGAGACGTCTCAATGACACCCTTGCTGAGCATATCCTTAAACTCCTCGTCCATACGCGACTGTATGGTAGGCGATACCGGATAGTATCGCTGCTTCACAGGCTCAACTCCTGCCTTTATCCTTATCCAATGCTCAACAAGATGGGTTCGACCTAACCCGTCTGCCATAGTCTCAAAAGCATTCCCAACTAATCTACCTAAAGCTTCAGATTGCCTAGTATCTAATTCACTGTGGTCCATGATCGCTACCGATGCCTCCTGTTCCGGTCGAGAAAACGACCATACTCTGCCCCTCAGATCCGGGGTTATACCCGCCTTGGTCCAGAAATCTACACCAAGAATAAGAGCATGAGGTATACCAGGAACAATAAGACAATCTACGAGGACCGACTTGCCCTCCACCAGAATTGGTAACGAAATAGAACCTAACGCTGATACTCGACCACCATCCGCCAAAGTAATTTGAGGGATATTTACCGATGAAGAAATTCTGATGCCATACGCTTGTAACATACTCCAACCAATTCGACCAATCACCGTACGTGAAGCCCCAGAATCCAACAATGCTCGAAACGAAAAACCAAAAACCGACACATCGATATGTGGAGGCTGATCATGGCCGCTCGCCACCAATGAATAACCCATATAAGAAACAACTCGACGATCCCCTATTATAGCCAGCTGGGAGTTAGCAGGATTACTAACTCCTGTTAGACCACCTGACCTGCCGTCCCAGGTGTCTAATTCGCGTTTCCCGAACTGTTTGTTGCGACATTGGAATTATTATTCCTGTTAGAATCAGACCTGAAGGGGTTTGAAGACCGCCTTCCCTCTAGACCAGAACTACCACCACTTTGGTTACCACTCGGCTTTGCTGTACACACTGGACAGTCCCGCTTCATGGCACCAATCCTACCGCATCCAAAGCACTTGATTAATTTCCTACAATCCGCCGAAACATGCCCAAATCGCTTGCAATTAAAACACCTAGTATTCGGCCCATACCTATTCCTCGGACTGGTTGCCGACTGGTTCACTGACGCAGCCTCACCACCAACAGACATGTATGCCAAGTCTGGCTCCAACAAACCTCTAGCCCGATGGTTTGGAGGGGGTACAAATGCATCAACCGACGACCTAACCGCTTCCAATTTCCTTCCCAAAGCAACTAACTCTGAAATCGAACCAGGTGTAACTAGTCCCAATTGGGTCTGGTAGAATGGTAAAAGGTTCGCCCTAATTATTCCCAACACCCTACTCTCTGAAATTGGTTCTTGTAACCTTCCAAACATAATCCTCATCGCAGCCACATATACTCCAATTGACTCATTTGCTCCCTGAGTCCTTCTTCGAATTTCCGACATTAAAAGGTCATCATAATTAGGGGGAAGAAATTCCAATTTTAATTCACGCACTAATTCTTCCCATGTAGCTATCGAACACCTAATCGACCTAAACCACAACAAAACTTTTCCCGAAAATAAATCAACCGCACCTCTAAGTAACTGAGACTTAGCAACGCCGCGTGCCTCGCTAAGCTCATCAACACGTTCCAAAAATGCATATAGCGATAATCCGGATCTTTCCCCGTCGAATTTTAAGTTCCATTTAGCCAGATTCGGTGGCTCCTGCGAAATCCTACTAACTAGTTCTACTTCCTCGGAAGACCTTACAGGCACTGGTCTCACATCTGGTCCCGGTGAGACCACTTGCCCTGGTAATGCGCCACTGGGTTGCTCACCCTGTTCCGACTCCTGTTTGTCGTCATTCATCTCTTCTAGATAACCCAGCATCAAAATTATTCTGTTTCTTATCTCCGCCTGTGACGCCATATCGTTATCATTTTCGGGTTTAGCCCTACCGATCCTGTTCAAACACCACTCCAGTTTTGTGGTCGCCTTAATACCATCTGATGGCTTTCCTCCATTATTAAGAGCCGAAACTAACTTCCCTATCTCTACGATTTTTGCCTCTACCGCTGTTTTGTCCTCCTCGAAAGTGAACGGATAATCCTTAAATAAGTCTACAGACCCACGACGTTCAACAGCCCGCGATGCCCTTAACGATTTCCGCATTGATTCCACCGATGCTACTGCTAATCCACGTGCCTCCATTTCGTAGGCCAATTCTTCCTGGGACAACCGATTTATTTCCATTTTGATTTTGACAACAGTAATTCTTTCCAGCAAAAAATATTCGAATTAAAATCTCCAACAAAAAAAAATTGTATCGCTACCAATCCAAAACTTAAAAATCACAAAAAAAAATTCAACAACCAACTCTCAAACCACGAAAATCGGAAATAAATTAAAACAAAACTTTTTCCACACCAATTAAAATTTTCCTCCGTAAACTGTAAAAATTAGTTTTAAAAATTTTCTACGCCCAATTTCCAAAAAAAAAAAATTTAAAATTCAATCAAAAAAAAAATTTTTTTTTTTTTGATATTCCAGCAATTTAAAATTGGTATTAGAAATATTCCGTAAAAAAAATTTAACGAAGAAAAAAAAAATCAGATTCCCAACTCTAAACTAGACACCCTAGTATTTCCCAAACTCTAAAATTTTTGATCCACCCTAGCACTGGCGCAGCAAATTTGGGAGCTATAACAAAAAACAATAGAGCCTATTACAAATGTAACAACACCAACAACACTACCTACTGGGACAACACCAACAATAGCTTACGTACCTTTTATAATGTGTATGTATGTATACACCAGCCGCTCTCGCTGTCTAACTTGACCGCAGGTAAATGTACGTAAATATGTATATACGAATATACGTGTAAAATGCAAATTACAAACTTAACAGTAGGGTGGCCAGTAAAAAAAAACTATTTAATAAAAAATGTAAAACTAGAGTAAAACACCAAAGCAAAATATTTTATTGATTTATAATTCAAAAAAGATGTATATATGTAGGTATGAAATGAAAGTATGGATCTTTGCCCTTGACTCCTTTATGTGTGTATGTGTATGTACTTCAGTTCAGGGCTCCCTTGAAACCTTCTTCTTCCACTCCGATATATGTATCTCTTCCAAATATTTACTGATCGACCGCTAATATTATATGGATATATGTTTCCTGTATGTTTATTTAATTAACGTACATAAAAAAAATTTTAACTCGGGAAATTTTTAATGAAAAATATGGCTCACCCTAATGAGAACTTGACCGAAACGACTTTTTGCGTGTTGTTGTACGCAATGGAAATTTTTTCTTTGGCTATTACCGCGACCTAACGCAATTTATATACGTAAATATGTATTTATATATATTTATACGTATGTATATATTACTACCTGCTGTTTTCCTTCTGTTACCCTTTTTACCTTGCAAGTATGTAGGTGTGTATGTATGTATATTTTCTAGAGAAAAAAAAAACTCCTCGTTTGCGACAAACTCCGACTTGACCAACTTACACTTGTGAATACCAACAAAAATTCTCGGCTCTCCGATTCTCCTAAGTAAGAAAATAAATAAAACAAAAAAAAAAATTGATCGGCAGAATTATTCTTGTAAAGTAGGCAAAAAGATCACAAAAACCGACAAGCACAGAAAAATATACCAACAACACAGTACCTATGTATATGCACTGCTACCAAAAACAACACTTCGTAGAATTTTTCTTTTCTCACAAAAAAAAACAATTTACCAACTCTTAATTTTTCGAGCCCCACGTTGGGCGCCAATTTGTCACCTACCCTTTTACACAAACAACAAAACACCACGGCTTAGTACAAAAAAGGGCAAAACAACAACACTTGGTGACGAAATATAAATGCACCGACTCTCTCAGTGGAGACGGGGTGGGTACGTACAATAAATCAAACACAGAAACTAAAATCAACCAAAAATAGAACACCAACAAATTTTTCCAAAATACCCAAAACTAAGACAAACAAATGTTTTATGGGTGCACCCGAGGTGAGGTCCAACCGGAAGGTTACGAACCCACTCGCACAGTTCCTGAGCTGCCAGGAACAACTTTAACCCGCCGCCAAATGACTGGGCTCTGGGTGCAGGACGCTAAAAGGATTGGAAAGGGATACAGGGGGCGAAACAAACAAGCGACAAATGGCACAACTACAACATCAAACGAGATACTTAACCAAGCCGGAGTGTGTTCCGGCTTCAGATCCTCTACAGTGTCCACCAGCCACTTGCCAAGATCCACCTTCCTTTCTTTGTACACTCCTACTCCTCGAATAATTTCTTTCCTCCTAAAAACTTTTCACCTTTTTTTTCCCTCAAAACTTTATTTAATTTCAATACTATAATTTCCACTTTTCCACCACTCTTCCTTTCACTAAACTTTTCTTTTTTTTTTCAACTAAAATTTTTCTCAAAAGCCGATCGCACAAAAAGAGTTGTTACCGCACTCGCATACAAGAGTATTCTGACGCGCACCCGCGAGCCAGGCCGAAGGCTGCGCGCCAGCATATACTTTTTTGTATATACCATCAGGCTGTATGTGTGGGTAATCACCCGGTCGCACCGAACCGCTAACCTGTGCCGTCATCACCGATGCCCCGACCAATGATATACAACCACACACACATAAACTGCCTTCATCTAGCGGATGCCTTAATGCACCGCAAAAGGGACGAAAGCGATGACACCCCTTTCTGCGCCTTCCGCGCTCATTGCTTTTCCTTATTTACATCCTACATATTTACATATATGTATAACAATTTGGTGGGGGACTCCGCTAAAAGGCAAAAGCTCGCAACACACTCCGCCAGTACTGCCCATCATGGCAATATCAATTAACTTCATTTGTCGCCGCCAGGGTGCGCTCCCCGTTGGGAACAAAGGATAAAAGGTAAAAAGGTAAATAAACAAAACAAATGAAAATTTGCTCTGCCAGTGCATACATACATAGTGGGAGTAACAAAAGGAAAAATATTTTGTCGCGATCAGACCGCGACAATACGCCAAAACTGTATAAAAAATACCAGGCTGGCATACTATTATCATATCAAAACATCTATTTATCGATCGCCTTAGTTCATCGCTTCATCCAGTGGCGCACACAGAAAAATATTTTGGGGGGGGGTTTCAATATCCAACGGAAAATTAAAAAAATGGCGTTTCAAAAAGAAATTTCTGTCATGCATTTCCGTGGGAAATATATTGAATTTTATTGAAAACCTCCTTCTATACGCAATAGACACCATTAAACGTTACTTTGGCTCATTTCAAATCAACACATTTGAAAAAAAAATTTCTGGAAAAAGTTTGTGTAAATAAGTGTATTATGATTCTTGCGAGATTTCAATTTTGAGTGCTAACAAAACGCAAGAAAAATATATCGTCGCTGCGCCAGCAAAAACAGCTATACGTTTTTCAGCAACTTTTCAGGAGAGTAAAAAAACCGTTTTCTGGTGATCCTAGAGAATATTTTTTCTAGTTTGAATTGTTAACTAATGATACTACACATATGTTATAGACGTATGCAATTTTTTTTTACTTTTTTTGACCAACCACTTCGCATGAAGCATTTGCGCCGTTTTACAGCACATAGCTCTTTTTACAAATTGTTTAAATTTGCTAGTGGGGACCCATGGGGGTAAGAAATCGTGAAAGATGTGTATACAATTCTTCGCTAGGGTCCGATGCAATTAGCGATAGCTTGGAAATGCATTATTTAATTGACCAGTGCCCCTCCTATTTTGAAAATTGGTCACATACGCTTTTTTTAAATAATTTTTTTACACAAAAATAACCTGAAATCAAAAAACAATTATACGAAAATAGATGTATAACTGATTTTACAGATCATTTCTACTACTGAGAGCATATAGCTGTGTTTGATAACTTCTAACCAAAGAAGGATATTAGAAAACGGGAAATGCAGAAATGTGGCTGGCGGATAGCGCTAAATAAATATGTAATAAAAAAAAATCGAAAAAAAACATATAACTGAATTTGTTGGCGCAGCGACGATATGTTTCATGATTTAGCTAAAGAAAACAGTGAGAACAATTTATTTTTAGCAAAATACAAGATGAAGAAATCTTAGTTTTTCTCTGCGCGTAATTTTCAAGCATTAGCATTTTCATTTAAACTTTTAACAACTAAGGACCAATCTGGACCAGGTCTTATAAGCAGATTTGAGTTGTTTTAAGTCTTCTCTTGAGAAGCCTGTTTATAAATTTTTCCCTTTTTCTTAAAATATCATATTAAATGTACATAACTAGTCTATAAAATATATTGTTGCCCAAGATGCTCCTTTTACGTATTTTTGTACAAATGTACGTCGACTGTTTTCGATAAATCTTTATTTTCGATAAAATCTGAGTAATTGATCGCGGAAATATTTTTTTTTAATTGTAACTGTGTTATTTGACATCGGATTTTTAAAATTCAAATGTCATTAGTTTAGTATTTGGAAGCTCTATATATCCTTCTAATGTCCTTTTGACCTATGAAGTCATTTTCATAGTTAAGTCACCTAACCAAGTTTTTCATCCAAAATATCCTTTTTGTTTCACAAGAAAAAAATCGCCATAAATAAAGTATTTATCGGATCTCTCTGATATTACGCTTAAAGTATTTGCAATTAAATGGGCAAATTCTTAAAAGAATAAAACTTTCCTGATTTTTACAACTTTTTGTAAAAAACTTACTTTAAAAATCAAAATTTTTTCAAAAACCACAAAAAAATGCACAGCTAACGCTCAGCGAGTTTTTATCAGACCACTACAAGTTGTATGTCATTTGAAGCGTATTTTAATTGCCTTTCAAACGAGATACTGCTTGTGTATATCGCATTTGTAACTCCAGCGAAAATAATTTTTGAATGAAGTGATAACAAAGAACACAAAATTACCGTTATCTCGAAAACCTAACCATACAAAAAATTAAAAAAAAAAATAGTTCCAAACTCAGCAGGTCAATTCCTATCCTCCCCCATTCCTGGTTTTCTTTTTTTTTTTTGGCTGTAAACTAGCGTTAGTGGTGGGCGTGGATTACAATTATATGCTTTTGATTTTTCCGAAAGATGAGTCGTTTAGTGGGACAGCAATGAGCAAAATTTGATTTCGGTAGGTCCATCCGTTTCCAAGAAACTGAGCTTTGTCCCACTCTCCATACAAATGTGACCAGTGTGCGTTGGTGAATTATTTTAAATTAAAACAAACTTCAGCTAATATCCACAGCATACTTTTAGGGAAATGTCTCCACACTGCTTGTTTATAAACCGTCGCCCGGATAAATTAATGTCGTATGTTGCATTTGAAGACTTTTGGGAAAACAGGTTTGAAGTTTGGAATTGTATTTCTCCAAAATTTCTGATTAGTTTTTCTCCAAAGTCTGGCAGAACACTACTAGGCCACAAAATTCTTAAATTATTTTAATTTTGTTATATATTGTTTATTATTTTGGAATTTATAAAGGATTTTCTTCAGTAAAATTTTGTCGTATGTTACCTTTAGCAACATTTTTGCAGGAAATTTGTATGACGTACGACAAAATGTGTTCCCAAATTGAACTAATTTTAAGATTTTTAAAATTAGTTAAATATTGTATTTGATTTCTCATAAAAGTAAATAAATTAAATAATTGACAGCAATTAAAAGCACATTGGAAATTAGACGAAATCGCTTGCGACCTTGCACAAACGAAAAAATTCTGCTCAATATCTCTTAAACTAAAGGAGATAGCAAAAAACGTCATTCGAAAGATCTTGATTAGTTTAGTATAACTGTATTATTAACTCAATTCGGCACAAAATTCACATACGACACTTATTTATCCGGGCGACGAAACATAATCAGTAGATGTTGACAAACATTGGCAATGTACATCCACGAATATTCATAGATTTTACAACATGTATTTACACAAATATTTATGCATGTACCATCTTTTTATAAAATTATTTTTTTTATGGTGTGCTGTCAAATTTGGGGGGGGGGGGGGGTTAACCCCAAACCCCCCCCCCCTTGTGTGCGCCAATGGCTTCATCCATTCATCCGCATGCATTATAACCTGAGTAAACACAAACTTATGTTGCTTGCATGTATTTCTATAAAGTTCGAGAGTGGCAGTCCTTAGCCATATAAATAAATCCGCTTCGACAACACTGCCAGCAGAATGATTGCCAATAAATTGACCATTAGAAATTTTCTTCTTTCCCAAGAAATTCCCCAGCGGCACTGAATCGCTTCAATTCCAACTTTTGATTTTTATAACCCAAAGCTGGGTATTAATGTGAAATCGGTATGTTTTTGCATTGCTCTCCCGCTGTGGCTTTCGAAATTACTTGCATACATATGGCGGCGGTTATCGAAGATAAGAGCCAGTCGGTGAGTACTATTTGCACGACCACAATACTTATTTAGTGTTCGCATTTTAACCGTTCCACCAAACACTATTGAGACAAGTGTTATTAAAAAAGTTAAATCCAAAAGCTCGGACAATTTTAACAATGTCAAGTGAGTACATGCCGATTTTAGATGGGTGATGTACTAGTGCACAGTTTTTACTCTTCTATACTCATCAGCTGTTACAATAAAATTTATTGTTACCGGAATTGTTGTCTCTCTCGCCTCTGGTCTCACTTATTGGTATTACTTGCAATGGAAGAAACGCAATACACCACCACAAAAATGGCGACGCATCGGCACTCTGGAACAAATTAATATATTTCCAATTAAATCCTGTGCCCCCTTAAAACTGGATCGAAATGCTGAAATCCAATGTGATCTTCTCGGTTTACATTGGAATGGTTGCCGGGATCGCGCACTAATGGTAATCAACGATTCCAACGAAATGATCACCGCTCGTGTTTTTCCACGTATGGTGTTGATAGTTACAAAGCTAATAGCACCACAACGACTAGCGTTAACGGCACCTGGCATGGAGGCAATTGAATTAGATTTAGCTAATTTGAAAGAAAAAGGAGACCAGATAAAATCTATGGTTTGGAGCACACCGGTCAACGTACGTTTGGTTGGTGCGGTATATGATAAATGGTTGTCCAATTATTTGTTGGAAAAGGAAAGTGGTCTGCGTCTGGTCCACTATCCATTGGAAAACCCAGTAAAGGCAATTAATTCACGTTTAGTGCGACAACCGTTCATATCAGAAGATGATCGTGTAAGCTTTTGAAACTCATTAACTTTATACTCTGACTGTTTATCTAATCATACATATATCGACATACCCTGCAAAAAATGCGATTAATCCGGGACGTGTCCGGGATCAATCGCAAGGGAGCATGCGACTAATACAATTTTACATCCCTTTATATGGACTGAATTGATCGCATTTGTTCGAGCATGTCCTATGAAGAGACTAATTGTTCAACTTGTATACCCGAACGGGTACCAATGTAGATCAATCACTAACATACCGAATGGGTACAAATGTAGATCAATCGCTTTCATCCCGAACGGATACAAATGTAGATTAATCGCTTTCATCCCCAACGGGTAAAAATGTAGATCAATCGCTTTCAGCACGAACGGGTACAAATGTAGATTTTTCCTTAAAAAATTGTAAATATTCATGCATACATATTTAAATAATGTTTTACTTTTGTAAAAAATCTCAATAAATAAATTTAAAAAATTGTAAGTTTTGAGTATGCATTATATGAGCGTAATGTAAAGGATTTTTAGGCAACATTTTGTTAAAATTGTTATTAAAAAAGGGTGTTCAATTCATTTTACCGGTTGTTCTACAATTTTTTAAATACATTGCATATTTTTGTAATGTCTACATTTAAGGAATCTAGATTTGTACCCGTTCGGAATGAAAGCGATTAGTCTACATTTATACCCGTTCGGGATGAAAGCGATTAATCTACATTTATACCCGTTAGCGAACAATTGGTTTACAATTAGTCTACATTTATACCCGTTCGGGAACAATTGGTCCACAATTAGTCTACATTTATACCCGTACGGCAACAATCGGGGACTAATTGTGGACCGATTGTTCTCGAAAGAGATCAATCGAGGACAAATCTCTTTCGGGATTGATCGCACATTTTTTTGCAGGGTATATACATACATACATGTACATTTGCATACATACATATCTATGTATTTGTATATAGGGTACATTCAACGATGCCACTAGTTATATGCTCATGAATCTATCCTCAATTCAAGAGTTGAATTATCGTGTACAGCACCCTGTAGATCCGCTGCAGTTCCGTGGCAGTTTTCATTTAAAAATGGATACCTATAAACCGTACGCTGAAGATAACTGGGAATGGGTGAAAGTTGGAGATGAAGTCATTTTTCGTGTGGTAGCTCCGTGCACACGTTGCATATTTCCAAACATAAATGTTGTTACAGCAACTCGAGATCCCGATGGTGAACCCTTAAACAGTTTAAAAAAGTATGTCTTAAATATATACATACATATATGTATACATATATATTTCTTGACAATCATACATCGTCCTTATCTTCATTTTTTCCAGATATCGAATGTTTAAAGGCTACTCCAGTCCAGTACTAGGCATTCATTTAGGGTTACGTAAAGCCGGGAATATCAGGAGAGGTGCTATCGTATATATTGAGGATGAATAAAATTATTCTTAATTTTTAATTGGTCGTATTATATTACATATGCGTCACTAGATATTGTTTTATTTCAACCACACAAGTGAAAGTGGAAAAGCCGCCCAGAAATGCATCAGCACATTAGCATTTTCTTTTGAGCTTAACGCAGTGGCGTAGCTAGAGAATTTTTCGGGGGGGGGTCACAGCCAATGTAAAAAATTTACCAAATTAAAATTACCAAAAAAAAAACTAAAATTTTTTTTACAAATGATAAAAATCGCTAGCTTAGAATGCAAATTGTGTAAGTCCTTTTTTACAACTTTGTAGGAGAGACAAAAAACAAAAAAGAAAAAAATTCGAAATGAAAAAAAATTTCTGTTCATATAAATATTTTGGACTTACACAATTTTTTTCGCTTTTTGGACTTACACAATTTGCGTATCACTGAATAACAACGAGTAGAAATATGACAAGTAGCTCAGACTTGTTTAGCGCGGTGCGTATTTGATTTTTCTAGCGTTCTACATAAAAATAAACTTTTCCATAAAAGTGGACTTACACAGTTTGCACTCTAAGCTAGCGAAATGTAATTTTTTCAGACTATAATTTAACATTTTAGTACACAAATATCGCTTATAATACATATATCAAACTCTTAAGGCCCTTGGCCACTTAAAATCTGGAATGTTAAGAAGTGTATACATATGTGTGAGTGTCGGGTGGTTGACGCAAATATCTAAAAGATTTGATTCTCATCAACGCGAGCCCGAACAAGAACGTGTAGCACGACGACTGCCGATTGCACTAACACACACAAAAAACTCACACATACACACTGTTTGACATGCCAGATTGTCAGTTGCCAAGGGCCTTTAACTATACTTCAAAAGTAAGTCTCATCCCAGCCAACATTTATTATCGTGGAAGTGAGGAAAAAGTAACTTCAAGAAGTTTAAATCAATCGCGGAAGATATCGCTTTCTCAACTTTTTCCTATCTTCATTCGGGAAAAAGTGTTCCCCGTCAACGTTACGTCCATAAAGAGTCACAGTCGACACTTCAGGAAGTATCTTCCAAGTGTCGTTTGGAAGAGACGCAAACGTTACGTACAAATAAACTAATACGACACTTCCGGAAGTAACTTCTTAGTGTCATCTGGGAGATACAAAAGCGTCAATTAATAATTGCTCCCACAATTTTCTCACTTCATATAAAATCTAAATAAAAATGCAAATATGTATACATATATATTTTGTTAATTTTTTATTTTTTATAACCAATACCGCGTGTTGACCAAGTATAATATGGTGTAAGTGGCATTTTTGACAAAAACGGGGTTTCCCCAAAAACAAATTCCTGGAGTGTAACATCAAATATTATCCTTCAGGAACATATGTACATATAGGTACTCGTAGTACCATATATTTTCTTCCTTTTCCCTTTGAAGAGAGTCTAAAAAGGAGATAGAAACCAAAACTTTTAAATTCCATGAAGTCCTAGAACATTTCTAGAAAACTTACCAATTTGAAAAAAAAAAAAAAATGGAAAAACACCAAATTATGTACTATAAGCACGAGCATTATTTTCAAGAACATTGTCGTCTTCCAGATTTATTTTATTTTTATTTGAATTTCGCTTTATCTATAAATTATTTATTTGTTTAAAAAATTGGTTTGGTTTTGTTTTATTTTTCAATACTCAAAGTATCTTCTCCATGCACACCAAGAAGTAAGAGACGCGATAGCAATGAAATTTGTTTTTGTAAAATAGACAATATCTCTCGAATAACGTCTAGAAGTTCCCCAGACGTTCCTTATTTGAGATAGACGAGAAAACGCTCTTCCAAATGCTAGCAGGGATATTCTCTTCTGGAAATCTACGCGCATAGGTAGATTTAAGTTTTATGCGCCCAAAATTGAATTTTGTAAAATTGTTACAATTACAGAAAAAAAACATACCCACATATTGGAAATAGAATGGGGAACAATAATTCATCGCTTTTTTCCCGACCCCATACTCTGCACTTGCCCCAGATGGTCGTAACTTAGCATATCTGAAGTTAATTTGTTTTGTTTTTTTCTTACATATTTTTAAGTGCTAGTTTCAACTTGAATATTTATTATTTAAAGCATTTCATTTAAGTAATCGTGATGAATCCTAAAGGTTCAAGTAATTATTAACACTTTTCAATAATATCCTTGGTTTCCAATAATTCTAAGTTTATAGTTTTAAGCTTTTAAAGTTGGGATATTTAAAAAAAAATTATCACTCTTTTTCATGTTAAAAATTGGTTTTGTTATGTTGCTCTGTCAGACTCAGTCAAATTAACCCTCGAACATGATATCTAGTACAATTAGTAGTTAGCCGACAAAAAATTACGTCGCACAAAGCCGCACTTCACTACTAGATACAGGGTTTTTCAGATGTACCTACAATAAAATTATTTTTTTGTGTTTTATATTTGATTTTAATGTTTATTTTTCTAACGCATATCTTGGTTAATATAGGTGATGCTCGAAAGTAACCGAGATATTTATCAGCGATTATTGTTAACTTTTTAGGCAGTATTTTTAGTATTTCCAATTTTTCAAAGTTAAGGAAGTACTTATCATAAAAAGGGGCTAAGAATTATAAAGCTACATTTTTTAGAAGATTTTTGAGTATGCAATTTTGCAGCTCATTCAATTGTAATATAATAATATGCAACATTCAACTTTTTGAAAAATTTCATTGGCTTTTCGGAAATTTTAATTGGAACGGTCTCACGTACATATAACGCAAACACCCTACAGAAAAAAATTACTAAAATCGACGGAAATTTTCACAGCATTGAGAATAGCACTTTTTACACTAAAATTGGTTGGCTACATAACAGTACACTTAGAAATCTCCTCAAAATCTTCTATAAATTCTGGCCGCGCTTTGAAATTTTTAATCCA